>OX451741.1:923472582-924072582 GCA_948472305.1 Vicia faba | reverse complement strand
TTTTCGAAGATATACTTGATTGGATCCATTTTTGAAATCAACAGAGTAGTGTGAGTCAACATATACTGTCTTAGCCGGCGAGCAACCCATACCAAAGCACAGCAAGTTTTCTCAAGCAGTGAGTATCGGGTCTTACAATTGGTAAACTTTTTGCTAAGGTAATAAATAGCATGCTCTTTTCGGCCAGACTCGTCATGCTGACCTAGCACACATCCCATTGAGTTGTCCAGTACTGTCAAATATAAGATCAGAGGTCTCCCTTCAACTGGTGGCATAAGAATAGGTGGCTCTTGGAGATACTCTTTGATTCTTTCGAAAGCGGCTTGACATTCATCGTTCCAACGTACTACTTGATCTTTCTTCAGTAGCTTGAAGATTGGTTCACAAGTAGCAGTTAGGTGCGAGATGAATCGGGCTATGTAGTTCAGCCGTCCTAGGAAGCCTTTGACTTCTTTCTCTGTCTTGGGAACTGGCATCTCTTGTATTGCTTTCACTTTGGCAGGGTCCACTTGAATACCTTTGTGGCTCACGACGAAACCTAGTAGTTTACCAGACCTCACCCCGAAGGTGCACTTGTTTGGGTTTAATCTTAGCTTGTATAACTTCAACCGGTCAAACAGCTTCTGTAGATGGTCAAGGTGTTCCTCCTCAGTTTGGGACCTTGCAATCATATCATCGACGTATACTTCAATCTCATGATGGATCATATCATGAAACAGAGCAACCATGGCACGCTGATACGTTGCCCCAGCATTTTTCAACCCAAAAGGCATGACCTTGTAGTAAAAGGTGCCCCACTGAGTAACAAAAGTGGTCTTCTCCATGTCTTCGGGAGCCATCTTTATCTGATTATAACCGGAGAAACCATCCATGAAGGAGAATACCTTATGCTGAGCAGTGTTGTCAACCAGAACGTCGATGTGAGGCATAGCGAAGTCATCCTTAGGGCTTGCCTTGTTCAAATCCCTGTAGTCGACACACATTCAGACCTTACCATCTTTCTTCGGCATTGGAACCACATTGGTAACCCACTGAGGGTAAGAAGTTACTGCTAGAAAACCGGCGTCAAATTGTTTCATAACCTCAGCTTTGATTTTCTCGGACATCTCTGGACGCATACGGCGAACCTTCTGTTTTACCGGAGGGCATTCTTCCTTGGTAGGCAGGTGATGAACCACAATGTCAGTATCCAACCTAGGCATATCTTCGTAAGACCAGGAAAAGATTTCCACGTAGTCATGCAGCATCTGAATCAACCGTTGTTTCACACTAAACTCCAGATTTGCACCGATCTTGACTTCCTTTTTGTCCGTCTCAGTACCCAGATTTACCGTTTCCACTGGCTCTTCATGTGGCTGAATGGCCCTCTTTTCCTGAAGTAGTAGTCTTGCAAGCTCACCAGGCACTTCGCAATCATCTTCACCTTCGTCTTCGGCTAAGTTGATCGGATTTTCAAAGTCATAACTGGCGGTAGCAGAGTCGTTACCAGTGGGATCCAGAGTGGATTGGGACCTGTATATGTGAATGTGTGTAAATAGATATTTTTCAATATATAATAAAGAAAGACAAGGAGCGCAAGATTTGAAATGAAAAAACGTCCAATGCTTTTATTAATGATATATGAAAATGACACACAAAAGCCCTCACAAATGAAGCCACGGTGCCCCGGGTAAGACACCGGGCCATAAAGTTTCACAATATTGTCTGTTACAAATTCAAAACAAAGGAGTTCATTACTGAGTAACAAAAGTAATAGGGATGAAGTCTTTCGCTGTCCAGTTGTTTGGTCCACCGTTGGTCGTAGGGTAGATCCAGCTGTCGAATTCAGATTCCTCTGCGTCATCTTCGATGGATTTACTCCCGAGTTGCCGATGAACACAGGAGGTCTTCCAATCCTTGCACTACGAACAACCCTTTGAGCTTCTGCAGTGAAACCCAAACCAAACTTGTCAGTATTCTGAGTGAAATCAGGAAGTCGGCCCCAGTTTGCATACTCACCCTTCTCGATAACGGCCCGTGCATCCTTTAAGGAAGCCATCTTCAAAGGAGAATCTTCGATCATAGTCTCAGCTGATGCCAGTGTCTGAGGCACTTCTTCAAAGTGTTGAAATGGGGTCTTAATGAACTCCCCATCCATCTCTATGTACCGGAATGAGTTGAGGTGGCTGACCATGTATTCTTCCTCCCCCTGTACTGTCACAATCTTCCCTCTGACTGGGTACTTCAGCTTCTGATGGAGTGTGGAGGTCACAGCTCCAGCTTTATGGATCCATGGACGACCCAACAAGCAAGAATAGGATGGTCGAATGTCCATCACGTAGAATGTAGAATCGAAGACCTGAGAACCAACTCTAATTGGAATGTCAACCTCACCATGCACCATCCTTTTAGACCCATCAAAGGCCCGAACAACAATGTTACTTGGCTTTAGCTCCAACCCTTTGCAATCCAACCTGTCTAGAGCTTTCTTGGGCAAGACGTTCAGTGAGGGACCAGTGTCAACTAACACATGTGCAAGAGTAATGCCCCTGCATTCAATGGAGACATGCAGGGCATCGTTATGGTTCTTCCCTTTAGCACTCAGATCAGCGTCGGAGAAACCCAAACCATTATCAACAGTTAAATTGGCCACACAATCGGTAAACTGATCAGCTGATGTCTCTTGTGGCACGTGGGCCATCTTTAGGAAGGTAATCAGGGCCTTGGCATGGGCCTCTGAACACAACAACAGTGATAACATAGAAATCTTGGAGGGGGTTTGCCCCAGCTGCTCAACTACATTATAATCACTCTTCTTGATAATCTTAAGAATCTCTTCCATCTCCTGTTTGGAAGCCTCAACGTTGATGGTCTTTGGTGCCTCCGTCTGGGAAGGCATATCAGTGGCTATCCCTTTGCCCCGAGCGTCAGATGACTCGGCGACAGGGGTAGAACTAAGAACTTGATCAGGAATGGCATTAGGCACACTTGCAGGTGTGATGACAATAGGTCTTCGGACAGTCGGTGGCGCAATGTCAGGTGAGAAAAGTCTACCACTGCGGGTGACTTTAGCAGGGCCGGTGATGTTGCTGACGCCGGTATTAGTATTAAACTCTTGCTTAACCCCAAGAACATAAACATCTGCCCCATAGTGCCAAGGGACATCTTTGTCAGAGGTGTAAGGAATAGGACCCGGAACAGTGATGATTATGGGTGCAATCTTCTGAACATGCATAATTTTGACAGGCTTCCTCGAGGGAGCCTTGGGAGAATTGTTGAAAATGGTGACAATGGAAACTTCTTCAGTAGGGGTGGCAGGAACAACAATCTTCTCAAACAGGATTTCCTTATTATCCATCAGGTTTTGGATGCGTGACTTCAAAGATGGGCAACCAGTAGGTGAAACAGAACACAGATGGCAACCCTCACTACATCCCGGAAATAAACCGGCTAGCAACAGGTTCCTCTTGACAGTCAACAGCGGGGTGACAATATCATTCACAGAGGCTACAAACAAGTCTTCCTCTACAGCATTTACTCCATGTTTGGGCATGGGAGCAGTCACAACATTAGGCCTCTCGGGCGCCTCGAACTCAATTTCTTTTGCATCGATCAGGTCCTGAACCTTATTCTTCAAAGCCCAACAATCACCCGTACTATGCCCCGGGCTGTCAGAGTGATAAGCACAGTAGGCGTTAGGATTGTACTTTGGGGATGTTGTATTTACAATCTTCGGAGCTTCTTTGAGGGTCACCAGATTGGTCGTCAGTAACTGCGGCAATATCTGGGATAAGGTCATACTAAGACGAGTAAATTGTCTTCGAGGTCTCTCACCCCTTTGTTGGTTGTGATGCTGAGGAGCACCAACGGGTTTTGAAATAATCACCGCGTTCACAGCTTGGTGGTGTTCAGATCTATTCTGTCTCCTTGAAACATAGACAACACTAGATTCTTTCTTGAATGGTTTCTTCTCAGCGCTCGATGAGGCACCCTTCTGTATCTTCCCAGCCTTGATACCAGCTTCAATCCTCTCACCAGTCAAGATAAGGTCTATGAACCCGGCTGAAGAGTTTCCAATCAAATGGTTAAAGAATGGACCAAACAGGGTCCCCAAGAACATATCCACAAGTTCACGATCAGTTAAAGGTGGCTGCACCCTTCCAGCAAGGTCTCTCCATTTCTGAGCATACTCCTTAAATCCTTCACCCGTCCCTATTGACATACCCTGGAGTTGGGTACGCGTAGGAGCGAGGTCGGAATTATACTGATACTGCTTATAGAACGCCGTAGCCAAATCCTCCCAGTTACGGATACTGGCTCCATCCAGCTGATAGAACCACTCAAGTTGAGTCCCTGAAAGACTGTCCTGAAAGAAATGGATCCACAAATTCTTATCATCCGTGTAAGGCTGGATCCTCCTTACATACGACCGGAGGTGCAGCTTTGGGCAGGAGGCTCCGTCATATTTGGCAAAGGCAGGTGCCTTAAACTTATGGGGAATCACCACCCCAGAGGATAAACCTAGGTCTCCGAAGTCCAACCCGGGCACGTTCTGTATCTCCATAGCGCTCAAGCGGTCCTCCAACTGTTTATACCTATCCTCAGCAGGAGGATACTGTTCTTTATCATAATCCGTCTAGTTGTCGGAGACCACGGGACTAGGAACCCTTCTCTCTTGTGGACTGTCTTTCCCTACAGATGAGGTGGTCAGATTAACCTCATTCTGCAGTCCATTTCCAAACCTGCGTCCGGTGTTGAACAGGACAATCCTCCTCTTCTTCTTCCTCCTCTCTTTCAGAATCAGGGTCTTCAAATCCTGTTAACCCTTGGCTAGGCTCATAACCAACTCTTGGAACTGGGCATTCTGGGCTTGGAGGGCCTTGATAGCTTGCTCAGTGGAAGGTTCAGTAGACATGATGATTGCTGAAATAAACAGCGAAGAAGATAAGAGACCTGTAATGGTACCTGTAATGCAATGATATGTATGATATATATATGCAATGTTTTCAAGGATCTCGTGGGGTAAACAAAGAAACTTGTTAGAATTTGAATTTTGCAGCTTGATTGAAGGAACTTCATGTTGCTGAGAGTCCTTCTTCAAGAGTCAAGCTCACCATATCGAGTGGGTCATAGCCCCTGACCCAAGTTATCATGTTTTGATCTCCACACAACCTTGGCTAGAGGAAAATAAATCCCCTTTGCTCCTTGCTAGACATTTGGTTCATCATGACCTGCATCACAAACCCTTGAGATCCTTGAAATGGTTAAGGAAATGCTATGGTATGATGTTATGATGTGTATGCTATGCGTTGAAGCAAGGTGTGAGGTGATGTAAGTAAGCCCTGCAATGAATAAGGACTGTAAACAAAACCTGCAAGGAACTCATGTTGTCAGGTAACAAGAATGTGCAAGTAGTTCAGATATGAAGGCACACAAGTCACACATATAGCCTTAAGTTTAGGCTGGCATGGAGTTTAGGTACTACCCTCTTTCAGTTTCAGTTGGTTAAGACCTGTCCTAAAAATAGTAACCGGGTTCTAGAGGATCTCAATATCACTGACTACCCTCGATCGGTCATAATTCCAGTTTGGCAACCTTTTCTTGCAGACGGAACCATCGTGAGAGTTTAGCCTCAAGGAGCGTAGCATACTGCTACTGTTCTATGGCCAAGTTGGTCAATTTAAGGTTCTAAGGTCAGTTGGTGCTTAACGACTCCTCAGAAGACCCATATTCTCCTCGTTCCAACACAAGGGATATCGGTACAGACTAAGGTGTCACACCAACGTAGCTACTGCTTCATCCGTGTCGGTCTACGCCAGACAAATCCCTCACAGTTTATTGCTACTTACCTAAAAAAGGGTACCCCCAGATCCGGGTTAGGATCTATAAAACTCCGATACAAGCCCACAAAGTTTAAAGCATACAAAGCATACAATTGAAAATATAATGATCTAATCCTAAGGTACACCTCACTTATATGTTCCCCAGCAGAGTCGCCAGTTCTGTGTTCGGTGGAAATAGAATTGACTGTTTTTTAATGCTGGTTCGCGTTTGCGTTTGTTTTCACAAAATGTCACGGAAGCAAGAGTCGCCACCGTCTTTTATTTTCTCCAACAAGGAAAGGACAAAAGCACAACAAAATTCCTTTTCGAGTTGTTTCTCGGGTTCGGGAGGTAGATTATAGAAAGGGAAGGTGTTGGCACCCTTTCTATCCGTGGTTATCCACGGGCTCTTAGGTACTTGCTCACTGTTTTCAAAAAGTTTTGCTTTTCTTGTGTTTGTGGGTTTTGCAAAAAGTTTTGTTTGAAAACTTCGATTTAACTCTTGTTTCTGTCCTCAAAAGTGTATGAAGTGTTGTTTGAAAACTTTGTTTGAAAAGTGTAAGTGCGAAAAAAGTTGTTTTGTTTTGAAAGAGCAAGTACCTCAGAACCTCTAACTACTCAAAAGGAATTAAGTTGTGTAAATGTCCTTTAGACAGTGCTATCCCACTATTGAGAAGTAGGTGGCACCATCGTTGGAGTTTTCGGGTCAATTTGATTAAGGGACATGTGGTCACTAAAGCAATGGTAGGACTCCTTAGCGGTAACCCTAATGTCTTAGATCATTTTTCATCCGAGGCAACCGTTTCGAGGCAACTTTGATCTTTAGACATGAGGACGACCTCTAAAACACCCTATACTCAATGACCACGTCGAGGCAACCAAGTGAGGCGTACCCTAGGAGTGGCATGTGCGAGTGTGCCAAGTTTCAGTTATGTTATCTTTACATGTCAGAGTGAGCTACGGTTGATTTTAATTTAAGAGAGATCTTGTCATGCATAGCCTAGTGAGCATACATCTAGCAGTTAATAGTTGCGGAAAATAAAACTACGCTATTACAAGGCGTCGGGTATTTACATCGCCAAAAACAAACCCTTGGAAAAAAGTAAATGCGGAAAGATAAATAAAGCGATAAAAAGTCCTAAGTTAAAGCTATTACATCCTCGGAGCAGATACAATTATATGGATCAAAAAGTAATATGCGCGGAAAAAAAAATCATACGCAAGAAAAATTGAATCGAAGAGTTTTTAGGGTTTTGACCCTTTTTTAGGAAAGAAAGAGGTTTTTGTTATTTATGGCATTTAATTAAACCTAAACTAATTAATTAATTAAATAAAAAGTATTTTTTTGTTTTTTTTAGAATATTTAAGGATTAAATAAATTAAAACCTAATTCTACACCAATTTTATTTGTTGCAAAAATATTATTATTGTTATGCCAATTAAAACTAAACAAATTATATTAACATTTATTTACAAAATAAGCTAATTAAATTTAATAAAGAAAAATATAATATTTTTTATGTTTTCTGATTTTTATTATGAAAATAAATATTAATTTATTAGTAATATAATTAATAATTATAAAAAAATAATTAAATGAAAGAAATAAAAAAGAAAGGAAAAGAAATAAACTTGTGGGGGGTGCTGGGCCAATTTTGTGGTGTAAAAAAAGCAATTCTGAAGCCCATTTACATCCAGCCTGTTTGACTTTTCTGGACTTGCTACGCATGCGCTGACCAGGGAGTATGGTGGTCCTTCAACTTTGGCCACTGGATCCAGGCTTGGAGACACCTGGCGCACTGGGATTTGAAGTGTATGGTGGATCACGCGTGGGATGCTGCATATGAATATGTGAAGAAAAAATTGAATAAATGTTTTGGGGGACCTGAGATTCGAACCCAGTCCCAATGCTTCCAGGCCAACGTCCCAACCACTCAACTAAGCTGATTCAATTGTTATTGAAATAAGTGGCAATTAATATATATGAAAACAAAACAATATGCTGTAAATAAAAAGTAAAACGCGCGCTTTTCAAATGGACCAACCAGATGATAACACATCATCGTCTTCAACCTTTTTCCTGCATAATTAGAATCAGATAGCGGGGGTTTTTAACCTCCACTACCTCCTGCAAGGAAAAATAGCGATTAGGCACACAAAAATCATAAATGTTTCGCGAGGTGTGGATTCCAACCGTCTTGGCCTCACGATTTCAAACATGTATCTCATTAGTCCCAATTTTTCCTAGTTTGGAAAGCCCTAATTTAAATCTTGAAAACCCTAGAAATTCAACCATGGTATCTCTCAATTCAGGGCATTACAGTTCAATTCAACCATTCCATTAGCTTCGTATGGTCTCTAGCAATGCAAATCAATCACAAAACCATGTTAAATGCGCATAAAATAAGATATGCAGTTTTGAATAGAAAGTGCAAACCGTGGGACTGTATGTAGCGATTCCTTGAGCTTTGATGCTTGAATTTGATTGCAAATCGATCCTAGTGCTTCCTGCAATGTGTTTGGATGGATGAGGCACCTTGAATTGGCCTAGAATGCAAGAACCAGTTTTTAGTTTTCTTGAAAATTCTTGAAATTGTATGGTTGTTTTTGCAGCCTTTCAATCGTGTACTAGGTCATGGTTTACTTGCATACATATAGGAGAAACAAATTAGGTCAAAGTTTTGGATCCAATCTGTGATCGGTGGATCTGGAACTGACTGTTTAACGCTGGTTCGCGAAATGTCGCGGAAGCAAGAATCGCCACCGTCTTTTATATTCTCCAAATGGAAAGGACAAAAGCACAGGAAAATTCCTTAAAGAGATTGCTCTCGGTTCGGGAGGTAGATTATAGAAAGGGAATGTGTTAGCACCCTTTCTATCCATGGTTATCCATGGGCTCTTAGATACTTGCTCATTGTGTTTTCAAAAATGATTTGTTTGCTTTTCAACTGTGGTTTTTTTTTAAAAAAGTTTCTTTGAAAATTCCAGTTCGACTCTTGTATCGGTCCTCAAGAGTGTTTGAAAAATTTCTTTCGAAAGCTTTTTGAAAAGGTGTTGGTGTGAAAAGTATTTTTGATTTGTTTTTGAAATTAGAGCAAGTATCTAGAGTCGTCTACCTACCCTAAGGAATTCGTCTGTGTAAATGTCCTTAAAGTGGTGCCATCCCACCATTGAGAGGTAGGTAGCACCACCGTTGGAGGTGTTCGGGTCAATTCGAGGGTTCGGGACATGGTGATCACCAGAGCAATAGGAAGACACCTTAGAAGCTACCCTCATGCCAGGTTCCCGGATCATGAGGACTTACTAAGACATCCTCTACTCGATGATCACCTTTCGAGGCAAGGCAACAGTGAGGCGTACCCTAGGGGTGGTGTGTGATTTGTGTATCACGTTCAGTTATTTTTGTCTTGTCATGTCATAGGTGATCTACGCGTTCGTTTTTATTTTTGTCATTCATTCTTGCATGTATTTATTAACAGTTAAAAAAGATGCGGAAATTAAAAGTTCTAAACTATTACAAAGGCGCGGGTCCACATCGCCAAATTTAACCCAGGACCCGATTTGACAGAAAATAAAGGAAAGTGCGAGAAATTAAATTTACACGGCTTTGGGAGAATTACATCAATATTTAAAAGAAGGAATAAATAAAATGCGCGAATTGAATTAAAATTGAAAACGAGGGCGTTGGACCCTTTTTTAATGAAATTAAATTATGATTATTAAATTAATGAAATTAAAATGAAAAAGAAATTATTTTTGAGGTTTTTTGGATTTATGGTTTTTTATGTGAATTAAATGAAATTAACTAATTAGCCCTAATTCTACAACTTTTATTTATTAAGACAAACATGTTAAAATTAAACCTAAAATTAAACTAATTAATTAATGGCAATTTGATTTATAAAAATAAATGATTAATTATTAGTGAAAAGAAAAGAAAAAGGATAAAAATTGATTAAAACCCTAATTCTACAAATTTTTAATTTATTAAGAAAAATGTCTGAATTAAACCTAATTTTACAAAGCTAAATTAATTAATGATATTTACTTAAAAAATATTAAAATAAAATATTTTTTTTTGACTTTTCTGATTTTTTTTTGTTATTTTTTATATTTTTATGAAAATAAATTGGTTTAAAGAATTAAATTAGAAAAAAAACTAATTAAAACAAAAAATAGAAAAATATGAGAAAAGAATAAGAAAGGCAAACCATGGGGGGTCTGTCCCCAAATTGGAGGTATCATTAGCATTGCTGGCCCAAGGTTGCAAGGCCTTGTCTGACTTTTTGGCTAGCATGTGTGTGCGTTGACTGCAGCGTTCCATAGACCTCAGATCTTGGCCATTGGATGGAGATTGTGGGACAAGTGGCATATTGAGATCATGGGCGTAGGATGGTCATCAGGGCATGAGCTACATGGGAAGATGTTATGAAAAACATTATGGAAAGGGAAGGGGACCTGGGGTTCGAACCCAGGTCCTAGAGATTACCAACGCCAAGCCTGACCAATGGAGCTATTCACACGTTTTGTTTATTATCTGGCCAATGAATAATATAATATAAACAAAAGTTAGTGGGGAATTTAGCGCGAAAATTTAAATGAGCCACTTGCTATCCCACACGTCATCGTCTTCTCCATGGCTTGCATTTTCCTGAATCATGAAAAAAAATTAGCGGGGGTTTTGAACCCCCCCAAAACAGACATGTTCCAAGAATAGCGAATAGCTCATCTTGGAATATAAATTGGGCGCGACCCCCTCATTGGATTCGTCTGAGTGCCCTGATTTTGACCATGGCATTGAGGTGTCTCAATTTTACAGCATTCATAAACGCCTAATTTAAATCTTGAAGATCCCTAACGTCCTTTAATGGTGGTTCTTCATACAACGCGTGAAAATTCAATTAAAGCACCCAGTTAGCTTTAGAATCAATCAATGAACATAAATCAAATACTAAAAATTACTAAAAACGCATGAATCATGATGCAAGCATATTGAAAAAATTCTGTACAGGACACAATCGTTCTACCGTTTCTTTGCGTTAGGATGGATGGTTTTGATCTGAAAACCTTCCTTGAAGTCTCAGGAAGGCGATGGAATGAATTTCTTGCCTTGAAAAGCCTTGCAAATGTGTTTTCAGTTCTTGAATTTTTTGACAAAAGTGCAAGTTTGGTTATGCTTTTCTGGCGCAGCTGGGAGGTTCTGAACGCTAGGGTTAGCTTTGCACTTATGTATGGAATGATTAGGGTTAAGGATTGGATCAAAAAACCCTTTGCATTGATGAGGAGATATTTGATTTTCATGGCAAATATTTTTCAATCTTTTTCACATGTTTTTGATGCCAATCATATCCAATTGCCTTGATTTTTTCCAAATCTGATCATGCACGAAATATTGAGTGTATTTCATGCATAAAAAGATTTAAAAACTTAGGTTTGGTATTTTTCATATATTTTAATTAATTAAATGAATTATTAGCAATTAAAAATTCAAATAAATAAATAAAAATGATGAAAAACTTCCCTTTGGGCCAAATGGTCGTGCACATGCCTTGTATGATGAATTTTGGAAGAAAATGTGGCCCATTAGCAATTTTAGGACATTTGAAGCAAAGTTGACTTTTCAAAATACCCAAAAATTTCCCAACTTCCACAAGGCATATCTTGCTCGGTTTTTAAGCTTTACTCATGTTCTTGGACATTTTGGAAAGGTCTTGAAGTCCTCTAACCAATGCCTTTGGTCCCATGTCATTTTGATTTACCAATCTCAAGTTATGGTCTTTGACTTAAAATCCCTTTTTGTTGACTTTTGAAAATGACCTATAATGTTGAAATTGATAACTTTTTGTGAGAGCATTTCTTGGACTTGAAGTGTGAAGAGGAGTTGTAGGAAATGTCTTTCTCTTCAACATGAGCTTTGGATGGGATTTTTCTGATAATCCATGTGGAAGTTATGCCTTGGTCAAGTTACAGTTGACTTTTTCAACTGTCCAAATATGGAAACTTTTGCATCTTGAGACTTTTTGAGCCAAGATTTGAGAATCATGATCAAGCATTGATCAAATGATGTTTGTGGCTTCAAAATGAGATGTTGACCATAAATTTGGACTTTTGACTGTCAAATGACCATTTTGCCCCTGCAGTTGACTGTAGTGCAATTAGGGTTTTTGACTGTGCAATTTTGTGCTGTAAGTCTTGAAACTTGATATGAGAATGCTTGACCATATTTATAGGCATGTGGGACTTGTTTGGACCCTTGGAAACTTCATTTTCTTTGCCAGAACCAAAACCCTAATTTTGACTGTTAGGAAGCCCTTGAACTGTGCAACCCTTGGGGAATTTTGAAGCTTTGACTTTGCAAATCTTGAAGAATATGGGAGGGCAAATTTTGGGGTACAACAGTTGCCCCTGTTCAATCTTCTTAGACCCGAGGATGCAGATTGGCTGACGTGCCTTTCGTAATCCGAAGGTGGAAGATGATTGAACACTAGAGTGCCCAGAAATTTGCGCTCACATAGTAGTGTGATAGTGGAATGGGATTATAGATGCCATTTAGAGATTGATGGATAGGATGATGGGCTTATAGATGCCATGCTAAGAGATGATGGATAGGTGGATGGGCTTATAGATGCCATCTGGATGTTGATCGCGTAAGAGATTCCTTAGCGAGAGTTTGCGTACCTGAAAAAGAAAAATGATTACCTGACCTGTTACAGGAGCTGGTCTTCAAATTCTTTGTGTAGATGTGTCCTGGCTGGTTACAGGAGCTGGATCTGGATCTTCAAAAGGTGATGAATGAACCAGGGATGGTTACTACCTCAACAGGAACGCTGAGAGAACCTGGAGACGATTACTACCTCAACAGTAACGCTGAGAGAATCATAGGCGACTTCAACCTCAACAGTAACACTGAGAGAATCTTGGGCGACTTCAGCCTCAACAGTAATCATTGAGAGAATCTTGGATATCTTCTACTGAGTCTTTATCAGGAAAATCTGTTAGGGGTCGATTTAACTGGACTAGAGAAGGCTTTTGACTGGATAAGAAATCGAATCTGGAATAGTATTTCGAATGAATCTGGACTAAACAATAGAATAGTCTCCGGGTCTGGAGCATCTCTAAGTTGTTTGAGAAGAAATTGTGAATAAGTGATAGACTAGCATCCGGTTCTGGAGTATATCGGAGCCATCTTTGAGAAGAAACTTGAATAAGCCGAAGAACAACATCCATATCTGGAGCATTTCCAAACTATATCTGAATGAATCTGGGACAAGTGTCAGAAGGTAGCCATATCCGGGTCACATCTGAACCATCTCTAGAAAGGTGATCTCTGAATAAACAATAGAACAGCTTCCGTGTCCGGAGCATCTCTAAGTTATCTGAGGGGGGGTCTGGAATAAGTGTCAGAACGTCGCCATGCCTGGGTCACATCCGAACCATATCTGGAAGGAAATCTGGAAGAAGTATCAGAACGTCGCCATATCTGGTACACATCTGAACTATATCTAGAAGGAAATCTGGAAGAAGTATCAGAACGTTGCCATATCCGGTTCACATCTGAACTATATCTAGAAGGAAATCTGGAAGAAGTATCAGAACGTTGCCATATCTGGTTCACATCTGAACTATATCTAGAAGGAAATCTGGAAGAAGTATCAGAACGTCGCCATATCTGGTTCACATCTGAACTATATCTAGAAGGAGTCTGGAAGAAGTATCAGAACGTCGCCATATCTGGTTCACATCTGAACTATATCTAGAAAAAGTCTGGAAGAAGTATCAGAACGTCGCCATATCTGGTTCACATCTGAACTATATCTAGAAGGAAATCTGGAAGAAGTATCAGAACGTCGCCATATCTGGTTCACATCTGAACTATATCTAGAAAAAGTCTGGAAGAAGTATCAGAACGTCGCCATATCTGGTTCACATCTGAACTATATCTAGAAAGAGTTGCGATAGTTGATAGTAATCATCTTTGTATTGACCTTTCCTGAAAAGGTAAAGCATCAGTTGTATGCAAGATCATGATGCATGAACTGCATGATTTCAGGATGTCCTAAAAATTGATGAGGTTCGTGTAGTATGATGCATATGCATGCTATAATGTATGAAGATGTGATGTTTATGAATGCATTTCCGTTTTGGGAAAATAAATCCTTGACGAATGCCAGGAGCTTATCCTGGGCTGATGTTGGAGAACAATGCTTTGTTGTTTCCGCTGGGGATGATAGTTGCAAGAATACCGGCAGGAGAAGATGACTCCCTTGGGGAACAAACTTGGAGAATAGATTACTCTGCGGGGAATACTCTGTGGGGAGAGGAATACTTCACTGAGGTTGATGATAACTCCGTTGGGGATACCATTGTTATGTTAGAAGTGCTAATAGACTCCGCTGGGGGTAAGAAGACTCTGCCGAGGACGATATTCTCATGGCTATTGGCTGAGGATAACCCAGTTATATCTTGGTAGGGAAATAACTCTTTGAATAAAGCCGGGAGACGCGTTCGTGCTCCACGGGGATAAGCTTCCAGAATCTACTAGGGATAAGCTTACTGCTTGGGGAGATGGATTCCAACTTTCTTGGGGAAACTGGATTGGACTCTCCTGGGGAAGTATTGAAATGTATTGGTTATGTTCTTCAACGGTACCTACCTTGATACCTTGGAGGACCGAACAATCAGATTGCTTAGACAACTCTTTATTGCCCCTGTTTCTGATGTGGGAGAGGAAGATACCTGTGGAGGTGCTTGATGACTGCCGATTTGACCAATCTTCTTCTGGTAGGCAGGTGACAAGATGAAGGGACATAGTCGTACGCTTTGATCCCTAACTTTTGCCTGGACCGCCCTTTCGGGTTTTCAGTCCACCGGGATACCCATTTTTGCCCAAGCCGCCTTTTCAGGTTTTCGACTTGCCGGGTGTACAGATTTTTCATTTCATCCCTTATTTTTGCCTAGGTGTGTCAACCTAGCGGGTCTTTGATTACGCGTAGTATTTTTCTTCGACTATGTCCATGCTCTCAGGATGTAGGGAGTTGCCCCTGTTAGTAGTGTTTTGTCATGCCCCAGATAATGGACAATGCTCATGCCGTGCCCCTTGATTGGAGGTGCTTTTGTTCATTAGACGTTCGTCGTGCGAACTCCTATGCTGTTCAAACAAAAAGTCATATGCAAGCAATGTTATTTTAAAAATGCAAAGCTTATGTCTGTCTTGAAGTTTGTGAAAATGCATTTTTTCATAAAAACGAGTGAATTTTTTTTTTGTAAACTGTGATGTCGACTCGTTATTTTACCGTAAGCCTTAAGGAGTCAAGATACCTTTCGTACAATATGCTTTCGAACTAACCCATGCTTCAGCTAGGACTTTTAAGGGTTATAACGTGGCCTGGTTCACGGTTTAAGAAACAAAGGATAAAGGCTCAAATTTTATTTGTACCCACCCGCTCTTCGTGATGTTCTCCAAACCTAAACTCAGTTGATCGTGCGTTAGACCTTGTTTGAGTCTTTGCTTTGATATACCAGTGATGGTTCGGATGTTGATAGTTTATTTTGAATAGGCAGTCATTCCTTTTTGTTATTGAGGGTTCATAGAACCTCTTTCTTTTTTTTTATTTTTGTTATCATTATCCCTAAATTTTTCCTGAACTGTTTCTTTTGTGATTACAATCAGCGGGATGCCCCAGTTTTGTAAGTCTCCTTCATAGGTTTTGACTTATTGGGTTCTTACTTTTTGAGATACGATGACTGTCTATCCTTATGACTATGTGGAACCATCACTGTCTTTCTTTGTTTTATAAGGACCTCTTTGGTGCCATTCGTTATGCACTTGGATCAACTGAGAGAACTACCCTGCCCCAGGTTATGATAAAGGGTTTTAAATTTCGAAAAGAAAAACTCCTACTTCTTTGGCTCAGAGGGGTTGACGAGGGATTATCTTCCTTATAACTCCAGTGTTTAGGAATTGAAATAATGCCTGTACCTCATCAGCGGGGTCTGTTCAAAAGCATACTGTGAAGATAGCGGTATCGTTTTTGTCATCCTCCCTCAAGAGGCTTAGAATTATTAATCGAGAGTTGACCATCACAAAAAAAATGAAAACAATTTTGAATATAATGAAAACAATTGTATTAATTCCCAAAACAGACGTATGCGATGCTTTAATAGAATAAAAGAGTTTGCTATGACATTAATTGTTTGTATGAGCAAATAAAAATACAACTCGGAAATTCAAATAAACAAAAGGTCTTCAATGATTGGGCAATGGAGCAGTGATTATGTTCGGAGTCTCAGGTACTTCAAATTGAATCTCTCCGGCGTCGATCATGTCTTGAATCTTGTTCTTGAGAGGCCAGCAGTTGTCCGTAGTATGCCCCGGACTATCAGAGTGGTAGGCACACCTCTCATTAGGATGGTAGTTCGGAGCAGAAGTGTTCGGATTCCGAAGAGGAGCCCTTAAGGTGATCAGCCCTGCCTTCACCATTTGTTGTAGTGCTTGATCCAGCGACATGTTGATCTTGGTGAACTGTCGTTTGGGTGCGCTCTCCTTGCGCTGCTGCCCCTGTCCTTGTTGAGCAGGTCTAGGATTTGAGATCTGGGTTGCCCCTACCTCATGACGGCACTTTTTACCGTGCACAACATTGGACTCTTTCTTTCCATGATGAGGCTTTTTATCAGAAGGTGCCGCCTCTTGAATCTTCCCAGACCTGATGCCAGCTTCTATTCGCTCTCCAGTCAAGATAAGATCTGTGAATCCAGCAGACGAATTCCCAATCAGGTGGTTGTAGAATGGACCAGACAGGGTCCCCAAGAACATGTCCACAAGTTCACGGTCAGTCAGCGGTGGTTGTACCCTACCGGCCAGGTCTCTCCATTTCTGCGCATACTCTTTAAAACCTTCTCCCGATCCTAGCGACATACCCTGGAGTTGGGTACGCGTAGGAGCGAGGTCGGAATTGTACTGATACTGCTTGTAAAAAGCAGTAGCCAACTCCTCCCAGTTACGAACCTTGGTTCCATCCAGCTGATAGAACCATTCGAGATGAGTCCCTGAAAGACTTTCCTGGAAGAAATGGATCCACAAGTTCTTGTCCACAGTATACGGTTGAATCTTCCGCACATAAGACCTGAGATGCAGCCTGGGACAGGATGTCCCATCGTACTTAGCAAAAGAAGGAACCTTGAATTTGTGTGGGATCACCACACCAGAAGTTAGACCCAAATCTCCGAAATCTAAACCAGGTACTTGTTGAATTTCCATTGCATTCAGACGGTCTTCCAACTGCTTGTACTTGTCTTCAGCAGGAGGGTATTATTCGTCGTTGAAATCTGTCTCGTTGTCGGAGACCACTGGACTGGGAACCCTTTCCTCCTGATGACTGCCTTCCCCAACAGATGGAGTAGTCCTCTCAGTTTCAATCTGCAGTGTATTCCCAGATCTGCGCCTAGGGTTGAACAACACAGTCCTCTTCTTCTTCTTTTTCAAGAGCAGGGTCTTCAGATCTTGTTGCCCCTGGGCCAAATTCATGATCAGCTCTTGGAACTGGGCATTCTGAGCCTGGAGGGCCTTGATGGACTGCTCAGTTGATGATTCAGGATTCATGACGATTGGCTGAAATAAACAGCGAAGAAGGTAAGTGACCTGTACAGAGGGTACCTGCAATGCAATGATATGCATGATATGTATGCAATGTTTTCAAGGACCTCGCGGGGTAAACAAGAAAATTGTTAGCATTGGAATTTATAGCTTGATTGAAGGAAACCCATGTTGTTGAGAATTCTTCTTCAAGGGTCAAAGGCTCACCATATCCAGTGGGTCATAGACCCTGACTTTAGTCATTATGTCTGGTTTTGGTTTCCAAACAACCTTGGTTAGGGGAACCTTCTTCAAGAGTCAGAGCTCACCATATCAAGTGGGTCATAGCCCCTGACAACCTTGGCTAGAGGAAAATAAATCCTCTTTGCCCCTTTCTAGATGTTTGATTATCATGACCTGCATCACAAGCCCTTGAGATCCTTGAAATGGGTTAAGATGTATGCAACGGTATGATGTTATGGTATGCATGGGGTAATGTGAGTAAACCCTGTTATGAGTCCCCATCAAGGACTATAAACAAAACCTGCAAGAAACTAGTCTGCAAGAAACTCAGTACACTCTGTTATGAGCCCTAATTAAGGACTATAAACAAAACCTGCAAGAAACTCAATACACTCTGTTATGAGTCCTAATTAAAGACTATAAACAAAACCTGCAAGTAGTTCATGTGTCAGATAAAGCATACAAGTAGTCAAGTACGAAGGCACATAAGTCACACAAGAGAAAGCCCTTAGAGTTTAGGCCAGCATGAGGCCTAGGTATTACCCTCTTGAAGTTGGTGGGTTCAACCTGTCCTATTAGAAGTAACCGGGTTCTAAGGGTCCCAATATCACGGGATTGCTTTCATTGTTCATCGTTTCGATTTAGCCACTGAACTGGCGACCGAAATATTCCAGGAAAGCAACCCTCAATTGAGTGTAGTATCGAGTATCGACCAACCTCGGACTGCACCAAAGTCAGTTATCTCACTACCCTAAAGAGGACAAGATAGTTCAATTAAGGTTCCTAAGGTCTGTTGATGCTTCACGACACCACGCGGAGGCCCCGTACTCTCCTTGACTGAACTCAAGGGTTACCAGTACACACCAAAGTGCCACATCAACGTAGCAGACTGTTTCAACCATGTCGGTATACCCCGCACAGTTCCCTCACAGCCTTGTTGCTACTTTCTAAGAAGGTATCCCCCAGATCCGGGTTAGGATCTATAGAACTCCCAAGACAGTCCCACAATTTAAAGCACACAAATCAGCACAATTGAAAACACAGTTATGAACTAAACCCTAAGGTACACCTCACTTTAAATTTAAGTCCCCAGCAGAGTCGCCAGTTCTGTGATCGGTGGATCTGGAACTGACTGTTTAACGCTGGTTCGCAAAATGTCGCGGAAGCAAGAGTCGCCACCGTCTTTTATTTTCTCCAAATGGAAAGGACAAAAGCACAGAAAAATTCCTTAAAGAGATTGCTCTCGGTTCGGGAGGTAGATTATAGAAAGGGAAGGTGTTAGCACCCTTTCTATCCATGGTTATCCATGGGCTCTTAGATACTTGCTCATTGTGTTTTCAAAAATGGTTTGTTTGCTTTTCAACTGTGGTTTTTTTTTAAAAAAGTTTCTTTGAAAATTCCAGTTCGACTCTTGTATCGGTCCTCAAGAGTGTTTGAAAAATTGCTTTCGAAAGCTTTTTGAAAAGGTGTTGGTGTGAAAAGTATTTTTGATTTGTTTTTGAAATTAGAGCAAGTATCTAGAGTCGTCTACCTACCCTAAGGAATTCGTCTGTGTAAATGTCCTTAAAGTGGTGCCATCCCACCATTGAGAGGTAGGTAGCACCACCGTTGGAGGTGTTCGGGTCAATTCGAGGGTTCGGGACATGGTGATCACCAGAGCAATAGGAAGACACCTTAAAAGCTACCCTCATGCCAGGTTCCCGGATCATGAGGACTTACTAAGACATCCTCTACTCGACGATCACCTTTCGAGGCAAGGCAACAGTGAGGCGTACCCTAGGGGTGGTGTGTGATTTGTGTATCACGTTCAGTTATTTTTGTCTTGTCATGTCATAGGTGATCTACGCGTTTGTTTTTATTTTTGTCATTCATTCTTGCATGCATTTATTAACAGTTAAAAAAGATGCGGAAATTAAAAGTTCTAAACTATTACAAAGGCGCGGGTCCACATCACCAAATTTAACCCAGGACCCGATTTGACAGAAAATAAAGGAAAGTGCGAGAAATTAAATTTACACGGCTTTGGGAGAATTACATCAATATTTAAAAGAAGGAATAAATAAAATGCGCGAATTGAATTAAAATTGAAAACGAGGGCGTTGGACCCTTTTTTAATGAAATTAAATTATGATTATTAAATTAATGAAATTAAAATGAAAAAGAAATTATTTTTGAGGTTTTTTGGATTTATGGTTTTTTATGTGAATTAAATGAAATTAACTAATTAGCCCTAATTCTACAACTTTTATTTATTAAGACAAACATGTTAAAATTAAACCTAAAATTAAACTAATTAATTAATGGCAATTTGATTTATAAAAATAAATGATTAATTATTAGTGAAAAGAAAAGAAAAAGGATAAAAATTGATTAAAACCCTAATTCTACAAATTTTTAATTTATTAAGAAAAATGTCTGAATTAAACCTAATTTTACAAAGCTAAATTAATTAATGATATTTACTTAAAAAATATTAAAATAAAATATTTTTTTTTGACTTTTTATGACTTTTCTGATTTTTTTTTTGTTATTTTTTATATTTTTATGAAAATAAATTGGTTTAAAGAATTAAATTAGAAAAAAAACTAATTAAAACAAAAAATAGAAAAATATGAGAAAAGAATAAGAAAGGCAAACCATGGGGGGTCTGTCCCCAAATTGGAGGTATCATTAGCATTGCTGGCCCAAGGTTGCAAGGCCTTGTCTGACTTTTTGGCTAGCATGTGTGTGCGTTGACTGCAACGTTCCATAGACCTCAGATCTTGGCCATTGGATGGAGATTGTGGGACAAGTGGCATATTGAGTTCATGGGTGTAGGATGGTCATCAGGGCATGAGCTACATGGGAAGATGTTATGAAAAACATTATGGAAAGGGAAGGGGACCTGGGGTTCGAACCCAAGTCCTAGAGATTACCAACGCCAAGCCTGACCAATGGAGCTATTCACGCGTTTTGTTTATTATCTGGCCAATGAACAATATAATATAAACAAAAGTTAGTGGGGAATTTAGCGCGAAAATTTAAATGAGCCACTTGCTATCCCACACGTCATCGTCTTCTCCATGGCTTGCATTTTCCTGAATCATGAAAAAGAATTAGCGGGGGTTTTAAACCCCCCCAAAACAGGCCTGTTCCAAGAATAGCGAATAGCTCATCTTGGAATATAAATTGGGCGCGACCCCCTCATTGGATTCGTCTGAGTGCCCTGATTTTGACCATGGCATTGAGGTGTCTCAATTTTACAGCATTCATAAACGCCTAATTTAAAGCTTGAAGAACCCTAACGTCCTTTAATGGTGGTTCTTCATACAACGCGTGAAAATTCAATTAAAGCACCCAGTTAGCTTTAGAATCAATCAATGAACATAAATCAAATACTAAAAATTACTAAAAACACATGAATCATGATGCAAGCATATTGAAAAAATTTTGTACAGGACACAATCGTTCTACCGTTTCTTTGCGTTAGGATGGATGGTTTTGATCTGAAAACCTTCCTTGAAGTCTCAGGAAGGCGATGGAATGAGTTTCTTGCCTTGAAAAGCCTTGCAAATGTGTTTTCAGTTCTTGAATTTTTTGACAAAAGTGCAAGTTTGGTTATGCTTTTCTAGCGCAGCTGGGAGGTTCTGAACGCTAGGGTTAGCTTTGCACTTATGTATGGAATGATTAGGGTTAAGGATTGGATCAAAAAACCCTTTGCATTGATGAGGAGATATTTGATTTTCATGGCAAATATTTTTCAATCTTTTTCACATGTTTTTGATGCCAATCATATCCAATTGCCTTGATTTTTTCCAAATCTGATCATGCACGAAATATTGAGTGTATTTCATGCATAAAAAGATTTAAAAACTTAGGTTTGGTATTTTTCATATATTTTAATTAATTAAATGAATTATTAGCAATTAAAAATTCAAATAAATAAATAAAAATGATGAAAAACTTCCCTTTGGGCCAAATGGTCGTGCACATGCCTTGGATGATGAATTTTGGAAGAAAATGTGGCCCATTAGCAATTTTAGGACATTTGAAGCAAAGTTGACTTTTCAAAATACCCAAAAATTTCCCAACTTCCACAAGGCATATCTTGCTCAATTTTTAAGCTTTGCTCATGTTCTTGGACATTTTTGAAAGTCCTTGAAGTCCTCTAACCAATGCCTTTGGTCCCATGTCATTTTGATTTACCAATCTCAAGTTATGATCTTTGACTTAAAGTCCCTTTTTGTTGACTTTTGAAAATGACCTATAATGTTGAAATTGATAACTTTTTGTGAGAGGATTTCTTGGACTTGAAGTGTGAAGAGGAGTTGTAGGAAATGTCTTTCTCTTCAACATGAGCTTTGGATGGTATTTTTATGATAATCCATGTGGAAGTTATGCCTTGGTCAAGTTACAGTTGACTTTTTCAACTGTCCAAATATGGAAACTTTTGCATCTTGAGACTTTTTGAGCCAAGCTTTGAGAATCATGATCAAGCATTGATCAAATGATGTTTGTGGCTTCAAAATGAGATGTTGACCATAAATTTGGACTTTTGACTGTCAAATGACCATTTTGCCCCTGCAGTTGACTGTAGTGCAATTAGGGTTTTTGACTGTGCAATTTTGTGCTGTAAGTCTTGAAACTTGATATGAGAATGCTTGACCATATTTATAGGCATGTGGGACTTGTTTGGACCCTTGGAAACTTCATTTTCTTTGCCAGAACCAAAACCCTAATTTTGACTGTTAGGAAGCCCTTGAACTGTGCAACCCTTGGGGAATTTTGAAGCTTTGACTTTGCAAATCTTGAAGAATATGGGAGGGAAAATTTTGGGGTACAACACAATCCATGTGCATTGAAGATTAAATCCTTGATTGAAAATCAAATATTCTTGATTTTCCATGATTGAACAATGTTGCCAAAATTGAATTTTTTGTATCTTTTTGATTGTGCACGAATTGGTCAGTGTGATCGGTGGATCTGGAACTGACTGTTTAACGCTGGTTCGCGAAATGTCGCGGAAGCAAGAGTCACCACCGTCTTTTATTTTCTCCAAATGGAAAGGACAAAAGCACAGAAAAAATCCTTAAAGAGATTGCTCTCGGTTCGGGAGGTAGGTTATAGAAAGGGAAGGTGTTAGCACCCTTTCTATCCATGGTTATCCATGGGCTCTTAGATACTTGCTCATTGTGTTTTCAAAAGGGTTTGTTTGCTTTTCAATGTGGGTTTTAAAAAAAGTTTCTTTGAAAGATTTCAGATCGACTATCGTGTCAGAGTGTTTGAAAACTTGTTTTTGAAAGCTTTTAGAAAATGTGTTGGTGTGAAAAGTATTTTTGAATTTTTGTTTGAAATTAGAGCAGGTATCCTTGAGAACCTACCCTAAGGAATTCGTCTGTGTAAATGTCCTTTAAAGTAGTGCCATCCCACCATTGAGAGGTAGGTAGCACCACCGTTGGAGGTGTCTGGGTCAATTCGAGGTTCGGGACATGGTGATCACCAGAGCAATGGGAAGACACCTTAGAAGCTACCCTCATGCCAGGTTCCCGGATCATGAGGACTTACTAAGACATCCTCTACTCGACGATCACCTTTCGAGGCAAGGCAACAGTGAGGCGTACCCTAGGGGTGGTGTGTGCGATTCGTGTGTCGTTTTCATTCGTATTTGTCTGGTCCTGTCATTTGGTGTTCTACGCTTGTTTTTATTTAAGGCCATTCATTCTTGCATGCTTTGTTAACAGTTAAAAGGTTTGCGAGAAAAAAGTAAATCTAAAGCTATTACAAATGGCGCGGGTCCACATCGCCAAAATTAACCGGACCCGATTTGACGGAAAGTAAAGAAATTAAATAAAGTAAATAAGAGTGCGAAAAGTAATTAAACGTTACAAGGCTTCGGGAGAAGTACATAATTATTCAAGCGACATAAAATAAATACGCGAAATTAAACAATTAAGAACATGGGCGTTGGACCCTTTTGCAAAATTAAATTAATAAGGAATTAAAATTAAAATTAAAAGAAAATGTTTTTGGTATTTTTATGTTTTTTTTAAGATTTAATGGAGAAAATTAATTAAAACAAGATACTAAACCTAATTCTAATTATTTTTAAGTTATTAAGAAAAATGTTGAAGTTTTTTAACCTAAATGAAACCTTAATTTTTTTTATGTACAATTTAATTATAAAAATAAATAAATAATATTATGGTAAAAAAGGAAAAATTAAAAGGAATAAAAATTATCAATGAAACCTATTTCTACCTTGGTGGATTTTTTTATGAAAAGATTTAATATTGCAAAACCCTAATTTAAACTAAATTTATTTTCCAAGCATTTATTTAAAAAATATGAAAATAAAAATACTTATTATGTTTTTTTATCTTTTCTGATTTTTAGGCATTTTTTATATTTTTTGTAAAAAATAATTAATTAAATCAAAACAATAAAGAAAATAAAATCATAATTGAAAATAAAATAAGAAAATAAATGGAAAATTGCAAACCAGGGGGGGTTTCAGGCCCCCAATAGGGAGGTGTTTTGTAGTGATTCAGGCCCATGGAGGATGTGGCCTTATTGACTTTCCAAGCAACGTGTCCCAGCGTTGACTAGCACCCACTGTATTCCATGAATCCTGGCCCTTGAATTGGTTCAACTGGACGCGTGGATGATCATATTTTGAGGCGTATGATGCATCCTCAATATTGACACTGCATAGGAATTTAGATTGAAAAATATTATGAAGATAACGAAGACCTGGGACTCGAACCCAGGTCAGGAACATTGCAAGCGTGTGTACCTGCCACTGAGCCATTCCAATTTCATTTAATATATAATAGCAACTAAATAATATAAAAGGAAACCAAGGAATTAGTGGGTAGCGCGCGAAATATTTGAACGAGCCAGTCAGCGTGTGCCACGACTCCATCTTCTTCCTCGTCCCTGTAACACAAAAACAAAAGCAACGGTTTTCATAGCGTGGTTTTAGGCCGTTTTACAGAAAATAGCGATTAAGCGATCTCTAAACATAAATTAGGCGCGAAGGTCCTGTCTTCTTCGTCCAGGCGTGCTCATGTCAATGGTGGTATTCACAAGTTCTAATTTTTCCTTGGGTGAAAAGCCCCAATTTCATCTCCTGCAAACCCTAGAAAATAAACATGGCGTCTTGGCATAGAACGCATGAAACTTCAATTAAAGGTTATGGTTAGCTTGTAAACTTCATCAGGAATATGAATCAATGAATAATATGTCATGAATATGCATAAATTACAAAACACGACAATGGAAAAAAATGGCAAAAAAGTGACTTCTGTACAGCGTTTCAAGAGACTATCTTTGATGCTTTGGATTGGAATACGTCCACTGATGCTTGAGGAAACTAATGGAACAGGAATTAGGTCTTGAATCGCCCTCTAAAGTGATTTTCAGATTTTAGCTTTTTGACAAAAATTTGCAAGTTTGTTAATGGCTTTTGCGCAGCTTCAATGTGTATGGACATTAGGGTTGTGATCAGGCATTTGTAGTGAATCAATTAGGTTAAGAAAATTGACTAGAATCTCTTGTATTCATGAATTGAAGATTTGATTTTTTCCACCATTATTTTCATATCTTTTTCATATGCTTTTGTATCAATTATGCTCAAATCAAACCAAATCTTTCCCTATTGACCTATGCACGAAATATTGAAGGCAAAATATGCATGAAAAGATTTATTAGGTCAAGTTAGATATTTTTCATATATTTAAATGATTTAAATGAATTAATATAAATAAAAATTCAAATAAATAAATAAAAAATGAGAAAATACTTCCCTTTGGGCCAAGTGGTCGTGCACATGCTTGGAATGATGAATCATGGAAGAAAAATGGGCCCATTAGCAATTTTAAGTCATTTGCATCAATGTTGACTTTTCAAAATATCCAAAAATTTCCCAACTTCCACAAGGCATAACTTGCTCAATTTTTAAGCTTTTCTCATGTTCTTGGACATTTTGGAAAGGTCTTTGAGTCCTCTAATCAATTCCGTTGGTCCCATGTCATTTTGATTTACCAATCTCAAGTTATGGCCTTTGACTTAAAGTCCCTTTTTGTTGACTTTTGAAAATGACCTATAATGTTGAAATTGATAACTTTTTGTGAGAGCATTTCTTGGACTTGAAGTATGAAGATGAGTTGTAGGAAATGTCTTTCTCTTAAAAATGAGCTTTGGATGGAATTTTTATGATAATCCATGTGAAAGTTATGCCCTGGTCAATTTCAGTTGACTTTTTCAGCTGTCCAAATAAGGAAACTTTTGCATCTTTGATGATTTCTGAGCCAAATTTTGAGAATCATGATCAAGAATTGATCAAATGATGTTTGTGGCTTCAAAATGATATGTTGACCAAAAATTTGAACTTTTGACTGTCAAATGACCATTTTGCCCCTACAGTTGACTGTAGTGCAATTAGGGTTTTGACTGTGCAATTTTGAGCTGAATGCCTTGAAACTTGATATGAGGATGCTTGACCATATTTGTAGGCATGTGAGACTTGATTGGGCCTTTGAAAACTTCCTTTCTTTGATCAGAACACAAACCCTAGTTTTGACTGGATGGGAGACCTTTGCCCTGTGCAACCCTTGGGGAATTTTGTAGCTTGTCTTGGCAATTTCTTGGAGAATATGGGAGGGCAAATTTTGGGGTACAACAGTTGCCCCTGTTCAATCTTCTTAGACCTGAGGATGCAGATTGGCTGACGTGCCTTTCGTAATCCGAAGGTGGAAGATGATTGAACACTAGAGTGCCCAGAAATTTGCGCTCACATGTTAGCAGTGATGGGGGAATGGGCTTATAGATGCCATTTGGAGATTGCTGGATAGAATGATGGGCTTATAGATGCCATCTGGATGTTGATCGCGTAGGAAATTCCTTAGCGAGAACCTGTATACCTGCAAAACAGAAAATGAGTACCTGACACGTTGCAGGGGCTGATTTTTTAGATGCTTGGTATAAATATGTCCTGACTGGTTACAGGAGCTGAGTCTGGAGCTTCAAACGGCGATGAATGAACCGGGGATGGTTACTGCCTTAGCATGAATGGTAAGAGAATCTTGGGCGACTTTAACTTCAACAACGCTCGTTGAGAAAAATCTTGGGTGTCTTCTACTGGGATAAGCATCAGGGAGATCTTAGGGTCGATTTGACTGAACCAGAGAAGGCCTTTGACTGGATAAGCATCAGGAAAATCTTAGGGTCGATTTAACTGAACCGGACAAGGTCTTGGAATATCTTCAACTGGATAAGCATCAGGGAGATCTTAGGGTCGATCTGACTGAACCAGAGAAGGCCTTTGACTGGATAAGAATCAGGAAAATCTTGGGATCGATTTAACTGAACCGGACAAGGTCTTGGAATATCTTCAACTGGAATAAGTGTCAGAACGTCGCCATATCTGGGTCATATCTGGACTATATCTGGAAGGAAATCTGGAAGCAGCATCAGAACGTCACCATATCTGGTTTACATCTGAAACTATATCTGGAAGGAAATCTGGAAGCAGTATCAGAACGTCGCCATATCTGGGTCATATCTGAAACTATATCTAGAAGGAAATCTGGAAGCAGCATCAGAACGTCACCATATCTGGTTTACATCTGAAACTATATCTAGAAGGAAATCTGGAAGCAGTATCAGAACGTCGCCATATCTGGGTCATATCTGAAACTATATCTAGAAGGAAATTTGGAAGCAGCATCAGAACGTCACCATATCTTGTTTACATCTGAAACTATATCTGGAAGGAAATCTGGAAGCAGCATCAGAACGTCGCCATATCTGGTTTACATCTGAAACTATATCTAGAAGGAAATCTGGAAGCAGCATCAGAACGTCACCATATCTGGTTTACATCTGAAACTATATCTAGAAGGAACTCTGGAAGCAGCATCAGAACGTCACCATATCTGGTTTACATCTGAAACTATATCTGGAAGGAAATCTGGAAGCAGTATCAGAACGTCACCATCTCTGGGTCATATCTGAAACTATATCTAGAAGGAAATCTGGAAGCAGCATCAGAACGTCACCATATCTGGGTCATATCTGAAACTATATCTAGAAGGAAATCTGGAAGCAGTATCAGAACGTCACCATCTCTGGGTCATATCTGAAACTATATCTAGAAGGAAATCTGGAAGCAGCATCAGAACGTCACCATATCTGGGTCATATCTGAAGCTATATCTAGAAGGAAATCTGGTAGCAGCATCAAAACGTCACCATATCTGGTTTACATCTGAAACTATATCTGGAAGGAAATCTGGAAGCAGTATCAGAACGTCGCCATATCTGGGTCATATCTGAAACTATATCTAGAAGGAAATCTGGAAGCAGCATCAGAACGTCACCATATCTGGTTTACATCTGAAACTATATCTAGAAGGAAATCTGGAAGCAGTATCAGAACGTCGCCATATCTGGGTCATATCTGAAACTATATCTAGAAGGAAATCTGGAAGCAGCATCAGAACGTCACCATATCTGGTTTACATCTGAAACTATATCTGGAAGGAAATCTGGAAGCAGCATCAGAACGTCACCATATCTGGTTTACATCTGAAACTATATCTAGAAGGAACTCTGGAAGCAGCATCAGAACGTCACCATATCTGGTTTACATCTAAAACTATATCTGGAAGGAAATCTGGAAGCAGTATCAGAACGTCACCATCTCTGGGTCATATCTGAAACTATATCTAGAAGGAAATCTGGAAGCAGCATCAGAACGTCACCATATCTGGTTTACATCTGAAACTATATCTGGAAGGAAATCTGGAAGCAGTATCAGAACGTCACCATCTCTGGGTCATATCTGAAACTATATCTAGAAGGAAGTCTGGAAGCAGTATCAGAACGTCACCATCTCTGGGTCATATCTGAAACTATATCTAGAAGGAAATCTGGAAGCAGCATCAGAACGTCACCATATCTGGGTCATATCTGAAACTATATCTAGAAGGAAATCTGGAAGCAGTATCAGAACGTCACCGTCTCTGGGTCATATCTGAAACTATATCTAGAAGGAAATCTGGAAGCAGCATCAGAACGTCACCATATCTGGGTCATATCTGAAACTATATCTAGAAGGAAATCTGGAAGCAGTATCAGAACGTCACCGTCTCTGGTTTACATCTGAAACTATATCTAGAAGGAACTCTGGAAGCAGTATCAGAATGTCGCCATATCTGGGTCATATCTGAAACTATATCTAGAATGAATTGCGATAGTTGATAGTAGTCATTTTTGTATTGATCTTTTCCTGAAAAGGTAAAGCATTAGTTGAATGCAAGATCATGATGCATGAACTGTATGTCCTCAAAATTAATGAGATTCGTGTAGTATGATGCATATGCATGCTATAATGTATGAAGATGTGATGTTTATGAACATATGTTTCCGTCTTAGGAAAATAAATCCTTGACGGGTGCCGGGAGGTCACTCCTGGGCTGATGTTGGAGAATTAGATCTTGCTCCGCTGGGGATGATAACTGCAAGAATACCGGTAGGAGAAGATGACTCCGTTGCGGAATAAAACTTGGCAAATGGAAGATTCTGCGGAGAGAAAAAACTCTAGCGACCATGCTGGGGAGTGATACTCTGTGGGAAGAGAGATACTTTTGCTGAATTGTTGATAATAACTTACTGGGGATACCCTTGTTGTTGGAAACGCTGATGGACTTCGCTGGGGTAGGAAGACTTCATCGAGGACGCTCTTTCCGTGGCTTTTGGCTGAGGATAACCCAGTTATATCCTGTTAAGGAAATAACTCTTTGAATAAAGCAGGGCGACGCGTTCGTGCCTTGAGAGGGGTAAGCTTCCGTAACTTACTGGGGATAAGCTTACTGCTTGGGGAGATGATTCCAACTTTCCTGGGGAACTAGATTAGACTCTCCTGGGGAAGTATTGAACTGTATTGGTTATGTTCTTCAACGAACCTACCCTGATACCTTGGAGGACAGAAACAATAGATTGCTTAGACCACCCGTTATTGCCCCTGTTTCTGATGTGGGAGCGGAAGATACCTGTGGAGGTGCTTGATAGTTGTTGATGGACAAACCTTCTTCTAGTAGGCAGGTGACAAGAAGACGGGACATAGTCGTACGCTTTAATCCCTAACTTTTGCCTGGACCGCCCTTTCGGGTTTTCAGTCCACCGGGATACCCATTTTTGCCCAAGCTGCCTTTTCAGGTTTTCGACTTGCCGGGTGTACAGATTTTTTTCATTTCATCCCTTCATTTTGCCCGAACCCTTTTGGTTCGCCGGGAAGCCCTTATTTTTGCCTAGGTGTGTCAACCTAGCGGGTCTTTGATTATGCGTAGTATTTTTTCGACTATGTCCATTCTCAGAAAGTCAGGAGTTGCCCCTGTTAGAAGTGTAGTGTTGCCATACTACCAGAAGATCTTTGTTTGATCGTCCAATGCCCCAAACGATCCAGATGGAGATTTGCCCCAGACTATTTGGCTTTTGCGAGATTCTCCGAATCTTGATTGGACTGCCCCAGATAATGGACCATGATCATGTCTGCCCCTGGATTGGAAGTACTTCTGTTCATTAGGCATTCCTCGTGCGAATTTCCCTGCTGCTCAAACAAAAAGTCATATGCGAACAAAGTTATGTTAAAAATGCAAAGCTTATGTCTGTCTTGAAGATTTTAAAAATGCATTCTTTTTCATAAAACAAGTGAATGTTTGTAAAACGTGATGTCAACTCCGTATTTACCGTAAGCCTTAAGGAGTCAGGATACCTTTCGTAACAGTATGCTTTCGGACTAACCCATGCTTCAGCTAGGACTTTTAAGGGTTATAACGTGGCCTGGTTCACGGTTTAAGAAACAAAGGATAAAGGCTCAAATTTTATTTGTACCCACCCGCTCTTCGTGATGTTCTCCAAACCTAAACTCAGTTGATCGTGCGTTAGACCTTTTTTGAGTTTTTGTCCTGATGTTCCAATGATGGTTCAGATATTGATGATTTATTCTGAATAGGCGGTCATTTTTGTTTTTGTTGAGGATTTGTAGGACCTCTTTCTTTTTTTTTGATTTCGTTATCCCTTTCTTTTTTTGCCTGAACTGTTTCCTTTTTCGGAATTACAGTCAGCGGGATGCCCCAGTTTCGTAAGTCCCTTTTATAGGTTTTGACTTTTTGGGCTTTTCATTTATGATTTTGTTTTTGATAATGACTGCATGTCCTTATGATTGTTCTGAACCATCACTGTCTTTTGTTTTTGGAAAGACTCATTTGGTGCCATTCATTGTGCACTTGGATCAACTGAGAAGCCTACCCTGCCCCAGGTTATGATTAAGGGTTTCAATTTTCGAAAATAAAACTCCTACTTCTTTGGCTCAGATGGGTTGACGAGGGATTATCTTCCTTATAACTCCAGTGTTTAGGATTTGAAACAATGCCTGTACCTCATCAGCGGGGTCTGTTCAAAAGCATACTGTAAAGATAGCGGTATCGTTTTCGTCATCCTCCCTCAAGAGGCTCAGAATTGATAACCAAGAGTTGATCATCAGAAAAAATATGAAAAGAATTTTGAATATAATGAAAACAATTGTATTAATTCCCAAAACAGACATATGCGATGCATTAATAGAATAAAAGAGTTTGCTATGACATTAATTGTTTATATAAGCAAAGAAAAACACAACTCAGAAATTCAAATAACAAAAGGTCTTCAACGATTGGGTAACGGAGCAGTGATTATGTTTGGAGTCTCAGGCACTTCAAACTGAATCTCCCCGGCGTCGATCATGTCTTGAATTTTGTTCTTGAGAGGCCAGCAGTTGTCCGTAGTATGCCCCGGGCTATCAGAATGATATGCGCACCTATCGTTGGGATGATAGTTAGGAGCCGAAGTGTTCGGATTCCGAAGGGGAGCCCTTAAGGTGATCAGCCCTGCCTTCAACATTTGTTGTAGTGCTTGATCCAGCGACATGTTGAGTTTGGTATACTGTCGTTTCTCCTTGCGCTGCTGCCCCTGTCCTTGTTGAGCAGGTCCAGGATTGGAGATCTGGATTGCCCCTACCTCATGACGGCTCTTTTTATCGTGCACAGCATTGGATTCTTTCTTTCCATGATGAGGTTTTTTATCAGAAGGTGCAGCCTCTTGAATTTTCCCAGACCGGATACCAGCTTCTATTCGCTCTCCAGTCAAGATAAGATCTGTGAATCCAGCAGACGAATTCCCAATTAGGTGGTTGTAGAACGGACCAGACAGGGTCCCCAAGAACATATCGACAAGTTCCCGATCAGTCAGAGGTGGTTGTACCCTTCCAGCAAGATCCCTCCATTTCTGCGCATATTCTTTAAAACCTTCACTTGATCCTAACGACATACCCTGGAGTTGGGTACGCGTAGGAGCAAGGTCGGCATTATATTGATACTGCTTGTAGAAAGCAGTAGCCAACTCCTCCCAGTTACGAACCTTGGTCTCATCCAGCTGATAGAACCATTCGAGATGAGTCCCTGAAAGACCCTCCTGGAAGAAGTGGACCCACAAATTCTTGTCCACCGTATATGGTTGAATCTTCCGAACATAGGACCTGAGATGTAACTTGGGACAAGACGCCCCGTCATACTTGGTAAAGGATGGTGCTTTGAACTTCCGAGGAATAATCACACCAGTTGACAAACCCAAATCTCCAAAATCCAGCCCAGGTACCTGTTGGATCTCCATAGCATTCAGCCTATCCTCCAACTGTTTGTACTTGTCTTCGGCAGGAGGGTATTGTTCGTCGTTGAAATCTGTCTCGTTGTCGGAGACCACTGGACTGGGAACCCTTTCCTCCTGATGACTACTTTTCCCCACAGATGGAGTTGTCCTCTCAGTTTGATCCTGCAGGGTATTCCTAGATCTGCGTCTAGGGCTGAACAAAACAGTCCTCTTCTTCTTCTTTTCTTTCTTCAAAAGCAAAGCCTTCAGATCTTGATGCCCCTGGGTCAAATTCATGATCAGCCCTTGGAACTGGGCATTCTGAGCCTGGAGGGCCTTGATGGACTGCTCAGCTGATGATTCAGGATTCATGACGATCAGCTGAAATAAACAGCGAAGAAGGGTAAGCAACCTGTCAAAGGGATACCTGCAATGCAATGAGATGTATGACATGCATGTAATGTTTTCAAGGACCTCGCGGGGTAGACAAAAAATTTGTTAGCATTTGGATCCGGTAGCTTGATTGAAAGAACTTCATATTGTTGAGAGTCCTTCGTCAAGGGTCAAAGGCTCACCATATCCAGTGGGTCATAGCCCCTGACAACCTTAGCTAGAGGAAAATAAATCCTCTTTGCCCCTTGCTAGATGTTTGATTTGTCATGACCTGCATCACAAGCCCTTGAGATCCTTGAAATGGGTTAGGATATATGCAATGGTATGCAATGGTATGATGTCATGCTATGCATGGGGTAACGTAAGTGACCCTGTTATGAGCCCCAATTAAGGACTATAAACAAACCCTGCAAGAAACCTAGTAAACCCTGTTATGAGTCCCCATTAAGGACTATAAACAAAACCTGCAAGACTTAGTAACCCTGTTATGAGTCCCAATTAAGGACTATAAACAAAACCTGCAAGACTTAGTAACCCTGTTATGAGTCCCTATTAAGGACTATAAACAAAACCTGCAAATAGTTCATGTGTCAGATAACAAGCATGCAAGTAGTCAAATACGAAGGCACACAAGTCACACAAGAGAGAGCCCTTAGAGTTTAGGCCAGCATGAGGTCTAGGTACTACCCTCTTTCAGTTGGTTGGTTCATACCTGTCCTATCAAAGTAACCGGGTTCTTAGAGGATCCCAATATCATTGACTACCCTCAATCGGTCGTAACTCCGGCATCGCAATCTTTTCTTGCAGCCAGAACCATCACGAGAGTTTAGCCTCAATGGGCGTAGCATACTGCTACTGTTCTAATGGCCAAGTTGTGTCATTTAAGGTTCTAAGGTTGTTGGTGCTTAATGACTCCTCAGAAGACCCATATTCTCCTCGTTGCAACACAAGGGATATCGGTACAGACCAAGGTGCCACACCAACGTAGCCACTGTTTCACCCGTGTCGGTCTACGCCGGACAGGTCCCTCACAGCTTATGCTACCTAAACAGGGTATCCCCAGATCCGGGTTAGGATCTATGTAACTCCCATGCAACCCACAATAGTAAAGCAAACAAGGAAAGCAATTGAAAACACAGTTATAAACTAGCCCTAAGGTACACCTCACTTTAAGTTTTTCCCCAGCAGAGTCGCCAGTTCTGTGATCGGTGGATCTGGAACTGACTGTTTAACGCTGGTTCGCGAAATGTCGCGGAAGCAAGAGTCGCCACCGTCTTTTATTTTCTCCAAATGGAAAGGACAAAAGCACAGAAAAATTCCTTAAAGAGATTGCTCTCGGTTCGGGAGGTAGGTTATAGAAAGGGAAGGTGTTAGCACCCTTTCTATCCATGGTTATCCATGGGCTCTTAGATACTTGCTCATTGTGTTTTCAAAAGGGTTTGTTTGCTTTTCAATGTGGGTTTTAAAAAAATTTTCTTTGAAAGATTTCAGATCGACTATCGTGTCAGAGTGTTTGAAAACTTGTTTTTGAAAGCTTTTAGAAAATGTGTTGGTGTGAAAAGTATTTTTGAATTTTTGTTTGAAATTAGAGCAAGTATCCTTGAGAACCTACCCTAAGGAATTCGTCTGTGTAAATGTCCTTTAAAGTAGTGCCATCCCACCATTGAGAGGTAGGTAGCACCACCGTTGGAGGTGTCTGGGTCAATTCGAGGTTCGGGACATGGTGATCACCAGAGCAATGGGAAGACACCTTAGAAGCTACCCTCATGCCAGGTTCCCGGATCATGAGGACTTACTAAGACATCCTCTACTCGACGATCACCTTTCGAGGCAAGGCAACAGTGAGGCGTACCCTAGGGGTGGTGTGTGCGATTCGTGTGTCGTTTTCATTCGTATTTGTCTGGTCCTGTCATTTGGTGTTCTACGCTTGTTTTTATTTAAGGCCATTCATTCTTGCATGCTTTGTTAACAGTTAAAAGGTTTGCGAGAAAAAAGTAAATCTAAAGCTATTACAAATGGCGCGGGTCCACATCGCCAAAATTAACCGGACCCGATTTGACGGAAAGTAAAGAAATTAAATAAAGTAAATAAGAGTGCGAAAAGTAATTAAACGTTACAAGGCTTCAGGAGAAGTACATAATTATTCAAGCGACATAAAATAAATACGCGAAATTAAACAATTAAGAACATGGGCGTTGGACCCTTTTGCAAAATTAAATTAATAAGGAATTAAAATTAAAATTAAAAGAAAATGTTTTTGGTATTTTTATGTTTTTTTTAAGATTTAATGGAGAAAATTAATTAAAACAAGATACTAAACCTAATTCTAATTATTTTTAAGTTATTAAGAAAAATGTTGAAGTTTTTTAACCTAAATGAAACCTTAATTTTTTTTATGTACAATTTAATTATAAAAATAAATAAATAATATTATGGTAAAAAAGGAAAAATTAAAAGGAATAAAAATTATCAATGAAACCTATTTCTACCTTGGTGGATTTTTTTATGAAAAGATTTAATATTGCAAAACCCTAATTTAAACTAAATTTATTTTCCAAGCATTTATTTAAAAAAATATGAAAATAAAAATACTTATTATGTTTTTTTATCTTTTCTGATTTTTAGGCATTTTTTATATTTTTTGTAAAAAATAATTAATTAAATCAAAACAATAAAGAAAATAAAATCATAATTGAAAATAAAATAAGAAAATAAATGGAAAATTGCAAACCAGGGGGGGTTTCAGGCCCCCAATAGGGAGGTGTTTTGTAGTGATTCAGGCCCATGGAGGATGTGGCCTTATTGACTTTCCAAGCAACGTGTCCCAGCATTGACTAGCACCCACTGTATTCCATGAATCCTGGCCCTTGAATTGGTTCAACTGGACGCGTGGATGATCATATTTTGAGGCGTATGATGCATCCTCAATATTGACACTGCATAGGAATTTAGATTGAAAAATATTATGAAGATAACGAAGACCTGGGACTCGAACCCAGGTCAGGAACATTGCAAGCGTGTGTACCTGCCACTGAGCCATTCCAATTTGATTTAATATATAATAGCAACTAAATAATATAAAAGGAAACCAAGGAATTAATGGGTAGCGCGCGAAATATTTGAACGAGCCAGTCAGCGTGTGCCACGACTCCATCTTCTTCCTCGTCCCTGTAACACAAAAACAAAAGCAACGGTTTTCATAGCAAGGTTTTAGGCCGTTTTACAGAAAATAGCGATTAAGCCATCTCTAAACATAAATTAGGCGCGAAGGTCCTGTCTTCTTCGTCCAGGCGTGCTCATGTCAATGGTGGTATTCACAAGTTCTAATTTTTCCTTGGGTGAAAAGCCCCAATTTCATCTCCTGCAAACCCTAGAAAATAAACATGGCGTCTTGGCATAGAACGCATGAAACTTCAATTAAAGGTTATGGTTAGCTTGTAAACTTCATCAGGAATATGAATCAATGAATAATATGTCATGAATATGCATAAATTACAAAACACGACAATGGAAAAAAATGGCAAAAAAGTGACTTCTGTACAGCGTTTCAAGAGACTATCTTTGATGCTTTGGATTGGAATACGTCCACTGATGCTTGAGGAAACTAATGGAACAGGAATTAGGTCTTGAATCGCCCTCTAAAGTGATTTTCAGATTTTAGCTTTTTGACAAAAATTTGCAAGTTTGTTAATGGCTTTTGCGCAGCTTCAATGTGTATGGACATTAGGGTTGTGATCAGGCATTTGTAGTGAATCAATTAGGTTAAGAAAATTGACTAGAATCTCTTGTATTCATGAATTGAAGATTTGATTTTTTCCACCATTATTTTCATATCTTTTTCATGTGCTTTTGTATCAATTATGCTCAAATCAAACCAAATCTTTCCCTATTGACCTATGCACGAAATATTGAAGGCAAAATATGCATGAAAAGATTTATTAGGTCAAGTTAGATATTTTTCATATATTTAAATGATTTAAATGAATTAATATAAATAAAAATTCAAATAAATAAATAAAAAATGAGAAAATACTTCCCTTTGGGCCAAGTGGTCGTGCACATGCTTGGAATGATGAATCATGGAAGAAAAATGGGCCCATTAGCAATTTTAAGTCATTTGCATCAATGTTGACTTTTCAAAATATCCAAAACTTTCCCAACTTCCACAAGGCATAACTTGCTCAATTTTTAAGCTTTTCTCATGTTCTTGGACATTCTGGAAAGGTCTTTGAGTCCTCTAACCAATGCCTTTGGTCCCATGTCATTTTGATTTACCAATCTGAAGTTATGGCCTTTGACTTAAAGTCCCTTTTTGTTGACTTTTGAAAATGACCTATAATGTTGAAATTGATAACTTTTTGTGAGAGCATTTCTTGGACTTGAAGTATGAAGATGAGTTGTAGGAAATGTCTTTCTCTTCAAAATGAGCTTTGGATGGAATTTTTCTGATAATCCATGTGAAAGTTATGCCCTGGTCAATTTCAGTTGACTTTTTCAACTGTCCAAATAAGGAAACTTTTGCATCTTTGATGATTTCTGAGCCAAATTTTGAGAATCATGATCAAGCATTGATCAAATGATGTTTGTGGCTTCAAAATGATATGTTGACCAAAAATTTGAACTTTTGACTGTCAAATGACCATTTTGCCCCTACAGTTGACTGTAGTGCAATTAGGGTTTTGACTGTGCAATTTTGAGCTGAATGCCTTGAAACTTGATATGAGGATGCTTGACCATATTTGTAGGCATGTGAGACTTGATTGGGCCTTTGAAAACTTCCTTTCTTTGATCAGAACACAAACCCTAGTTTTGACTGTATGGGAGACCTTTGCCCTGTGCAACCCTTGGGGAATTTTGTAGCTTGTCTTGGCAATTTCTTGGAGAATATGGGAGGGCAAATTTTGGGGTACAACAGTCAGCATATCTTGGTCATATTTGGTTCACAAATTGATTTAAAAATCAAATCTTTTATTTTCTTATGATTTAAATTAATTAAATGAATTAATATATATTAAAAATCCAATTAATCAATAAAAATAAGAAAATAAATCCAATTCATCTTGGTGGGCCGTGCATAAGTCATGGGTGAAGTTTCAAGAAGAGATTTGAGGCCCATTAGCAAAAAGGTGTTTTGAGCAAAGTTGACTTTTGCAAATTCATGAAAATTTCCCAACTTCTCCAATGCACAACTTGCTCAATTTTGATCATATGACCATGTTCTTGGACATTTTGGAAAGATCTTGAAGTCCTATAACCAATGCCTTTGGTCCCATGTCATTTGAATTTACCAATCTCAAGTTATGGCCTTTGACTCAAAGTGTACTTTTGTTGACTTTTGAAATTGACCTATAATGTAAAAATTGGTAACTTTTTGTGAGAGCATTTCCTGATCTTGGGGTGTGAATATGGATTGTAGGAAATTGCATCCTCTTCAAAATGAGATTTGGATGGAATTTTTCTGACAAATCATGAAAGAGTTATGCCCTGGTCAAGGTATAGTTGACTTTTCTGCTGTCTAAAAATAGTAACTTTTGCATCTTTGATGATTTTTGAGCTATTCTTGTGAAATCATGATCAAGACTTGATCAAATGATGATTGTGAACTCAAAATAAGATGTTGACAAAAAATTATGACTTTTGACTGCAAAATGACCATTTTGCCCTTGAAGTTGACTGTAGGTCAAATGGAGCTTTTGACTGTGTAAATTGGCACTGTGAGTCTTGAAACTTGGCATGTAGGTGCTTGAGAATGTATATAGGCCTATGAGACTTGATTGAACCATTGAAAACCCCAAATTCCTTGAAAGAAACAAAACCCTAATTTCAGCATTGACTGCCTTAGGAGGTGATCTGACTGTACAACCCTTGAGCCATTTTGAGCAATTTTGAAGATCATTCTTGAGAAATCTTGAGGAATATGGGAGGGAAAATTTTGGGGTACAACACTAACATAATGTTCTCATCTGGGAACTCAAAATTCATGGATTGGTAGTCTTCCACAGCCTGATGAGCCAAATGATCAGCTAATACACTTCCCTTAATTTCTTTCTGGGTTGTGTACTGAATTTCGTATTCGATAAGGATCATTTGCCATCTTACTATTCTTCCAGAGAGAGCGGGCTTATCGAAGATATATTTGATAGGATCCATTTTAGATATCAATAAAGTAGTGTGAGTCAACATATACTGTCTCAGTCGGTGAGCAGCCCATGCCAAAGCGCAACAAGTTTTCTCGAGCAGTGAATATCTTGTTTCACATTCGGTAAACTTTTTGCTAAGGTAGTATATTGCATGCTCTTTTCGACTAGACTCGTCATGCTGCCCCAACACACACCCCATTGAGTTCTCTAATACTGTTAAGTACATGATCAAAGGTCTTCCTTCAACTGACGTGTTGTACCCCAAAATTTTCCCTCCCATATTTCTCAAAACATTTCAAGAAAGATCCTCAAATTGCTCAAGGAAGTCCAAGGGTTGACCAGACAAACTCTCTCCTAAGGCAGTCTACCTCAAATTAGGGTTTCATGTTACATCAAGATACTTGAGTCCAAGGAATCCCAAATGCTCACCATTGTCCTAACATGTTCTCAAGATCATCCATGCCAAGTTTCAAGCCTTGCAGAGGAAATTTGCTCAGTCAATTGCTCAAAAGCCTGAAAGTCGACTGTGCTAGGGCAAAAGTCAACTATGGCCCACATACAGTAAAACCTCAAGATTTTTGGTCAACATCATCATTTGAAGTATTATTCATCATTTGATCAAGGGTTGATCATGATTCATCAAGGATTGCTCACAATTCATCAAAACCCAAAAGTTGTTAAATTAGGGTTTTGCAAGAAAAGTCAACTAAACTTTGACCAAGCATAACTTTATCATACTTTATGAGAAATGACCCATCTAAATCTCATTTTTAATAGGATGCAATTCTCTACAATCCATCTTCATATCCCAATTTCAAAATATGCACTCACAAGAAGTTATGAATTTGGACATTATAGGTCATTTTGAAAAGTCAACAAAAACACCTTTTTGTCAAAGCTTCATACATGATCATGGAAGACCCAATTGAGATTAGACCAAAATGGTTGCTTATAGGACATCTTGAGATTTCTAAAAAGTACAAGAACACCTTCAAAGAGTCAAAATTGAGGAAGTTATGCATTGGTGAAGTTGACCCTTTTTGCAAAATTGTCAAAAGTCAACTATGCCTCAAATTGCAATTTTTGTTAAATGGGCCCAATCTTTTGCACTTGTTTTGAGTTGGTAGCATGGTCCACGAGCCCTAGCTCTTTCCACTTGCCTTTATCTTATTTTTACTATTTATTTTGATTTTTATTGCAATTAAATCAATTTAAATCAAAACAAATCATGAAAAAAATCCAAATCATTCAAACTTCAAGATCTTGTGCATATTTCAGGTCCTATATCCAGCTAGCAAGTGAATCAATTCGTGCAAGGCATAAGTGGGCATAAAAATATTGATTTTGGCCTATTTTGGAAAGATTTTCAAGTGAATCAAATCAAGATTACAAATCATAATTGGCAAGGATTAAAATCATAGTTGTAAACCTAATTCATCCCTTGGTATATAGTGAACATTTGCAGCCAGAAACAACAAGGTTTGGAGGCACACAAAGGCAGAACAAAACTTGGAAAAAACAAAGAAAAATGGTAATCTATTTTGATACTTCTAGGCGTTTTCAAGGTCCCCTAACTATCTCATTCGTTTCTTGGGATTGCAAGCAAGTTGTACCAATCAAGAACAAGCATTTTCCAGCGCTAGAACTCACTATAAGTGATCCACGACCATATGTTTTTCTTGAAATTGAATCACATGATTTTGGCACTTACAGCATGAAATACTTACATATTCTTGTTCCTTGAAGAATTTGCAAGCTATCTATAACAATTAATTGCATTTTTTCTAACTCTATAAAGATTTTCCATTATTAGGGTTCTTGGTCTCGTTTTAGGGTCTTTGTGTACATGTGAAATTGGTCCACAAGAAGGGCACCATAATGCTCAGTAGGCCAAGGCGGTTTGATTCATGGCCTTAGACTCCATTTATCATGCCCATGTGAGATTTTGAAACAAGAAAAGGTTGTAGCTACTGACATTTGTCCATAGGTAAAAGTATCTGACTTTTACCAATGGAGAGAGGTTGGGGACGACCTGCGTGGCACCATCTTACTTGTCCATTTGAATTCTGGCACTTTTTTTATATTATTCCCACTAACTCACATTATCATATATTATCCATTATTATTATTCCATGTACAATAAACACGCGCAGTTCAGTTTGTGAAGAGGTAGTGGAAAAGGCCATAGGACCTGGGTTCGAATCCCAGGTCCCCCCATATATTTCATATTGTTTTTCATTGCTTAGTCAAGCGCGTGTATAGGTGTGATGACCACCATGGACCATCATCATCCAACCAACCAGATGTCCAGGAAGCCAGATCTGATGGCTATCATGTGATGGTCCACCAAAGGCCTTGGTCAATGCATATCATGGAATCCAGGAAGTCAAACGTGGACCTCTGATCTTGGGCCAAGAATTGCTAGCAACACACCCCTCCAAAATTGCTGATTTCAGGCCCAATATCTCCTTTTCTCTTTTCTTTTATAATTTCTTTCATTTAATTTATTTAAATTATTTTTACTAACAAAAATTAATTCCTTTTTTTAATAAATCACAAAATCATTTTTTCATCAAAATTAGATTTAGGTTTTTTTTTATAAAAATTAATTTATTTAGTTTATTTAATTTATTAGGTAATTTTAATTCCTTTTGTAAATGAACTAAAAAACAATTAGAAAATTAGGGTTTTGTTTAATTTAAATTCTATTTTCTTTTTCTTAAAAATAACCAAAAACACAAATAAATAGGTCAAATTCAATATTTTCCTTAATTTAATTTAAATTAATAATTAGGTTTGTACATATTTAATTTAAAACCTTATTTTCTTAAAATAATCAAAAAACAACCAAAAAATAATTTTCCTTTAATTAGGTTAGACAAGGTCAAAACCCTAATTTCCTATCGTTCTTGATTCATCGCGCACGCTTTATTATTTTATTTTGCAATATTGATGTAATTGCTCATGGGATGTAATAGCTTTATTAGGACTTTTTCGTTCATTTATCATTTTTCTTACGAGTTGTTTTTGGCTATGTAATTAATACCCGAAGCCTTGTAATAACGTAGCTTTACTTTCTGCACTTTAAATTTCCGTAAAATATTAAACTGTTAGATGTATGATATTAGGGTTGCATGACAAGAATGTACGATTAACTTTAAAACGGTTAGCAAACCCTAAATGTGCAAAGATAATAACTTGAAATTGAATCACTCGCACATGTGCACTCTTAGGGTATACTCTCACTTCGGTTGCCTTCGGTAAACGGTCATTAAGTATAGGATATTTTAGTGGTCGCTCTCTTGTCTAAACAAAGATCAAAATCCCGTTCAGAAAAGTTGCCTCGGAAAGGTTGCCTCGGATATGTTGCCTCGAATATTGATCTCAAGACATTAGGGTTATTACTAAGATGTCCTAACATTGCTTTAGTGATCGTATGTCCCTTTTGAATTGACCCTTAAAACTCCAACGACGGTGCTACCTACTTACTAATAGTGGGATAGCACCGTCTAAAGGAAACAAGAATAAAAACATTCTCTTTTTCGAGTAGGTAGATTAGTTCTTAAGTACTTGCTCAAACAAAACAAACTTTTTCACACTTACACTCTTTTCAAACAAAGTTTTCAAAATGACTTCGTAACACTCTTGAAGACAGAAGCAAGGGTTAAATCGAAGTAAAACAAAAACTTTTTCAAATCAAACACACACAAGCAATTTTGAAAATGATGAGTAAGTACCTAAGAGCCCGTGGAAAACCACGGATAGAAAGGGTGCTAATACCTTCCCTTTCTATAATCTACCCCTCGTACTCAAAATCTCGAAAAAAGGAATTTTTCTGTGCTTTTTTTCCTTTCTAGTTGGATAAAATAAAAGTCAGTGGCGACTCTTGCTTACCGCGACATTTTGCAAACACAAACACAAAACGCAAACCAGCATTCCTAAAACAGTCCAGTTCTGCCACGGTATCACACGAAGACATCAAAATTGGAGGCTCTTGAAGATATTCCTTAATTTTGTCAAAGGGAATCTGGCAATCGTCATTCCACTTCACTGCTTGATCTTTCTTCAGTAATTTGAAGATTGGCTCACAAGTAACAGTTAGATGGGAAATGAATCTGGCAATGTAGTTTAGACGTCCCAAGAATCCCCTAACCTCTTTCTCAGTGCGAGGAGTTAGAATTTCTTATATAGCCTTAACCTTTGCAGGTTCTACTTCAATACCTTTTCCACTGACAAGGAATCCTAAGAGCTTACCGGATCTTACTCCAAAGGTGCACTTATTCGAGTTCAGTCTCAGTTTGTATTTCTTCAGCCTTTCAAACAGCTTCTGCAGGTGATCAAGGTGCTCCTCTTCAGTCTGAGACTTAGCTATCATATCATCAATGTAGACCTCTATCTCGTGATGGATCATACCATGAAACAAAGCTACCATGGCTAGTTGATAGGTTGCCCATGCATTATTTAACCCAAATGGTATAACTTTGTAGCAGAAAGTGCCCCACTGCGTGATGAAGGTCGTTTTCTCCATGTCCTCAGGTGCCATCTTGATCTGCTTGTACCTGGAGAAACCATCCATGAAGGAGAATAAGTTATGTTGTGCAGTGTTGTCAACCAGAACATCAATATGGGGAAGCGGAAAGTCATCCTTGGGGCTTGTCCTATTCAGGTCTCTGTAATCCATACACATACGTACCTTACTGTCCTTCTTGAAGGGTGAGAAAACACTTAGAGGGAGGGGGGGGGGTTGAATAAGTTTTTCCTTTTTCTCGCACAATAATAATGGAAGGACACATGTAATTTTATCCTGGTTCATTTGAATCTCAAACTACTTCAGTCCACCCGCCAAGGTGATTTCGTCTCTCTCAACGAGGACTTAATCCACTATAATCAAAACTGATTACAAATGCAAAACCAAACTGTTGTGACTAACAATACAATGCACAAGCCAACTGCAAGTGACTAACACATCTAAGACTCAACTAGTCCTAGACCTCTTGAGAAATCTGACCCAAATAGTCTCTCAAGGAACAATTACAATGCACAACCAAACTGTTGTGACTAACAATACAATGCACAAGTCAACTACAAGTGACTAACACCTCTAAGACTCAACTAGTCCTAGCCCTCTTGAGAAATCTGACCCAACTGGTCTCTCAAGGAACAATTACAATGCACAACCAAACTGTTGTGACTAACAATATAATGCACAAGCCAACTGTAAGTGACTAACAGCTCTAAGACTCAACTATTCATATCCCTCTTGAGAAATTTGACCCAACTGGTCTCTCAAGGAACAATTATAAAGATTATCTCTTAACAGTAGTGAATCAGAATGCTTCTAATAAGCTATATCATAATCTGTGATTTATCAATAAGATTTTATCCCAGCACTTAAGAATTACCCACTATATACAAAGAGTTTCCAAGAATGAAAATAGTGAGCTTCAGTATATTTTGCGTGGATCAGTAACATTGTATTGAAACAAATGGTCTTCTATATATAGCTTCAAATTTTGACTGTTACTGCCTTGAAGAGAGAGTATGCATTAATGATGTGTGTTAGCTTGACCTTTATGTTTCTAATGCTCTCATGCATAGTACCACTTGAGTGCGTTATCCGTCGTAGCATTAAATGATCAACGGTACTGTCAGGGCTTGCCTCTAGAAGTTTAAGAGTTTTCTTGCAGTGTTGCAACATCATAGTTTGCTTTAACTTTTCTTCTATCAGAGTTTGCTATATTACTCTTTCTGTCAGAGTTTTCTTTATTTTATGTTCATCAAATTTTGCTTCAGCTTGCATTATCAAATATTGCTTTCAGCGTGCTTCTTTCAAATCTTTTCTTCATCTAGCTTTATCATAGGTTGCTTAAGATTACTTTTTATCAGAGTTTACCTTAGAGTGCTTCCTTCAGAGTTTTCTTCAGACTTGCGTTTACATAAAATTTCTTAGGAACTTCTTTATCCTTTTTATGCTTAGCGTAGAATGATATTTCACTTTTGACAATGCTTGAGTCAGAACATCATCTAAATTATAAAACATGCACATCAGAGTATAAAATATATTATACAAAATTTATTTCATTGTTATCATCAAAACTCTAAGATATGATTAGAACTAAACTTTGTTCTAATAATCTCCCCCTTTTTGATGATGACAAAACAATTCAGATTTTGATTTTTAAATCATTTTGCACAAGAGTGAGAATCTCCCCCTGAGATTGATAATCTTCCCATGAGATAAATATTTCTTCTTCTGAAATAAATAATAAAAGAACTTAAATTCATAAGAGAAACTTCCTGAGATTATTCTTCAGAGCTTTGGGACATTTTTCTTTCAGAGTTTCTTTAAGAGCTCCTGATCTTTTCTTCAGAGTTTCTTTAGCAGATCTTTACTAGATGATGTTTTAGAGCTTAGTCTTTCAGAGTATTGAGGTACCTGCATATCTCTTAAACAGGAAAAACTTTGTATTTTGTTAGGAATGTTTGAGATTTAGTCCCATAACCGCTATCATGGATTAGATCAAAATCACATTTTCTCCCCCTTTTTTATCATAATCAAAAAGCAAAAAAAATTAAAGAGATTCAAAAGATTTTTATATAGAAGATGTCAAAAGGACATAAGTATAAAAAAATGGGAAAAATAAAACTAAGATTGACGAGAGACAAGAGAAAGAAGAAGATTCTTGATTTCTGTTGAGGATTCCTCTTGTTTCATCATCCAAGTTCCAATTTCTTTGAGAGAGAGAGAAAGTAAAAAGTAAAAAAGGAATTTTGAAAAGTATTTATAGATTATGAAAAATAATTTTAAAGTAATAAAACAGTTAAAGAATTTAGAACAATTGAATTAAAAAAATTAATCATTACAAGCAATTAATGAGATTTGAAATTGAGGGGATGTGTGAGATTTGATCAAATCTGAACAATTACCTATGAACGACGTCTCAATAGCAGTGCACACATGCGTGACCTTTCAAAGTTGAAACACGCGTTCAACTTATGAGGATAACGTGTGACAATTGTTTTAATGTAATGAACTTCTTAACCATTTTTGTAATGAAACGTTAGACACATTTTAGAATATTATGGATGGTTTCTGAAGTAACTCATCTTCTAACTTCTGAAGAGTTGTTAATCAGAACATTCATTTCAGAACATTCTGAAAACGTATATAGAAAAAAAATTTCATTCAGGACAAAGTTCCATACTGATGTTTTTCAGAATGAATTTAAATTTATCTTCAGAAAGAGGTTTAGTAAAAATATCAGCCCATTGATGGTCTGTGTCTACAAAGTTTAAACTTAAAATTCCTTTCTGAATATAGTCCCTTATGAAATGATGTTTAATTTCTATATGTTTTGCCTTAGAATGTAAGATAGGATTTTTTGAAAGACAAATAGCAGAGATATTATCACAGAAGATATGAATCTTGCTTTCATATAGATGATAATCTTCCAACTGGCTCTTCATCTAGATCATCTGACTGCTACATCTAGCAGCAGATATATATTCTGCTTCAGTTGTTGATAGTGAAATAGTGGCTTGCTTCTTGCTGTACCATGAGATAAGGTTATCACCCAGAAACTGACAGCTTCTAGAGGTGCTTTTTTGTTCTATTCTATCTCCAGCAAAGTCAACATCACAATAACCTACTAGTTTAAACTCTTTGGATCTTCTGTAACACAATCCAAGGTTAGTAGTACCTTTCAGATACCTCAGAATTCGCTTAACAACAGTTAAGTGATATTCTCTAGGATCTGAATGGAATCTTACACATGAACATACATTGAATAGTATATATGGTCTAGATGCAGTCAGATAGAGAAGAGATCCAATCATACCTCTGTAGAGTTTCTGATCTACTTTCTTACTTACCTCATCTTTTCCCAAAATGCATGTAGGATGCATTGGTGTCTTTGCTTCTTTACTTTCTGATAGCTGGAATTTCTCCAGGATTTCTTTAACATACTTTGTTTGATAAATGTAAGTACTTTCTGGAGTCTGATTTATTTGAATTCCCAGAAAGAATTTTAGTTCTCCCATCAAGCCCATCTCAAATTCAGCCTGCATAGACTCAAAAAATTCTCTTTTAAGAGAGACATTATAAGTTCCAAAAATAATATCATCTACATATATTTGACAAATTAAAAGGTCATTTTTAAGTGTTTTTCTAAATAAGGTAGTGTCCCCTTTCCCTCTGGTAAAATTCTTTTCTAAAAGAAAGTTCCTTAGACGTTCATACCAAGCTCTGGGAGCTTGTTTCAGACCATACAGAGACTTTTTCAGTTTAAAAACAGTTCTAGATATTTTGAGTCATCAAAACCCGGAGGTTGATGGACATAAACTTCCTCTTCTATGTAACCATTTGAAAATGCACTTTTAACGTCCATTTGATATAATGAGATGTTATGTTGAACAACAAAAGAAATTAATAATCTAATTGATTCTAACCTGGCGACTGGGGAAAAAGTTTCGTTATAATCATTTCCTTCTTGTTGACTATAACCTTGTGCAACCAGTCGTGCCTTGTTTCTGACAACCTCTCCTTGCTCATTTAACTTGTTTCTGAATACCCATTTTGTTCCTATGATATTGAATCCTTTAGGTTTTGGAACTAGATCCCACACATCATTTCTAGAAAATTGATTTAGTTCTTCTTGCATAGCTAGGATCCAATCATTGCCTTGCAGAGCTTCCTCTATTGAGGTTGGCTCAATCAGAGAGACCAATCCAAACAATGATTCTTCATTGTTTCTGAGGGAGGATCTTGTTCTGATGGGATCTTCTTTCTTTCCAATAATCATATTTTCTGGATGTGCTGATGTGATTCTGGGGAATCTTTTCTATGAGGTTTATTCAGAAATTCTTGGATTGTCCAGAGCATTTGCAATAGAAGGATCTTTTGAGTTGTCCTTTGCTTCTGACTCTTAAGAGTTTGTAAGATGATCTTCTGTACTTGTAGGATTTTCATTCTTCTTTGGCTTTTGCTGGCCAAGTTATCATCAAATCTGACTTTGATTGATTCTTGAACAATCAGAGTTTCTGTGTTGTATACGCTATAGCCTTTTGAGCATTCAGAATATCCAAGTAGAAAACACTTTTGTGTCTTAGAATCAAACTTGTTCAGATTATCTTTAGTATTCAGAATATAGCAAGTACATTCAAAAGGATGAAAATATGAAATGTTAGGTTTTCTATTTTTCCACAATTCATAAGGAGTCTTTTCAAGAATAGGTCTTATAGAGACTCTATTTTGAATATAACATGTTGTGTTCACTGCTTCTGCCCATAAGTGTTTATCCACATTGGTTTCATTAATCATGGTTATGGCTATTTCTTGCAAAGTTCTATTCTTTCGTTCTACAACTCCATTTTGTTGGGGAGTTCTAGGACAAGAGAAATCATGAGAAATGCCATTTTCTTTAAAAAACTTTTCAAAATAATGGTTTTCAAATTCTCCTCCATGATCACTTCTAACTTTTATGATTCTAAACTCTTTTTCATTTTGCACTTGGTTGCAGAAGTCGAAGAACACAGAATGTGACTCATCCTTGTGTTTTAAAAACTTAACCCATATCCATCTGATGTAGTCATCAGCAATGACCAATCCATACTTCTTGCCTCTTATGGATGCAATTTTAACTGGTCCAAACAGATCAATGTGAAGAAGTTCCAACGGCCTAGAGGAAGAAACAACATTTTTTGACTTAAAAGAAGGTTTTGAAATTTTTCCTTTCTGACATGCTTCACACAGAGCTTCTGAGTTGAACTTCAGACTGGGAAGTCCCCTAACCAGATTGAGTTTATTAATTTGAGATGTTCTTCTCATGCTAACATGTCCCAATCTTCTGTGCCAGACCCATTGCCCATCGCTAACAGACACAAGGCATTTTACATTCTGAGTTATAAGGTCAGAAAGATCAATTTTATAGATGTTGTTATTTCTCTTGCCAGTAAAAAGGATTGTTCCATCTTTTTTCCTAACAGCTCTACATGATTTTTGATTAAAGATTATGTCATAACCGTTGTCACTTAATTGACTTATGTACAACAAGTTATGCGATAATCCTTCTACCAACAGAACATTAGTTATAGAAGGAAGGCTACCGTTTCCAATGGTTCCATAACCAATAATCTTTCCTTTCCGATTTCCTCCAAATTTGACCTCTCCTCCAGATTTAAGTTCCAGACTTTGGAACATAGACTTTCTTCCCGTCATATGTCGTGAGCATCCAAAGTCCAGGTACCATGACTGGTGTTTCAACTGTGCTATTAAGGACATATGCAACATATATTATTTTCTCCTTAGGTACCTGTTGTACCCCAAAATTTTCCCTCTCACTTATCAAGAATTTACTCACAAGATCTCATTGGGCTTAAGACTGCACTCGAGTTTGATTAGCTCAAGACACCTCCTTATGCACTGAAGACCAAAATTAGGGTTTGAGTTTTCACAAGGACATTTGAACTTTTAATGCCTTATATGACTTTCATGGATCATTATGGACCCCCAAGATTAATCATGCCAAGTTTCAAGCTTTGAATCACATTTTTGCTCAGTCAATTGAGCAGTTGACCTAAAAATCAGTTGTATTTGGGAAAAGTCAACCATGGCCAATTTACAGTCAAACTTCATAATTTATGATCCATACCAACATTGTAAACTTATATGTATAATTTGATTAAATTTGGACTACAAATCCTCAGAGAATTTGATCAAATCTCCAAAAGGGCAAAATGGTCAAAATTAGGGTTTTGACTGAGAAGGGACAATTTCTGATTTTTGACCTAGAAAATGGTCAATTGGTTTAAGGAATGATTTCAATAGTCCAATTGCATATTTTTTTACTTAATGACATGGTTCAAAACATTGCAAGTCCATTGGATTGACAGATGAATTTTGCAGTCAACTGATCAAAAGTCAACTGTACACTGAAAAGTCAAACTTTGACTTTTTGGTCAAATTCAAGTGCCAAAGATCACAATTCATCAAAACATGTCAAAATATGAAACTTATTCATCAAGAAATCAAAAAGTCAAGATTTCATTTTGAAAAGTCAAAATTTCTAAACTTAGAAATTTTTCCAAGTGTTGGAAATTTCATGTTTTTTCATAACTTTGAGCCGAATTTTCACCATGATGCAAGATGATTCAAGAGAAACTTCCAACATGAAAGTTGTATGTCTCCATGAAATCTACAACTTTGCTTACACAACTCCTTCCAAAAATGCTTCGATCTCAAGTTATAATTTTATGAACATGTGGTCATGAAACTAAACACTTAGTGAAATTTTGCCCTAATTTGGTCACGATTTTGACCTAACTTCATGGAACTTTTTCATATAGTTACAAGAGGAATATTCAAAAGCAATTCAAATATGGGTTGTAGAGCACATTGCAAGCTTTCCATAATGTCCAAGAACTCCTTGAGATCATTCTTTAGGAGGGAGAATCGAAGGGATGGAGTTAGGGTTTTGTCACTTGAATTACAAGTCATTTTTGATAAACACATGAACCAAATCCATGCTAGGCTGCATAATATTTGCTTTGTAGGCCTAAAAATTGTTTGTCACTCCGTAATTAAATGTTTACACAGCTGTTAGGGCTTTGGTCCAAGCAATTGAGCTATTGTCCAAGTTGTATTTCCATTTATGGCACAAAGTTAACAATGCCATTCTTGTAAAGCAAGTTTTTTGCATAAATTTCACATTGAGCCTCTAACTTGTTCCATTAGATCACACTCCATCCACAAAGTCATAAGCAAGCTTGTTTAAAGCATAACCACTCTATCTTAGCAAATACACAAGGCATGAAAACTTGTTTTGTCAAAAAATCACATGTTTAACGTAAACATGTAAATTTGAATTCTGATCAACTAGAGCACTCCAAACTTGTTGCTTATAAATAAAGTCACTATTTATGAGCTAGAACACGAGCTTGAACACCCTGAAATACACCAAAACTCTCTCAAATCAGAAATTGCCCAAAAAAACTCCATTGTTGCACAGTTTCTGACCTTGAACATCAAACTCCCATTTCCCTCGTGCGTTTCTTGGCCTTTTAGTTTCTAAAGCTTCCTTACATCAAATACAACTCATCCCTATCCTTATTACAGAACTGTAACACCATTTATCATAACTTCCATAACCAAAAAACAGAATCTGCAACTTGACTTCTCCAAGTCATTTCAGCCACTCTCAACTTGAGCAAACCATTGCATTAGCTTCCTAGGACCTCAAGGAAGCTAACCTGATCATCACCATCACTTGAAACAAGCTCAGACTCCAAACATGATTTCCAGTTTTGAGGTAAGTTTTCTCAACTTGAAACTCTTCATACAAGCATCATCAATAGTTTATTTGTGAATAAAGCATGTAGATATCATTGCCCTGAAGCTAACCATGTCCTTTGTTTCCATTAATTTTGCTTGAGCTTAGAGAATTTTGAAACTGAAATTTCTGAAATTTTTAGGGTTCAGATTAGGACCATTAAAATTCTTGCTTATCTTTGATATATAGTTTTAATACTTTACATTTCTGGAATCGTGAGAAAATTTGCTACAAGTTTCATGTTTAAAGTTTTCATTTTTGATGAGAAATGAGAAAGTTACAGATGGTCTGGCTGGAGGTTGAAGATGAAGTCTTTAGAACATGTTTTTCCTTACATATTTATTGTTTCATTTGTATTAACGGATGTATAGCCACCCCAGTGGTAGAAGCGCGCGCTTGTAACCTAGGGGACCTGGGTTCGAGCCCCAGTGGTACCCTTTTCATTTTTTTCTTCATATTTTTACAATTCTGACTTTTTTTTTGTTTGGTAGGCGCTGGGCCGTTTGGGCCTGGCTTATTTTTTGTGTTTGCTTGCTGACCTCCATATTGACTCTTGGCACCCCCTGGCCCAATTTATTTATTTATTTCATTTATTTTTTCTTAAATATATATTTTTTCTAAATACAAAAAAAAAACATAAAATACAAAAAATGATATATTTATATTTTGACTTATTTTATTTTATTTTTTCTCATAAAAATAATTTTATTTATTATACTTTATTTATTTTATTAAATAATCTTGTAAACTTAATTAATATTATGTTTTTATTTATTTACTTTTCACACCATTTAAAATACATTATTTTATATATAAAAAAAAGACTAAAAATAATTTATAATGCTATAAATATTTTCAAGATAGAAATACCAAAAACATTTTTCTTAAACTTATTTCCTTTTAATCAACTAATTAGAATTATGGTTTGATTCAAAAAATTATTTTCTTAATAAATTCAAACTTAACTAACTATTTTCTTTATTTAATTAGGTTAGGACAAAATCTTTTTTTTCTTGAAAATTAAACAAAATTCATTTTCTCTACATTTTGCATCCTTGTACATTTATTCATTTTTATACTTTGTATTTATTCTATTCCTTGCATATTCATATCAATTCAATATGGTTGTAATAAACTAATTAGGTTTAAATTCTTGCAATCCCCATTCATGAATTTGTACACCCCCCCCCCCCCCACACACACACAAATGTTGTAATAGCGTAGTAACTTTAAATTTCCCAATTTATCGCTTTTATATAACATGCTAGTAATTAGGGTTTGTATGAAAAGACTAAAACCAATACTTAGAAAACCCTAATTCAAGACAAAAACAAGCATGAAAACAATATACTTGCACACAAGCACCCCTAGGGTTATTCCACTTGGTTGCCTTATACAAAATGGTCATATTACGCATGTAAGGTATCTTAGCAAAAAAATACAAGATCATAGTCCCTCGATGACGCTATCTAAGTTGCCTTACAAAGGATCTTAGTCCCTCCAAAAGAATGCTAAGATACCTTGCAACATTGCTAATCATGGTTATACAATGACCCACGCCCGTCCCGTTTACATCCAAAGATAGGGTTGCTTACCAAATCAATGGTAAGACAATAATGTCAAAGGAAAAAAATGAACAAGAAAGACATTTGAGTAGGTAGATTGCTCCTAATTACTTGCTCCATTTCAAAACAAGCATCCTTGCTATTTTCAAAACAAAAACTTACACTTTCAAACATCTGACAAACTTGAAAATATTTTCAAAAGATCATCATCTTTGTATACATTCTTACGAACGAGAATCATTACAAAGATTGCCTAAACAATGGCCTCTTTACAAAATAATTTCAAAAACCACACAAAACAAAATTTCAAACAAAAGCAAGTGATCTAGCAAGTAACTAAGAGCCCGTGGATAACCATGGATGAAAAGGGTGCTAATACCTTCCCTTTTCATAATCTACCCCCCCCCCCCCCCCCCGGACTCAAGAAATAATCTCAAAGGTCTTTCATGTGCTTTTTCACCTTTCCTTTTGGATAAAAGAAAAGTCGGTGGCGACTCTTGCTAACCGCAACATTTGTGATCAAATGCAAAACACCCAAGTCAGTTCTCCCACTGTATCACAGAACTGGCGACTCTGCTGGGGAAAGTTCTAAAAGTGGGGTTACCTTAGGGTTAGATCACATTTACTTGCTTACATTGTTTGACTTGTATGCTTTACATTTTGGTTCTTTGTTTGGGTTTGAATCCTCTACCCGGATTTGGGATACCTTATAGGTAAGTAACAATATGTTGTGGAAACTGTGTGGGGTATACCGACATGGTCTAAGAAATAGCTACGTTAGTGCGACATATTTGTGGGTACCGGTAGCCTTTGAGTTAATCAAAGAGAATACGGGGCCGCTGAGTGATGTCATAAAGCACTAACGAACTTTTAGAATCTTTACTTGACCAACTTGGTCTTTAGGATGTAGTGAGATGACCGACTTTGGTGCAGTCCGAAGTTGGTAGATACTCGATACTACACTCATTTAGGTTTTATTTGATATTTCGGTCGCCATTAAAGAGGCTTGTGCTGGAACAATGACCAAGGAAACAATCCAGTGATATTGAGCTCCTTAGAACTTGGTTACTATTACTAGGACAGGTTTAAGCTAACTAAACTTCAAGAGGGTACTTACCTATGAGACTCCATGCAAGCCTAAACCAAGGAACTTGTTTGTTTTGTTTGTATATACATACTTGTACATAACATCATGAACATCACAACATCATACACATTCACTAACCATTTCAAGGATTTTGGGATTCATCTTTGTTCTTGTTTTGTAGGATATGGATTCTCTTCGTAGGAAAACTATTCAAGTCAACCTTGTAAGGATCCCTCCACAACTTAAGGAGATAGCTTCAAGGATTCCTGAAAACTCTCCATTCACCGAGAGACATGGTCGCCTACTTAACTTGGTCACCCCTAACACAGATGAGGACATGATGAAGGTGCTCTTTCAGTTCTTTGATCCTTTACACCATTGCTTCACATTTCCCGACTATCAACTTGTGCCTACTTTAGAAGAATTCTCCCGACTCTTGAGAATTCCCATTCTCAATCAACTACCTTTCAACGGTACAGAAATAGACCCAAAGCCAGAAGAGATTACTCAAGCTCTACATTTACACTCATCTGATGTCACAACTCATTGGGAAACAAGGAGTGGTGCCAAGGGTTTCCTAGCAAAGTTATTGTTTGAGAAAGCCCAAAATTGTTGGAATTACTTGGATTTACAAGCCTTTGAGGAAATTGTGGCTCTCCTCATCTATGGTATGGTTTTGTTTCCAAATCCTGACCAACTTATAGATGTGAACGCTGTCAAAATCTTCATATCCCGCAACCCGATGCCTACATTACTAGGGGATATCCTACACTCTTTTCACACTCGCACAATGAGGAAAAGAGGTGTCCTTATGTGTTGCACTCCTCTCTTGGCAAGATGGTTTATTTTGGATCTTCCCTAATCTGTATTGAAGAACGAGCAAGGTTCAAGCTGGTCACAAAGGTTGTTGACGCTCAAACATTCAGACATTCATTGGTGCCCTCGATCCATAGAGAATGTTACTATTGTCGACCGTTATGGAGACTTTCCTAATGTCCCTTTACTTGGAATTAGGGGAGGTATCACCTACAACCCCTGCTTAGCCTCAAGACAGTTTGGTTATGCCCGAAGGGATGGCCCGTACGAGATGCTGATTCAAGGTTTGGTATTTGGCTACGACAACGACGATCAAGGTCTTCGCCAAAGATTTATCCGAGCTTGAAGGATGTTAAACAAGGTAGATAGCAAGACTTTGGGGCACAAGAATTCCATCCCTCTTGAGCCTTACCTCAAATGGGTACGAACTCGTGCTCAAAATCTTATGATGCCTTATTCCTCCATTCTCCCGGTAATCATAGAGCCTGTCATGGAAGGAGATGTTCCATACACTATCCTACATCCTGACACGCCCACCTCTCTTGAAGACCTACAAAGGGATTGGATACAACTTAAGAGGGAGCGAGATACTTTTGAATCCCAATTCTACACAAGCGAGAAGAAGGTTTTGGAACTCACTAGGCTACTTCATGAGGAGCAGACTCTGAATGCCTACATTGCACCAAAGAGGATGCAACTACCTTTTTATCTTAGAGTTTCTTGTATTTGTTTTGCTTAAGAAGGCATTGATGTACTCGAGCTTTAATCTATTAATATAACGTGTGTTTCCTTTTTTGTCTAAAACAAATTCGAATCTTAAGATCCTTTAAATCATTACATACGCATTTATCATTCATCATAACATAAACAGGTTTCTTACAACAAGTCTCCTCATCTCTCTACTGTTTATTTCAGTAAGATGGATCTCGAGCAAAATGGTGAAAGCCCTCCAAGCTCAGAATGCACAGTTTCAACAGTTGTTCTTAACTTTGGCCAAAGGACAAGAAGAGTTGAAGACCTTGCTGGTGGAAGAGAAGAAAAAGAAGACGAAGAAGATAACCAAAATTCTGAACATGGGAAGAAGATTCCAAGGGCAGACAAGAAGAGCCTTAGACTTTCAACGACATCCGGTGAGAAAGACAACCAAGATGGGAAGGGTAAGGAAACAATTGTTCAGTCTGATTAAGAAGAGGAAGAGGAAGAAGAAGACTATTCTGAAAAACAATACCCTCCAGCCGACGACAAGTATAAGCATCTAGAAGAGCGGTTGAGCATAATGGAAATCCAAAAAGTTCCTGGCTTGGACTTTGAGGAATTGGGTTTAGTGTCGGGGATTGTCATTCCTCCAAAATTCAAAACACCTGTGTTCGCCAAATATGACGGAGTTTCATGCCCTAAAATGCATCTCCGGTCATATGTGAGGAAAATCCATCCCCATACCGCCGATAAAGATTTATGGGTACATTTCTTCCAAGACAGTCTGTCTGGAACTCAACTTGATTGGTTTTATCAGTTAGAAAGAGCCAATGTCCATAACTGGGAAGATCTTGCTGCAGCCTTTTACAAACAATACCAATACAACGCTGATCTTGCGCTTACCCGTACTCAGCTCCAGAGTATGACCATGGTTTCAAGTGAAGGCTTCAAGGACTATGCACAGAAATGGAGAGACTTGGATGGAAGAGTTCAACCTCCTCTATCTGAAAGAGAATTAGTAGACATGTTTTTGGGCACCTTGTCTGGTCCCTTCTTCAATCACCTAATTGGGAGTTCATCAGCAGGTTTTACTGAACTAATATTGACCGGAGAAAGGGTAGAAGCCGGAATAAAAAGTGGAAAGATTCAAAAAGATGCATCCTCTGCTGCTGTAAGGAAACCATTCATCGAAAAGAAGGAAGTGGTTGCTGTGTATCCTCATTGAAATCAAGATAGAGCTGAACGCCGTCCAATGGTGGGGGCCGTTATGATTCCTAAACCTGCGCCTTATCAACCAAGAAACAATCAGCCAAGGATGGAAAGACCAGTCAGACAATTCACCAGAATTAACATGACCCTATCTCAAGTATTGCCACATATGTTAAGATCCAATCTAGTGACCTTGAAAGAAGCTCCAAAGAACCCTAACACAACCTCTCCTTATTATCATCCTAATGCCCGCTGTGCATACCACTCTGAGAGTCCCGACCATGACACTAATAACTGTTGGGCTCTAAAGCACAAAGTACAAGACCTCCTCGAAGCTAAAGAGATTGAATTAAATGCGTCAGAAAAGCCCAATGTCATTTCTGCCCCTATGCCCAAACATGGCCATGATACCCATGCTATTGAGGAAGATATGTTTGTTACTTCAGTTAATGAACTTATGACCCCACTTCTGACTATAAAAAAGAACTTATTGAATGCCATTGTTTTCTAGGGCTGTGATGAAAGTTGTCATTTCTGTTTGTCCTTACCAACCAGTTGTCCTTTGTTGAAAGAAAGGGTTCAGTGCCTAATAGATAACAAGGAGATTCTGTTCGAAAAGACTTTTGTTCCACCTGTTTCTTATAATGATGTTTCCATTGTAACCATTTCCGACAATTCTTCCAGGGTCTCCACCAAAAGAGCCGTTAGAATTACATCAGTTCCAAAAGTAGATCCTTTGATAATTATAATGCCTGGACCAGTCCCGTATTTGTCAGACAAAACCGTACTATGGAATTATGGAGGGGATGTCTACTACCACGGTATCAAGCAAGATTGGCCAGCTGCCGAAGATTCAAGTTCCGAGAAAGATAACTCCGATATCAGTAACATTGCTGGGACTAGCAAGATTACCCGAAGCGGAAGGATATTCACTCTAGAAATTGCTCCCCCAAAAGCAGTTCCTGGACCCGTAATCATTCCTGTTATTGTTTCTCCTCCGAAGGCTATTCCCAGTCCCACAATCATCTCCACCAATGCTCCAACTGACAAAGCTGTTACAATCCCTGCTATCACTCCTACTGACATTCCTACTGCCGAGTCAACCAAGACTCGAGGTAAAGGTATTCTAATTGAGCCTGTCCGGACGAAGGCACAATCATTGGCTATCCCTAAGACCTCCCGGAAAGAGGTGGGGGAAATTCTAAAGATCATAAAAAGAAGCGACTACAAAGTTGTTGAACAACTGGGGAAAACTCTATCCAAAATTTCCATGTTGGCTTTACTACTATGTACCGAGGCTCATGCAAAATCCTTGGTAAAATTCCTGAAAACTGCTCATGTACCCTAAGAAACATCTGCCGATCAATTCCAAGACTGTGTAGCCAGCTTGACTGCAGATAATTGTCTAGGTTTTTCAGATGCTGATTTAACGCCAAGAGGAAGGAAGCATAATGAGGCATTGCATGTCTCAGTGGAATATAGGGGCACAACCTTGGCTCATGTTTTGGTGAACATTGGCTCATCTCTGAATGTATTGCCTAAAAAAGCTCTTGATAGGCTTGACTGTAAGGGATTGACATTAAAGCCAAGCAATATAGTAGTGAGGGCTTTTGACGGCTCGAAAAGAATGGTGCATGGGGAAGTGGATATCCCCATAAAGGTTGGAACCCAAACATTTGATTCAACTTTTTATGTAATGGATATCCACCCTTCATATTCCTACTTGCTAGGCAGACCATGGATCCACAATGCTGGCGCTGTCACTTCTAAGTTGCACCAAATGCTGAAGTACCCGATTCAAGGGAAGATTATCACCGTTCATGGAGAAGAAGAAGAGTATATGATCAGCCATCTCAATTCCTTCAGATATATGGAATTAGATGGTGAATTTATTGAAACTCCATTCTAACATTTTGAAGAAGTCCCACAAGATGTGGCAGTAACCAGGGTTATTCCCAAGATCACAAGGCCTCTACTCAGGATTTCATCTTTGAAGGATGCAAAGGCAGTGATAGAAGAAGGTGGGTGAACTATCTAGGGACAACTCCTAGATATCTCATACTAATCTGACAAGTTTGACCTAGGTTTCACTTCATGTGCTCAGAAGGCTATACGCCGCGCTCGTGCTGGAGGACCACCCCTGAAGATCAGCAACCGTGAAGTCAACGCGGTAGAGGATGATGAGGATGGCTGCAACCTGGAAGATTGGATCTTCTCAACTGTCAGTGGAGGGCTCAGCAATTGGGAGGCTAGAGATTTTCTCCCGATCACTTTTATCCCACAGTAATTTTTCTTTACATTTTGTTGGATCTGTAATATTAAAACAATTCAAACTCTTAAAACCTTGTGTCTTACCCGAGGCACAATGGTCCATTTGTAAGGGATATTATCTCATTTCCATATGACATCGATGAATCATTGACGTTTTTCATACAAACTTTGTGCTTATTGTTTTTCCTTTTTACATTTTTATTTCTTTCAAAGATAGCTATACCCTTACACACACTCACACTCACAATGCATGTCTACATCCATTCAGGATCCCATGGATAACGATTATGTTATGGCCTTCTGTGACTCTGAAAATATAATCTACTAAGCCGAAAACGAAGGTGAGGAAGATTGTGAAGTACCAGGGAAAATTTCCAGATTGCTACTACAAGAAGAGAGAGCCATTCATCCCCACGAGGAACCAGTGGATACAATCAACCTAGGCACCGAAGAAGACAAAAAAGAGGTTAAGGTGGGTGCCAATCTGGAACCCAGTGTCAAGGAGCGTCTGATTCAGTTGTTACACGAGTATGTCGAGGTCTTTGTCTGGTCGTATGAAGACATGCCAGGACTTGATGCAGATATTGTGGTACATCGTCTACCTACAAAAGAGGATTGCCCATCGGTAAAACAAAATGTTCGTCGTATGCGACCTGACATGTCGGAGAAGATTAAAGCAGAAGTCATGAAACAATTCAATGCTGGATTCTTGGCCGTCACCTCATATCCGTAATGGGTTGCCAATGTTGTCCCCGTGCCCAAAAAGGACGGCAAGGTACGAATGTGCGTGGACTACAAAGATTTGAATAGGGCAAGCCCTAAGGATGATTTCAAACTTCCCCATATTGACATCCTAGTTGACAATACAACACAGCACAAAGTGTTTTCCTTCATGGACGGTTTCTCAGGTTACAACCAAATCAAATGGTGCCTGAGGACATGGAGAAGACAACCTTTGTCATGCAATGGGGCATATTTTGCTACAAGGTGATACCATTCGGACTGAAGAATGCTGGGGAAACCTATCAGCGCGCCATGGTCGCTCTATTTCACGACATGATACATCATAAAATAGAGGTCTATGTGGACGACATGATATCTAGATCTCAAACAGAAGAAGAGCATCTTGATCATTTACAGAAACTGTTTGAGAGGCTAAAGAAATACAATCTGAGGTTGAACCCAAATAAATGCACGTTTGGAGTAAGGTCTAGTAAGCTCCTAGGCTTTGTCGTCAGTAATAAGGGTATTGAAGTAGATCCTGCCAAAGTAAAAGCAATACAAGAGATGCCTGCTCCTCGTACTGAAAAGGAAGTCAGAGGATTCTTGGGACGTTTGAACTACATTTCCAGATTCATTTCTCACCTGACAGCTACCTGTGAACCAATCTTCAAACTATTGAAGAAAGATCAAGTAGTCAAATGGAATGATGAATGCCAAACTGCTTTCGACAAGATCAAAGAGTACCTGCAAGAGCCTCCTATTTTGATGCCACCAGTCGAGGGAAGACCGTTGATTATGTATCTAACTGTTTTATAGAATTCAATAGGGGTGTGTGCTGAGGCAGCATGATGAGTCTGGCCGAAAAGAGCACGCCATTTATTACCTGAGCAAAAAGTTTACCGACTGTGAAACAAGATATTCACTGCTCGAGAAAACTTGTTGCGTTCTGGCATGGGCTGCTCGCTGGCTAAGATAGTATATGCTGACCCATACTACCTTGTTGATATCTAAAATGGATCCAATAAAATACATCTTCGAGAAACCTGCTCTCTCTGGGAGAATAGCGAGATGGCAGGCGATCCTAACAGAATATGATATACAATATACTACCCAGAAAGCAATAAAGGGCAGTGTACTAGCTGATCACCTTGCTCACCATGTAGAAGACTACCAGTCCATGAAGTTCGAATTCCCAGATGAAGACATCATGATGGTAAACAACTATGAAGAACTCAGGCCATATGACGGACCTGAACAAGGATCCCGATGGACCCTGGTTTTTGATGGGGCATCTAATGCACTCGGAAATGGTATTGGTGCAGTACTCATATCTCCTGAAGGGTGTCATACTCCATTTACTGCAAGACTCTGCTTCAATTGTACAAATAACATGGCGGAATACAAAGCGTGCATCTTTGGTCTCAAAGCTGCCATAGACTTGGGGATCAAATCTTTGAGTGTATTCAGAGATTCAGCTTTGGTTATCAGCCAAATCAAAGGGGAATGGGACACTAAACACCCTAACCTTATCCCTTACAAAGAACATGTTTTGACGTTGCTCCCACATTTTGAAAAGATTACCTTCGAGCATTTCCTGCGAGAAAAAAATCATCTAGCTGACGCACTAGCCATAGTGTTATCTATGTTTAAACTAAAATGGGATAACGAGGCTCCCCAGATCACCATTGAACGAATGGATGAACCAACACACTTTCACGAGATTAATACTAAAGAAATAGTGGACCAACCTTGGTTTCACGAAGTCAAGAGGTATCTCGAAACCCAAGAATATCCAAAAGAAGCTTCAGTCAACGATAATAAGTTCTTAAGGAGATTCTCTGCTAAATTCTTCCTTAGTAATGGCATTCTTTACAAATGCAACTATGACTCTGTGTTACTTCGATGCATAGACAAGGTTGAAGCTGAAAGGATCATGGTTGAGTTACATGAAGGCACTTTTGGCACCCATATCAATGGGCATACGATGGCAAAGAAAATCCTATGGGAAGGCTATTACTGGTCTACCATGGAAGCAGATTGCTATCAACACTCTCGAACCTGCCATAAGTGTCAGATTTTTGCTGACAAGGTACACGTACCTCTGGTTCCTCTGAATGTCTTGACGGATCCTTGGCCCTTTGCTATGTGGGGAATTGATATGATTTGGGAAATCAAGCCAACAACTTCTGTTGTACCCCAAAATTTTCCCTCCCATATTTCTCTAAACATTTCAAGAAAGATCCCCAACTTGCTCAAAGAAGCCCAAGGGTTGACCAGACAAGCTCTCTCCTAAGGCAGTCTACCTCAAATTAGGGTTTCATGTTGCATCGAGATACCTGAGTCCAAGGGATCCCAAATGCTCACCAATGTCCTAATATGTTCTCAAGATCATCCATGTCAAGTTTCAAGCCTTGCAGAGGAAGTTTGCTCAGTCAAATGCTCAAAGGCCTTAAAATCGACTAAGGGCAAAAGTCAATTGTGGCCTACATACAGTCAAACTTCAAGATTTTTGGTCAACATCCTCATTTTGAAGCATATTTCATCATTTTATCAAGGGTTGATCATGATTCATCAAGGATTGCTCATAATTCATCAAGAACCAAAAGTTGCTAAATTAGGGTTTTGCAGGAAAATTCAACTCAACTTTGACCAAGCATAACTTTCTCATACTTTATGAGAAATGACCCATCCAAAGCTAATTTTTAAGAGGATTCCATGATCTACAATCCATATTTATCTCCAAAGTTCAAAATATGCACTCACAAGAAGTTATGAATTTGGACATTATAGGTCATTTTGAAAAGTCAACAAAAATACCTTTTTTGTCAAAGCTTCATACATGAACATGGAATACCAAACCGAGATGGGACCAAAAGGGTTGCTTATAGGACATCTCGAGATTTCTAAAAAGTCCAAGAACACTTTCAAAGAGTCAAAATTGAGGAAGTTATGCATTGGTGAAGTTGACCTTTTTTTGCAAAATTGTCAAAAGTCAACTATGCCTAAAAATGCAATTTTTGCCAAATGGGCCCAATCTTTTGCACTTGTTTTGAGTTGGAAACATGGTAAAAGATCCCTAGCCTTCGTCACTTGTTATTATCTTGTTTTTATTATTTATTTTGATTTTGATTTGAATTAAATCATTTTAAATCAAAACAAATCATAGAAAATCCAAAATATTGAAATCTCAAGATTTGATACATGTTTCAGGTCTTAAATTCCAGCTAGCATGAGATTGAATTCGTGTAAAGGCTTGGTGTGCATAAAAAGATTGAGTTTGCTCTATTTTTAGCAAGATTTTCAAGTGTATCAAATCTAAATCAAAAGCATTGATGGAGGAAGATTGTGATCATATTGGCAACCCAAATTTATTTCTCAGTACATAAGGATCATTGGCAGACCTAAAGCAAGGCTAGAGAGAGGTGCAGCAACCAGAACCAAACTTGAAAAAACAAGAGAAAATGTGAAATCGAATTCCTAGTATCAGGCAATTTCAAAGCCTCCTAACCATCACAATCGCTTCCTGGCATCCCCAGCAAGCAAAACCAATCAAGAGCAAGCATTCCCAGGCCCTGAAACCCACTGTAAGTCAGCCACGACTTTGATATATTTTTGAATTCGAATTTCATAATCCTGGCATTTATAGCATGAAACGATCATATATTCTTGATCCTTAGAACATTTGCAAGATTTCTGTAATATTTAATTTCATTTTTATGGACTGAATCAAGAATTGCCATTGTTAGGGTTTGTGTTTGCGTTTTAGGTTTTTTGTGTGCAGGCAAAATTAGCCCCCATAAAGGGTACCATGATGTTCAGGATGACAAGACGGTTCGATCCATGGAATTAGATGTCATTTATATTGCTCATGGAGGATTTTGGAACGAGCTCAGTTTGTAGTGACGGACAAACGTCCGTAGGTAAAAGTGTTTCACTTTTAGCAACGGACCAAGGACAGGGATGATGGCGTGGCATCACCTCACTCGTCCGTTTGAAAATTCGTGCGCATATTTCCTTATTTTTCTTGTTTATTATATAATAATTATTGTTTATGTTATATACAACAAAAGCAGCTAACGCAGTTTGTTACAGGGTGAAGGCAAAACTCATCAGGGTCTGGGTTTGAATCCCAGGTCCCCCTTTATTTCATATAATTTGTTTTTTCATGATCCAGCGCACACCAAAGACCAAGGTCCACCATGGGACCTCCCCATCCAATCTGCCAAGTGGTTAGATGGCCAGATCCAAGGGCCATCAATGAAGAAACACCAAAGGCATGGTCAAAGTCAATGCATGGGATCTCAGAAGGTCAACGTGGACCTTTGTTTCTTGGGCCCAGATTGTTGTTTACACCCCTAAATTACTCAGGCCCCCAATAACTCTTTCTCTTTTCTTTTTACATTTTGTTTTATTTAATTAATTTATTTTATTTACTAACACAAAATTATTTTTTTTTCTTTTATCAAAAAAATCACATAAAAATATTTTTCACACAATTAGACTTAGGTTTATTTTTTATCAATAAATTAATTAATTAAATTAGATTTTGATTTTAGGTAACCTTTTATTTCTTTTTCTAAATAAATTAAAATTAATTAGAACAATTAGGGTTTTATTTCTAGCTTAAATATATTTTCTTTTTCTTAAAATAACCAAAAATACAAAAAATAGGCCATTTATTTATTTTCATTAATTAATTTAATTAACTAATTAATTGTGCATTTAATTTAAAACTTAATTCCTTTTTCTTAAAAAATAATTAAAAACAACAAAAACATTCTTTCTTTTAATTAGGTTAAAAAGGGTCAAAACCCTAATTTTTCTTATCGTTCTAATTTCATCGCGCGCACTTTATTGTTTTATTATTTACCATATTGATGTAATTTCATACAAGTTGCAATAGCTTAATTAGGTCTTTTATCTTTCATTTATCGCTTTATTTTTAAGGGTTTGTTTTTGGCTATGTAAATATCCGAAGCCTTGTAATAGCTTAGTTTAATTTCCGCACTTTAATTTCCGTAAAATATTAACTGTTAGATGTATGATATAGGGATGCATGACAAGAATGTATGATTAACTTTAAAACGGTTAGATAACCCTAAAATGTGCAAAGATAAATAATCTAAAATTGAATCACTCGCACATGCGAACTCCTAGGGTACACTCCCACTTGGTTGCCTTCGGTAAATGGTCATTAGGTATAGGATGCTTTAGTGGTCGTCCTTTTGTCTCAAAGATCAAAGTTGCCTCAGAATGGTTACCTCGGATATTGTTGCCTCAGATAATTGATATAAGACATTAGGGTTACTACTGAGACGTCCTAACATTGCTTTGGTGACCGTACGTCCCTTTCGAATTGACCCTCAAAACTCCAACGACGGTGCTACCTACTCACTAATAGTGGGATAGCACTATCTAAAGGAAACAAACATAGAACAATTCTTTTCTTCGAGTAGGTAGATTAGTTCTTAAGTACTTGCTCAATCCAAATAAACTTTTTTCACACTTACACTCCTTTCAAACAAAGTTTTAAAAAAAAACACTTCGTAACACTCTTGAAGACAGAAGCAACGGTCAAATCGAAGTCAAAATAAAAACTTTTCAAATCACACAAACGCACAAAGAAGCAATTTTGAAAATGATGAGCAAGTACCTAAGAGCCCGTAGATAACTACAGATAGAAAGGGTGCTAATACCTTCCCTTTCTATAATCTACCCCCCGTACTCAGAAAATCTCGAAAAAATGAATTTTTCTATGCCTTTTTCCTTTCCTTGTTGGATAAAATAAAAGTCAGTGGCGACTCTTGCTTACCACGACATTTTGAGAACACAAACGCAAAACGCAAACCAACAATTCCTAAAAACAGTCCCGGTTCTGGCCACCGTATCACAGAACTGGCGACTCTGCTGGGGATTTAATAAGTGGGGTATACCTTAGGATTAGTTCATCATATTGTTTTCTATTGTTTGATTTGATTGCTTTATTTTTGTGAGTTTTGTATCAGAGTTGCTATAGATCCTAACCCAGATCTGGGGGACACCTTTTAGGTAAGTAGAAATAGACTGTGAGGGAACTATACGGCATAGACCGATACGGTTGAATCAGTAGCTACGTTGATGTGGCACATTAGTTGGTACCGATATCCCTTATGGAGCAACAAGGATAGTATGGGGCTGCTATATGGGTCGTTAAGCATCAACTGACCTTAGAACCTATAATTGACCAACTTGGCCATGAGAAATAGTGAGATAGTCGGCCTCGGCATAGAGCTGAGAACTGGTTGATACTCGATACTACAATCATTGAGACCATACTCTCGAGATAGTTCCGGCTGCAAGAAAAGATTGCATGAGCTGAAACCATGACCGATGGAGGATGGTCAGTGATATTGAGAACCTCTAGAACCCGGTTACTATTATTAGGACAGGTTGAACCAACTGAACTTCAAGAGGGTAGTACCTAAACTCCATGCAAGCCTGAAATATAAGGGCTACTGTGTGACTGGTTTGCCTTTACCATGTTTGCTATCTGTGATACCTATTGTGTGTTTTTATCATGACATCATGCATCATGACATAGCATGCATATTTCATTAGACTAACCATTTCAAAGACCGAGGGGATTCATATTTGTTCTATTTTGCAGATCATGGCTTCTATGCGCAGAAATACCATTCGAGTCAACTTCGTGCAAATCCATGCTCAACTCAAAGAGTTAGTCTCAAAGGTTCCTGATACTTCTTCATTTGTTAGAAGACATGGTTATCTCCTTGGCTTGGTCACTTCAAAGTTGGATGAGCAAATGATGAGTGTGTTATTCCAGTTCTTTGATCCATTACATCATTGTTTCAACTTCCCGGATTATCAGCTGGTCCCTACTTTGGAGAAGTTTTATGATTTGTTGGTGTTGTACCCCAAAATTTTCCCTCCCATATTTCTCAAAACATTTCAAGAAAGATCCTCAATATGCTCAAGGTAGTCCAAGGGTTGGCCAGACAAGCTCTCTCCTAAGGCAGTCTACCTCAAATTAGGGTTTCATGTTGCATCAAGATACTTGAGTCCAAGGGACCCCAAATTCTCAACAATGTCCTAATATATTCTCAAGATCATCCATGTCAAGTTTCAAGCCCTACAGAGGAAGTTTGCTCAGTCAATTGCTCAAAGACCCAAAAATCGACTATGCTAGGGCAAAAGTCAACTGTGGCCCACATACAGTCAAACTTCAAGATTTTTGGCCAACATCCTCATTTTGAAGTATATTTCATCATTTGAACAAGGTTTGATCATGATTCATCAAGGATTGCTCATAATTCATCAAGACTCAAAAGTTGCTAAATTAGGGTTTTACAGGAAAAGTCAACTCAACTTTGACCAAGCATATATTTCTCATACTTTATGAGAAATGACCCATCTAATATTAATTTTGAATAGGATGAAATTCCCTACAATCCATCTTCATCTCCCAAGTTCAAAATATGCACTCACAAGAAGTTATGAATTTGGACGTTATAGGTCATTTTGAAAAGTCAACAAAAACACCTTTTTTGTCAAAGCTTAATACATGAGCATGGAATGTCAAATTGGTATGAGACTGAAAGGCTTGGTTAGAGGACATCTCAAGCTCTCTAAAAAGTCCAAGAACACCTCCAAAGAGTCAAAATTGAGGAAGTTATGCATTGGTGAAGTTGACCTTTTGTGTAAAATTGCCAAAAGTCAACTATCCCTAAAACTTCAAATTTTGCCAAACGGGCCCAATCTTTTTCACTTGTTTTGAGTTGGAAACATAGTCCAAGAGCTCTAGCCTTTGACACTTGTCCATATCGTATGTTTATTATTTATTTTGATTTTTATTTGAATTAATTCAATTTAAATCAAAACAAATCATATAAAATCCAAAATATTGAAAGTAAGAGATTTTGTGCTTGTTTCAGGTTCCAATTACAGCTAACAAGCAATCAAACTCGTGCAAGGCATTAGAGTGAACAAAAAGATTGATTTTAGGCCAATTTTGGAAAGATTTAAAAGTGAATCAAATCAAAGATCCAAATCATTGATGGAGGAAGATTCAGAGAAGTTATCAACCCTAATGCATTCCTTGATACATATAGAAGCAATGCAGACCTAAAAGAGAGGTTAGAAACAGGCGCATCAAGCAGAGCAAAACTCAAAAAAATCAAGAAAAGTGCAAGATCGAATTCCATATTCCAGGCATCCTCAAGGCTTTCTATCCATCCCAATCGATTCCTGGGAGTGTCAGCAAGCTAAACCAATCAAGAACCAAGCCGTTCCAGTCCCAAATCGCTCTGTAAGTCCATCATGAAACTCATGAAATCTTGAATTCGAATAGCATGATTTAGGCATTGTTAGGATGAATTGATCATATATTGTTGATCTATGAGACATATGCAAGATTTCTGCATGATTTAATTACATTTATATAGTCTGTACTGGAATGTGCCATTGTTAGGGTTTGTAGCTCCGAATTAGGGATTTTTCTTGCAGGTGAAATTAGCCCTGATGAAAGGTACCATCATGTTCAGAATGATGAGACGAATCCAACCATGGTGTTAGGTTTCATTTATATGGTTCATAGAGGGTTTTGGAACGAGCACTGCCTATAGCTACAGACGAACGTCCGTAGGTAAAAGTGTTTCACTTTTACCCACGATGCCAGGAAGAAGATGACCTACGTGGCACCCCTCCATTGGCTTGTTTGAATTTTCGCGTGTGGATTTAACATACAGGACTTTTTAATATTTGTTTGTTATTTTGCATTATTATGATAACTAACGTGAATGGCCCAGTGGTAGCTTGGTTTGTGTTAAGGCGTGGGAAGCTTGAGGTCAGGGGTTCGACCCCTGCCTCCAACAATTGTATGTTTCTTGATTTATTTCAGGAGATCACATGTGTTCATGAATCCAAGGCCCACCATACATTCTCCCAATCTAGCCAGCCAAGTGGCAGATGGCCAAATCTGATGGCCATCATCTGAAGGTGCACCAAAGCCAAGTCAAACGCGCAACATGGGATCCTCAAAGTCAACGTGGACCTTCTCTTTTGGGCCCAGAAATCGGACTATTCACACCCCTCAAAATTGCTATCCAGGCCCAATTTTCTTTCTCTATATTTTTTTATTTATTATTCCTTTATTTATTTTATTTAACTTATTTATTTATTTACTAACCAAAAATTAATTTTCTTTTTATCAAAAAATCACAAAAAATATACTTTTCATAAATTAGGTCTAGATTTTATTTTTATTTAAAAAAATTAATTTAATTGATTAGGTTATTAATTTTAGACAATTTTAATTCTTTTTGCAAATAATTAAAAATAATTAGAATAAATAGGTTTTATTACTAACTTAATTATATTTTATTTTGTTTCCTAAAAATAACAAAAAAAACCAAAAATAGGCCATTATTTTTTATTAATTAATTTATCATTAATTAATTGCATATTTAATTTAGAAGACTTATTTCTTTTATTAAAAACAACAAAAAACAATTTTTTTCTTTTAATTATGTTAGAGGGGTCAAAACCCTAATTTCTCGTCGATCTAATTTTCTCGCGTGCTTCATTTTTATCCATATTGATGTATCTGCTCATAGTTTATAATAGTTTAAATTAGGACGTTTATTTACATTTACCGCTTTATTTTTCAAAGGGTTTGTTTTTGGCTATGTAAATATCTGAAGCCTTGTAATAGCGTAGTTTAATTTCCGCACTTTAAAATTCCGCAAACTATTAACTGTTAGATGTATGATAATAGGATGCATGACAAAAATGTATGACTAAATTTAAAACAGTTAGATCACCCTAAATGTGCAAAGATAAATAATCTAAAATTGAATCACTCGCACATGCGCACTCCTAGGGTACACTCCCACTTGGTTACCTTTGGTAAACAGCCATTGAGTATAGGATGCTTTAGTGGTCGTCCTTTTGTCCAAAGATCAAGTTGCCTCGGATATTATTGCCTCGGATAAATGATCTAAGACATTAGGGTTACTACTAAGTCGTCCTAACATTGCTTTAGTGATCGTATGTCCCTTTCGAATTGACCCTTAAAACTCCAACGACGGTGCTACCTACTCACTAATAGTGGGATAGCGTTGTCTAAAGGAAACAAACATAAAACGATTCCTTTTTCGAGTAGGTAGATTAGTTATTAAGTACTTGCTCAATCAAAACAAACTTTTTTCACGCTTACACTCCTTTACAAACAAGTTTTCAAAAACACTTCATTACACTCTTGAAGACAGAAGCAAGAGTTAAATCGAAGTTAAAACAAAAACTTTTCAAAGAACACAAACACAAATAAAACAATTTTGAAAATGATGAGCAAGTACCTAAGAGCCCGTAGATAACTACAGATAGAAAGGGTGCTAATACCTTCCCTTTCTATAATCTACCCCCCGTACTCAGAAATATCTCGAAAAAGGAATTTTTCTGTGCTTTTTTCCTTTCCTTGTTGGATAAAATAAAAGTCAGTGATGACTCTTACTTACCGCGACATTTTGCAAACACAAACGCAAAAACGCAAACCAACAAATTTCCTTAACGAAATAAGGAAATACGTCCCTGTTCTGGCCATCGTATCACAGAACTGGGACTCTACTGGGGAGAATAAGTGGGGTGTACCTTAAGAATAGTTCATCATATTGTTTTCAATTGTTTGATATGTTTGCTTTATCTTTGTGGGATTTGTATCGGAGTTACTATAGATCCTAACCCGGATCTGGGGATACCTTTTAGGTAAGTAGCAATAGACTGTGAGGGAACTGTACAGTGTAGACCGATACGGTTGAAGCAATAACTAAGTTGGTGTGACACATTAGTTAGTACCGATATCCCTTGTGGAGGAACAAGGAGAGTATGGGGCTGCTAATGGGTCATTAAGCATCAAATTACCTTAGAACCTATAATTGACCAACTTGGCCATAGAAAAGTAGCAGTATGCTACACTCATTGAGACCATACTCTCACGATGATTCCAGCCGCAAGAAAAGGTTGCTAAACTGGAATTATGACTGATCGAGGATGGTCAGTGATATTGAGATCCTCTAGAACCCGGTTACTATTACTAGGACAGGTTGAACCAACTAAACTGAAAGAGGGTAACACCTAAACTCCATGCCAGCTTGAAATTTAAGGGCTATTATGTGACTTGTTTTCCCTTACCATGTTTGCTATCTGTGATACCTGTGGTATGTTTTTATCATGACATCATGCATCATGGCATTGCATGCATATTTCATTAGACTAACCATTTCAAAGACCGAGGGGATTCATCTTTGTTCTATTTTGTAGATCATGGCATCTATGCACAGAAATACCATTCGGATCAGCTTCGTGCAGATACCTGCTCAGCTTAGAGAGTTGGTTTCAAAGGTTCCTGATACTTCTTCCTTTGTTAGAAGACATGGTCATCTTCTCAGCCTGGTAACTTCCAAGTTAGATGAGCAAATGATGAGCGTCCTGTTCCAGTTCTTTGACCCGTTGCACCACTGTTTCACCTTCCCGGACTATCAGTTGGTCCCTACTTTGGAGGAGTTCTCTGATTTACTTGGCATATCTATTTTAGAGCAGACACCCTTTACAGGTTTGGAGATAGCTCCTAGGCCAGAGGATATTGCTTCAGCCCTCAATCTAACAAAGGCTGGTGTAGTGTCTAACTGGGACATTCGGAGTGGGGTTATAGTCTTCTTGGCTAAGTTCTTGATTGATCAAGCTCAACAGTTCTGGGACAATTTGGACTTTCAAGCATTTGAAGACATCCTGGCACTCCTCATTTATGGCTTGGTTCTGTTCCCTAATTTAGGTTCTTTCGTCTATGTGAATGCATTCAAGATCTTCATGTCCCGTAACCTAGTGCCTACTCTCTTAGGTGATATTATACATGCTCTTTATACCCGTACTGCTCGGAAAAGGGGAACGCTTATGTGTCGTGCACCGCTGCTGGCGAGGTGGTTTATTTCTCACCTCCCCAAATCTGTATTGAAGAATGAGGAAGGTATGGGTTGGGATTACAGAATCATGTCCCTTGCTCATACAGACATCATCTGGAGTACTAAAGACATGGAAGAGGTAGCTGTCAATGACCGGTGCGGAGAATACCCCAATGTTCCATTGCTGGGAATTAGAGGAGGGAAAACCTATAACCCTTGTTTGGCCTTACGACAGTTTGGACGAGCTCGAAGGGACGGTCCTCATGAGCCGCTTCTTCCAAACATTGTCTTTGGCTTCCAGGGGGACGTCGAGGGACATTGCCGCAGGTTCATACGAGCCTGGGACAGGGTAAACAGGTCTGATCTACATGAGCTAGGAATGAAAACTTCTCTCCCGATGCAACCGTACCTCCAATGGGTTCGAGCCCGTGCTCAAAAGCCGGGGATGTCGTACAAAGTTGTCTTACCGGTGATTGTGGATCATACTGATAAAGAAGGGGTTCCTTATACGATCCTCCATCCTTACATGCCTACTGATATTGGGGCATTAAAGAGATCTTGGATCCAGCTGAGGGAAGAAAGGGATACCTACAGAGAGAAGTATCATGAGCAGGAATGGAAGATCTTGAAGCTTACAAGGAAGCTGGAGACTGAGAGGACAATCAACGATTATGTCAGCACAAAAGGAAAACGACCATGGGAGCGCTGATGTCTTTTGCTAATTCTAGTTTAGATTTGCTTTTCAGTATTTCTTTTGTAACGCCTTAAAGGCATTTGTTAAACATTGTTTCAAGTTTTAATCTAATAAAAGTGTGTTTTATTTTGGTTTAAAAATTTGAATCTCCCTAAGTATTTGAAATCATTTCATACGCATTCCATTCCTATGCACTTCATCACAGGTACCCTCACAGGTTTCTCATCCTCTTCGCTGTTTATTTCAGCAATCATGTCTTCTGAAACACCTACTGATCAAGCTATTAAGGCTCTTCAAGCTCAGAATACTCAGTTCCAGGAAATGTTCTTAAACCTGGCCAAGGGGCAGAAAGATTTGAAGACTCTTATCTTGAAGGACAAGAAGAAGAAGAAGAAGAAGACGACCCTCCTGAATATGGGTTACAGATTTGGGAACAGGTTGCGAGAGGAAGTTGATTTGTCTCACTCATCTGGAGGAGGAGAGAATCAAGAAGAAAGGAAGGGTCCTAGCCCTGTGGTTTCAGACAATGACACTGATTTTGATGAAGACCAGTATCCTCCTGCCGAGGATAGGTATAAACAACTTGAAGACCGACTAAGTGCAATGGAGATCCAGAAGATACCTGGGTTAGACTTCGAAGATTTGGGTTTGGCATCTGGGGTGGTGATCCCACACAAGTTTAAAGCTCCTGTCTTTGCTAAGTATGATGGGGTCTCCTGCCCAAAGTTACACCTCTGCTCGTATGTCAGAAAGATTCAACCATATGCTGCCGATAGGAACCTCTGGGTTCATTTATTTCAAGATAGTCTTTCAGGGACTCAACTTGAATGGTTCTATCAACTAGAAGGAGCTAATATCCGCAACTGGGAGGACCTTGTTGCTGCTTTTTTCAAGCAATAACAGTATAATGCCGACCTTGCTCCCACACGTACCCAACTTCGAGGTATGTCTATGGGTGCGAGCGAAGGTTTTAAGGACTACACTCACAAATGGAGAGATCTTACTGGAAGAGTACAACCCCCTCTGGCTGATAGGGAGTTGGTGGATATGTTTCTTGGGACTTTGTCTGGTCCGTACTTCAATCACTTGATCAGTAGTTCATCGTCCGGGTTCACTGAATTGATTATGACTGGAGAGAGAGTTGAGGCCGGTATCAAGAGCGGCAAGATACAGAAGGGTGCTTCGTCAAGTACAGAGAAGAAGCCTTTCAAGAAGGAATCTAGTGCAGTTTACAGCTCGAGGAGCCAAAATCGACCCGAACGCCGCCAAGCAGTTAATATGGTGGTAATATCAAGACCAACTGTTGCCCCACAACGCAACACTCAGCAAAGAGCAGAGAGGCCTCAGAGACAGTTTACTCGGCTCAGTATGACTCTATCTCAAATTATGCCGCAGTTGTTGAAGACCAATTTGGTGACTCTAAGGGAGGCTCCGAAGAATCCCATTACTACATCACCGTTGTATAATCCGAACGCCCTCTGTGCTTTTAACTCTGATAGCCCGGGGCATAATACAAATAATTGCTGGGCCTTGAAGAATAAGGTACAAGATCTGATTGATGCTAAGGAGGTCGAGTTTGAAGCGCCAGAAAATCCTAATGTCATAAAGGCTCCTATGCCAAAACATGACGCGGGAGTAAATGCAATCGAGGATGATGATGAAGAGTATGATATTGACAGCTGGATTTACCCCACTGCCAACGGTGACTTGAGCGATTGGATGGCAAAGGATTCCATGCCCGTTTCTTTTATTACACAGTAATAAGACTTTTGTTTTGAGTTTGTAACAGACAATTTTAAAACTTTACGGCTCGGTGCCTTGCCCGAGACACCGTGGCTTTGTTTGTGAGGGCTTAATATTTGTCATCTCCATATATCATCAATAAAAGCATTGGACGTTTTCTTGCATTACAAATTTTGCGCTCCTTGTTTTTCTTTTCTATCTTGAAAAATAATTATTTGTCTCACACACACTCACATATACAGGTCTACATCCACCCTGGATCCCACTGATAACAATTCTGCTATTGCCAGTTATAACTTCGAAAGTCCGATCAACCAAGCCGAGGACGAAGGTGAGGATGATTGCGAAGTGCCTGGGGAACTTGCTAGATTATTACTTCAGGAAGAGAGGGTCATACAGCCGCATGAAGAGCCAGTGGAAACAGTAAATCTGGGTACAGAGGTAGACAAGAAAGAGGTCAAGATCGGTGCAAATCTGGAGTCTAGTGTTAAACAACAGTTGATTCAGATGCTGTGTGACTATGTTGAGATCTTCGCTTGGTCTTACAAAGATATCCATGGGTTGGATACTGATATTGTGGTTCATCGCCTGCCCACCAAGGAAGACTGTCCTCCAGTGAAACAGAAAGTTTTCCGAATGCACCCAGAGATGTATGAGAAAATCAAGGCTGAGGTTATGAAACAGTTTGATTTCGGTTTTCTAGCAGTTACTTCTTACCCGCAGTGGGTTGCCAACGTGGTTCCGGTGCCTAAGAAAGATGGTAAGGTTCGTATGTGTGTGGACTATAGGGATCTGAACAGGGCAAGCCCTAAGGATGATTTCCCTCTGCCTCATATCGACGTTCTAGTTGACAACACTGCACAGCATAAAGTCTTCTCCTTTATGGATGGTTTCTTTGGTTACAATCAGATTAAGATGGTTCCCGAGGACATGGAGAAGACAACGTTTGTTACGCAGTAGGGTACCTTTTGCTACAAAGTCATGCCTTTCGGATTGAAGAATGCCGGGGCAACGTATCAGCGCGCCATGGTCGCTTTGTTCCACGACATGATTAATCATGAGATTGAGGTATATGTTGACGACGTTATTGCAAGATCCCATACTGAAGAAGAACACCTTGACCATCTTCATAAGTTATTTGACAGGTTGAAGTTATATAGACTGAGGCTAAATCTGAACAAGTGCACCTTCGGAGTGAGGTCTGGTAAGCTGCTGGGTTTCGTCGTTAGTGATAAAGGTATTCAAGTGGATCCTACAAAGGTGAAGGCTATACAGGAAATTCCAGCTCCCCGAACAGAAAAAGAAGTCAGAGGCTTTTTGGGACGTCTGAACTATATTGCCCGATTCATCTCACACCTAACTGCTACTTGTGATCCAATCTTCAAGTTACTGAAGAAAGATCAAGTGGTAAGATGGAACGATGAATGTCAGGCTACTTTCGAAAGGATTAAGGAATATCTCCAAGAGCCTCCTATTCTGATGCCTCTAGTTAAAGGGAGACCTTTGATCTTATACTTGACAGTACTCGACAATTCAATGGGGTGTGTGATGAGGCAGCATGACGAGTCTGGCCGAAAAGAGCATGCTATTTATTAACTTAGCAAAAAGTTTACTGATTTCGAGACCCGATACTCATTGCTTGAGAAAACTTGCTGCACTTTGGCATGGGCTGCTCGCTGGCTGAGACAGTATATGCTGACTCACACTACTCTATTGATATCGAAGATGGATCCAATCAAGTATATCTTCGAGAAGCCTGCCTTGTTCGGAAGAATAGCAAGATGGCAAATGATCTTGACTGAGTATGACATCTAATACACGACCCAAAAGGCAATCAAGGGGAGTGTGTTGGCATATCATTTGGCGCATCAGGCAGTGGATGATTACCAGTCTATAAACTTTGAATTCCCGGATGAGAACATCATGTTGGTGACTGAATGTGAAACACCTGGACCGGATGAAGGACTTGAGGAAGGATCCCGATGGTCTATGTACTTTGATGGAGCTTCAAACACCTTGGGTAATGGAATTGGCTCCATGATCATATCTCTTGAAGGATCTCATACTCCGTTCACTGCCCGACTATGTTTCAACTGCACCAACAACATGGCGGAGTATGGAGCGTGGATTATGGGCCTTCGAGTAGCAATTGACCTAAGGATTGAGTTATTAAGCGTGTTAGGAGATTCCGCTCTCGTGATCAGTCAGATCAAGGGCGAGTGGGATATGAAGCACCCAAATCTTATTCCTTACAAGGAGTATGTACTGACGTTGCTTCCGCACTTCGAGGAGGTAACCTTTGAACATTTCCCTAGAGAGGAGAATTAGTTGGCGGACGCGCTAGCTACGATGTCTTCTATGTTCAAGGTCAGGTGGGACAATGAAGCTCCCCAGATTACCATTGAAAGGTTGGACGAACCTGCACATTGTTGTGACATTGAGACTGAGGAGGTAGCAGATAAGCCCTGGTTTCACGAGGTAAAAAGGTATCTTGAGGCTCAAGAATACCCTGAGGGTGCATCTGTCAATGATAAGAAGTTTTTGAGGAGGTTCGCGGCGAAGTTCTTCATCAGTAATGGTATCCTTTACAAGCGTAATCATGATTCAACCTTGCTGCGATGTATGGATAAGAACGAAGCAGAAAGGATTATGGTAGAGTTACATGAAGGTACTTTCGGGACTCATTCCAGTGGACACACCATGGCAAAGAAGATCCTACGGGCAGGATATTATTGGTCTACCATGGAAGCCGACTGTTATCAGCATTCTCGGACCTGTCATAAGTGCTAAGTCTATGTTGATAAGGTGCACATACCTCCAATCCCTCTGAACATCTTGACAGCACCTTGGCCTTTTGCAATGTGGGGCATCGCTATGATTGGTGAGATCAGACCTACGGCATCTAACGGGCATCGTTTCATTCTGGTAGCTATTGATTACTTTACAAAGTGGGTTGAAGCAGCTTCCTTTGCTACAGTGACCAAGAACGTTGTGGCACGATTTATTCGGCACAATCTGATCTGTCGATATGGTGTACCAGAGAGGATCATTACGGACAATGATACAAATCTCAATAATAAGATGATCATCGAGCTCTGCAAGAAGTTCAAGATACAGCATCACAACTCTTCTCCCTACCGGCCCAAGATGAATGGGGCTGTTGAAGCGGCTAATAAGAACATTAAGAAGATTGTGCAGAAGATGACGGTGACATACAAAGACTGGTATGAGATGTTACCATTTGCTCTTCACGGGTACCGTACCTCAACACGGACGTCAACAGGGGTAATACCTTATTCGTTGGTATATGGTATGGAGGCAGTCTTACCCATTGAAGTCCAAATACCCTCTCTCCGGATTATGGAGGATGCAGGTTTGAGAGAAGATAACTGGATCCAGACCCGACTTGATCAACTGAACTTAATCGACGAGAAGAGACTTACTGCTATTTGTCATGGTCAAACGTATCAAAAGCAGATGATCAAGGCATTTAACAAGAAAGTTAAACGACAAGAGTATCAAGTTGGGGAGCTGGTGAGCAAACGCATCATATTACCCCAAGGTGATCCCAGGGGCAAATGGACCCCTACGTACGAAGGGCCATTTGTGGTTAAGAACATTTTCTCGGGAGGAGCTATGATTCTAACCACCATGGATAGTGACGACCTTCCTCACCCCGTCAATGTAGACATAGTGAAAAAATACTACGCATAATCAAAGACCCACTAGGTCGACTGGCCTAGGCAAAAATAAGGGCTTCCCGGCGAACCAAAAGGGTTCAGGCAAAAATAAGGGATAAAAATGAAAAAAACTGTACACCCGGTAAGTCGAAAACCTGAAAAGGCGGCTTGGGCAAAAAAGGGTATCCCGGTGGACTGAAAACCCGAAAGGGCAGTCCAGGCAAAATTTAGGGATTAAAGCGTAACACTATGTCTCATTGGATCACCTTACAACTAGACTTCAATATCAACTATCAAGCTCGGACGACACCAAACAATTTGATCTAACTTTAACCAAGTAGCAAAGTGATGAGATGTTCGAGGATATAAAGGCAATAGCAGAGTTGGAACCCAGTGGGATTATTCACATAGCTGTTTTTCTTTGATCTTCATAAATTGTGTAAATTCTGTCATTCAGCGGCGTTCTCTTACTAAGACGTCATCCTCTTGTACAAATATCGCCTATTTACAGGCCAAACTTCAAAGTCAATACAATTCATTTTCACAAATAAATTTTTCTTTTTCTATTTTGTTTTGCAAGAACGTCCAATGTTCATTTTTGATATATTCATTTGACATTAATTGCTGCTCATGAATATTTACATGCGAAACAAAAGACGATTACTCGTAATATCAGAGCCAGGGGTAAACGAGAAATGTCCAAACCGTACAGTTGCTCTGTTCACCAGGTACATGGATAGATTTAGCTGAAGAATATGACTAAGGTACATTCAATCCCCGCAGAGTAAGAAAAAGACAGTGGTGTTAATTCTCCCCAGCTGATGCTCACAATTGCGAATGAGTTGGAAATATTCTCCCCAAGCAGAGTTTATCCATCATCAGCACCAGACAATTATCCCTAGCGGAGTCTGGAAAATCTTCCCCAGTGGAGTTTGGAGAATCATCCCCAGTAGACTCTAGAAGATTGTCCCCAGTAGAGTCTAAAAGGTTATCCCCAGTGAAGTCGCAACTGAAAGATTATCCCCAGCGGAGTTCATTCCTTTCACAAACAGAAACTCAATCCTCAACCGGATTCAGTATCGCCAGCAATGATAATTCATCCCCAACTGAATTTATCAGCAGAATCCTCAGTAGAGCATGTCCTCCCCACAGAGTCATTTCCTTGTCAGTTTATTCCCCAATGGAGTTATCCTCTCCTGCAGGTTTATTCTCACAATCATCTTCATTCACTATCCCTAGCGGAAACGAAGAATTCAACTCTTTTCTCCAGCAGCAATCTGTGATTTATTTTCCCTAGCTAAAAACATCACATTTCCATACATCATGACACATGCATATACACATCATACAGCACAACCTCATTTATTTTGAGAACATCATTTCCTGATACATATCATGCATTACATATAGCTAACCCTTACCTTTCAGGAAAGATACAATCAAATTCTCACAAAAGCAAGCTATAAAGCCCGGATTCGACCGGACAATAGTTTAAATCCTCAACAAGCCATAAAACCCAGATTACGATCGGATAATAGCTCAACAAGTTATTGTGAAGCCTAGATTACACCAGACAATAATACAAGTTCTTGTGAAATCTGGATTACGACCAGATAGCGGTTAAAGACACTGTGAAGGTTAGATTTCGACCAGATAACAGTAAGGGATACTGTACAGCTTGGATTACGACCAAATAGAAGTTCACCCGGCCAGATACTATGAAGCTCGGATTACGACCAGACGTTAGTTGTCCCAAAGCCAAAGGGAAACCCGGATTATGACCGGATAGCCATTTGATCTCTTCTGAAGACTGGATTACGACCAGATAAGAAGTAAAGTGTTCTGAAGACTGGATTACGACCAGATAAGAAGTAAAGTGTTCTGAAGACTGGATTGCGACCAGATAAGAAGTAAAGTGTTCTGAAGACTCGATTACGACCAGATAAGAAGTAAAGTATTGTGAAGCCTGGATTACGACCAGACAACAATATGGAACACCATGAAGCCTGGATTATGAACGGATAACGGTAAAAGGACTGAAGCCTGGATTGCGACTAGATAGCAGTACAAGACCCTGCGAAGTTTAGATTTCGACCGAATAGCAGTTTACCTGAACAGTTACTAAGAAGCCTGGAGTCGACCGGATATTAGTGTGCCATAAATTCAAGTTAAAGCCCGGATGCGACCATATAACATTTGAATTCCTTCCGAAACCTGGATTGCGACCAGATAAGAATTGAGAAATTGCAAAGTCTGGATTACGACCGGATAGAAAGTTTAATCTCATCTCCCCAGTAAGTCTGTAAAGCCTGGATTACGACCAGATAGCAATTGGTCTTATTACTACGAAGCCTGGACCACAACCAAATAACAATTCATTTTCACCTCCCCGACTAAGAGACAATTCCTCAGTAGAATGCGGACGACCGAAGTTCCTAAAATTCAACAGAGATGACTCACCAACAGAATAACGGACGACGAAGCTCCTAAAATTCTGCTTCTCTCAACAGAGATCAGCCTTCCCCAGTGGAATCTTCCTCAACAACAGGTATACATGCTCTCGCTAAGGAATCTCTTATGCGATGGAAACTCCTTCAGATGGCATCTCTAAGCCCATCCCCTCGTTGGCAATTTACAAATGGCATCTATAAGCCCATTCCCGATATCGCAAGACGGATACCACTTCATGCGAGTGCAAATTTCTGGGCACTCTAGTGTTCAATCATCTTCCACCTTCGGATCACGAAAGGCACGAAGCCAATCTACATCCTCAGGTTTAAGAAGATTGAATAGGGGCAGCTGTTGTACCCCAAAATTTTCCCTCCCATATTTCTCAAAACATTTCAAGAAAGATCCTCAAATTACTCAAGGTAGTCCAAGGGTTGGCCAGACAAGCTCTCTCCTAAGGCAGTCTACCTCAAATTAGGGTTTCATGTTGCATCAAGATACTTGAGTCCAAGGGACCCCAAATTCTCAACAATGTCCTAATATATTCTCAAGATCATCCATGTCAAGTTTCAAGCCCTACAGAGGAAGTTTGCCCAGTCAATTGCTCAAAGACCCAAAAATCGACTGTGCTAGGGCAAAAGTCAATTGTGGCCCACATACAGCCAAACTTCAATATTTTTGGCCAACATCCTCATTTTGAAGTATATTTCATCATTTTATCAAGGGTTGATCATGATTCATCAAGGATTGCTCATAATTCATCAAGATTCAAAAGTTGCTAAATTAGCGTTTTGTAGGAAAAGTCAACTCAAATTTGACCAAGCATAACTTTCTCATACTTTATGAGAAATGACCCATCCAAAGTTAATTTTTAAGAGGATGCAATTACCTAAAATCCATCTTCATCTCCCAAATTCAAAATATGCACTCACAAGAAGTTATGAATTTGGATGTTATAGGTCATTTTGAAAAGTCAACAACAACACTTTTTTTGTCAAAGCTTCATACATGAGCATGGAATATCAAATTGGTATGAGACCGAAATGGTTGGTTAGAGGACATATCAAGCTATCTAAAAAGTCCAAGAACACCTCCAAAGAGTCAAAATTGAGGAAGTTATGCATTGGTGAAGTTGACCTTTTATGCAAAATTGCCAAAAGTCAACTATCCCTAAAACTTCAAATTTTGCCAAATGGGCCCAATCTTTTTCACTTGTTTTGAGTTGGAAACATAGTCCACAAGCTCTATCCTTTTCCAATTGTCCATATCTTATGTTTATTATTTATTTTGATTTTTATTTGAATTAATTCAATTTAAATCAAAACAAATCATATAAAATCCAAAATATTGAAAGTAAGAGATTTTGTGCTTGTTTCAGGTTCCAATTACAGCTAGCAAGCAATCAAACTCATGCAAGGCATTAGAGTGAACAAAAAGATTGATTTTAGGCCAATTTTGAAAATATTTAAAAGTGAATCAAATCAAAGATCCAAATCATTGATGGAGGAAGATTGAGAGCAGTTATCAACCCTAATGCATTCCTTGATATATATAGAAGCAATGCAGACCTAAAAGAGAGGTTAGAAACAGGCGCAGCAAGCAGAGCAAAACTCAAAAAAATCAAGAAAAGTGCAAGATCGAATTCCATATTCCAGGCATCCTCAAGGATTTCTATCCATCCCAATTGATTCCTGGGAGTGTCAGCAAGCTAAACCAATCAAGAACTAAGCCGTTCCAGTCCCAAATCGCTCTATAAGTCCATCACGAAACTCATGAAATATTGAATTCGAATAGCATGATTTAGGCATTTTTAGGATGAATTGATCATATATTGTTGATCTATGAGACATATGCAAGCTTTCTGCATAATTTAATTGCATTTATATAGCATGTACTGAAATGTGCCATTGTTAGGGTTTGTAGCTCCGAATTAGGGATTTTGCTTGCAGGTGAAATTAGCCCTGATGAAGGGTACCATCATGTTCAGAATGATGAGACGAATCTAACCATGGTGTTAGGTTTCATTTATATGGCTCATGGAGGGTTTTGGAACGAGCACTGCCTATAGCTACGGACGAACGTCCGTAGGTAAAAGTGTTTCACTTTTACCCACGGTGCCAAGAAGAAGATGACCTATGTGGCACCCCTCCATTGGTTTGTTTTAATTTTCGCGCGTGGATTTAACATACATGACTTTTTTTAATATTTGTTTGTTATTTTGCATTATTATGACAACTAACATGAATGGCCCAGTGGTAGCTTGGTTTGTGTTAAGGCGTGGGAAGCTTGAGATCAGGGGTTCGACCCCTACCTCCAACAATTGTATTTTTCTTGATTTATTTCAGGAGATCACATGCGTTCATGAATCCAAGGCCCACCATACATCCTCCTAATCTAGCCAGCCAAGTGGCAGATGGCCAAATCTGATGGCCATCATTTGAAGGTGCACTAAAGCCAAGTCAAACGCGCAGCATGGGATCCTCAAAGTCAATGTGGACCTTCTCTTTTGGGCCTAGAAATCTGACTATTCACACCCCTCAAAATTGCTATCCAGACCCAATTTTCTTTCTCTATATATATTTTTTATTATTCCTTTATTTATTTTATTTATTTTATTTAACTTATTTATTTATTTACTAACCAAAAATTAATTTTCTTTTTATCAAAAAATCACAAAAAATATACTTTTCATAAATTAGGTCTAGATTTTATTTTTATTTAAAAAAATTAATTTAATTGATTAGGTTATTAATTTTAGACAATTTTAATTCTTTTTGCAAATAATTAAAAATAATTAGAATAAATAGGTTTTATTACTAACTTAATTATGTTTTATTTTTTTTCCTAAAAATAACAAAAAAAACCAAAAATAGGCCATTATTTTTTATTAATTAATTTATCATTAATTAATTGCATATTTAATTTAGAAGACTTATTTCTTTTATTAAAAACAATAAAAAACAATTTTTTTCTTTTAATTAGGTTACAGGGGTCAAAATCCTAATTTCTCGTCGATCTAATTTTCTCGCGCGCTTTATTTTTATCCATATTGATGTATCTTCTCACAGTTTGTAATAGTTTAAATTAGGACGTTTATTTACATTTACCGCTTTATTTTTCAAAGGGTTTGTTTTTGGCTATGTAAATACCCGAAGCCTTGTAATAGCGTATTTTAATTTCTGCACTTTAAAATTCCGCAAACTATTAACTGTTAAATGTATGATAATAGGATGCATGACAAGAATGTATGACTAAATTTAAAACAGTTAGATCACCCTAAATGTGCAAAGATAAATAATCTGAAATTGAATCACTCGCACATGCGCACTCCTAGGGTACACTCCCACTTGGTTGCCTTCGGTAAACGGCCATTGAGTATAGGATGCTTTAGTGGTCGTCCTTTTGTCCAAAGATCAAGTTTCCTCAGAAAGGTTGCCTCAGATATTGTTGCCTCGGATAAATGATCTAAGACATTAGGGTTACTACTAAGTCGTCCTAACATTGCTTTAGTGACCGTATGTCCCTTTCGAATTGACCCTTAAAACTCCAACGACGGTGCTACCTACTCACTAATAGTGGGATAGCGTTGTCTAAAGGAAACAAACATAGAACGATTCCTTTTTCGAGTAGGCAGATTAGTTCTTAAGTACTTGCTCAATCAAAACAAACTTTTTTCACACTTACGCTCCTTTACAAACAAGTTTTCAAAAACACTTCATTACACTCTTGAAGACAGAAGCAAGAGTTAAATCAAAGTTAAAACAAAAACTTTTCAAAGCATACAAACACAAAGAAAACAATTTTGAAAATGATGAGCAAGTACCTAAGAGCCCATAGATAACTACGGATAGAAAGGGTGTTAATACCTTCCCTTTCTATAATCTACCTCCCGTACTCAGAAATATCTCGAAAAAGGAATTTTTCTATGCTTTTTTCCTTTCCTTGTTGGATAAAATAAAAGTCGATGGCGACTCTTGCTTACCGCGACATTTTGCAAACACAAACGCAAAAACGCAAACCAGCAAATTTCCTTAACGAAATAGGGAAATACGTCCCGGTTCTGGCCACCGTATCACAATTGGGTATATCCATTCTCGAGAAGACACCCTTCACCGATTTAGAGGAGGTTCCTAGGCCTGAGGAAATTGCTTTAGCTTTACACTTGACAAAGGTTGATGTAGTGTCTAACTGGGAGACACAGAGTGGGGTTAAAGGTTTCTTGGCTAAGTTTCTAATGGATCAAGCTCAACAGTTCTGGGATAACTTGGATTTTCAAGCATTTGAAGACATCTTGGCTCTCCTCATCTACGACTTGGTTCTTTTCCCGAATCCAGATTCCTTCATAGACATGAATGTGGTCAAGATCTTCATGTCTCGTAATCCAGTGCCTACTCTTCTAGGTGATATTCTACATGCTCTCTATACTAGTACCATGCGAAGAAGGGGAACTCTTATGTGTTGCACGTCGCTGTTGGCGAGGTGGTTTATTTCTCACCTCCCCAAGTCTGTATTGAAGAATGAGGAAGGTGTAGGTTGGGCCTATAGAATCATGTCCCTTGCTCATACGGACATCCTTTGGAGTTCTAAGGATATGGAGAGGGTAGCTATCATTGATCTATGTGGGGAATACCCTAATGTCCCATTGCTTAGAATTAGAGGGGGCATAACCTACAACCCTTGCTTGGCTTTACGACAGTTTAGACGCGCTCGGAGAGACGGTCCCCATGAGCTGCTTCTTCCAGACATTGTCTTTGACTACAAGGGGGACGTAAATGAACATCACCGAAGGTTTATACGAGCCTGGGGCATGGTGAACAGGTCTGACCCACATGAGCTAGGACTGAAGACTTCTCTCCCGATGCAACCTTATCTCTAGTGGGTTCGAGCCCATGCTCAAAAGCTGGGGATGCCTTATGAAGCTGTTTTGTCGGTGATTATAGAGCATACTAATGAAGAAGGTGTTCCTTATACGGTCCTCCATCCATACATGCCTACTGATCTTGGGGCATTGAAGATATCTTGGATCCAGCTAAAGGAAGAAAGAGATACCTACAGGGAAAAGTATCATGAGCAGGAGAGGAAGATCTTGAGGCTTACAAGGCAGCTTGAGAATGAAAGGACAATCAATGATTATGTCAGCATAAAGGGAAAGAGACCATGGGATTTCTGATGTCTTTTATTGTTTCTAGTTTAGATTTTCTTTTCAGTATTTCTTTTGTAACGCCTTGAAGGCATTGTTAAACATTGGTACAAGTTTTATCTAATAAAGTGTGTTTTATTTTGGTTTACAAATTTGAATCTCCCAAAGTCTTTGAAATCATATCATGCGTATTCCATTATCATGCACCTCATTAAAAGTACCATTACAGGTTTCTCATCTTCTTCGCTGTTTATTTCAGCAAATGTCTTCTGAAACACCTACTGATCAAGCCATCAAGGCTCTTCAGGCTCAGAATGCACAATTCCAAGAGCTGTTCCTGAACCTGGCCAAAGGGCAGCAAGATTTGAAGTCTCTCATCTTGAAGGAAAAGAAGAAGAAGAAGAATAAGAAGAATAAGAAGGTGGTCCTCCTAAATATGGGTCGCAAATTTGGGAACAATTTGCGACAGGAAACTGATTTGTCCCATTCATCTGGAGGGGGAGAGAATCAAGAAGAAAGAAAGGGGCCTAGTCCTGTGGTCTCTGATAATGACACAAATTTTGATGAAGACCAGTATCCTCCTGCTGAGGATAGATATAAGCAACTTGAAGACCGGCTGAGTGCAATAGAGATCCAGAAGATACCTGGGTTGGACTTCGGAGATTTGGGTTTGGCATCTGGGGTGGTGATCCCACACAAGTTTAAAGATCCTGTCTTTCCTAAGTACGATGGGGTATCCTGCCCGAAGCTACACCTCCGCTTTTACGTCAGAAAGATTCAACCCTATACTGCTGATAGAAACCTGTGGGTTCATTTCTTTCAAGATAGTCTGTCAGGGACTCAACTTGAATGGTTCTATCAATTAGAAGGAGCTAATGTCCGCAACTGGGAGGACCTTGCTGCAGCTTTTTACAAGCAATACCAGTATAATGCCGACCTTGCTCCCACGCGTACTCAATTTCAGGGTATGTCTATGGGCACAAGCGAAGGCTTTAAGGACTATGTTCAGAAATGGAGAGATCTGGCTGGAAGAGTCCAACCCCCTCTGTCTGATAGGGAGTTGGTGGATATGTTTCTTGGGACTTTGTCTGGTCCATTCTTTAATCATTTGATCGGAAGTTTGTCGTCAGGGTTTACCAAATTGATTTTGACTGGGGAGAGAGTGGAAGCTGGTATCAAAAGTGGCAAGATACAGAAAGGTGCTTCATCAAGTACAGAAAATAAGCCTTTCAGAAAAGAAGCTAGTGTAGTTTACAGCTCGAGGAGCCAAAACCGACCTGAACGCCGCCAAGCAGTTAATGCAGTAGTAATATCAAGACCAACTGTTACCCCACAACGCAACAATCAACAAAGGGTAGAGAGGCTGCAAAGACAGTATACTCAGCTCAGTATGACCCTATCTCAAATTTTACCGCAATTGTTGAAGACTAACTTGATCACTCTGAGGGAAGCTCCGAAGAATCCCAGCACCACATCTCCGCTGTATAATCCAAACGCCTGCTGCGCCTATCACTCTGATAGCCCAGGGCATGATACAAACAACTGCTGGGCCTTGAGGAATAAGGTGCAAGATTTGATTGAAGCTAAAGAAATCGAGTTTGACGCACCGGAAAAGCCCAACATCATAACTGCTCCTATGCCTAAACATGATCAGGGAGTGAATGCAATTGAGGTTGATGAAGAAGAGTCATATATTGACAGCTGGATTTACCCGACTACCGATCGTGGATTGAGCAATTGGACGGCAAAGGACTTCGTGCCAGTTTCTTTTATTACACAGTAATAGACTTTTGTTTTGAGATTTGTAACATACAATTTAAAACTTTACGGCCCGGTGCCTTGCCCGAGACACCGTGGCTTTGTTTGTGAGGGCTTAATATTTGTCATTTCCATATATCATTAATAAAGCATTGTACGTTTTCTTGCATTACAAATTTTGTGCTCCTTGTTTTTCTATCTTGCACTTTATTAAAACAGCTATAGTCTTACACACACTCACATATCATAATACAGGTCCACATCCACTCTGGATCCCACTGATAACGACTCTGCTACTGCCAGTTATGACTTCGAAAGTCCGATCAACCAAGCCGAGGACGAAGGTGAGGATGATTGTGAAGTGTCTGGGGAACTTGCCAGATTGTTACTACAAGAAGAGAGGGCCATACATCCCCATGAAGAGCCGGTAGAATCAATGAATCTGGGTACGGAAGAAGACAAGAAAGAGGTTAAGATCGATGCAAATCTGGAGTCTAGCGTCAAGAAACGGTTGATACAAATGCTGCATGACTATGTTGAGATCTTTGCTTGGTCTTATGAAGATATGCCTGGGTTTGATACCGACATTGTGGTTCACCGCTTGCCAACTAAAGAAGACTGTCCTCCGGTGAAACAAAAAGTTCGCCGAATGCGCCCAGAGATGTCTGAGAAAATCAAAGCGGAGGTCATGAAACAGTTTGATGCCGGTTTTCTAGCAGTTACTTCTTACCCGCAGTGGGTTACCAACACGGTTCCGGTTCCCAAGAAAGATGGCAAGGTTCAGATGTGTGTTGATTATAGGGATCTGAACAGGGAAAGCCCCAACGATGATTTCCCACTGCCTCACATTGACGTTATGGTCGACAACACCACACAACATAAGGTCTTCTCTTTTATGGATGGTTTTTCTGGATACAATCAGATTAAGATGGCCCCCGAAGACATGGAGAAGACAACCTTTGTTACATAGTGGGGTACCTTTTGCTACAAAGTCATGCCTTTCGGGTTGAATAATGTTGGGGAAACGTATCAGCGCGCCATGGTCGCTTTGTTCCATGACATGATTCATCATGAGATTGAGGTATACGTTGATGACATGATTGCAAGATCCCAGACTGAAGAGGAACATCTTGACCATCTCCAGAAACTATTCGACAGGTTAAAGATGTACAAGCTGAGGTTAAACCCAAACAAGTGCACCTTCAGGGTAAGATCTGGTAAGCTGCTGGGTTTCGTCGTTAGTGATAAAGGTATTCAAGTGGACCCAGCAAAGGTGAAGGCTATACAGGAAATGCCAGCTCCCCGAACAGAAAAAGAAGTTAGAGGCTTTCTGGGACGTCTGAACTACATTTCCCGATTCATTTCACACCTGACTGCTACTTGTGAGCCAATCTTCAAGCTGCTGAAGAAAGATCAAGTGGTAAGGTGGAATGATGAATGTCAGGCCGCTTTCGAAAGAATCAAGGAATATCTACAAGAGTCACCTATTCTGATGCCTCCAGTTGAAGGGAGACCTCTGATCTTATACTTGATAGTACTCGACAATTCAATGGGGTGTGTGCTGGGGCAGCATGACGAGTCTGGCCGAAAAGAGCATGCTATTTACTACCTTAGCAAAAAGTTTACTGACTGTGAGACCCGATACTCACTGCTTGAGAAAACTTGTTGCGCTTTGGCATGGGTTGCTCGCCGGCTGAGACAGTATATGCTAACTCACATTACTCTATTGATATCAAAGATGGATCCAATAAAGTATATCTTCGAAAAGCCTGCCCTGTTCAGAAGAATAGTGAGATGGCAGATGATCTTGACTGAGTACAACATCCAATACACAACCCAAAAAGCAATCAAACGGAGTGTGTTGGCAGATCATTTGGCGCATCAGGCTGTGGATGATTACCAGTCTATGGATTTAGATTTTCTGGATGAAAGCATCATGTTGGTGACTGACTGTGAAACACCTGGAACGGATGAAGGACCTGAGGAAGGATCCCAATGGTCTATGTATTTTGACGGAGCTTCAAACGCTTTGGGTAATGGCATTGGCGCCATGATCATATCTCCTAAAGGCTGTCATACTCCGTTCACCGCCTGATTATGTTTTAACTGCACCAACAACATGGCGGAGTATGAAGCATGCATCATGGGCCTTCGAGCAGCTATTGACCTAAGGATTAAGTTCTTAAGTGTGTTCGGAGATTCCGCTCTCGTGATCAGTTAGATCAAAGGCGAGTGGGATATGAAGCACCCAAATCTTATTCCTTACAAAGAGTATGTAGTGACGTTGCTTCCGCACTTCGAGGAGATAACCTTTGAACATTTCCCCAGGGAGGAGAATCAGTTAGCGGATGTGCTAGCTACCATGTCTTCTATGTTCAAGGTCAGGTGGGACAATGAAGCTCCCCAGGTTACCATTGAGAGGTTGGACGAACCTGCACATTATTGTGACATTGAGACTGAAGAGGTAGCAGATAAACCCTGGTTTCAAGAGGTAAAAAGGTATCTTGAGGCTCAAGAATACCCCAAGGGTGCATCTGTTAATGATAAGAAGTTTCTGAGGAGGTTTGCGGCAAATTTCTTCATCAGCAATGGTATCCTTTACAAGCGTAACCATGACTCAGCCTTGCTGCCATGTGTGGATAAGAACGAGGAAGAAAGGATTATGGCAGAGTTACATGAAGGTACTTTCGGAACTCATTCCAGTGGACACACCATGGCAAAGAAAATCCTATGGGCGGGATACTATTGGTCTACCATGGAAGCCGACTGTTATCAGCATTCTCGGACCTGTTATAAGTGCCAAGTCTATGCTGATAAGGTGAACATACCTCCAGTTCCTCTGAACATCTTGACAGCTCCTTGGCCTTTTGCAATGTGGGGCATCGATATGATTGGTCAGATCAGACCTACTGCGTCCAACGGGCATCGTTTCATTCTTGTGGCTATTGATTACTTTATGAAGTGGGTTGAAACAGCTTCATTTTCTAAAGTGACCAAGAATGTCATGGCACGGTTTATTCAACATAATTTGATTTGTCGATACGGTGTACCAAAAAGGATCATTACGGACAATGGTACAAATCTCAACAATACGATGATCACCGAGCTGTGCAAGCAGTTTAAGATACAGCATCACAACTCTTCTCCCTACCGGCCGGAGATGAATGGGGCTGTAGAAGCGGATAATAAGAACATCAAGAAGATTGTGCAGAAGATGACGGTGACATACAAAGATTGGCACGAGATGTTACCATTTTCTCTTCATGGGTACCGTACTTCAGTACGAACTTCAACAGGGGAAACACCCTACTCTTTGGTATACGGCATGGAAGCAGTCTTACCTATCGAGGTTCATATACCATCTCTTCGGATTATGAAGGATGCAGGTTTGAGCTAGGACGATTGGATCCAAACCCGACTTGATCAGTTGAACTTAATTGATGAAAAGAGACTTACTGCTATTTGTCATGGTCAGACGTATCAAAAGCGAATGATCAAGGCATTTAACAAGAAGATCTGACGACAAGAGTATCAAGTTGGGGATCTGGTGATCAAACGCAACATACTACCTCAAGGTGATCCCAGGGGCAAATGGATCCCTATGTACGAAGGGCCATTTGTGGTTAAGAACATTTTCTCGGGAGGAGCTATGATTCTAACCACCATGGATGGTGACGACCTTCCTCACCCCGTCAATGCAGACATAGTGAAAAAATACTACGCATAATCAAAGACCCGCTAGGTTGACTGGCCTAGGCAAATATAAGGGCTTCCCGGCGAACCAAAAGGGTTCGGGCAAAAATAAGGGATGAAAATGAAAAAAACTGTACACTCGGCAAGTCGAAAACCTGAAAAGGCGGCTTGGGCAAAAAAAGGGTATCCCGGTGGACTGAAAACCCGAAAGGGCGGTCCAGGCAAAAATTAGGGATTAAAGCGTAACACTATGTCTCATTACCTTGCAACCAAACTTCGGTATCAACTATCAAGCTCGGACGACACTAATCAATCTGATCTACCTTCAACCAAGTAGCAAAGTGATGAGATGCTCGAGGATATAAAGGAAATAGCAGAATTGGAACCCAGTGGGATTATTCACATAGCTGTTTTTCTTTCTTTTGCACAAATTGTATAAACTCTATTGTTCGGTGACGTTCTCTTACTAGTACGTCGGCCTCTTGTACAAAAAACGCCTATTTACAGGCCAACTTCAAAATCAATACAATTCATTTTCACAAAGAAATTTCAAATTGTTTTCTTTTTTTTGTTTTGTTTTGCAAGAACGTCCAATGGTTCATTTTTGATATATGCATTTGACAATAATTGTTGCTCATAAATATTCACATGCGAAACAAAAGACGATTACTCGTAATATCATAAACAGGGGCAAACGAGAAATGTCCAAACCATACAGTTGCTCTATCCACCAGGTATAGGGATAAACCTAGTTGGAGAATACGATTGAAGGTACATTCACTCCCCGCAGAGTAAGAAAAAGACAGTGATATTAGTAGTCCCGAACAGGACACCACTCTCCCCAGCTGAGGCTCGCGACCGCGAATGAGTCGGTAATATTCTCCCTAAGCAGAGTTTATCTATCATCAACACTGAAGGATTATCCCCATTAGAGTCTTGAAGATTGTACCCAGTAGAGTCTAAAAGATTATCCCCAGTGAAGTCGCCACTGGAAAATCATCCCCAACGGAGTTCATTCCTTTCACAAACAGAAACACAATCCCCAACAGGGTTCATTATCACCAGCAACGGTAATTCATCCCCAACCGAGGTTGTTCCTCCAAATCAACAGGTCCTCTAGCAGAGCATCTCTTTCCCATAGAATCATTTTCTCGCCGGTTTATTCTCCAGCAGGATTATTCTCACAATCATCTTCATTCACTATCCTCAGCGAGAACGAAGAATTCAACTTTTGTTTTCTCCAGCAGCAATCCGAGATTTATTTCCCCAACTAGAGAATGTCATAAAAACATTACATATCCATATATCACGACATATGCATACACATCATACAACACAATCTCATTTATTTTGAGAACATCATTGCTTGATACATGTCATGCATTACATACGATTAACCCTTTACCTTTCAGGAAAGATACAATCAAATCCTCACAAAGTTCAAGCTATGAAGCCCAGATCTGACCGGATAGTATCTTGATTTCTACAGCATATTGTGAAGCCCGGATTACGACCGGATAGCAGTATCAAACACCAAAAAGCCTGGATTCGACCAGATAGTGGTTTATCTTTAAGCTATGAAGCCCGGAGAACGACCGAATAATAGTTTAATCCCTAGCAAAGCCGTAAAGCCCGGATTACGACCGGATAACAACTCAGCAAGTTATTGTGAAGCCTAGATTACGACCAGATAGCAGTGCGAGGTACCATGAAGCCTGGATTATGACCAGATAGTGGTATGTCATAAACACAAGCCGTGAAGCCCAGATTACGACCGGATAACAGCTCAGCAAGTTATTGTGAAGCCTGGATTACGACCAGATAGCAATACAAGTTTATGTGAAGCCTGGGTTATGACCAGATAGCAGCCAAAGACACCGCAAAGCCTGGATTATGACCAGATAGTGGTATATCTTTAATACAAGTTATGAAGCCCAGATTACGACCGGATAGTATCTTGATTTCCTCCGAACACCATGAAGCCTGGATTTCAACCAGATAGTGGTATGAGACATCGTGAATCATGGATTACGACCAGATAGTGGTAAGAGACACTGTGAAGCATGGATTACAACCAGATAACAGTGAGGGACACTGTGAAGCTTGTATTACGACCAAATAACAGTTCACCTGGCCAGATACTATGAAGCCCGGATTACAACTGGATATTAGTAGGCCCAAATCCAAAGGGAAGCCCGAATTACGACCGAATAACCACTTGATTTCTTCTGAAGCCTGGATTACGACCAAATAATAAGTAAAGCATCGTGAAGCCTGGATTATAACCAGATAATGATAAAAGGGCTGAAGCCTGGGTTACGACCAGATAACAGTACAAGACACTAAGAATCTTAGATTTCGACCAAATAGAAGTTTACCTGGACAATTACTAAGAAGCCCGGAGTCGACCGGATATTAGTTTGCCCTAAGCTCAAGTTAAAGCCCGGATGCGACCGAATAACAACTCATTTCCTTCTGAAGCTTAGATTACGACCAGATAAGAATCGAGAAATTGTGAAGCCCGGATTACGACCGGATAGCAAGTTTAATCTCATCTCCCCAGTAAGTCACTGTAAAGCCTGGATTACGACCAGATAGTAGTCAGTCTTATTACTATGAAGTCTGGATCACGACCAGATAGTAGTTCATTTTCACCTCTTCGAGGAAGAGACGATTCCTCAACAAGAATAACGGACGACCGAAATTCCTAAAATTCAACCTTTCTCAAAACAAAGACGATTTCCCAGTAGAATATCGGACGACCGAAGCTCCTAAAATTCTATTTCTCTCAAGACAGAGATCAACATTCCCCGGCGGAATCTTCCTCGACAACAGGTATATAGACTCTCTCTAAGGAATCTCTTATGCGATCGACACTCCTTCGGATGGTATCTTTGAGCCCATTCCCCATCGGCAATTTCCAAATGGCATCTGTAAGCCCATTCTCGACATCGCAAGACGGACACCACTTCATGCGAGTGCAAATTTCTGGGCACTCTAGTGTTCAATCATCTTCCACCTTTGGATCACGAAAGGCAAGCAAGCCAATCTACATCCTCAGGTTTAAGAAGATTGAACAGGGGCAACTGTTGTACCCCAAAATTTTCCCTCCCATATTTCTCTAAACATTTCAAGAAATATCCTCAAGTTGCTCAAAGAAGCCCAAGGGTTGACCAAACAAGCTCTCTCCTAAGGCAGTCTACCTCAAATTAGGGTTTCATGTTGCATCAATATACTTGAGTCCCAGGGATCCCAAATGCTAACCAATGTCATAATATGTTCTTAAGATCATGCATGTCAAGTTTTAAGCCTTGCAGATGAGGTTTGCTCAGTCAAATGCTCAAAGGCCTGAAAATCGACTGTGCTAGGGCAAAAGTCAACTGTGGCCTACATACAGTCAAACTTCAAGATTTTTGGTCAACATCCTCATTTTGAAGCATATTTCATCATTTGATCAAGGTTTGATCATGATTCATCAAGGATTGCTCATAATTCATCAAGAACCAAAAGTTGCTAAATTTGGGTTTTACAGGAAAAGTCAACTCAACTTTGACCAAGCATAACTTTCTCATACTTTATGAGAAATGACCCATCCAAAGCTCATTTGGAATAGGATGCCATGCTCTACAATCCATATTCAGCTACCAAGTTCAAAATATGCACTCACAAGAAGTTATGAATTTGGACATTATAGGTCATTTTGAAAAGTCAACAAAAACACCTTTTTTGTCAAAGCTTCATACATGAACATGGAATACCAAACTGAGATGGGACCAAAAGGGTTTCTTAGAGGACATCTCAAGATTTCTAAAAAGTCCAAGAACACCTTCAAAGAGTCAAAATTTATGAAGCTATGCATTGGTGAAGTTGACCTTTTTTGCAAAATTGTCAAAAGTCAACTATGCCTAAAAATGTAACTTTTGCCAAATGGGCCCAATCTTTTGTACTTGTTTTGAGTTGGAAACATGGTCCACGAGCCCTAGCCTTTGCCACTTGTCATTATCTTGTTTTTATTATTTATATTGATTTTTATTTGAATTAAATCATTTTAAATCAAAACAAATCATAGAAAATCCAAAATATTGAAATCTCAAGATTTGATACATGTTTCAAGTCTTAAATTCCAGCTAGCATGAGATTGAATTCGTGTAAAGGCTTGGTGTGCACAAAAAGATTGAGTTTTCTCTATTTTTAGCAAGATTTTAAAGTGTATCAAATCAAAATCAAAAGCATTGATGGAGGAAGATTATGATCATATTGGCAACCCTAATTCATTCCTCAGTACATAAGGATCATTGGCAGGCCTAAAGCAAGGCTAGAGAGAGGCGCAACAGCCAGAACCAAACTTGAAAAAAAAGAGAAAGTCTGGAATCAAATTCCTAGTTCCAGGCAATTTCAAAGCCTCCTAACCATAACAATCGCTTCCTGACATCCCCAGCAAGCAAAACCAATCAAGAGCAAGCATTCCCAGGCCCTGAAACCCACTGTAAGTCAGCCACAACTTTGATATATTTTTGAATTCGAATTTCATAATCCTGGTATCTATAGCATGAAACGATCATATATTCTTGATCCTTAGAACATTTGTAAGCTTTCTGTAATATTTAATTGCATTTTTATAGACTGAATCAAGAATTGCCATTGTTAGGGTTTGTGTTTGCGTTTTAGGTTTTTTGTGTGCAGGAAAAATTAGCCCCCATAAAAGGTACCATGATGTTCAGGATGACAAGACGGTTCAATCCATGGCATTAGATGTCATTTATATTGCTCATGGATGATTTTGGAACGAGCTCAGTTTGTAGTGACGGACAAACATCCGTAGGTAAAAGTGTTTCACTTTTAGCAACAAACCAAGGACAGGGATGATGGCGTGGCATCACCTCACTCGTCCGTTTGAAAATTCACGCGCATATTTCCTTATTTTGCTTGATTATTATATAATAATTATTTTTTATGTTATATACAACAAAAACAGCTAGCGCAGTTGGTTACAGGGTGAAGGCAAAAGGCATCAGGGCCTGGGTTCGAATCCCAGGTCCCCCTTTATTTCATATAATTTGTTTTTTCATGATCCAACACACACCAAAGACCAAGGTCCACCATGGGACCTCCCCATCCAATCTGCCAAGTGGCTAGATGGCCAGATCCAAGGGCCATCAATGAAGGAACACTAAAGGTATGGTCAAAGCCAATGCATGGGATCTCAGAAGGTCAACGTGGACCTTTGTTTCTTGGGCACAGATTGCTGTTTACACCCCCAAATTACTCAGGCCCAATAACTCTTTCTCTTTTCTTTTTACATTTTGTTTTATTTAATTAATTTATTTTATTTACTAACACAAAATTAATTTTTTTCTTTTATCAAAAAAATCACATAAAAATATGTTTCACCCAATTAGACTTAGGTTTATTTTTTATCAATAAATTAATTAATTTAATTAATTTAATTAGATTTTAATTTTAGGTAAACTTTTATTTCTTTTTGTAAATAAATTAAAATTAATTAGAACAATTAGGGTTTTATTTCTAGCTTAAATATATTTTCTTTTTCTTAAAATAACCAAAAATACAAAAAAAAAAATAGGACATTTATTTATTTTCATTAATTAATTTAATTAACTAATTAATTGTGCATTTAATTTAAAACTTAATTCCTTTTTCTTAAAAAATAATTAAAAACAACAAAAACTTTCTTTCTTTTAATTACGTTAAAAAGGGTCAAAACCCTAATTTTTCTTATCGTTCTAATTTCATCGCGCGCGCTTTATTATTTTATTATTTACCATATTGATGTAATTGCCTACAAGTTGTAATAGCTTAGTTAGGTCTTTTATCTTTCATTTATCGTTTTATTTTTAAGGGTTTGTTTTTGGCTATGTAAATACCCGAAGCCTTGTAATAGCTTAGTTTAATTTCTGCACTATAATTTCCGCAAAATATTAACTGTTAGATGTATGATATAGGGATGCATGAAAAGAATGTATGATTAACTTTAAAACGGTTAGATAACCCTAAAATGTGCAAAGATAAATAATCTGAAATTGAGTCACTCACACATGCGCACTCCTAGGGTACACTCCCACTTGGTTGCCTTCGGTAAACGGTCATTAGGTATAGGATGCTTTAGTGGTCGTCCTTTTGTCTCAAAGATCAAAGTTGTCTCGGATTGGTTGCCTCGGATATTGTTGCCTTGGATAATTGATCTAAGACATTAGGGTTACTACTAAGACGTCCTAACATTGCTTTGGTGACCATTAATCCCTTTCGAATTGACCCTCAAAACTCCAACAACGGTGCTACCTACTCACTAATAGTGGGATAACACTGTCTAAAGGAAACAAACATAGAACAATTCTTTTCTTCGAGTAGGTAGATTAGTTCTTAAGTACTTGCTCAATTCAAACAAACTTTTTTCACACTTACACTCCTTTCAAACAAAGTTTTCAAAAAAAAAAAACACTTCGTAACACTCTTGAAGACAGAAGCAAGGGTTAAATAGAAGTCACAACAAAAACTTTTCAAATCACACAAACATACAAAGAAGCGATTTTGAAAATGATGAGAAAGTACCTAAGAGCCCGTAGATAACTACGGATAGAAAGGGTGTTAATACCTTCCCTTTCTATAATCTACCCCCGTACTCAGAAAATCTCGAAAAAAGGAATTTTTCTGTGCTTTTTTACTTTCCTTGTTGGATAAAATGAAATTTGGTGGCGACTCTTGCTTACCGCGACATTTTGCGAACAAAAACGCAAATCGGAAACCAGCAATTCCTAAAAACAGTCTCGGTTCTAGCCACCGTATCACAACTTCCAATAGACACCGCTTCATCTTAGTGGCCATTGACTATTTCACCAAGTGGGTGGTGGCAGCTTCTTTCGCTTCCGTGACCAAGAATGTTGTCGCCCGGTTCATCAAGCAGAATCCCATCTGATGTTACGTTATCCTAGAGAGGATCAATACAGACAATGGTACAAACCTGAACAATACTATGATCACTGCCTTGTGCGAGAAATTTAAGATTCAGTATCACTATTCTACCCCTTACCAGCCAAAGATGAATGGTGTTGTCGAAGCCGCAAATAAGAACATTAAAAAGATCATACAGAAAATGACAGTCACATACAAAGACTGGCATGAGATGCTACCATTCGCTCTCCATGAATATCGTACCACAACTTGCACATCAACCGCGACAACACCCTATTCTCTGGTTTACGGCATGGAAGTTGTCTTGCCTATTGAGGTCCAGATCCCCTCTCTGAGAATTATGAAGGATGTAGGGTTGAATGAAGATGATTGGATCCAGACTCGACTTGATCAACTAAACTTGATTGATGAGGAAAGGCTTACTGCTGTCTATCATGGTCAAATGTATAAAAAATGGATGATCAAGGCTTTCAACAAAAAGGTCAGACAACAAGTATATCAATTTGGAGATCTGGTGATCAAGCGCATCATACTACCGCAAGGTGATCCCAGGGGAAAATGGACTCCTACATACGAAGGACCATTTGTAATCAAAAACATATTCTCTGGTGGCGTAATGATCTTAACCACCATGGATGGTGATGACCTGCCGCACCCTGCAAACGCATCATAGTCAAAAGATACTACGCATAAGAGACCCGCTAGGTTGACACACCTAGGCAAAACAAGGGCATCCCGACAAACCAAAAAGGTTTGGGGAAAAATTAGGGATAAAACAAAAAAATTTGTGCACCCGACAACATTCTCTTACTAAAATGTGTGTCTCATTGTACAAAAGTGCTTACTCAAAGTCAATGCAAAGATATCCATTTGAAAGTGCAAAAATATATGTTTTTTTTCTTTACTCTTGTGTTTTGTTTGCAAAAACGTCCAATGATTCATTTTTGAGCATATGCAGTCGAATATAATTACTGTTTATAAATAAGAAAAATAGAAAGACAATCACAGATGGCTTTGAGAGGTAGGGAAATCTCTCTATGATATTTCCATAATCCCCCTCAGTGTGAAGTTCAATCCCCAGCAGAACAGAGCTCCCAGTTATCAATCCCCAGTAGAAGTCGTCAAATTTCTCAGGATTCCCCAATAGGATTTTACAAGCAGTACACGACGTCTCCCTTACAACAGAGTCTATTCCTCCAGGAAGGAATTCATCAACACTTAGACTTCACAACATGAAGACTTATACTCCATATCCTCAGCAACAGTCATGGATTTATTTTCCCCAATCCAACAACAGTGTGGTAGATTAGCTTGCATACGCCTAAATTGCATCCATATATCATAAACATTGATGACACAAATGCATTATACCATGCATTTCATGCAACATGAATTTTCATTTTAGATAACATTTTACCCTTTTTAGGATAAGGTTAACAGCTACCATTAACAATGTTCAAAGTTTTCAGATACAAATCATATACGCTCCAGACACGGATTCCATTCTGATACTCTTTCAGTTTTCAACTTCCAGATACAGTACAGATACGCTCCAAACACGGATTCCATTCTGATACTCATTCAGATCCGACTTTCAGATACAGTTTAGATACGCTCCAGACACGGATGCCATTCTGATACTCATTCAGATCCAACTTTCAGATACAGTTTAGATAAGCTCTAGACATAGATGTCATTCTGATACTCATTCAGATCCAACTTTCAGATACAGTTCAGATACGCTCCAGACACGGATGCCATTATGATACTCTTTTAGTTTTCAACTTCCATATACATTACAAATACGCTCCAGACATGGATGCCATTCTGATACTCATTCAGAGCCTCTTCCAGATACAGTTCAGATACGCTCCAGACACGGACACCATTCTGATACTCATTTGTTCAGCTTACAAATTACAATTCAACAATAACTCTTGGATGGAATCTACAAGCCCATATCCAACAACTTTCTATCATCTCTCCAAATGGCATCTTTAAGCCCATTCCCTCTACCATCACATCGCCTAGTCCAAATTTCTGGGCACTATAGTGTCCAATCATCTTCCACCTTCGAGTCACGAATGGCAAAACATGCCAATCTAAATCTTTAGGCTTAAGAATATTGAACAGGGGCATCTGTTATACCCCAAATTTTTCCGTCTCACTTATCAAGAATTTACTCACAACATCTCCTTGGGCTCAAGACAGCACTAGGGTTTGATCAGCTCAAGACACCTCCTTATGCACTGATGACCAAAATTAGGGTTTGAGTTTGCACAAGGACAATTGAACTTTCAATTCCTCATATGACTTTCATGGATCATTATGGACCCCCAAGATTAATCATGCCAAGTTTCAAGCCTTGAATCACATTTTTGCTCAGTCAATTGGGCAGTTGACCTAAAAATCAACTGTATTTGGGAAAAAGTCAACCATGGCCAATTTACAGTCAAAATTAATAATTTTTTATCCATACCAACATTTTAAACTTATATGTATCATTTGATCAAATTTGGACTACAACTCCTTAGAGAATTTGATCAAGTCTCCAAAAGGGCAAAATGGTTAAAATTAGGGTTTTGACTGAGAAGGGATAATTTTTTATTTTTGACCTAGAAAATGGTCAATTGGTTTAAGGAATGATCTCAAGAGTCAAATTACATCATTTTGACCTAATGACATGGTTTAAAACATTTCAAGACCATTGGATTGACAGATGAATTTTGCAGTCAACTAATTTAAAGTCAACTGTACATTGAAAAGTCAAACTTTAACTTTTTGGTCAAATTCAAGTGCCAAAGATCACAATTCATCAAAATATGTCAAATTATGAAACTTATTCATCAAGAAATCAAAAAGTCAAGATTTCACTTTGAAAAGTCAAAATTTCTAAACTTAGAAATTTTTCTAAGTGTTGGAAATTTCATGTTTTTTCATAACTTTGAGTCAAATTTTCACCATGATGCAAGATGATTCAAGAGAAACTTCCAACATGAAAGTTGTAGATCTACATGAAATATACAACTTTTATTTACATAATTCCTTCCAAAAATTCTTGGATCTCAAGTTATAATTTTATGAACATGTGGTCATGAAACTAAACACTTAGTGAAATTTTGCCCTAATTTGGTCAGGATTTTGACCTAACTTCATGGCACTTTTTCATATAGTTTCAAGGATAATCTTCAAAATAAATTCAAATATGGGTTGTAGAGCACATTGCAAGCTTTCCAAAATATGCAAAAACTCATTGAGATCATTCTTGAGGAGGGATAATCAAAGGGATGAAGTTAGGGTTTTGTCACTTGAATTACAAGTCATTTTTGATGAACACATGATTCAAATCCATGCTAGGCTGCATAATATTTGCTTTGCAGGCATCAAACTTGTTTGTCACTCCATAATTAAATGTTTACACGGCTGTTAGGGCTTTGGTCCAAGCAATTGAGCTATTGTCCAAGTTGCATTTCCATTTATGGCACAAAGTTAACAATGCCATTCTTGTAAAGCAAGCTTTTTGCATAAAGTTCACATTTAGCCTCTAACTTGTTCCCTATGATCACAATCCATCCACAAAGTCATAAGAAAGCTTGTTTAAAGCATAACCACCCTATCTTAGCAAGTACACAAGGCATGGGAACTTGTTTTGTCAAAAAATCACATGTTTAACTTAAACATGTAAATTTGAATTATGATCAACTAGAGCACTCCAAACTTGTTGCTTACAAATAGAGTCACTATTTGTGAGCTAGAACACGATCTTGAACACCCTAAAATACACCAAAACTCTCTCAAATCATAAATCGCCCAAAAACTCCATTGTTGCATAATTTCTGACCTTGAACATCAAACTCCCATTTCCCTCGTGTGTTTCTTAGCCTTTTAGTTTCTAAAGCTTCCTTACATCAAATAAAACTCATCCCTATCCTTATTCCAGAACTGTAACACCATTTACCATAACTTCCATAACCAAAAAATAGAGTCTGCAACTTGACTTTTCCAAGTCATTTCAGCCACTCTCAACTTGAGCAAACCATTGCATTAGCTTCCTCGAACCTCAAGGAAGCTAACCTGATCATCACCATCACTTGAAACAAGCTCAAACTCCAAACACGATTTCCAGTTTTGAGGTAAGTTTTCTCAACTTGAAACTAACCATGAAGCTAACCATGCCCTTAGTTTCCATTAATTTTGCTTGAGCTTAGAGAATTTTGAAACTGAAATTTCTGAAATTTTTAGGGTCCAGATTAGGGCAATTAAAATTTTTGCTTATCTTTGATCTATAGTTTTAATACTTTACATTTCTGGAATCGTGAGAAAATTTTCTACAAGTTTCATGTTTACAGTTTTCATTTTTAATGAGAAATGAGAAAGTTACAGATGATCTGGCTGAAGGTTGGAGATGAAGTCTTTAGAACACGTTTTGCCTTACATATTTATTATTTTATTTGTATTAACGGATGTATAGCCACCCCAGTGGTAGAAGTGCGCGCCTGTAACCTAGTGGACCTGGGTTCGAGCCCCAGTGGTACCCTTTTTATTTTTTTCATATTTTTATAATTCTGACTTTTTTTGTTTGGGAGGCGCTGGGCCCTTTGGGCCTGGCTTACTTTTTGTGTTTGCTAGCTGACCTCCACATTGACTCTTGGCACCCCATGGCCCAATTTATTTATTTATTTCATTTACTTTTTCTAAAATATATTTTTTTTTTCTAAATACAAAAAAAAAACATAAAATACAAAAAATGATATATTTATATTTTGACTTATTTTATTTTATTTTTTCTCATAAAAAATATTTTTATTTATTATACTTTATTTATTTTATGAAATAATCTTGTAAACTTAATTAATATTATGTTTTTATTTATTTACTTTTCACACCATTTAAAATACATTATTTTATATATAAAAAAGACTAAAAATAATTTATAATGCTATAAATATTTTCAAGATAAAAATACCAAAAAACATTTTTCTTAAACTTATTTCCTTTTAATCAACTAATTAGAATTAGGTTTTTATTCAAAAAAATATTTTCTTAATAAATTCAAACTTAACTAACTATTTTCTTTATTTAATTAGGTTAGGACAAAATCTTTTTTTCATGAAAACTAAACAAAATTCATTTTCTCTACATTTTGCATCCCTGTACATTTATTCATTTTTATACTTTGTATTTATTCAATTCCTTGCATATTCATATCAATTCAATATGGTTGTAATAGACTAATTAGGTTTAAATTCTTGCAATCCCCATTCATGAATTTGTACACTCCATCCACACAAATGTTGTAATAGCATAGTAACTTTAAATTTCGCAATTTATCGCTTTTATATAACATGCTAGTAATTAGGGTTTGTATGGAAAGACTAAAACCAATACTTAGAAAACCCTAATTCAAGAAAAAAACAAGCATGAAAACAATACACTTGCACACAAGCACCCCTAGGGTTATTCCACTTGGTTGCCTTATACAAAATGGTCATATTACGCATGTAAGGTATCTTAGCAAAAAAATACAAGATTATAGTCCCTCGATGACGCTATCTAAGTTGCTTACAAATGATCTTAGTACCTCTAAAATAATGCTAAGATACCTTGCAACATTGCTAATCATGGTTATACGATGACCCACGCCCGTCCCATTTACATCCAAAGATAGGGTTGCTTACCAAATCAATGGTAAGACAACAATGTCAAAGGAAAAAAAAATGAACAAGAAAGACATTTGAGTAGGTAGATTGCTCCTAATTACTTTCAGAGTGAGATGTGTATTTGATATCATGTGTATGCCCAAAACTAAATTGTTTGTGCAGTGGTTTATATGTGATAACCATTTCCTCAACAAGTTTAGGTTTATATGTTTCTTTCCCTTTGGGAGTTTCATATCCAATTCCTCTTCTGTTATTTCCACTAACACCATAGATCATTGAAGCCATTTTGCTTATATCTATGCTTTTAGCAAGAAATGTTTGAAAACTAGAGTCATATTCTTTAAGAATATCTCTTGAACTTGAAGCAGAATCTTAAATAGAAATCTTTTGAACTTTTTGAACTTCTTCTTTGAGTTTAAAATTGTTTTCTTTAATTTCAGAGTTTTCTGTTTCAAGTTTCTCAAAATCAGATGCAAGATTCTTTTTGAGCTTCTTGTATTTGATTTTGAGTTGACTGTAATTTTCAAGAAGTTATGATAGACTTTCTATAAGTTCGGCTCTAGACAATTCAGAGAATACCTCTTTCGATTCTGAATCCGAGTCTGAGTCATCGTCATCTTCCGTGGTAGCCATAAACGCTAGGTAAACGTTCTCATCTTCTGAGTCAGATTCAGCTTCAAAAGATTCTGAATCATCCTAGGTGGCCATCATGCCTTTCTTTCTTCCAAACATTTTCTTTGGTCTTTCTCTTTGTAGCTTAGGACAATCACTTCAGTAGTGTCCTGGTTCTTTACATTCATAGCGGACTATATCTCTCCTGCTTGACTTCTTATGTCCAGAAGATTCTGGTTTATCTTCTGACCTCTTGTAATTTCTGAACTTCTTTTGTCTGTGCTTCCACATCTGGTTGATCCTTCTGGAGAGCAGAGATAACTCATATTCTTCTGATGCAGAGTCTTCAGAGTTTCCTTCTTCTTCCTGAGAAGCGTTAGTTTCACATTTTTTAATAGATTTAAGGGCGACAGACTTACCTTTCTTCTGAGGCTCATGCTCATCAAGTTCTATCTCGTGACTTCTTAATGCACTGATAAGTTATTCAAGAGATACATCATTCAAATCTTTTGACACTTTGAATGCAGTAACCATAGGTGCCCATCTTCTGGGTAAACTTCTGATAATTTTCTTAACATGGTCTACCTTGGTGTATCCTTTATTCAGAACTCTTAGGCCAGCGGTCAGAGTTTAGAATCTTGAGAACATAGCTTCAATGGACTCATTTTCTTCCATTTTGAAGGCTTTATACTTCTGGATAAGAGCCAGAGCTTTTTTCTCTTTTACTTGAGAATTTCCTTCATGAGTCATTTTGAGAGACTCAAACATGTCATGTGTTATATCTCTGTTGGTGATTTTCTCATATTCCATTTTAGAGATAGCGTTCAGAAAGATATTTCTGGCTCTGGTGATTTTTGAAATTTAATTTCTATTGTTTATCCATATTCTTTTTGTCAATATTGTTTCCATCTTTGTCTTCTGGATGTTGTAACCATCTAGGACCATGTCCCATAAATCAGCATCATGACCTAGAAAGAAACTTTCTAGTCTATCCTTCCAGTATTCAAAGTCTTCTCCATCAAACACAGAAGGTTTGATGCAGTTGTTGTTGTTTTGTTCAGTTGCCATAATGTTTTCCTTATGGATCTTTTTCTGACACTGTTAGGTGTTTGCACCCAGAACTAGAGCTCTGATTCCAATTGAAGGGTGAGAAAACACTTAGAAGGGGGGGGGGGGGGGGGTTGAATAAGTTTTTCCTTTTTCTCGCGCAATAATAATGGAAGGACACATGTAATTTTATCCTAGTTCATTTGAAACTCAAACTATTCCAGTCCACCCGCCAAGGTGATTTCGCCTCTCTCAACGAGGACTTAATCCACTATAATCAAAACTAATTAAAAATGCACAACCAAACTGTTGTGACTAACAATACAATGCATAAGCTAACTGCAAGTGACTAACACCTCTAAGACTAAACTAGTCCTAACCATCTTGAGAAATCTGACCCAACTGGTCTCTCAAGGAACAATTACAATGCACAACCAAACTGTTGTGACTAACAATACAATGCACAAGCCAACTGCAAGTGACTAACACCTCTAAGACTCAACTAGTCCTAGACCTCTTGAGAAATCTGACCCAACTGGTCTCTCAAGGAACAATTACAATGCACAACCAAACGGTTGTGACTAACAATACAATGCACAAGCCATCTGCAAGTGACTAACACCTCTAAGACTCAACTAGTCCCAACCCTCTTGAGAAATCTGACCCAACTTGTCTCTCAAGGAACAATTACAAAGATTATATCTTAACAGTAGTGAATCAAAATGCTTCTAATAAGCTATATCACAAACTGTGATTTATCACTAAGATTTTAGCCCAGCACTTAAGAATTACCCACTATATACAAAGAGTTTCCAAGAATGAAAATAGTGAGCTTCGGTATATTTTGCATGGATTAGTAACATTGCTTTGGAACAAATGGTCTTCTATATATAACTTCAAGTTTTGACCGTTACTGCCTTGAAGAGAGAGTATGCATTAATCATGTGTGTTAGCTTGACCTTTATGTTTCCAATGCTCTCGTGCATAGTACCACTCGAGTGCATTAGCCGTCTTAGCATTAAATGATCAACGGTATTGTTAGAGCTTGTCTCTGGAAGTTTAAGAGTTTGCTTGCAGCGTTGCAACATCAGAGTTTGCTTTAACTTTTCTTCTATCAGAGTTTTCTATATCACTCCTTCTGTCAGAGTTTTCTTCATTTTATGTTCATTAGAGTTTGCTTCAACTTGCATTATCAGATATTTCTTTCAGTGTGCTTCTTTCAAATCTTTGCTTCAACTAGCTTTATCAGAGGTTGTTTAAGATTACATTTTATCAGATTTTTCCTTGGAGTGCTTCCTTCAGAGTTTGCTTCAGACTTGCATTTACATAAAATTTCTTAGGGACTTATTTATCCTTTTTCTGCTCAGCGTAGAATGATGTTTCACTTTTGAGAATGCTTGAGTCAGAACATCTTCTGAATTAGAAAGCATGCACATCAGAGTATAAAATATATTATACACAATTTATTTCATTGTTATCATCAAAACTCTAAGATATGATTAGAACCAAACTTTGTTCTAACACTTCTTAGGTACTGGAACAACATTAGCAACCCATTATGGATAAGAGGTGACAACTAAGAAACCAGCATTGAACTGTTTCATGACTTCATCCTTAATCTTTTATGACATCTCTGGCCACATACGGCGAACTTTCTGTTTCACTGGGGGGCATTCTTCTTTTGTCAGCAGACGATGGACCATGATATCAGTGTCAAATCCCGGCATGTCTTCGTATGACCAAGCAAAGACCTCAACATAGTCATGTAGCATCTGAATTAACTGCTCCTTGACATTATACTCCAAGTTGGAACCTATCTTGACTTCCTTCTTATCCTTTTCAGTACCCAAGTTTATTGTCTCAACTGACTCTTCATGGAGTTGTATTACCCTTTCTTCCTATTGTAACAGTCTGACAAGTTCTCCTGGTACATCACAATCTTCCTCACCTTCGTCCTCAGCTTGGTAGATCAAATTTTCAAAGTCATAATTTGCAATAGCAGAACTGCTACCAATGGGATCCAGAGTGGATGTGGATCTGCAGTTTGATATGTGGGTGTGTGTAAGAGAGCATAGCTATTTTGATAAAATAAAAAGTAGAAAAGAAAAAACAGAGAGCATAAAAATTGTATGCAAAATGTCCAATGATTTATTAATGACATATGAAGATGAATTAATAACCCTCACAAAATAGACCATTGTGCCTCGGGTAAATCAAAAGGCTTTAGAGTTCATATTATTTAAATATTATATATCCCAACAAAAAACAAAAGACAATTACTCCTGAATAAAAGTAATAGGAACGAAATCTTTGGCCTCCCGATTGTTGAGTCCACCGCTGATAGTTGGGAAGATCCACTTGTCCATGTCATAATCGTTATCATTGTCTTCTAGAGCATTGACTCCATGGTTGCTGATGCGTAGTGGTGGTCCCCCGGTACGAGCACGACGAACAACTCTTTGGGCTCCTGAAGTAAAACCCAAATCAAACTTGTCAGATTTATAGGGAATGTCTAGAAGTTGGCCCCAAATGGTACACCCATCTTCTTTGACTATTGCTTTGGTATCTCTCAAGGAAGCCATCTTTAACAGAGGTCTGGTAGTCTTTGGAACACTGGTAGCAGTCTTGGTCGCAACAACTGTCTGTAGAACCTCCTCAAAGTTCTGACAGGGGTCTCAATGAACTCACCGTCCATTTCAACATACCTAAAAGAGTTCAGGTGGCTCACCATGTATTCTTCTTCTCCATGGACTGTGATAATATTTCCATTGAATGGGTACTTCAACATCTAATGCAGGGTAGAAGTAACAGCACCGGCCCCATGGATCCAAGGTCGACCTAATAAACAGGAGTAAGACGGGCGGATGTCCATCACATAAAAAGTTGAGTCAAAAGTCTGAGTACCAACTTTGACATGGATGTCCACCTCCCCATGCACCATTCTCTTGGAACCATCGAAGGACCTCACCACAATATTATCGGGCTTCAGTGTGAGTCCTTCACAATCCAACCTGTCCAAGGCATTCTTGGGTAAGACATTCAACAATGAACCTATATCTACCAGAACATGAGCTAGGGTAGTGCCCATGCACTCAATGGAGACATATAGGGAATCATTATGCTTTCTTACCTTGGATGTCAAATCCGCATTAGAGAAACCCAGTCCATTATTAGCTGTCAAACTAGTAACGCAATTCTCGAATTGATCGGCAAAGGTCTCTTGAGGCACATGGGCATACTTCAGGAATTTTACCAAAGCCTTAGCGTGGGCTTCAGAGTATAACAGTAAGACAAGCATTGAGATTTTTGAAGAGGTCTGCCCCAACTGCTCCACAATGTTGTAATCAATTTCCTTTATTATCTTTAGTATCTCTTCCATTTCTTTTTTAGAAGCCTCAGGAATGACTTCTTTGTACGCCTTCATCTGGACATGCTCAACCAGTACCTTTTTTCCCCGAGTATCGGTTGACTCAGTAGCAGGGATAACAGTAGGAGTAACAACAGTCTTTAGAGAGATTTCAGGAGAGAAAACCCTTCCGCTTCTCGTGATTTTACTGGTCCCAATGATGTTATTGATGTCAGGATCAGTATTTTCAGCAACTCTATCTTCAACAGCCAATAGGTCTTGCTTGATGCCATGGTAATAAACGTCAGCCCCATAATTCCAAGGAATAACTTTATCAGAGGAATATGGTATCGACCCAGGAAGGGTGATAATCAAGGGAGCAAACTTGGGAACGGATGTAATCCTGACGGGTCTTTTGGTGGAGACCCTGGGAGGATTGTCGGAAATGGTAATTAATGAGACATCTTCACACAAATTCTTGTAAGGGGAACTTTCTCAAATAGAATTTCTTTGTTAACCATCAGGCGCTGAACGCCCATATTTAACAACAAACAACCAACAACCAAATGGTAGAGACATACATAAGTGGCAACCTTTACCACAATCAGGAAATAAATTGGCTCGCAACAGATTCTTTTTAACAATTAGAAGAGGAGTAGTTAACTCATCCACAAAGGAAACAAACCGGTCATCCTCAACAACATTAACACAATGGCCATGCTTGGGAATTGGTGCAATTATTACATTAGGTGTCTCTGGAAGGTCAAACTCAATTTCCTTTGCCTCAATAAGATCCTGCACCTTATTTTTCAGGGCCTAACAATCATTTGTATCATGCCCGGGCATTCAGAATGATAACCACATCGGGAATTTGGGTTGTAGCAGGGAGAGGCAGTATTGGGATTCTTGGGAGCTTCCTTTAGAGTCACCAAATTGGACTTTAACATGTGTGGAAAAACCTGGGATAAGGTCATGTTGATCCGGGTGAACTGTCTTCTAGTCGCATCTGGCCTGCGCTGATTGTTTTATTGTTGGTTTAATGCAGGATTGGAAATTATAACAGCCCCTACCGTTGAACGATGTTCAGTTTTGCTTTGATTTCTCTAGACATAAGCAGCACTGACCTCCTTCTTCCCGGAGAATGGTTTCTTTACTGTACTGGAGGATGCATCCCTCTAAATCTTACCACTCTTGATACCAACTTCTACCCTCTCACCAGTCAAGATCAGCTCAGTAAACCCAGCTGAAGAGCTTCCAATCAAATGGTTAAAGAATGGACCAGACAACGTGCCCAAGAACATGTCTACCGACTCTCTATCAAACAGAGGAGGCTGGACTCTTCCCGGAAGATCCCTCCACTTCTGGGCATAGTCTTTGAAACCTTCACCAGAACCCATAGACATACTTTGTAATTGCGTACGATTTGGAGCGAGGTCAGAATTATATTGGTACTGCTTGTAGAAAGTAGCATCCAGATCTTCCCAGTTGCGGATATTGGTTCTCTCCAGCTGATATAACCATTCCAATTGCGTCCTTGACAAACTTTCCTGGAAGAAATGTACCCACAGATTCCTATCAGTAGTGTGGGGTTGAATCTTCTTGACATATGACCTTAAGTGCAGTTTAGGACAGGAGACACCTTCATACTTAGCAAAGGTGGGGACCTTGAATTTCTGTGGGATGACCACCCCTGATATCAGTCCTAGATCTTCAAAATCTAGCTCGGGTACCCTCTGAATCTCCATAGCATTGAGACTATCCTCCAGCTGCTTGTATTTATCATCAGCAAGAGGATATTGTTCTTCAGAGTAGTCAGCCTCTTCTTCATCAGTCCCAGGGTTATTGTTTTCTTTTGTTGGCTTTTCTTCTTGATTGTCCCCTCATTTGACGGGGTTACGAAATCTAGAGCTCGCTTAGTTGATCCTCTAAACCTTCTTCCCAAATTCAAAACACCAGTTGGTTTCTTTGCCTTCTTTGTCTTCTCTTTGACGATAAGAGCTTTCAAATCCTCTTGTCCCTTAACCAGAGCCAGGAACATTTGTTAGAACTGGGGGTTTTGAGCTTGAATATCCTTTACTGTTTGTTCAAGAGCCATTTCTTTTGCTGAAATAAACAGCTAAAAGAATAAGAAACCTATCTCGAAATACCTGCTTATGTGATGATATGCATGTTTAATGTTTATGCAATGTTTTCAAGGACTTTTAAAATTTAAATTTTCTTAGAAAAAGAGAGAACAAACATTAACTGTATTCATAAGTTTAAATGATTACAATGATGCCTCTTGGGCTTACAATTGAAGAAACAAAGATAAAATGAAACTCCTAAATCAAATAGGACTCAGGCCTCCCATGAGTGCATCCTCTTTGGTGCAATGTAGACATTCAAACTCTGTTCTTCATACAGTTGTCTTGTAAGCTCCAAAACCTTCTTCTCGCTTGCATAGAACTGGGTTTCAAAGGTGTCTCGTTCCTCTTTGAGTTGAATCCAATATCTCTTCAATTCCTCGAGAGTAGTCAGCATGTCAGGATGGAGAGTAGTATGAGGTACATCTGTATCGGTAATAGGTTCCATGATGATAGGTAGAACGGAGGGGTAAGGCATCATGAGATTTTGAGCGCATGCTCGCACCCACTTAAGGTAAGGCTCCAAAAGGATGGAGTTCTTATGCCCCAATGTCTTGCTATCCACTTTGTTCACTATCCCCCAAGCTCGAATGAACCTCTGACGATACTCTTGGATATCATTCTCATAGTCAAATGTGATTCACTGAACTAGTTCATCATGAGGCCCATCTCTCCTAGCATACCCAAACTGTCGCAATGCCAAACAAGGGTTATAAGTGATTCCTCCCCTAATTCCTAAGAGAGGGACATTAGGGAATTCCCCACAGCGATGAATGATGGTAACGTCTTCCACAGATCAAGGACACCAATGAATGTCCAAATGCGTGAGGGACATCAGCCTATTAGACCATCTTAAGCCTTATTCATTCTTCACAACAGATCGGGGTAGGTGCGTAATAAGCCACCTAGCCAACATGGGAGTGCAACACATAAGGGTCCCTCTTCTGTTTACGGTGTGAGTGTGAAAAGAATGCAGAATGTCTCCAAGTAAAGTAGGCACTGGGTTACGAGACATTAAAACCTTGACTGCATTCACGCCTATAAGTTTGTCCGGATTAGGGAACAATACGTCCCATAGATGAGAAGGGCTAACACCTCTTTAAAGGCTTGTAAGTCCAAAGTATCCCAAAAATAGTGAGCTTTCTCAAACAAGAACTTGGCTAGAAAACCCTTGACACCACTTCTTGTTTCCTAATTCGTCACAGCGCCGGATCTTTGTAAATACAGGGCTTGAGCGATCTCCTCAGGCTTTGGGTCTCTTTCCATACTGTTCAAGGTTAATTGATTGAGAATAGGAACTCCCAATAACTGAGAAAACTCTTCCATGGTAGGCACCAACTAGTAGTCGGGAAATGCAAATCAATGATGTAAAGGGTCGAAGAACTGAAAGAGAACTTTCACCATGTCTTCATCAGTACTTGAGGTGACCAAACTGAGGAGTCGACCATGTCTTTTGGTGAATGGGGAATTCTCAGGAACCCTTGATGCCAATTCTTTGAGTTGAGGAGGAACCCTTACGAGGTTAACTTGGATAGTATTTATGCGAATGAGAGTCATGTCCTACAAAATAGACACAAAGATAAGTCCTAAAAGTCCTTGAAATTGTTAGTGTGATATGCCATGTTATGATGTTATGTACAAACAGATATATACAAGCACACAAACAGATCCATAGGTTTAGGCTTGCATGGATTCCATAGGTAAGTACCCTCTTGAAGTATAGTTGGTTCAACCTGTCCTATTAATAGTAACCGGGTTCTAGGGAATCTCAATATCACCGATCTTTCTTCACCGGGCATTGTTTCAGCGCAAACCTCTTTATTGGCGGCTGAAATATCCCAGAAGTCAGATCTCAATGAGTGTAGTATCGAGTATCAACCAACTTCGGACTACACCAAAGTCGGCTATCTCACTACTTACTAATGGCCAAGTTGTTCAATTAAAGGTTCTAAGGTCAGTTGGCGCTTCATGACACCACACAACAGCCCCGTATTCTCCTTGACTACTCAAGGGCTACCGATACCAACAAATGTGTCACACCAATGTAGCTATCATTTCAACCGTGTCGGTATACCCCGCACAATCCCCACGATCTATTTCTACTTACCTAAAAGGTGCCCTGGATCCAAGTGTAGGATCCTTACAAGTAAACCTGAGCAAAAACCCTTAAAGATAAAGCAATCAAAGCATACAAGGAAAGAAAATTAAATATGACCTAAGCTCTAAGGTAACCTCACTTTTATTTTTTGTCCTCAGCAGATTCGCCAGTTCTGTGATACGGTGGCAGAACCAACTGTTTACTGGTTTTGCATTTGTATTCGTAAATGTTGCGGTAAGCAAGAGTCGCCACCAACTTTTCTTTTATCCAACAAAGGAAAATTTGAAAAGAACAGAAAATACATTTCAAGAGTTTTCTGAGTAAGGGGGTAGAATATGGAAAGGGAAGGTGTTATCACCCTTTCCATCCGTAGTTATCTACGGGCTCTTAGATGCTTAGCTCATTTTAAAAATTCCTTATGCTTTGTGTGTTTTGAAAATGTATTTTGAAATGCCATAGCGAGGCAGTTGGCTTTATGATAACTCTTGTATTAGTCCTCAAGAGTGTTGATAAAGCGCTTTTGAAAATGTTTTTGAAAATTGTTTTGTGTAAGTGTAAAAGTTTGTTTTTAAGCATAGAATCTAGGAACTATCTACTCTACTCGAAAGAGTCGTTCTTTTCCTTCTTTCCTTTAGACAGTGCTAGCCTACTGTTAGTGAGTAGGTAGCCATAGTCGTTTGGATGTATGAGTGACATTCAATGGGACGTTTTATAGTCATAAAGGCAACTGAGCGAGAAACCTTAGTAACTACCCTAGGGTTTTAAGATCATTGTTTATCGAGGCAACGTCGAGAGGGTCATCGAGGGACTTATGATCTTTTTAAACCAGAGGATAGCCACTAAAATCTCTCACGTTTTGAGAGTTGTGACTATTTTTCTGAAGGCAACCAAAGTGGGAGTACCCTAGAGGTGCGCATGTGCAAGTGTGTTTGTTTTCAGTTATTTTTGTCTTTTACATTAGGTTTGCTAGCGTTTTATTTTATGTTCTTGCCATACAATCCTATTAGTCATACATCTAACAGTTCAAATATGTACAGGAAATAAAATGCGGGAATTTAAATCTACGCTATTACAAAGCTTCAAGGAGGGGGATTAATTACATATTCTAAAACTTGGGAGAAAAAAAAACAGAAAATAAAGTCCTAATTATAACTATTACAACCCATAGTCAGACACGATAATGATAAGAATAACAAAAGTTAAAGTAATAAACGCGCATGAATTGATATGACTTCTAAATGAAATCTTTTTGTTGCTTTGTTTTGTTTTTATTTTGGGAAAATGATTTAAATAAAATCCTAAGTCTATTTAGTTTTAATTTTAATAAAAATATTAAAGTAATTAATTAATTAGTTAACGAAATTAATTTTAATTATAAAAGACTAGACCTATTTTTTGTGATTTTTTTTAATAATTATTTTGTTGTGTAAATAAAACAAAGTAAAAGGAAATAAGTTAATAAAACAAAACAAAATTTAAAGGAGGCAAGATAGTGGAGGAAACTGTGCAAATTGTAGAATGCCGGCCTGGATCGAAAAGGAGCCTAGAGTTGCCTTTCGATCAAATGAGGAAACTGGTCGAAGGTGAATGATATACTCCTTCGATCTGAGAACACTGGATCTGCATAAATTTATTAGAGAAACAAAATAAAAATATAGGCTTGAGTCGAATCTAGTCTTGGATTCGACAGCCTGTGGCTACATAGTCCTAGTTCGAATCCTTTGTGTCTGAATCGAAAGCTATTTCGTCTTGCAACATCATGAATCCTGAGATACGAAAGAAAGTATAGATCGTGCCCTAGCAATGGCAGGATCTCATCCTTGCGCTTAACCTTGTATGCATGAAAGCAATCACAAATATTAGCAATAACATGAATGTATGATTAACACGAATTTAAAAAATGCATACTTAGCTAGTTTGAGATTGAAAGAAAATTACAAACGGAGAGAATGCGTGAGTGATACTCCGGTGTGCATTGGACCTGCCCAGTGCTTGGGAGCGCCTCTTGTAACCTTCAGGGAGTAAGTGGAGTGCTTGTTGAAGAGGCCCGTGAAAGTTGCTTTGATTTTGGATCACTTTTTGAAGATTTTGAGATTTTTTTTGGTGCGGCTTTCTGAAGTAGTATGTGCGCAACTTCAATAGGCAATGTGTGGTCTCTCTTCAAGAATGCTTATGTGGAAATGTTTTTCTTGTCTCCCTCTTTTTTTCGCCCTCTGCAATGTGTCCTTAGGCCTGTACTTATATGGGTGTGAGGTGAATGGAAATGGCAAGGGACAACCTTTAACCAGGCTTTAAAGGAAAAATCAGACAAATTAAAGGATTGCCTTTTTTGATGAATTCCTACCCTTTTGGGTTTTGGGATGAACCTGGACATGTTTCACTCCCTAACTCCTTTGAATGCCCTCAAGTCTTGTTCTTCGATTGGCCTTGAGTTCCTTCCTTTGAATGGCTCCAGGCCTCATCATTGTGGCTTCTTTGATGGAGCCACTATCTGCCTTAGTAGCTTGATTGAAAACTCCTTTCTGGCCAGTCGAAGCTTCTTTTGTTACCTCTTTCGAATGTAATTATGCAGTAGGTTTGGGCTTGGCAGCATGTAGGATTTTGGCCAGCAAGCATCTTGGACCAAGACTCATCATAAAACAAACATATTTTCAATAATAATGTGTCCTTAAAATAAACCAATTGTATGTCCTTCAAAGGCACCATTTGTGTGTCCTTCGAATGGACCAAATGTATGTCCTTCGAAGGCACCACTTGTATGTTTCTTCGAATGGACTTTTGGAGTGTTTCGTAGAATGGACCATACTATGTGTCAAAGTGTAGAAAACTTGTGAATCAAAGGGTTTAGAGGTGGAGTCAAAGCTAGCATGAGGGAAGTTATTGCCTTGTGAATCGAAGGTAAGCATGAAAAGGAAGGCTTTGCCTTGTGCGCTGAAGGTACGCACATAGGAAGTCATTTCCTTGTGGGTCGAAACACACATGAAAGAAGCTCTTTCCTTGTGAATCGAAGGCAGACATGAAGAGGAAGTCTTTACCTTGTGCTATGAAGACAAGTGCAGAGGAGGTACTTTCCTTGTTGGATCAAAGAAAACATGTAAGGGGCCAATGCTAAATTGAAGCTTGCCTACAGGAGACTACTGCTTTGTGAATCGAAGCAGGCAGGTAGGAAGTTATTGCCTTGTGAATCGAAGGCAAGCCTAAAGCAACCAATGCTCAGTCGAAGCTTTGTGAATTGAACTTGATCGAAGGGGGCCCAACGCTCAATCAAAGCTTGTGAATCAGGCTTGCACAAAGGAGGCCAAATATTCAATCGAAGCTTGTGAAACAGGCTTGCATCGAAGGAAGCCAAATGTTCAATTGAAGCTTGTGAAACAGGCTTGCTTCGAAGGAGGCCAAATGTTCAATCAAAGCTTATGAAACAAAGCTTGCTCGAAGGACTTTAGATGCCCAATCGAAGCTTATGAATCAAGGAAAATTTGCTCTTCTTCGATTTGATGCCTGGAAGCCAAAATCCAATTGTACTTGCGCAAACTTGCCCTTTTGAAAATCCTTGTAAGAAAATGTCTTGAGAAAAATGAGGGAAAATTTTGGGGTACAACAGCTGCCCCTATTCAATATTCTTAAAATTGAAGATTTAGATTGGCTTGTTTTCCTTTCATGGTCTAATGGTGGAAGATGATTGAAAACTAGAGCACCCAGAAATTTGCACTCGCATAATGTGATGGTTGATTGTGTAGGGAATGGGCTTAAAGATACCATTTGGAGAAGATGATTGAGAATTGTCGGAGATGGGCTTCAAGATGCCATCCAAAGTAGGTGCTGATTTCATAAGAGGTCTCTTTATGGGGGATTCATGTTCCTGCTGTCTGAGGAGGAGTTCGCTGGGGAAGGTTGATTTCTGTTGTTCTCCTGCTTGAGAAAAACTCTGTGGGGAATAGAGTCTAGGAACTTCAGTTGTCCGCGGCTCTAATGAGGAGTCATCTCTGGACTGGAGAGATGAAAGTTTGTTGTTTTCTAGTTGGAATCCAGGCTTCACAGTAACTTGCTAGGGAGAAGGAAATTAACTATTGTCTGGAGATGTACTAGGAAGAGCCTGTGTAGGGCTGTTTCAGGATAAGTCCATGTTAAACTTCATCTAGAGATTATGAGAAGGAGCCTGTTGTTGTACCCCAATTTTTCCCCCTAAGATACCTTCATCATACCATATTTATTCAATCACAACAAGATCACATTAGGGCTTTTGGTTCTTCTCCCTATCTTTAGCTTTGCTCTTTGAGGAATCACCAAGCACCTTGACTTGTTTTTCTTCTGTGATCATGCATGTTTTGTTTTGACTTTCCTTTTAATTAATAAAATTCAATGTTGGTTTATCTTACTTGTTAATAATGTAGGTAAAGGCAATGTGGCTTAGCAAGTTGATCCATGGGTTCATGAGTTTATTTCCATGCCCTAGTCAATAAAGCTTGAGAAATTCAAACATCACCATTGAATTTGTTTTGTAATAAATGCCATGGAAAGGTTTATTTTGTTTCATCACATTTTAAGGTTATCAAGATTGATTCAAAAGTACAAGGGGTTGATTGAAGAAGTTGTCATGGTTGGGCAAGGCTTTGTTCCCATTGGTCACAAGTGCATATTTCTCTTAATTATCAAGATATGAAAGTGGTTTTGGTTGCTATGAGTTCTCATTATCATCCTCAACAACTTCTATCTACAAAGCAAAAGTGTTGGTACAAGAAGGTTGTTTAAAATTGTCAAAGTTCCTCAAAGCATTTTCTTGATCTAGGAGCTAGGGTTTTGAACTTCAAAGAAGTATATCTTGCTCATATTTTGGTATTTTTGAGTGATTCCAAAAACATCCTTCTATTCAAAGGGTTATTAACAAATCACTTCAAAAGTTTCAAGGAGTTTTCATGTGGAAGAAACTTGATGGTGAAGAAAGATTACAACTCCTCCAGATGAACCCCCAACTTCCCATGTGTGACTTCAAATGATCATAACTTGATCAATTTTTATCACCTTGAGCCTACTCTTTTTCCATAATGATCTTGAGGATGTGAAATTTATTCCTTCTTTTATGTGAAAAGTGATAAAATGGATGGAGGATGCCTTAAGGATACATAATATTATAGGTCATTTCATGATTTTTTGCCAACTTCAATAATTCACAACTCTCTCAATTTTTGGATATTTTGAATGGTTCAAGTTTAAAAATGTCATTCAAGAGGTCTATTTCATGCCATATTTTTTGTTCAAGAGCAAATTCCAAGAGGAAGGCCATGTTTGGATGCAAAACATTATAGGTCACTTTTGAAGAAAAACTTGAAATATTTCTAAGTATGGAAAGTCAAACTCTTTTCCCAACTTTGACTCATTGCAACTTTCAGCTTAAACATCCATTTGATTCCATTCTTTTCCCATTTCAAAGCTTGTAATCTCATCTTTCTAAAGCATCAAGAACCATGCCTTAAGACCCCTTGAGCTGAGAATGCCATTGTTTCAAAAGTGGTAACTTGGAATTGAAGTTTCATCGCAAGTCAGAATTTGAATTTCATGTTACAACTTCTAAATCTCAAATTAGCACGCGTTTTGGGTCTAAACATGATTAGACAACTTTCCCAAGTGGATTAGTGCATCAAAACACACATTTTGGATGAGTTTTGACAAAAGAGAAGTTACACTTTCTTCATGATGCAGACCCACACGAATTCCCTCCGAATTGCATCATTCACACTTCCTTTTGATCCCATTTGCTTATCCTATAAATACATGAGCTATCCCATTTTTTTTCTCAAGCTTGAACAACCAAAATCACCCTGCCAAACTTGCTCCATAACTCACTTTTCTATAACTTCGAAATCATTGTTCAAGCCTTTTTCAATCCATTTTTTCTATCAATTCACCTTCCTTGATCTTCCCTGAAGCTAACAAAAGAAGAATTGAGCCTTGAAACCTTCTGAATTGATCTGACCAAGTCCATTTACAGAGCTCTGCAACTGAACTTCAATAGGTAGATTTCTCCATTAATTCTTCCAAACTTTGATATCATTGGGAAGCTCTCATCGCCCTGGTTCTAGTCGCAACACTTGCTTTTAACTGGAAACACGTTTTGGCCATGAATTTTCAAATTCCTTTTCAAAACTTTCCTTCCAAATTGCTCGAGCTACACTTTATATAAATTTTTCGCGAAGGTGTGGTTGTCTTCGTCTTGATGAGACGAAGCGAATGGCATAAGTATGAGCTTCTGATTTTACAGTTTGAGGGACATGTGTTTCACGTTGGCTGAAGGTTGAAGATGACCAACGTGTCATCTTCCAACCAATGATGGTATGTCATTTGTATTTTTTTTAAAACTCTGATTTTATATGTGATTCAGTGCTTTATTCAGTAATGACCATGATATGCACAACGCGTCAGATCCCTTGGATTTGATTACTAATGCATTTTAACTCTCATCCAATGGTCCACATATTTTTGACTTTATTTTTTATTTCTGATTTTTTATATTTAATTGTTTTAAACTTCAAAAAATCATATAAAGTTCATTTTAAGTCCAAAAAATCTGAAAAAATTGTTAAAAATATTTTTGATTTTTCTCTTTCTGATTTTTTTTTCCAATTTTATTTTGTCTTTTGATATTTTTTTAAATAAATTTTCACTTTATTTGAATTGTTTTAAATGTTTAAAAATACTTTTATGCATTTTTAAATTCTAAAAAAAATATGGAATGATCCAATGATATTGTGATAAATATTGGTGACCTCATTTATTTTTTATTTCTAACTTTGTTATTTTTTATCACTTTTGGTTTATTTTACTCATTTCTTTTAATTTTAAAAATAGTTTCTGACTTTAAAAAATTACCAAATTTTTTATAAAAATATTTGAGTTCATTTCTGATTTTTCTATGGTCTTACTTAATATTTCTTGATTAATTTGAATATAGTTGATATTTTTCTCTCTTATTTCTATTTTTAAACATTTTAAAACCCTTTTTTAATGTATATATAAAATGTAATATTATTTTATGATTATTTTCTGGCTTATCTTGGGTTGAATTTTTGATTATGAACTTTGTTAACAATATTGGATCCATGGTGTTGAGTCTAACTCCATAAAAATGGATGAATGATTTTAATAATAGTTTGATTGAATTTTAATTCAAATATGGTTTGTATATTCTTTCTCACCCTTCTTCATCTCATCCCTTTCTTATTGCACTAAGTTTTATCGGAGCATGATCTTTATATCATGTCTCAAAACAAATGGTGCGTAGATTGCTATTGACCGACCTCAAAATAGGTGCAACTTCTACATAAGTCCACTTACAATTGCTTACACATAGCGCTAAATTTTGTCCCGATTCGAATAAATGATCATTCGTGGCTCAAACCTATGTTTGCAAGCCCAAGTATGTTAATTTGATCTCTTTGTTCCAATAACCTTGAGATTCATTGTGTGGAAGCTTTGGTTCTACCAATCCTCTAATGGATCTTCATCAATTTTGGTCAACGCGGATCACTTAAACATTGTTGATCATTAAATGTTACTTTTGAGGATTCCAAAATGGATGATATACTTGACAAAAAGAAAATGCAACTTGTTATGTGGAGGCTTTTGTTCTACCAATCCTCTAATGAGTTCCAAATGCAAGTTTCAAGATGGTCATCCAACTAACCACTAATTACTAATAATTGATTTTATTTTGTATTTTTATTTTATGCTCTTTACTTTATGTAGCATTTACTTTGGCATTTACATTTCATGCTATTTTTCATCTTTTCTCACTTGAGCCCCTTTATATTCTTGTCATTTTTATTTTGCTCACTTGAGCTTTTCTTTTCTTTTTGAAGATACTTAATAATCAACATGAACCATAAAAAACTTTAATGATACTTGGACTATTTGGTTACTATCCTTGGTATTATGGAGTATTGGACTTCTTGGACTTAGGATTAGAAACTTTGGCCTATGTTGGAGACCTTGTGACCTTAATGGATATTTTGTCTAGAGTTCTTGAGGTTTACCTAAAGACACTGGGTTGTTTGTTTGTTTTGTATGCAGGTTATTGTAATTACATACTTTGTTTGTAATATGGAATTCACCTGTATACAGCTGTTACTCTGCCCAATTTTTGTGAAGATTAATACACTTGAAGTTTAGTTTTCTCAAGAGGTCTAGTATCTTTGCTTGCTTGGTTTCAATCCAAAGGATGAGAATTATATCTTGACTCATAATGTCAAGTATTGGCTTCTTATTGGTTAGATGGTTCTTATCCCTAGCTTTTACCTTATGCTTTAGGATAGTCTCTTCTTCTCCTCTCATCTTCTTTAATTTCAAAAATCTTCTCCCTCCTTTTGAAAACTCTTCTTGTTTTTTAACCTGAACTACTTTCATAATAAACTTGGGCCTAGGTCCATGCATTTTCAAAACATTTTCATAAATAAACTTCAATCAACTTAAATAATACCTTGACATTTCTTGTGAGAAGACTAAAAGTCAATCAATCTCATTTCAAACCATTTTACCACTTTGTCTTTTTACTTTAAAACTTTTCTCAAAAGATTGGACTCTTGTCAATCCTTGTAGCGATGCAAACAACTATACTTCTACAATATGTAGTGAAGTGAGATATTTTCCACTTGGGTGTTGAGTGAGGCGTTGTTGATTTCAAAATCTAAGCCATATCCTCCACTTTGAGATGATGCAAATTCTCCTTTCTCATAATTGTGGGTAGTAAGTATGTTTTCCACACGGACAATGACGATGATGTCTTATCTCATACAATTAACCAACACACTTGTGTTTTAAAATTTTTAAAGGTGAACTATGTGTACCCTGATCCCCTATTGCACGGAAGGTGGTATGTAGGCACTAAAGGTTCGCAACCGCGGCGGGTGCAAAAATCATAAAAAATACTTCTTTTCTCACCTCCACCATCTATTTTTTATGTACAACATTTTATAGCCAAAATATACATATTTTTTGAAGAGGTTCCTACGGGATACCGCCTAGATGTTTAGGGTGCTAATACCTTCCCTTTGTATAACCAACACCCTTACCTTGAATCTTTCCCCCTCTTTTTGGGTTACTCGCTCTTTTCCCATTCCTTTGGAAACAATAAAGCGCGGTGGTGATTTTTATTTTGATATGTGTAAGTCTAGTCAATCCAATGGCTTAGTCTTAAACATTTCTACCGCTATAGAAAAAATGGCGACTTCACTGGGGAAAGATTGACCTCTTGCTGGTCCATCCCCAAGTGTGTTGAGCCTATCTTTGTTTATATTTGTATATGTGCTATTGTTGTTTATGTGTTATATGTTGTATATATGTTTGTCTGGATTTTCCTGGTTTTCAGGGGCTTGGTGATTACTTATAAGTCATATACCCGGACTTGGGCAAACTTTAAGATAGGACGGGCGGTATAGTCATGTTAACTTTGAGGGAGTAATCCCAAAAAAGGAGGCATGAGATCCCCCAATCAGTGGAAGCCCCTTTGACTGTAGTTTCGTTTACCGAGTAATCGAGAAGACGTGCTGCTTTCAACCTGGGAGCCTGCTGAAGCTGAGGACCGTAGAATACCTAACCCATCTTGGACTTTTAGGTGTAGTGCGGAAGCTATGACGGAGTAATCCGAAATAGTTGTCACGCTATACTATGCTCGGACGAGTTTTTCTTGAGAATATTACTAATTACTGAGTTAATTGGGAAGTTGGTAATATCCGAAGGAAGGATGTAGACTCTGGGAACCTCTAGAACCTTGTTCGACAGGTGATAACTTTTAGACCATACCTTATGGGTAGTACCTTCGACCTCATGCTCGTGACGTTGAACCTATGAACCCTATGTTTGTGATCTTGTGTGTGATTGTTTCATCATGCATCCATGCACTCATAAGCATCTTTTGAAGAAATTTTATTTCAAGGGACTTGAAAGTTGACCATTTGTGAATATCTCAGGTACCTTTTGACCATGGATTCTGGAAAAAGAAAGACCGGAAAATACAGTTTCAAAGATCCCAAGATAGATGAGTTGATCAGTCTAATTCCCGAGATTGAGTGTTCTGCAGATTTTTGGAAGAAGTACAGATCCATCATTCCTCTCATAAAGCTTAGGATGAAGGAGGGTATTCTCTCGACCTTGGTCCAGTTCTATGATTCGATGTATCATTGCTTTACTTTCCCTGACTATCAGTTTATGCCTACACTAGAGGAGTATTCTTATCTGCTAGATTTACCTATTACCGGTCGTGTTCCTTTTAATGGTTTGGAGGGTGAGCCAAAACCACACGAGATTGCTGCTTTGATCCATCTAGGGAAGTCTAAGGTTGAAGCCCATATGACTACTAAAGGAGGGATTAGAGGATTACCAGCTCAGTTCTTATTAGAGAAAGCTTGTTACTTTTCCAGGATGAAGAATACAGTCACTTTTGAGGCCATGTTTGCTCTACTTGCTTAAGGGTTGTTTTTATTTCCTAATATGGACAAGTTTGTTGACATTAATGCTATCAGTATCTTCATGATTGGAAACCCAGTTCCTACATTGTTGGGTGATACTTATTACTCTATTCATCTTCAGAATTCTTATCAAGGGGGGATGATTATCTGTTGCACGCCTCTGATGTACTGGTGGTTTATTTCTCATATGCCTCAGTCTGATGCTTTCTGGGATGTCAGGAAGGAACCCCATTGGGCTCCTAAGATCACGACACTTACTCACTCATATATTGATTGGTATCATCGGGATTACCATGATGTAGAGATTGTCGACAATTATGGTAGTTTCCCAAATGTACCTCTTCTTGGTACAAAGGGAGGAATTAACTACAACCTTGTTCTTGCACGACGACAACTTGGTTATCCGATGAGGGATAAACCAAATAGTATTCATTTGAGTGGTTTCTTCCTGAAGGAGGGGTAAGACCATATGGAATCTAGGGAGCAGATTGCGAAGGCCTGGTGTCACATTCATAGGAAGAGTAGGAAATACCTGGGACCTAGGGGGGCTGTTTCTTTGGAGCCTTATCTTCAATGGGTCTAAACGAGAGCTATTCAATTGAAGATGCCGTATTCCCAGGAAGAACCTATGCCTGACTTGTTTGTGAAGACCACTTTTCCCCTATTGGATGATGTGGAAGAACTACAACTTGCTTTGGTCAGGATTCAACAGGAAAAGGATGCTTGGAAGAATAAGTGCCAAACTTTAGAGATTTCCTATAGAGAAGACTTGAAGGAGAAAGACGACTTGATTGAGATTCTTGAGAGTCGGGCTGTAGAGACAATGGAGAGGCAAGGGGATTTATTTTCTCCTAAGCCTCAGTCAGATGCTAGTTGCTCACTTCCTGATTCAGGTGATTGGAGGGAGGTTGCCACCAGATATGCAGAAGAAAACCAGAGGTTGAAGGCTCAGATTGCCAAGCTTATAGAGAAGCACCAGTGTATAGAGTGATCTCCATCAGCTTTACTTCTTAGGGTTTTAGACTTTATTTTCATCTTGTACTTGGGATTATTGAAACTTGTAATCCATTTTGAAGTTATTATAATAAAAAATTTCAGTATTTCAAATGTGTTATTACTTTGATATTTGCAATGTGTCTATAAATCTTTAAGTCCCTTGAAATATTAATAATAAAATAAATCATGTGCATTCAATATCATGCATCATATTGCACATATTTCTTGAATTTGTTATGCATATACAGGTGTTTTACCAAGCTTCTTTACTTCGTTCAACAAGCTGTCTCACCACTACAATACTCGAGCTAATTTCAGAATGAAGATGGACAACTTAGAACAAGAGAATCACGAGCTGCGCGAGGAAGTTTATGCTCTGAAGGCCGGCATGGCCAATCTCACTGCTCTGATGGAAACTCTGGTGGCTACTCAGAATAAGCCACCGAGTGTTCAACCTCAACAGACAAGGGTTACTACTGAAGCTCCGACTGTTCCTGTGTCTGCCATTCCAGCTGTTTTTCTAAATCGCATGCCTCAAGGTTGTCCATAGGGAATGTCAGAGAACTTTGTGCTTAAAGGTTTCAATCTTGATCCTCAAGTTACTCCAGTCATTTAGACTACTGTTACTCCTATACCTCCTATGGTGCATGCTACTCCTGCTGCACCTCCTTCGGTGAATATGGTCTCATTTGCTAATAATGATATGTATCGTCCTTCTCCTCCACCAAGTGAAGGCTTGGGTCTCTATGATCAAATGGATGATTTTCAAGATTAGTTTGACAAGATGCAGAGGGAGATGAAGGCCCTCATGGGAAAGGAATTGTTCGGGTAGAATGTGAATGATTTATGCTTGGTCCCGAATGTCAAGATACCTACGAAGTTTAAAGTCCCAGAATTTGAGAATTACAAGGGCAACACTTGCCCTCATGCTCATCTTGTGATGTATATAAGAAGAATATCTACCCACACTGATGATCAACGTCTGCTGATTCACTTTTTTCAGGATAGTTTGACTGGTGATGTGTTGAAGTGGTATATGAGTTTGGACAGCGTTAATATCCATACTTTCAACGACTTGGGAGAAGCATTTATTAGACAGTATAAATACAACGTGGACATGGCGCCTGACCGTGATCAACTCGGGGTCATGGTCTAGAAGGACAAGGAATCATTCAAAGAATATGCACAGAGATGGCGTGAGGTAGCCGCCCAAGTGATTCCTCCCATGGAAGAAAAGGAGATGACTAAGATTTTCCTAAAGACTCTGAGTGATTTCTACTACGAGAGGATGGTAGAGAGTGCACCAAGTGACTTTGCTGAAATAGTGGGCATGGGTATCTGTTTAGAAGAGGCTGTAAGAGAGGGTCGTTTAACAAAAAGTGAAAGTTTTGGAAGTATGAAGAAGCCATCCTATGGGTTTTCCAAAAAGAAGGAAGGATATACAAATACTGTTATGCAAGAAAGGAAGGTTAATCTTCCGAGAAGAAATTATCCGCGTCATCAACAAGTCGCCTCAGTAACTCCAGTTGTTGGTGTAGCTCCAACCACCATTGCTTATCAGAGACCATCCCATCAGGGGAATCAAGGGTATAATAAAAGAAGGGAGAGTTATGACCCTATCCCTATGAGTTATACAGAATTACTCCTGGCGTTAATTCAAAATAAGTTGGTTCAGACCAGACCACCTCCCGTTATATCATCACCATTGCCTTGGTATTACAAGGCATACCAAACATGTGCTTTTCATCAGGGCGCACCAGGGCACAATGTTGAGAACTGCTATCCTTTGAAAACTGAAGTACAGAAATTGGTGAAGTCTGGTATTTTGTCCTTCAAGGATGTTGGCCCTAATGTGAAAGATAATCCTTTGCCCAAGCATGGAGGAGCGAATGATGTGAACATGGTGGCCAGTTGTCCAGGAAACTTCTGGATTTTTGATATTAAATTGGTTAGAGGAGATTTGGTAAAAATTCATGCAGACCTCTGTGAATTTAGCTACTATACGCATGACCATGCCGGTTGTGCTATTTGAAGTATGAATATACAGGGTTGTGACAAGATAAAGGCTGATTTACAGGAGATGATGGATGAAGGCCTCATCCACATAATCAGGCCTAGGGCAGAGTATGAAGAGGAAGTAAACATGGTTTCTGGATGTCCTGGAGAGTTCATAATCTTTGATGTGGAATATATGAATGAGGATCTTATACAATTGCATGCTACTTTCTGCCATATGGCTGGTCAGGTAGAACATCAGTATGAATCTTGCCGAATTTGCTGTCGGAACTCTCGAGGATGTTCAATTGTAAGGAAAGGTGTTCAGTCGTTATTGGACAATGGAACTATCAAGGTTACATGTCAAAGGTATGATTACCATGAGTTTAATGAGATTGAGGTTTGTTTGGCTGAAGAAGAGTCAGATGATGAGTATACCTCTGCGGAGGAGTTCTTCTCCTCAGATGAAGATATGTTTTCCAGAGATGACTCTGCAATGACTGGATGTGTTGAAGAGGGAGTAAATGTTATTGTGCCTTGTTTTGGTACACTCACCCCTTTTGAAGTTGAATATCATAGCAAGCCAGCTATTACTCCATTGGTGATTAGTTTTTCGGGTCCTGTCCCCTACAAGTCAGACAAGGTTGTACCCTACAAATATAATGATACGATTTTAGAGGATGGTGTGGAAGTTCCCATCCAGCCAATGCCCAATGTTGGAAATATTGCTGAGACTAGCAGAGTGACCTGCAAAGGTCGTATATTTGCACCAGTTGTTCATGGAGATGTTAGTACTGGAAAGAAATTTTTTGAAAATGTTGAACCCAAGAAGGCAGTGGGTGAATCAAGTGAAGCTATGCTAGAAAAAAAGGTGGATGATATTTTGAAGATAATCAAGATGAGCGACTACAGAATTGTAGATCAACTATTGCAGACTCCTTCAAAAATATCTATCTTGGCTTTATTGATGAACTCCTCTGCTCACATAGAATCTTTGATGAGGGTATTGGACCAAGCTTTCATGGAAAGTGATATTCCTATAGACCAATTCAGCAATGTGGTAGGGAACATTACATCATGTAATAACCTGAGTTTTTATAATGATGAACTGCCCGATGAAGGAAGGAATCATAATATGGCCCTCCACATCTCTATGAACTGCAAGAATGATTCATTATCCAATGTGATGATTGATAATGGATCCATATCGAACGTTATACCAAGGAGAACACTTATGAAATTGAAATATCAAGGAACTCTCATGTGCCCAAGTGGCATTATTATGAAAGCGTTTAATGGATCAAGGAAATCTGTTATTGGTGAAGTGGACTTGCCTATTCATATAGGCCCACATTTGTTTCAAATTACTTTCCATGTCATGGATATTATACCCGCTTATAGCAGCTTGTTGAGACGACCGTAGATACATGAGGCAGGGGCTGTCACTTTAACTTTACACCAGAAGTTGAAGTTTGTGCGTGAAGGAAACGTGGTAATTATAAATGGAGAGTAGGCATTATTGATATCTCATTTGTCCTCTTTCAGCATTGTGAAAGCGGGTGAAGCTTCTGTTGGAACCCAGTTCCAAGCTTTATCCATTGATAATATAAGAGGAAATGAGAACTCTATGGCTTAGTTTAAGGATTCTCAGCAGGTTGTGCATAATGGCTATAGTGAAGTATGGGGACAAATTGTTGATCCACTTGTAAACAAGAATATAGCTAGCTTGTGGTTCTCTATGAAGAATGATAAAGGTAAGAGCATGAAGCCAAACTCTACTGCAGTCAAGTATAAAGATATCTTTCGTAGCGAGGGTTATCTTCATCCAACTGTTTCCGAGATTAATGCCATTATGGAAGATGAAGTAGAGCCAAAAATGCCAAATTATGTGACACACGGAGTTAGGTCTCAGAACTAGATCACCATTGATGTTCCATCTTGCATACATGTTTCGAAGTAATTTGTTTTTGTTAATCTTTTTGAAAAAACTTTCACTCTGCCCAAGGTGAAAGTATTGATATCGTATGGGCTTATCTGTTTGCTTTGATTTTTAAAAATCAATAATAAAAGTTGTCTTTGTTTCTCAAATTGTGTTTTTATTTTTTGCTTTTTTCTTGGAAAATGGTAATCGGAAAAAACCTTTCAAAATAAATAATAACTGAAATTCAATCTGCATGATCACTTGTTATATGTGTCAGTTTCTAAAAGTAATCATAAATCATATGTGCAGATTAATTAAAAAACCCGTTGAATACAATGACCCTGCACCCTCTCCCAACTTTGAATGTCATGTGTATGGGGCTGAAGAAGAAGACTATGATGAAATTCCAGAAGAGGTCTCACGGTTGCTTGACCGCGAGGAGAATGCCATTCATCCATATAAAGAGCCTTTGGAAGTAATCAATTTGGGTTCAGAAGAAGATCCGAAGGAAGTCAAGATTGGAGCATTACTGCATCCTGATGTGAAGAGCAGGTTGATTGAGATGTTGAAAGAGTATGTGGATATTTTTGCTTGGTCTTACCAAGATATGCCTGGTCTAGATACAGATATTATAGAGCACCGTTTGTCGCTAAAGCCAGAGTTCCCGCCAATCAAACAGAAGTTTCGAAGAACTCACCCAGATATGGTAGTGAAGATCAAAGAAGAAGTTCTAAAGCTGATTAATTCCGGTTTTCTTGTGACATCAATGTACCCTCAGTGGATTGCCAATATTGTCTCAGTACCGAAGAAAGACGGAAAAGTTCGCATGTGCGTAGATTACAAAGATCTAAATAAAGCTAGTCCAAAAAGATGATTTTCCATTGCCACACATTGATATATTAGTGGATAGCACAACAAAATTCAAAGTTTTCTCGTTCATGGACGGATTTTCCGGGTATAATCAAATAAGGATGGCTCCTGAGGACATGGAAAAAACAATGTTTATCACACCCTGGGGAACATTCTGTTACAGAGTGATGCCCTTCGGGTTGAAGAACGCTGGTGCAACGTACCAGAGGGCTATGACAACCCTATTCCATGATCTGATGCACAAGGAAATTGAGGTATATGTTAATGATATAATTGCTAAATCCCAGACTAAAGAAGGGCATGTAGAAGATTTATTGAAGTTGTTTCAGCGTTTGAGGAAGTATCGTCTCCGCTTGAATCCAAATAAATGTACCTTCGGTGTTTGATCAGGGAAATTTTTGGGTTTCATTGTCAGCCAAAGAGGTGTTGAAGTTGACCCTGATAAAGTCAAAGCAATTCAAGAAATGTCTGCACCAAAGACTAAGAAGCAAGTCAGAGGGTTCCTCAGGCGTTTGAATTATATTTCCAAATTCATTTCCCACATGACTGCAATGTGTGAACCGATCTTTAAGTTGTTAAAGAAAGATCAAGGTTGTGTGTGGACAAATGACTTCCAAAGGGAATTTAAAAGTATTAAAGAATATCTTCTTGAACTTCCTATCTTGCTCCCTCCTGTTGAAGGAACACCATTGATTATGTATCTGACAGTGTTAGATAATTCCATGGGCTGTATTCTGGGACAATAAGATGAAACAAGGAAGAAAGAATACGCCATTTATTATCTCAATAAAAAGTTTACTGATTGTGAGTCGCGGTATTCCATGCTGGAAAAGACATGTTGTGCTCTGGCCTGGGCGAAAAAACGTTTGCGACAGTATATGTTGAATCACACTACTTGGTTGATCTCCCAAATGGATCCAATCAAGTACATTTTTGAGAAGCCTGCTCTTACTGGGAGAATTCCCCACTGGAAGATGTTGTTATCTCAATATGACATCAAATACCGCACTCAAAAAGCTATTAAAAGCAGCGTGTTGGAAGATTATCTTGCTCACCAACCAGTTGATGATTATCAGTCTGATGTATGATTTCCCCGATGAGGATGTGATGTTTTTGAAAGTGAAAGATTGTGATGAACCATTGCCTGAGGAAGGTCTTGATCCTGAATCTCGTTGGAGCATGATATTTGATGGAGCTGTGAATGCTTATGGTAAAGGAATCAGTGTTGTGATTGTCACTCCACATAGATCACACATTCCTTTTACTGCAAGGTTGACATTTGATTATACTAATAATATGGCAGAATATGAGGCTTGCATCATGGGTCTCGAGGAAACTATTAATCTCATAATTAAAATTCTAGATGTGTATGGAGATTTAGCTTTGGTAATAAATCAGATTAAAGGAGAGTGGGATACTCGTCACCCCATCTTGATCCCTTACAAAGATTATGCTAGAAGATTGTTACCCTTCTTTAATAAAGTTGAATTCCATCACATCCCCAGAGATGAAAATAAAATGGCAGATGCTCTGGAAACTCTGCCTTCTATGTATCAAGTGAATACTTTGAATGATATACCTCAAATTATAGTCCGGCGACTGGATAGGCCCGCTCATGTGTTTACAACAGAAGAGGTAGAAGATGAGAAACCTTGGTATTATGATATCAAGCATTTTCTCCAGACTCAGGAATACCCGATTGGTGCATCAAATAAAGATATAAAGACATTGAGAAGATTGGCTGGCAGTTTCTTCCTCAGTGAAAATGTGTTGTACAAGAGAAATTATGACATGGTCTTGCTCAGATGCATGGATAGACACGAAGCAAACATGTTGATGCATGAGATTCATGAAGGTTCATTTGGCACTCATTCCAATGGACATTTGATGGCTAAAAAGATGCTAAGGGAAGGTTACTATTGGCTGACAATGAAATCTGACTGTTGCAGATTTGCAAAGAAGTGCCATAAATGTGAGATTTATGCGGACAAGATTCATGTGCCTCTGACACTTCTAAATGTTATTTATTCCCTATGGCCTTTCTCTATGGGGGGTATTAAAATGATTGGATTGATAGAACCCAAAGCTTCGAATCGACACCATTTTATCTTGGTAGCAATTGATTACTTCACCAAATGGGTAGAAGCTGCTTCATATGCTAATGTTACTAAGCAGGTGGTAGTGCACTTCATTAAGAATAATCTCATATGTCAGTATGGTGAATCGAGCAGAATCATCACCAACAATGGCTCGAATCTGAACAACAAGATGATGACAAAACTTTGTGAAGAATTCAAGATTGTCCATCACAATTAATCTCCGTACAAGCTGAAGATGAATGAGGCTGTTGAAGCTGCTAATAAGAATATCAAGAAGATCATCCAGAAGATGGTTGTTACTTATAAATATTGGCATGAAATGCTCCCTTTTGCTTCACATGGATATCGGACATCTGTCCGCACTTCAACAGGAGCAACCTCATTCTCCCTTGTGTGTGGAATGGAAGCGGTGCTCCCAATCGAGATTGAGATCCCCTCTTTGCGTGTGATAATGGAAACCAAGTTGTCAGAGGCTGAATGGGTCCAAAACAGGTTTGACCAATTGAATTTGATCGAAGAGAAGCGAATGACGGCTTTGTGTCGTGGGCAGTTATATCAGAAGAGAATGAAGAAAGCTTTTGACAAGAAGGTCAAACCTCGTGAATTCAGAGAAGGCGACATCGTGCTCAGGGAGATCATGTCTTTTAAAGCTGATTCTTGGGGCAAGTGGACTCCCAATTTTGAAGGCCCGTATGTTGTCAAGAAATCCTTCTCTGGCGGTGCATTAATTCTTAAAAGTATGGATGGAGAGGAGTTCCCACGTCTCATGAATGCTGATGCAGTTAAGAAATACTTCACCTAAAGAAATAAAAGAACATCTCGCTAAGTTGAAAATTCGAAAAGGAGGCTTAGGCAAAAAGGAGCGTCTCGGTAGGTCGAAAACCCGAAAGGGCGGTCTAGGCAAAAATTAGAGACATAAACAGAATAAAATTTCATGCTAAGTTGAAAACCCACAAGAGCAGTGTGATACGGTGGAAGAACCGACTGTTTTTACTAGTTTGCGTTTTGCATTTTTTGTTCGTAAAATGTCGCGGTAAGCTAGAGTCTCCACCGACTTTTATTTCATCCAATCATGGAAAAGGAAAAAGAACAAAAAAAACCTTTTTTCGAGATATTCTGAGTACGGGGGGGGGGGGGGGGGGGGGGGTAGATTATAGAAAGGGAAGGTGTTAGCACCCTTTCTATCAATGGTTTTCCATGGGCTCTTAGGTACTTGCTCTTTTTTTTCTTCAAATTGCTTGTGTGTGCTTGTTTTGAAAATGTTTTACTTCGTGATAACCCTTCTATCAGCCCTCAAGAGTGTGACGAAGTTTGTTTTGAAAATTGTTTTGAAAGATGTTTGTGTGAAAAGTTTTTATTGTTTGAGCAAGTACCTAGGAACTAATCTACCTACTCGAAAAAAGATTGTTCATTCTCGTTTCCTTTAGACAACGATATCCCACTATTAAGGAGTAGGTAGCACCGTAGTTTGAGTTGTAAGGGACATTCGAAAGGGACAAGTACAATCACTAAAGCAACGGTTAGAAAACTTTAGTAGTAACCCTAGAGTCTTAAGATCTTTCCGAGGCAACATTTCCGAGGCAACATTTCCGAGGCATTATTCGAATGAGACATTTGATCTTTTAGACAAGAGGGCAACCACTAAAATCTCCTATGCTTAATGACTGTTTACCAAAGGCAACTGAAGTGAGGCAAACCCTAGGAGTGAATATGTGCACGTGAATTTTTCAATTATTTAGTCTTTGCACATTAGGTGATCTACCGTTTTAATTTCAAGATATTCTTGCCATACAATCCTATTAGCATGCATCTAACAGTTAAATATTTGCAGGAATTTAAAGTGCGAAAAATAAACCTAACTATTACAAGGCTTTAACAGTTACATAATTATCTTGACAGAAAATAAAAATGTGGAAGCTTAAAACCCTAATTAAAACTATTACAAACTCGAAACAGTTACAATAATAATAAAACAAATTAAAATGCGCGCAGAAAATTAAATGTGAGAAAAACTGAGAACCCTAAAAATCTAATTGAAAAAATATTTAAGTTTTTTTTTTTAGAAAAGACTTAATTAGGTTATGTACAATTAAAACCCTAATTCTAATCATTTTTAATTATGATAAAAAAGGTTAAATTTGCCCTAATTTAATTAAACTAATTAATTAAAAAAATATTTTTATGAAAAAAATGATTTTTAATGTTTTTCGTGATTTTTTGATTAAATAAAAAAATTTGATGTTATTTTAAAAAGAAAATAGTTAGAAAATGATTAAAAAGAATTAAAATAGAAAAGATAGAAACTGGGCCTGTATAAGCTGAATGGGGGGTGTATGCTGAATTGTTCAAGCCCATGAAGCTAAGCCCATTCCCACATGAGATTATGTGCAGCCACGCCTGGAGATGTACCATGGTCCTTCATGGATTTGAGCGCTGGATCTGGCTAGCAATGGATCCAATGGCTGGATCAATGAGGTGCATGGAAGACACTTGGCAAGGTGGTGTATAGAATCTGTAAGCACAAAGTTGGAAAATAAAATTTGTTGGGACCTGGGTCGAACCCAGGTCCTCCCACTCAATACCAAGCGTGCTTTACCATCTGAGCCATCTGCTTTGTTTGTTAGTATAATAAAAAAAATAATATTATATAAAAAAAACAAGTGGATTAATGAATTAAAACAAAACGCACGCCACCTATTTGAATGGCACAATGATGATTGAACACATCATCATCTTCTTCCTCATCCGTCGTGTTAGGTATAAAACTTATACCTATAGACAAATCACCATAGCTATAAACCTGTGAGTTTCAAAAATCATCAAAACGCATGATAAATGGAATGTAGCTACATGGATCAATTCGTCTTGATGCCACGAGCATCATGGTACCATTTTTATTGGCCAATTTAACCTGTGCAAGAAAACCCTAAAACGGCAAGCTGAACCCTAGCAATGGCACTCAAGCATACAGGCATCAAAATACAAAATTATGTAAACCAAAATATTCCAAATGATAATGCAAACACAATGCTATGTTTAATAATAATTAATTATGCGTAAATCATGAAATCAAATTCAAGCTTAGAGGTGCAAACCGTGGGTCTGTAACTCGAGCTTCTGGGTATTAGAATGCCTGCAATTGGTTGGGATATGTTCTGGAGATGTCCAGTAGTCTATTGGTAGTGTTAGAATGGCTTGAATCACCCTCAAGGTCCAAGAACGATCCACCACTATCTTGCAAATTTTGAAGTTTTGTTCTGCCTCTTTTCACGACTGCCACCTTGTCCCATGCCTTGTACATGTCCAATATATATCCAAGAATGAATTAGGGTTATAAAATTGGATTGAATCTTTGTAATTATGAGAGATTTGATTTGATTTCCATGCTACATGTAAACTTGCTATTTTGAGCCAAATCATCCCTTTCTTGTACCAATTATGCTTGATTCGTTTTGGTCTTGATATCTCAGCATATTTTGATTGCCAACCTGTCCAAAAATCCAAATCAAAACATATCTTTGCTATTATTCACCAATTATTTGATTTAATTCAATTTTTAATTAATGAAAAATAAAAATAAATTGAAAAATGAAGCAAATAATGTGTGGGTGAATATTTGGGTCGTGGACCATGTTATAAGTGAGGCGCAAGCATAAAACGTTAGGCCCATTTGGCAAAAAATGCATTTTTGAGCACATTTGACTTTTGGCAATTTTGCAAAAAATGTCAACTTTGAAAAGGCATATCTCCTCCAATTTTAACCCTAGAGAGGTGTTCTTGGACTTTGTAGAAAGCTTAGGATGTCCCCTAAGCAACATTTTTGGTTTCATCTCAATTGAGTTTTCCATGTTCATGTAAGAAGCTTTGACCCAAAAGGTGTTTTTGTTAACTTTTCAAAAGGACCCATAATGTAGAAATTCATATCTTTTTATGAGTGCATATTTTGAACTTGGGGACTGAAGATGAGTTGTAGGGAATTGCATCCTCTTCAAAATGAGATTTGAATGGAAAATTTCTGATGAAGCATGTGGAAATTATGCTTGGTCAAAGTTTGGTTGACTTTTACTAAGTAACCCTAATTTAGCAACTTTTGGGTTTTGATGAATTTGGGGCATTCCTTGAGGAATCATGATCAACCCTTGATCAAATGATGGATATCACTTTAATGTTGACGTTGACCAAAAATCTTGAAGTTTGACTGTATGTGGGCCACAGTTGACTTTTGACCTAATATAGTCGATTCTCAAGCATCTGAGCAGTTGACTGAGCAAACTTCTTGTGCAAGGCATGAAACTTGACATGTAGGGTCTTGAGAACATATTAGGACCAAGGATAGAATATGAGGTCTTTGGAGTCCACCTATCTTGATGAAAATGGAAACCCTAATTTGAGACACCCTGCCTTAGGAGAGACTTTGTCTGGAAAACTCTTGGGCAAACTTGAGCAAATTGAGGATCTCTAGGAGTATATGTTGAGTAAAATGAGAGGGAAAATTTTGGGGTACAACAACTTCCCCTGTTCAATCTTCTTAAACCTGAAGATGTAGATTGGCTCGTCTTCCTTTCGTGATCTGAAGGTGGAAGATGATTGAACACTAGAGTGCCCAGAAATTTGTACTCGCATGAAATGATACTTGATTGGTGATATCGAGAATGGGCTTATAGATGACATTTGGAAGCTACTAGAGAATTGTCAGAGATGGGCTTAAAGATGCCATCCAAGATGTGGCGGAATACCGTCAGAGATGGGCTTAAAGATGCCATCTAGAGGATGTTGATTTCCTAACACATTCCTTCAATGAGAGTTCCTGTTACTGTTGTTGATGAGGAATTTGCTGAGGAACGTTGGTATCTGTCTTGGGAGAAATAGAATTTTAGGAGCTTCAGTTGTCCGTAACTCTACTGGGGAAATAACTTCGGCTTAAGGAAGCGGAAGTTAACTGCATATCTGGTCCAGGTATATGCTGCACCGCGACTTACTAGGGAACTGCGAAACCAATCGTGTTTGATCGGGTCCCGGTCTTACAGTGTTGTGAACTGTTGTCTGGAGATAAGAGAGAAGGGACCTGGATAGTAAGGTTATGAGAAGGAACCTGGATAATAAGGTTGCTTCAAAATGAAAGCCTGGATAGTAGGGTTGTGAGAAGGAACCTGGATAGTAGGGTTACTTCGATATGAAAGCCTGGATAGTAGGGTTGTGAGAAGGAACCTGGATAGTAGGGTTACTTTGATATGAAAGCCTTGGATAGTAGGGTTGTGAGAAGGAACCTGGATAGTAGGGTTACTTCGATATGAAAGCCTGGATAGTAGGGCTGTGAGAAGGAACCTGGATAGTAGGGTTACTTCGATATGAAATCCTTGGATAGTAGGGCTGTGAGAAGGAACCTGGATAGTAGGGTTACTTCGATATGAAAGCCTGGATAGTAGGGCTGTGAGAAGGAACCTGGATAGTAGGGTTACTTCGATATGAAAGCCTTGGATAGTATGGCTGTAAGAAGGAACCTGGATAGTAGGGTTGCTTCGAAATGAAATCCTGGATAGTAGGGCTGTGAGAAGGAACCTAAATAGTAGGGTTACTTCGATATGAAAGCCTGGATATGAGGGTTGTGAGAAGGAACCTGGATAGTAGGGTTACTTAGATATGAAAGCCTATATAGTAGGGCTGTGAGAAGGAACCTGGATAGTAGGGTTACTTCGATATGAAAGCCTAGATAGTAGGACTGTGAGAAGGAACCTGGATAGTAGGGTTACTTCGATATGAAGGCCTGGATAGTAGGGCTGTGAGAAAGAACCTGGATAGTAGGGTTACTTCGATATGAAAGCCTGAATAGTAAGGCTGTGAGAAGGAACCTGGATAGTAGGGTTACTTCGATATGAAAGCCTTGGATAGTAGGGTTGTGAGAAGGAACCTGGATAGTAGGGTTACTTCGATATGAAAGCCTGGATAGTAGGGCTGTGAGAAGGAACCTGGATAGTAGGGTTACTTCGATATGAAAGCCTGGATAGTAGGGCTGTGATAAGGAACCTGGATAGTAGGGTTACTTCGATATGAAAGCCTTGGATAGTAGGGCTATGAGAAGGAACCTGGATAGTAGGGTTGCTTCGAAATGAAATCCTGGGTAGTAGGGCTGTGAGAAGGAACTTAGATAGTAGGGTTGTGAGAAGGATTCTGGATAGTAGGGTCACTTTGATATGAAAGCCTGGATAGTAGGGCCGTGAGAAGGAACCTGGATAGTAGGGTTACTTTGATATGAAAGGCTTGGATAGTAGGGCTATGATAAGGAACCTGGATAGTAGGGTTACTTCGATATGAAAGTCTGGATAGTAGGGCTGTGAGAAGGAACCTGGATAGTAGGGTTACTTCGATATGAAAGCCTTGAATAGTAGGGCTGTGAGAAGGAACCTGGATAGTAGGGTTATTTCGAAGTGATAATGTAGATTAGTCGACCCATTTGATTTCGGGAACTGAGTTTCCAGTAGTTGTCTGTAGATGTGATCTGTATAACTGCTGGATTTGTTGAAGCTAATCGTCTTTTCCTGCAAAAGATATAAAAAATAGATATTTTATTTAATTATACTTTATTTAATTTTATTAACTAATCTTGTAAATTTAATTAAAACTAGGTTAGCATTTATTTTTCTTTTACACCTATTAAAATATATTTATTTATATATAAAAAAGGCCAAAAATATTTTATAATGCTATTAATATTTTCAAGACAAAAATACCAAAAAAAATACTTTCTTAAACTTATTTTCTTTTGATCAATTAATAGAATTAGGGTTTTATTTAAAATATTTTCTTAATAAATTTAATTTTAATTAATTATTTTCTTTAATTAATTAGGTTAAGACAATTTTCCTTTTTCTCATGAAAATCAAACAAAGATCCATTTTCTTTATATTTTGCATTTTTGTACATTTATTCATTTTTGTACTTTGTATTTATTTATTTCCTTGTACATTGATACCAATTCAATATGGTTGTAATAGACTAACTAGGTTTACATTTTTGCAATCCCCATTCAATTTGTACACCCCCTCCCTTAAATCTTGTAATAGCGTAGTAACTTTAATATTCCGCAATTTATCGCTTTACATATAACATGCTAGTAATTAGGGTTTGTATGGAAAGACTAAAACCAATACTTAAAAACCCTAATTCAAGACAAAATCAAGCATGAAAACAACACACTTGCACACAAGCACCCCTAGGGTAAATCCACTTGGTTGCCTTTACAAAATGGCCATATTACGCATGTGAGGTATCTTAGCAAAAACAAGCAAATATAAGATCATAGTCTCTCGATGACGCTATCTAAGTTTCCTTTCAAATGATCTTAGTCCCTTAAAGAAAAGTCTAAGATACCTTGCAACATTTCTAATCATGGTTATATGATGACCCATACCCGTCCCGTTTACATCCAAAGATAGGGTTGCTTACCAAATCAATGGTAAGACAACAATGTCAAAGGAAAAGAAAATGAACAAGAAAGACTTTTTGAGTAGGTAGAATGTTCGTAATTGCTTCCTCAATTTCAAACAAACATCCTTGCTATTTTCAAAAACACGTACACTTTCAAAAATATTACAAACTTGAAAACATTTTCAAAAGATCAAACATCTTTGTATACATTCTTACAAACAAGAATCATTACAAATATTGCCTAAACAATAGCCTCTTTACAAAATACTTTCAAAAGCCACACAAAGCACAATTTCAAACAAAAGCAAGTGATCTAGCAAGTAACTAAGATCCCATGGAAAACCATGGATGAAAAGGGTGCTAATACCTTCCCTTTTCATAATCTACCCCCCCCCCCCCCGAACTTAAGAAATAATCTCAAAGGTCTTTCCTGTGCTTTTTCACCTTTCCTTTTGGATAAAAGAAAAGTCGGCGGCGAATCTTGCTAACTGCAATATTTGCGAGCAAACGCAAAACCCTCAAGTCAGTTCTCCCACCGTATCACAGAACTGGCGACTCTGCTGGGGAGTATCTTAAAAGTGGGGTTACCTTAGAGATATATCACATTTACTTGCTTGCATTGTTTGACTTGTATGCTTTACATTATGGTTCTTTGTTTGGATTTGAATCCTCTACCCGGATTTGGGATACATTATAGGTAAGTAGCAATACATTGTGGAAATTGTGCGGGGTATACCGACATCGTCTAAACAATAGCTATGTTAGTGCGACATATTTGTGGGTACCGGTAGCCTTTGAGTTAATCAAAGAGAATATGGGGCCACTGAGTGATGTCACGAAGCACTAATTAACTTTTAGAACCTTTACTTGACCAACCTGGCCTTTAGGATATAGTGAGATGACCGGCTTTGGTGCAGTCCGAAGTTGGTAGATACTCGATACTACACTCATTGAGGTTTGGTTTCTTGGGATATTTCGGTCGCCATTAAAGAGACTTGTGCTGAAACAATGACCATGGAAACAAACCAGTGATATTGAGCTCCTTAGAACCCGGTTACTATTACTAGGGCAGGTTGAGCCAACTAAACTTCAAGAGGGTACTTACCTATGAGACTCCGTGCAAGCCTAAACCTAAGCACTTATTTGCTTTGTTTGTATATACATACTTGTACATAACATCATGAACATCATAACATCATACACATTCACTAACCATTTCAAGGATCTTGGGATTTATCTTTGTTCTGTTTTGTAGGGTATTGATTCTCTTCGTAGGAAAACTATTCAAGTCAACCTTGTAAGGATCCCTCCACAACTTAAGGAACTTGCTTCAAGGATTCCCGAAAACTCTCCATTCATAGAGAGACATAGTCACCTACTCAACTTGGTCACCTCTAACATAGATGGGGACATGATGGAGGTGCTCTTTCAGTTCTTTGATCCTTTACACCATTGCTTCACATTCCCCGATTATCAACTTGTGCCTACTTTGGAAGAGTTCTCCCGACTCTTAAGGATTCCCATTCTTAATCAACTACCTTTCAACAGTATGGAAAGAGACCCAAATCCAGAAGAGATTGCTCAAGCTTTACACTTGCACTCATCTGATGTCATAACTCATTGGGAAACAAGGAGTGGTGTCAAAGGTTTCCTAGCAAAGTTCTTGTTCGAGAAAGCCCAAAACTGTTGGAACTCCTTGGATTTGAAGGCCTTTGAGGAAATTGTGGATCTCCTCATTTATGGGATGGTTTTATTTCCAAATCCTGACCAACTAATAGATGTGAACACCGTCAAAATCTTCATATCCCGCAACCCGGTGCCTACTTTGCTAGGTGATATCTTACATTATTTTCACACCCGCACTATGAGGAAAAGAGGTGTCCTTATGTGTTACACTCCTCTCTTGGAAAGATGGTTTATTTCACATCTTCCCCAATCTGTATTAAAGAATAAACAAGGTTCAAGGTGGTCACAAAGGTTGATGACGCTCAAACATTCAAACATTCATTGGTTCTCCCGATCCATAGAGAATGTTACTATTGTCGATCGTTATGGAGAATTTCCTAATGTACCTTTACTTAGAATTAGGGGAGGTATCACCTACAACCCCTGCTTAGCCTTAAGACAGTTTGGTTACACTCGAACGAATGGCCCTCATGAGATGCTGATTCAAGGTTTGGTATTTGACTACGACAATGACGATCAAGGTCTTCGCCAGAGATTTATCCGAGCTTGGAGGATGTTGAACAAGGTAGATAGCAAGACATTGGAGCATAAGAATTCCATCCCTCTTGAGCCTTACCTCAAATGGGTACAAACTCGTGCTCAAAGTCTGATGATGCCTTCTCCCTCCATTCTCCCGGTAATCATTGAGCCTGTCATGGAAGGAGATGTTCCATACACAATCCTACATCCTGACATTCCCACCTCTCTTGAATACTTACAAAGAGATTGGATACAACTCAAGGGGGAGCGAGATACTTTAGAAGCCCAATTCTATGCAAGCGAGAAGAAGGTTTTGGAAATCACTAAGCAACTTCATGAGGAGCAGACTCTGAATGCCTACATTGCACCAAAGAGGATGCGTACTACCTTTCTATCTTAGAGTTTTTGTATTTTTTTTGCCCAAGGAGGCACTGATGTACTCAAGCTTTAATTTATTAATATAACGTGTGTTTCCTTTTTTGTCTAAAACAAATTTGAATCTTTAAAATCCTTGAAATCATTGCATATGCATTTACCATTCATCATAACATAAACAAGTTTCTTGCAACAAATCTCCTCATCTCTCTACTGTTTATTTCAGTAAGATGGATCTCGAGCAAACAGTGAAGGACCTCTAAGCTCAGAATGCATAATTTCAACAGTTGTTCTTAACTCTAGCCAAAGGACAAGAAGAGTTGAAGACCTTGCTGGTTGAGGAGAAGAAAAAGAAGATGAAGAAAATAACCGGAATTTTGAACATGGGAAGAAGATTCCAAGGGCAAACAAGAAGGGCCTTAGACTTTACAACGACATCCGGTGAGAAAGACAATCAAGATGGGAAGGGCAAGGAATCAGTTGTTCAGTCTGATTCAGAAGAGGAAGAGGAGGAAGAAGACTATTCTGAAGAACAATATCCTTCAGCCGACGATAAGTATAAGCATCTAGAAGAACGGTTAAGTGCGATGGAAATCCAAAAAGTGCCTGGATTGGACTTCGAGTAATTGGGCTTAGTGTCGGGAATTGTCGTTCCTCCAAAATTCAAAGCACTTGTGTTCGCCAAATATGACAGAGTCTCATGCCCCAAAATGCATCTCTGGTCCTATGTGAGGAAAATCCAGCCTCATACCTCCGACAAGGATTTATGGGTACACTTCTTCCAAGACAGCCTGTCTGGAACTCAACTTGATTGGTTTTATCAGTTAGAAAGAGACAACGTTCATAACTGGGAAGATCTCGCTGCTTCCTTTAACAAACAATACCAATACAACACTGATCTTGCACCTACCCTTACTCAACTCCAGAGTATGGCCATGGTTTCAAGTGAAGGCTTCAAGGACTATGTGCAAAAATGGAGGGACTTGGCCGGAAGAGTTCAACCTCCCCTATATGAAAGATAGTTGGTAAACATGTTTTTGGGCACCTTGTCTGGTCCCTTCTTCAATCACTTAATTAGGAGTTCATCGACAGGTTTTACTGAATTGATATTGACCGGAGAAAGGGTAGAAGCCTGGATAAAGAATGGAAAGATTCAAAGAGATGCCTCCTCTGCAGGTGTAAGGAAGCCATTCATCGGAAAGAAAGAAGTGGTTGTTGTGTATCCTCAAAGAAATCAAGATAGGGCTGAACGTTGTCCAATGGTGGGGGCTGTCATGATTCCTAAACCTGCGCCTGATCAGCAGAGAAACAACCAACAAAGAATGGAAAGACCAATCAGACAATTCACCAGAATTAATATGACACTATCTCAAGTATTTCCACATCTGTTAAGATCCAACCTAGTGACTTTGAAAGAAGCTCCAAAGAATCCTAACATAACCTCTCCTCACTATCATCCCAATTCCTATGGTGCATACCATTCTGAGAGTCCCGACCATGACACTAACAACTGTTGGGCTCTAAAGAACAAAGTACAAGACCTCCTTGAAGCCAAAGAGATTGAATTCGATGCGCCAGAAAAACCCAATTTCATTTCTGCCCCTATGCCCAAACACGGCCATAATACTAACGCCATTGAGGAAGATATGTTGTTACTTCAGTTTATGAACTTATGACCCCACTCATGACTATCAAAAAGAATTTGTTGATTGCCGGTGTATTCTAAGGATGTGATGAAAGCTGTCGTCTCTGTTTGTCCTCACCAACCAGCTGTCCTTTGTTGAAAGCAGGCGTTCAGTGCGTAATAGATAACAAAAAAAATTTATTCGAGAAGACTTCTATTCCAACTGTTTCTTACAATGATGTTTCCATCATGACCATTTCCGACCATTCTTCCAGGGTCTCCACCAAAAGATCCGTTAGAATTACATAAGTTCCTAAAGTAGCTCCTTTGATAATTACAATGCCTGGACCAATCCCGTATTCGTCAGACAAAACCGTACCATGGAATTATGGAGGGGATGTCTACTACCACGGTATCAAGCAAGATTGGCCAGCTGCTGAAGATTCAAGTCCTGAGAAAGATGACTCTGATGTCAGTAATATTGCAGGGACTAGCAAGATTACCCAAAGTGGAAGGGTATTCTCTCCAAAAATTGCCCCTCCAAAGGCTATTTCTGGACCTGTAATCATTCATGTTGTTGTTGCTCCTCAGAAGGTTATTCCCAGTCCTACAATCATCTCTACTATTACTCCAACTGACAAAGCTGATACAACCCCTGCTATCACTCCTACTGACATTCCTGCTGTTGGGTTAACTGAGACTCGAGGTAAAAGTATTCCGATTGAGCCTGTCCGGACAAAGTCACAATCATTGGCTATCCCTGAGACCTCCCGGAAAGAGATGGAGGAAATTCTAAAGATCATAAAAAGAAGCGACTATAATGTAGTTGAGCAACTAGGGAAAACTCCATAAAAAATTTCCATGTTGGCTTTATTACTACGTTCTGAGGCTTATGCAAAAGCCTTGGTAAAATTCCTGAAAACTGCCCATGTACCCCCAAGAAACATCTGTCGATCAGTTCCAAGACTGCGTATCCAGCTTAACTGCAGATAATGGTTTAGGTTTCTCAGATGCTGATTTAAAGCCAAGAGGGAGGAAGCATAATGATGCATTACATGTCTTAGTGGAATGCAGGGGCAAAACCTTGGCTTATGTTTTGGTGGACACTAGTTCGTTTCTGAATGTATTGCCTAAAAAGGCTCTTGATAGGCTTGACTGTGAGGTATTGACATTGAAACCAAGCAACATAGTAGTGAGGGCCTTTGACGACTCAAAAAGGATGGTGCATGGGGAAATGGATATCCCCATAAAGGTTGGAACCCAAACATTTGATTCAACTTTTTATGTAATGGATATTCGCCCTTCATATTCCTGCTTGCTAGGCCGACCGTGGATCCACAATGCTGGCGCTGTTACTTATACGTTGCACCAAATGCTAAAATATCTGATTCAAGGGGAAATCATCACCATTCATGGAGAAGAAGAGTATATGATCAGCCATCTCAATTCCTTTCGATATATGGAGTTAGATGGTGAATTTATTGAAACTCCATTGCAGCACTTTGAAGAAGTCTCGTAAGATGTGGCAGTAACCAAGGCTGTGTCTCAAGTTCCCCAGATCACAGGGCCTCCGCTCATGATGTCTTCTTTGAAGGACGCCAAGGCAGTGATAGAAGAAGGTGGGTGCACTATTTGGGGACAACTCCCAAATATCCCATACAAATCTGACAAATTTGGTCTGTGTTTCACTTCAGGTGCCCAGAAGATTGTACGCCACGCTTGTGCCGAAGGACCACCCTTAAAGATCAGCAACCACCAAGTTAGCGTTGTGGAGGATGATGAAGACATCTACAACCTGGAGGATTGGATTTTCCCAACTATCAGTGAAGGGCTCAACAACTGGGAGGCTAGAGATTTTGTCCCGATCACTTTTATCCCACAGTAATTTGTCTTTACATTTTGTTGGATCTGTAATATCAAAACAATTTAGACTCTTAAAACCTTGTGTCTTACCTGAGGCACAATGGTCCATTTGTAAGGGTTATTATCTCATTTCCATATGACATCAATGAATCATGGACGTTTTTGCATACAAAATTTGTGCTCATTGTTTTTCTTTTTACATTTTCATTCTGTTGTAACCCAAAATTTGCCCTCCCATATTCTTCAAGGTTTGTCAAGAATCGTCTTCAAATAGCCCAAAGATTGCTCAAGGGTTGCATAGTCCAAATACCTCCTAAGCCAGCTGAAATTAGGGTTTTGGTTCTTTCAATGAATTTGAGGTTTTCAATGGTTCAATAAAGTCTCATAGGCCTATATACATTGTCAAACATCTACATGTTAAGTTTCAAGACTCACAATGTCAAATTGCACAGTCAAAAGCTCTATTTGCTTCACAATCAACTACAGGGGTAAAATGGTCATTTTACAGTCAAAGGTCGGAATTTTTGGTCAACATCTTATTTTGAGTACACAATCATCATTTGATCAAGTCTTGATCATGATTCCACAAGGATAGCTCAAAAATCATCAAGATGCAAGAAGTTACTATTTTTGGACAGCAGAAAAGTCAACTGTATCTTGACCAAGGCATAACTTTTTCATGGTTCATCAGAAAAATCCCATAAAATGCTTATTTTGAAGGGGATGACATTTCCTACAACTCATCTTCACACTCCAAGTCCAAGAAATGCTCTCACCAAAAGTTATCAATTTCTACATTATAGGTCAATTTCAAAAGTCAACAAAAAGGCACTTTAAGTCAAAGACCATAACTTGAGATTGGTAAATCCAAATGACATGGGACCAAAGGCATTGGTTAGAGGACTTCAAGACCTTTCCAAAATGTCCAAGAACATGCTCATATAATCAAAATTGAGCAAGATATGCATTGGAGAATTTGGGAAATTTTTGTGAATTTACAAAAGTCAACTTTGCTCAAAACACCTTGTTTTTGCTAATGGGCCTCAAATTTCTTCTTGAAACTTTATCCATGGCCTATGCACGACCCATAAAGCTTAATTGAATTATTTTCTTATTTTTTATTAATTATTTGTATTTTTAATCAATATTAATTCATTTAATTAATTTAAATTGTAGGAAATACAAAGATTTGATTTTTCAATCTTTTTGTGAAGCAAGAATGACCTAATCATGCTGGAAATTTCGTGTACCAATCAAGGATATCAAAATCTCCAAATTTAGCAAGTTTTTCCAATCAAAAAGATTCAAAAATATTTGACTTTCAATCAAATATTCAAACCATCATTCCATGGATTTCTTTGCAAGATTCTGACCTAAATTCAGTCCTCTATAAATACATAAGCCAACCCTAATCATGCATACGTGAAAGCTCTACAGAAAAGCCATAACCACATTCAAAAAAATTCAAGAAAACTTGAAAACTGTTTTCTTTATTCCAAGCCAATTCAAGGACTTTTGTGGATTCAAACACGTTGCTGGAAGTGTGAGGAATGTGTAGCAATCAAAACCAAACGCTAAGGCTCAAGAAATCGTCATTTACAGTCTCACGGTTTGATGCTTTTTTTCATAATCGCAACTCATGATTCATACGCATTTGACATATTTTGTTGATTGTTTTGTGTTAGTAGGGACTGTACAAAGCTATTGGCATAGTTTAATTGGATTAAAATTCACAGAATCAAAAGATGCCATTGATGAATTTTAGGGTTCCTGAGCTTGGGATTTAGGGCTTTACAGTCCAGGAAAAATTGGAACCTTTAAGACCCATGGCTGAATTCGTTAGGTCAAGACGAACATGTTGGCACCCTCGCGAAATATTTCTATTAACCACACGCCTAATCGTTATTTTTCCTCATTGTGGGTTGTGGGGGTTAAAAACCCCCGCTATCTAACATGTTTTACAGGCACAAACGAGGAAGACGAAGGACGTGTAAGCCTCTGAGTGGACAGTTCAAAAGGGCGCGCGTTTTTTTATAATTTCAGTCCATTAAGTTGTTTGCATATATTATTTTCACTTGTTATTATATTATCAATTGCAGCGTAATGGCGTAGTGGATGGTGCGTTGGCCAATGATCATTGGGACCTGGGTTCGAATCCCAGGTCCACCCCAAAAGCTTATATTATTTTTCTTAACGTGATCTCATGCAGGCTTCACAAAGTGGTCTACCATGCATTCCAAGCATCCAAGCGCCAAGTGGCCACAGTCACAAATCCAATGGTCAAGAGATGAAGACCACCATGCTCCCAGTCAATGCACATGTGGACGATCTCAGAAGTCAATAGGCATGTGTGTAAATGGGCTTGAAGATTGCTAACAAACCTCCATATTGGGCCATCACCCCCCTGGTTTATTATTCCTTTTTATTTTCTTTTCCTTTTTATTTTCTTTTATTAATTATTATCATTATTATTAAATTAACTCAAGTAATTATTTTCATAATAAAATCAAAAAACTAAAATATTTTTATTATTATTAATTTCACCTTAATTTATTATTTTTGTAAATAAATGTAATTAATTAATTTAGTTGTTTTAATTAGGTTAACTTTAATTATTTTCATAACAAATAAAATAAATTAGAATTAGGGTTTTTTACTAACTTTTGACTTTACTTTATTTTATTTTATTTTCATCAAAACATAAAAGACTAAAAAATACTTTTTCTTTTAATTAATTAATTAATTAGAATTAGGTTTAATTAAATGCAAAAGGGACCAAAATTCATTCTTTTCTCAAAAAGGGTCAAAACCCTAAGGACTTCTCTGATTTAATTTCTTTTCGCGCATATTAATTTTTGATCCAATTATGTAATTGCTCCAAGGATGTAATAGCGTTAATTAGGACTTTTTATCGCTTTCTTTATTTTCTCGCAATTTATTTTTCAAGGGTTGTTTTTGGCGATGTAAATACCCGACGCCTTGTAATAGCGTAGATTTACTTTCCGCAATTTACTTTCCGCACAATTATTAACTGTTATGCATGAAAAGACTACTCTGAAATTAAAATCAAAACGTAGCTCACCATGACATGTGCAAAGATAATTTAACATTAAATCTGACACACTCGCACATGCCACTCCTAGGGTACGCATCACTTGGTTGCCTCGACGTGGTCATTGAGTATAGGGTGTTTTAGAGGTCGCCCTCTTGTCTAAAGATCCAAGTTACCTCGAAAATGTTGCCTCGGATAAAAAGGATCTAGGACATTAGGGTTACCGCTAAGGCGTCCTACTATTGCTTTGGTGACCACATGTCCCTATAATCGAATTGACCCGAACAACTCCAACGACGGTGCTACCTACTTCTCAATAGTGGGATAGTACTGTCTAAAGGACATTTACACAGCTTAATTTCTTTGAGTAGGTAGAGGTTCTTAGATACTTGCTCTTTCAAAATGAAAACAACTTTTCGCAGTGACACTTTTCAAACAAAAGTTTTCAAACAAACACTTCATACACTCTTGAGGACTGATACAAGAGTCAAAACGAAGTTTTCAAACAAACTTTTTCAAAACCCACAAATACAAGAAAAGCAAACATTTTTGAAAACATAGTGAGCAAGTACCTAAGAGCCCGTGGATAACCATGGATAGAAAGGGTGCTAACACCTTCCCTTTCTATAATCTACGTCCCGAACCGAGAAACAACTCGAAAAGGAATTTTGCTGTTCTTTTGTCCTTTCCTTGTGGGAGAAAATAAAAGACGGTGGCGACTCTTGCTTACCGCGACATTTCGCGAACCAGCATTTCAAAACAGTCAGTTCTATTTCCACCGATCACAGAACTGGCGACTCTGCTGGGGACATTATAAGTGAGGTGTACCTTAGGATTAGATCACTATGTTTTCAATTGTATGCCTTGAATGCTTTAATATTGTGGGCTTGTATCAGAGTTTTATAGATCCTAACCCGGATCTGGGGATACCCTTTAGAAGTAGCAACAAACTGTGAGGGAACTGTGCGGGGTATACCGACATGGTTGAAGCAGTTTCTACGTTGATGTGGCACTTTGGTGAGTACCGGTAACCCTTGAGTCAAGTCAAGGAGAGTACGGGGCCGCCGCGTGGTGTCGTGAAGTATCAACTGACCTTAGAACCTTACTTGACCATCCTGGCCTTTTTAGGGGTAGTGAGATGACCGACTTTGGTGCAGTCCGAAGTTGGTAGATACTCGATACTACACTCATTGAGGGTTGTTTTCTTGGAATATTTTGGTCGCCAGTTAAGTGGCTAAATCAAAACAATGAACATAGAAAACAATCCAATGATATTGAGCTCCTTAGAACCCAGTTACTATTTATAGGACAGGTTTTGAGCCAACTAACTTCAAGAGGGTAATACCTAAACTCCATGCTAGCCTAAAATCTAAGGGCTCTTTGTGTGACTTGTATGCTTTCAAACTTGAACTACTTGCACATTCTTGTTATCTGACAACACGAGTTCCTTGCAGGTTTTGTTTACAGTCCTTATTCATTGCAGGACTTACTTACATCACCTCACACTTTTCCTCACATGCATAGCATACACATCATAACATCATACCATAACATTTCCTTAACCATTTCAAGGATCTCAAGGGTTTGTGATGCAGGTCATGATGAACCAACTGTCTAGCAAGGGGAAAAGGGGAGTTATTTTCCTCTAGCCAAGGTTGTTTGGAGATCAAAACACGATAACTTGAGTCAGGGGCTATGACCCACTCGATATGGTGAGCCTAACTCTTGAAGAAGGACTCTCAGCAACATGAAGTTCCTTCAATCAAGCTACCAGATTCAAATTCTAATAGTTTCTTGTTTACCCCATGAGATCCTTGAAAACATTGCATACATACATATCATTGCATTACAGGTACCCCTTTTTACAGGTCACTTATCTTCTTCGCTGTTTATTTCAGCAATCATCATGTCTTCTGAACCTTCCACTGAACAAGCTATCAAGGCCCTCCAGGCCCAGAATGCCCAATTCCAAGAGTTGGTTATGAGCCTAGCCCAGGGTCAACAGGACTTAAAGACTCTGATTCTGAAAGAAAGGAAGAAGAAGAAGAAGAGGACCGTTTTGTTCAACACTGGACGCAGATTTGGAAATGGACTGCAAAATGAGGTTGATCTGACCACCTCCTCTGCAGAGAAAGACAGCCCGCAAGAGAGAAGGGTTCCTAGTCCCGTAGTCTCCGACAACGAGACAAATTATAATGATGAACAGTATCCTCCTGCCGAGGATAGGTACAAACAGCTGGAGGACCGCTTAAGTGCTATGGAGATACAGAATGTGCCCGGGTTGGACTTTGGAGACCTAGGCTTATCCTATGGGGTGGTGATTCCCCATAAGTTCAAGGCACCTGCTTTTGCCAAATACGACGGAGCTTCCTGCCCAAAGCTGCACCTCCGGTCGTATGTAAGGAAGATCCAACCTTACACCGCTGACAAGAATTTGTGGATTCATTTCTTCCAGGATAGTCTTTCAGGGACTCAACTCGAATGGTTCTATCAGCTGGATGGAGCCAGTATTCGTAACTGGGAGGACTTGGCTACTGCGTTCTATAAGCAGTATCAGTATAATTCCGACCTCGCTCCTACGCGTACCCAACTCCAGGGTATGTCACTAGGAACGGGTGAAGGATTTAAGGAGTATGCTCAAAATTGGAGAGACCTGGCTGGAAGGGTGCAACCACCTTTGACTGACCATGAGCTTGTTGACATGTTCTTGGGGACCCTGTCTGGTCCGTTCTTCAATCATTTGATCGGAAACTCTTCAGCCGGGTTTACAGACCTTATCTTGACTAGGGAAAGGATTGAAGTTGGCATCAAAAGTGGGAAGATTCAAGAGGCTACACCTCCTGATACTCAGAAAAAGCCCTACAATGGAAAAAAAGAGTCCAATGCTGTGTATGGTAAAAAGAGTCGTCATGATCAACATGTAGGGGCAACCCAAATCTATAATCCTATGCTTGCTCAACAAGGACAGGGGCATCAACGTAAGGAGGTCGCACCTAAAAGACAATTCACTAAGATTAACATGTCACTGGCTCAAGCGCTACAGCAAATGTTGAAGGCAGGGCTGATTACATTAAGGGCTCCTCTCCGGAATCTAAACACTTCCGCTCCTACCTATCATCCCAGTGAAAGGTGTGCATACCACTCTGACAGTCCGGGACATGACACAAACAACTTCTGGGCCCTGAAGAACAAGGTTCAAGACATGATTGATGCCAAAGAAATCCAGTTTGAAGCACCAGAGACTCCAAACATAATCATTGCCCCTATGCCAAATCATTGAAGGCTTTGTTTCATTTGAATTCTGAAGTTGTATTTTTCTTTGCTTATTCAAACAATTATCATGTCAAACTCTGTTATTTCATTAATGCATTACACGTGTCTGTTTTGAATTAATTGTTTTCACTATGCTTAAAATTGCTTCATTTTTTGTGATGTTCAACTCTCGATCTAAAATTCTAAACCTTCTGAGGGAGGATGACGAAAATGATACCACGATCTTTACAGTATGCTTTTGAACAGACCCCGCTGATGAGGTACATGCATTGTTTCAAATCCTAAACAATGGAGTTATAAGGAAGATAATCCCTAGTCAACCCCTTTGAGCCAAAGAAGTTGGAGTTTTTCTTTTCAAAAATTAAAACCCTTAATCATAACCTGGGGCAGGGTAGTTCTCTCAGTTCTCTCAGTTGATCCAGGTGCACAATGAATGGCATCAAAGGAGTCCTTCAAAAACAAGAGACAATGATGGTTCCCTATAATCGTAAGGACATGCAGTCATTATCTTTCAAAAATAAAAGCCCAATAAGTCAACACCTATGAAGGAGACTTATAAAAACTGGGGCATCCCGCTGACTGTAATCACAAAAGAAACAGTTCAAGCAAAAAACATGGATAACGAAATAAAAAAGAAAGAGGTCCTACAAACCCTCAACAAAAAGAAATGACTGCCTATTCACAATAAACTATCAATATCCGAACCATCACCTGAATATCAGAGCAAAGACTCAAACAAAATCTAAATGCACGATTAGCTGAGTTTAGGATCGAAGAACATCACGAAGAGCGGGTGGGTACAAATAAAATTTGAGCCTTTATCCTTTGTTTCTTAAACCGTGAACCAGGCCACGTTATAACCCTTAAAAGTCCTAGCCGAAGCATGGGTTAGTTCGAAAGCATACTGTTACAAAAGGTATCCTGACTCCTGTAGGGCTTGCTGTAAAATCCTGAGTTGACATCACATTTTACAAAAATTCACTTGTTTTATTGAAAACTGCATTTTCAAAAACTTCAAGACAGACATAAGCTTTGCATTTTTAAAGTAACATTGTTTGCATATGACTATTTGTTCAAACAGCAGAGAAATTCACACGATGAATATCTAGTGAACAAAAATCTCAAGTGGAAAAATACTTCCAATCAAGGGGCAGACATGATCATGGTCCGTCATCTGGGGCAGTCCAGTCAAGATTCAAGGAATCTCTCAAAATGCCAAATGGCCAGGGGCAGATCTCCATCTGAATCAACTGGGGCATTGGGCATGAATTCCAGCGACAAATCTGGTACGATCAAACATCTTTTGGTAATATGGCAACACAACACTATTGACAGTGACAACTCCCTACATTCTGAGAGCATGGACATAGTCGAAAAATACTACGCATAATCAAAGACCCGCTAGGCCGACTGGCCTAGGCAAAAATAAGGGCTTCCCGGCGAACCAAAAGGGTTCGGGCAAAAATAAGGGATGAAAAAATAAAAAAATCTGTACACCCGGCAAGTCGAAAACCTGAAAAGGCGGCTTGGGAAAAAATGGGTATCCCGGTGGACTGAAAACCCGAAAGGGCGGTCCAGGCAAAAATTAGGGATCAAAGCGTACGACTATGTCCCGTCATCTCGTCACTTGCCTACCAGAAGAAGACTTGTCCATCGACAGTTATCAAGCACCTCCACAGGTACCTTCTCCCACAGAAGCTGGGGCAATAAGAATTGTCTAAACGATCTAGTTGCTTTGTCCACCAAGGTACCAAGGTAGGTTCAACTGAAGCATATGACCAAGATACTTCCACTCCCCGCAGAGTAAGATAAGAATCAACAATACTCTCCCCTAGCAGAGTTGGTCTCCCCTTAGCCCTAAAAAGGCATAGTATCTCCAACAAGTCAGCAATACTCTCTCTAAGCAGAGTTGGTCTCTCATCAGCCCTAAAAAGGCACAGTATCCCTAGCAAGTCAGCAACACTCTCCCCAAGCAGAGTTAGGCTACTATCAGCCCTAAGGAAGTTGGGTATCCCCATAAGATCTCAATATTCTCCAGCAGAGTATACAGATATTCCCCAGCAAGCATCCCCGGCAGTCTTAATATTCCTCGACGGAAATATAAGATTGTTCCCCGGCGGAATACAAGGTACCCCCCAGTGGAGCCACTTCCCAGCACAGTCTGAAAAAGTTTCCCCAGGAGAGTTGAATCATCTTACCCAGTAGATTCTGGAAGCTTGTCCCCTGCCGAGTACAAATATCTCTCCCCAGCCATATTCAGAGGTTAGCCCCCACCAGAGTCTAACTGGGTTATCCTCAGCAAATTGCAACGGAAAGATCGTCCTCAGCGAAGTTCTCTCTATCCCCAGCGGAGTTCATCAAATTCCCCAACCGAGCTTATCAACGGAATACCCAGCGAAGTTATCATTAAAACCTCAGCAAAGCACCTCTTCCCACAGAGTAATGCCCCATAGAGTAATCTCTTCACCAGGTTTATCCCCCAACGGAGTCATCTTCTCCTACCGGTTTATTCTTGCAATCATCATCCCCAGCGGAAACGAAGAACTCTACTCTTCAACATCAACCCAGGATTTAAGAAACTTCCCGGCATTCGTCAAGGATTTATTTTCCCAGACGAAAATACATTCATAAACATTTCACATTTCATACCTCCTGCTTACATACATGATAAAGTGCATACGACACGATCTCATTTATTTTTGAGAACATCATGACATCGTGCATTTCATACATCATGACATTGCATACGACTAATGTTTTGCCTTTTCAGGAAAAGGTCAATCCAAAGATGATTACCATCAACCTTTTGAAGTTCCAGATTCGATACCTGTATCTAGCCAGGGCGTATCTGTGAGCGATTGATTGTAAATCTATACCTGTATCTAGCCAGGAAAGTATCTGCATGAAGAGATTGAAGATCAATACCTGTATCTAGCCAGGAAGTTATCTTTCATTCTCAGGTCAGAGGTCTACACCTGTATCCAGCCAGGAAAGCTATCTCGACCAACCTTTTGAAGTTCCAGATTCGATACCTGTATCTAGCCAGGGCATATCTGTAAGCGATTGATTGTAGATCTATACCTGTATCTAGCCAGGAAAGTATCTGCATGAAGAGATTGAAGATCAACACCTGTATCTAGCCAGGAAGTTATCTTTCATTCTCAGGTCAGAGGTCTACACCTGTATCCATCCAGGAAAGCTATCTCGACCAACCTTTTGAAGTTCCAGATTCGACACCTGTATCTAACCAGGAAATATCGATGGACGATTGATTGTAGATTCGATACCTATATCTAGCCAAGAAAGCATCTGCATGAAGAGATTGAAGATCAACACCTATAACAGGCCAGGAAATTATCTTGTATTCTTAGGTTAGAGGTCTACACTTGTATCCATCCAGGAAAGCTATCTCGACCAACCTTTTTTTAAGTTCCAGATCGACACCTGTATCTAGCCAGGAAATATCTGTGAGCGATTGATTGTAGATCTATACCTGTATCTAGCCAGGAAAGTTATCTACATGAAGAGATCGAAGATCAATACCTGTATCTATCCAGGAAGCCATCTTTCTTTCTCAGGTCAGAGGTCTAAACCTGTATCCAGCCAGGAAAGCTATCTCGACCAACCTTATTAAGTTCCAGATTAACACCTGTAACTAGCCAGAAAATATCTGTGGACGAAGGATTGTAGATTAATACCTGAAGCCAGACAGGACAACCATCTACTTGACCATCATAAAGCAAGCATACACCGGTTCCCTCTCTTCCAAGATGCAGTTTTACATAGACTCATCATCAGGCAACCCTACACAGGTTCCTTCTTTCAACCTACCAGGTTACAATTCAACAAGCATTTCCAGATGGCATCTTTAAGCCCATCTCCACAACCATCCATTACATATCCAGATGGCATCTATAAGCCCATCCCCGACAAGATTCTGTCACGTCTTCAGATTGCATCTATAAGCCCATCCTTTTATCCATCATCTCTCCAAATGGCATCTGTAATCCCATTCCCGACATCACATTGCTGATACTACACTATGCGAGTGCAAATTTCTGGGCACTTTAGTGTTCAATCATCTTCCACCTTCGGATCACGAAAGGCACACAAGCCAATCTACATCCTCAGGTTTAAGAAGATTGAACAGGGGCAACTGTTGTACCCCAAAATTTTCCCTCCCATATTCTTCAAGGTTTGTCAAGAATCATCTTCAAATAGCCCAAAGATTGCTCAAGGGTTGAACAGTCCAAATACCTCCTAAGCCAGCTGAAATTAGGGTTTTGGTTCTTTCAATGAACTTGAGGTTTTCAATGGTTCAATCAAGTCTCATAGGCCTATATACATTGTCAAACAGCTACATGTCAAGTTTCAAGACTCACAATGTCAAATTGCACAGTCAAAAGCTCTATTTGCTTCACAATCAACTATAGGGGTAAAATGGTCATTTTACAGTCAAAGGTCAGAATTTTTGGTCAACATCTTATTTTGAGTACACAATCATCATTTGATCAAGTCTTGATCATGATTCCACAAGGATAGCTCAAAAATCATCAAGATGCAAGAAGTTACTATTTTTGGACAGCAGAAAAGTCAACTGTATCTTGACCAAGGCATAACGTTTTCATGGTTCATAAGAAAAATCCCATCCAATGCTCATTTTGAAGGGGATGACATTTCCTACAACTCATCTTCACACTCCAAGTCCAATAAATGCTCTCACCAAAAGTTATCAATTTCTACATTATAGGTCAATTTCAAAAGTCAACAAAAAGGCACTTTAAGTCAAAGACCATAACTTGAGATTGGTAAATCCAAATGACATGGGACCAAAGGCATTGGTTATATGACTTCAAGACCTTTCCAAAATGTCTAAGAACATGCTCATATGATCAAAATTGAGCAAGATATGCATTGGAGAAGTTGGGAAATTTTTGTGAATTTGGAAAAGTCAACTTTGCTCAAAACACCTTGTTTTTGCTAATGTGCCTCAAATTTCTTCTTGAAACTTTATCCATGGCCTATGCACGACCCATCAAGCTTAATTGAATTATTTTCTTATTTTTTATTAATTATTTGGATTTTTAATCAATATTAATTCATTTAATTAATTTAAATTGTAGGAAATACAAAGATTTGATTTTTCAATCTTTTTGTGAAGCAAGAATGACCTAATCATGCTGGCAATTTCGTGTACCAATCAAGGATATCAAAATCTCGAAATTTAGAAAGTTTTTCCAATAAAAAAGATTCAAAAATATTTGACTTTCAATCAAATATTCAAACCATAATTCCATGGATTTCTTTGCAAGATTCTGACCTAAATTCAGTCCTCTATAAATACATAAGCCAACCCTAATCATGCATACGTGAAAGCTCTGCAGAAAAGCCATAACCACATTCAAAAAAATTCAAGAAAACTTGAAAACTGTTTTCTTTATTCCAAGCTAATTCAAGGACTTTTGTGGATTCAAACACGTTGCTGGGAGTGTGAGGAACGTGTAGCAATCAAAACCAAACGCTAAGGCTCAAGAAATCATCATTTACAGTCTCACGGTTTGATGCTTTTTTTCATAATATCAACTCATGATTCATACGCATTTGACATATTTTGTTGATTGTTTTGTGTTAATAGGGACTGTACAAAGCTATTGGCATAGTTTAATTGGATTAAAATTAACAGAATCAAAAGATGCCATTGATGAATTTTAGGGTTCCTGAGCTTGGGATTTAGGGCTTTACAGTCCAGGAAAAATTGGAACCTTTAAGACCCATGGCTGAATTCGTTAGGTCAAGACGAACATGTTGGCACCCTCGCGAAATATTTCTATTAACCACACGCCTAATCGCTATTTTTCCTCATTGTGGGTTGTGGGGGTTAAAAACCCCCGCTATCTAACATGTTTTACAGGCACAAACGAGGAAGACGAAGGACGTGTAAGCCTCTGAGTGAACAGTACAAAAGGGCGCGCGTTTTTTTATAATTTCAGTCCATTAAGTTGTTTGCATATATTATTTTCACTTGTTATTATATCATCAATTGCAGCGTAATGGCGTAGTGGATGGTGCGTTGGCCAATGATCATTGGGACCTGGGTTCGAATCCCAGGTCCACCCCAAAAGCTTATATTATTTTTCTTAACGTGATCTCATGCAGGCTTCACAGAGTGGTCTACCATGCATTCCAAGCCTCCAAGCGCCAAGTGGCCACAGTCACAAATCCAATGGTCAAGAGATGAAGACCACCATGCTCCCAGCCAATGCACATGTGGACGATCTCAGAAGTCAAACATGCCTGTGTGTAAATGGGCTTGAAGATTGCTAACAAACCTCCATATTGGGCCATCACCCCCCTGGTTTATTATTCCTTTTTATTTTCTTTTCCTTTTTATTTTCTTTTATTAATTATTATTATTATTATTATTAAATTAACTCAAGTAATTATTTTCATAATAAAATCAGAAAACTAAAATATTTTTATTATTATTAATTTCACCTTAATTTATTATTTTTGTAAATAAATGTAATTAATTAATTTAGTTGTTTTAATTAGGTTAATTTTAATTATTTTCATAACAAATAAAATAAATTAGAATTAGGGTTTTTTACTAACTTTTGACTTTACTTTATTTTATTTTATTTTCATCAAAACATAAAAGACTAAAAAATACTTTTTCTTTTAATTAATTAATTAATTAGAATTAGGTTTAATTAAATGCAAAAGGGACCAAAATTCATTCTTTTCTCAAAAAGGGTCAAAACCCTAAGGACTTCTCTGATTTAATTTCCTTTCGCGCATATTAATTTTTGATCCAATTATGTAATTGCTCCGAGGATGTAATAGCGTTAATTAGGACTTTTTATCGCTTTCTTTATTTTCTCGCAATTTATTTTTCAAGGGTTATTTTTGGCGATGTAAATACCCGACGCCTTGTAATAGCGTAGATTTACTTTCCGCAATTTACTTTCCGCACAATTATTAACTGTTATGCATGACAAGACTATTCTGAAATTAAAATCAAAACGTAGCTCACCATGACATGTGCAAAGATAATTTAACATGAAATCTGACACACTCGCACATGCCACTCCTAGGGTCCGCCTCACTTGGTTGCCTCGACGTGGTCATTGAGTATAGGGTGTTTTAGAGGTCGCCCTCTTGTCTAAAGATCCAAGTTGCCTCGAAATAGTTGCCTCGGATAAAAAGGATCTAGGACATTAGGGTTACCGCTAAGGCGTCCTACTATTGCTTTGGTGACCACATGTCCCTATAATCGAATTGACCCGAACAACTCCAACGACGGTGCTACTTACTTCTCAATAGTGGGATAGTACTGTCTAAAGGACATTTACACAACTTAATTTCTTTGAGTAGGTAGAGGTTCTTAGATACTTGCTCTTTCAAAACGAAAACAACTTTTCGCACTGACACTTTTCAAACAAAAGTTTTCAAACAAACACTTCATACACTCTTGAGGACTGATACAAGAGTCAAAACGAAGTTTTCAAACAAACTTTTTCAAAACCCACAAATACAAGAAAAGCAAACATTTTTGAAAACATAGTGAGCAAGTACCTAAGAGCCCGTGGATAACCATGGACAGAAAGGGTGCTAACACCTTCCCTTTCTATAATCTACCTCCCGAACCGAGAAACATCTCGAAAAGGAATTTTGCTGTGCTTTTGTCCTTTCCTTGTGGGAGAAAATAAAAGACGGTGGCGACTCTTGCTTACCGCGACATTTCGCGAACCAGCATTTCAAAACCGTCAGTTCTATTTCCACCGATCACACATTCCTTTCAAAGATAGTTATACTCTTACACACACTCACACTCACAATGCAGTTCTGCATCCATTCGGGATCCCATGGATAACGGTTCAAAATCTACCGAGCTGAAGATGAAGGTGAGGAAGATTGTGAAGTACCAGGTGAACTTTCCAGATTACTACAACAAGAAGAGAGGACAATCCAACCTCACGAGGAGCCAGTGGATACTATCAACCTAGGTACCGAAGAAGACAAAAGAGAAGTCAAGTTGGGTGCCAATCTGGAACCCAGTGTCAAGGAGCGTCTGATTCAGTTGCTACACGAGTATGTTGAGGTCTTTGCCTAGTTGTATGAAGACATGCCAGGACTTGATGCAGATATTGTGGTACATTGTCTACCTACAAAAGAGGATTGCCCACCAGTAAAACAAAAGGTTCGTCGTGAAGAAGTGAAAAACACAAGAAAGGGGGGGGGGGGGGGGGGGGGGGTGAATTGAAACTTAAAATAAAAAGCGCAGTAGACCAGATATTTTTATCCTGGTTCATTTGATCTCAAACTACTCCAATCTACCCGTCAATGTGATTTTGCCTCTCTCCAACGAGGACTTAATTCACTAATCAAAAACTGATTACAACACTACTTTGACAACTGCCAAAGTCGTCTTGAGTACAACCACAACCCGATTAATCTCAAGGAAAACTAGCTTAATCAAGATAAAAGACTATTATGTGTATAGTTTGTTTTTCCTTACAAAAACAGTATCACCACTGTGATATTTTACACAATTTTGAGCGTAAATATGAATATGTAGGCTTGCAGCATTTTAGAGGTATTTTGCAGTGGTATAAAAAATCGTAAACGATTTATCCTCTTAGCTTGTTTATATAGGCATAGAAATCGTGTCCAACATAAAGCGTGATAATGGACATTCAATGTTGTTTCCATATTGAGAAGATTCTTGTCTGAATGAAGTCGTTGCATGTGATGCTGTCTTGATTGAATAGTAACACTTCAGAACTTAGAATCTTGCATGCTGCAATTGCTTCAGAACATTGATGACTCAGATATGTGAGGATCTGATGGTATATGAAACTTCTGTTCAGAATTAGAGTATTCTTCACTTCAGTGCAGGTTCTGATCATCATTCTTTAGCGCATATTCTGATTACCTCAGCTTGAAAGCTTCTATAGCTTAATATCTGATGCTGCTTTGGTCAGAACTTCTGCATACAAAATAACACAAATTTAGAGTGCATATTTGTTCTTTGTGTTTTTTATCATCAAAACTCTAATTAAGGGTTGTAGAATCAAACTATGTTCTAACAATCTCCCCCTTTTTGATGATGACAAAAACTAGGATTTTCAATGAAAAATATAGAACAAAAAGCTTAAGAGAGACTCCCCCTGAGTTGATTACTTCCCTGAAGTTCCTTCTCGTCAGACCTTTTGATGCATCTTCTTCTGTCCTTATCAAAATGTGGTCTTGTTCAAGCTTTTCAGAAAATATAGAGGTTTAAATATTCAGAATGTTTGAGACTTTGTCCCGGTATTCAGTTATTGAAAATATCTTACTTTCTCCCCCTTTTTGTCAGGTATCAAAAAGCAATATAATCAGAGTCAAAAAGGATGAATTATATTGAAAACAGAATGCAATGACAATTTTCAGAAACAAGGAGGATAAGAAAAAAATACAGATGAACAATTTAAAGAAAATCTAAGAAGGAGGGTGAAGGCGTGTGAACAACGCTTCCAACAAGCTCTTGATCTGAGTGCTTGACTCTTCCTGCTTTCCCAGAATGTCTTTGATTTCTTTTGTTGTATCTTATTGTTTATCCAAAATACCCTTGATCTCTTTGTTTGTATCCTCTTGCTTATCCAGTCTGGCATGGATTAAGGCATTCTCCTTCTTCAACTCTTCCAGAGTTTGCATGACTAGTGATGAAGCTGGTGTATCTTCAGGGATTGCATGTCGTTCAGAACATTCTACAGCCTCTTCTGATTGAACCACTTCTTCTGTTACAATCATGTTTTTTGGAGCAGTAGTCAGAGGGTGACTATCAGAATATGGTTTAGTGACTTCTGAAGGATGGTGCTCTTTCCAGGGAGCATTATCCAGCGAAAGAATTTCTTTCTTGTACCATTGGCTCAGAACTTGATCTTAGAAGGCTTTCAGCTGATCACTGAAGTTCCGCTGAGCCCTTTCATAGCCCAATTCTTTCAGCTTCTGGGTTTCAGAGTTGAGCCATTTTCTGAATCTTTCCCATAGAGAATCAGAAGCAGCAGGATTAGAAATCTCTTCACTTGCTTGCTTCAAAGAAGTAATCCATTCTTGCATTTCTGTTTCAAAAATCAACAGATTCTTACTGATATCTGATTTGGTTGAGTTGGTTTAGATTTGGGAGTGGCAATTTTGTTTGAGGTGGAAGCTAGTTGGTCCAACACTTATGGATCAATGACAAGTCTGAGGTTGTCAGCTGGACGGTTGATGGGTGATGGAGTGGAAGAGTCAAAAATCAGGATTGGTGAGTTAGGGGTGTTTGATGGTGTAGATTCATATGGTGAATGGATTTTTGGAATATCATGAATAATGAGAGGTAAGCGAACCGTAAGAGGTTTTGTTATTCCAGGGATTGGGATAGTGGTATCAGAATCTGAAGGGGAGTCTTCAGATTGGTTAGCGGTAGCATGTTGAATTTCTGGTTTAGGAATTTCAGAAGATGGGTTTTTAGAGGGAGGAGTGAGAGAGTTTTCATTCTCTGGTTGAGGTGAGTTGAGGTTCAGATGTTCTGGTTGAGGTGAGTTGAGGTTCAGATGTTCTTGTTAAGGAGAGTGTGGTTGTGAACTTTCTGGTTGAGGAGAGTGTGGTTGTGGATTTTCTGGTTGAGGAGAGTGTGGTTATGGATTTTCTGGTTGAGGAGAGTGTGGTTGGGGATTTTCTGGTTGTTGAGGTTGAGTGTTTGGATTTTCTGGGAGTGGTGAGGAAAAGTCTTGATCAAACAGTTCAATATCAGATAGAACTTTAGCAAGTTCTGGTTGATGATGTTCTGGATTTGGATTTGGATTGGGGGAGTGAGGTTCATTCAAGAAGTTTCCAAGAGTTACAGATGGATCAAACTCTATGTAAAAATCCTCAAATGTTTGGGGTGAAGGATTTTCTGTTGGTTGAGGGGGAATGGTTTCAGATGTTAGAATAGCTATTGACTTTACAACAGAAACAGAAGATGGATTACCTTTCTTTTTCGTAGCTTTTTGTGTCCTCTGAGAGGATCCTTCTCTTGCTACCTTCCTCTTTTTGGATTTCTTTAACACAACCTCTGGAGCTGGCTTGTGCAGATCTTGGATGTTGATTTCTAGAATAGTCCCATCAGCTTTGTAAGCCTCAAGGTATCTGACTATGATTTCTAGAGAGGCATTTATCTCAGAAAATAGTGGAAAATCCTTCAGAGGGATTCTCTTGGAAGTGATGGCCTCATGAGAAGCAGTTGTTGGTTTCTTCTTAATGTTCTCAATAATCTTCATTTTCTTCAGATTCTTGGCATTCAAGGGTTTCCCAGCAGTTGCTTCCAAAGTACTGATTTCTTGAGCCTCTATCAGATGTTCTATCATCCTGTTTTCTGTTAGAATATCTGAAATCAATCTTCCAAGAGGAATCCAATCCCTCTTAGTTCTTTCTTATTCTCTTGTCTCTTTCACACTTGTTCTGAGATGGTTGAAAAGCAAGTGTGGAAGGTTTATCTTGGTCTTCTTTGCAATGAAGTAAATCATAAACTGCTGATCAATATTGATGTAATCAGGAGAGCTTGTAGGCTTCCTGTGATTGATGCATCCCATGATTATTCTAGCCCAGATTCTGTGATGATCCTTCAAGTCTCTAATCTGGCTGGATGGCTGTCCAGAAGTGAAGATTTCCCTAGCAATAGATTTTAGGTCAGAGCACCTATCAGCCATATCAATGCACCTGACTCCACCGCCATTGTATCTAATGAGTTTCCCAATCAATTCTTTTGTTATCACTATCTTGTTCCCCATAACATATGATGTGACCTGGTGGTTAGATGAGGTAGCATGAATCTATAACTCTTTAACAAGAATGGGAAAAGTTGGACCCAACAGACTATCAAAGTATTTGTTCCATCCCTGTGCAGTTACATCTTCATACAGATTAAACCCATTTTCTTGTAAGCTTTCAAAATCAATGATCAATTCAGAGAGAACTTCAAGGTTGTCAACCGGAGTGAGTAGCATTCTAATAGGCTCTTGATATTATTCCGTTGATGAAGATTCAGGAGCACTGAGATTCTTGAGACTTGATGATGATGCCATTGTTCACACAGATTCTTTGAAGAAAAATAATGGAAAGGGTTTTTGAAATAGAACTAGAACAAGAGAGAGTATAGAAGAGGGTAAAACATGAATGAATGAAATAGTAAATTGAGTTTGTATAGGTTTTTAAAAAGCGTAATCAGTAAGAAAGAAAATAAGTAATGATTATATGCATTAATGAAACCTGAAATTAGGGGATTTAGAGAGATATTTAACAGTTACCACTGAAAAGTGTCTCAATGCATCCAATCAGAGCCTTGGACCCTTCAGAATTTGAACGCGTGTTCAGCCTCAGAAGGTAGCTTGTGAGAGGATGACAAATGTTTGATGATGTGAACTGCACGCCTCTATCCTTGAAATGAAACGTTCAGATCTTCATAGATAGATTCTGAGGCAACTATACTTCTAAATTCTGAAGACAAGTTGATCAGATGTTCACAGAAAAACAATAAAGTTCTGAGGGTTAAGATATGCAAATAAAACATTTTATTCTGGGTATAATTTCATGCTGAGATGTTTCATAATGAAATTGAATCTATCTTCAGAAAGGGGTTTTGTAAACACTTCAGCCTATTGATGGCCTGTGTCAATAAATTTTAAAGTAGGAATTCCTTTCTGAATATAGTCCCTAATAAAGTGATGTTTTATTTCTATATGCTTAGCTCTAGAATGAAAAATGGGATTTCTAATGAGACATATGGCAGAAGTGTTATCACAGAAGATAGGAATGTTACTCTCAAATATGTTGAAGTCTTCAAGTTGACTTTTCATCCAGAGCATTTGAGTGCTACATCCAGCAGCTGCTATGTATTCAGCTTCTGTTGTTGACAATGCTATTGTGGATTATCTCTTGCTGGTCCATGAGATTAGATTGTCTCCCAGAAACTGACAGCTTCCAGAAGTGCTTTTATGCTCTACTCTGTCTCCAGCAAAGTCAGCATCACAGTATCCTACTAAGTTGTATTCATTGGATTTTCTATAAAACAAACCCAGATTAGTAGTACCTTTCAGATACTTGAAAATTCCCTTAACTGCTGTTAAGTGAGATTCTCTAAGATCTGATTGGAATCTAGCACATAAGCAAACACTGAATAAAATATCAGGCCTTGAAGCTGTCAGATAAAGGAGAGAGCCAATCATACCTCTATAAATTTTCTGCTCTACGTTTTTACTTACCTCTTCCTTTTCCAGAATGCACGTGGGATGCATTGGAGTCTTTGAGGGCTTACATTTTAAGAGGTCAAATTTCTTCAGAAGTTCTCTGACATATTTGCTCTGATGAATGTAAGTTCCTTCTGGAGTTTGGTTTATCTGAATGCCCAGAAAGAATTTGAGTTCCCCATTAAGCTCATCTCAAACTCTGCCTGCATGCACTTCGCAAATTCTCTTCCCAGAGAAGGTTTAGTGGATCCAAAAATGATATCATCTACATAAATGTCTTACAGAACAAGGTTGTGTCCACTTTCCCGCTGGTGAATTCCTTTTCTAACAAGAAGTTACTTAGTCTTTCATACCAAGCTCTGGGAGCTTGTTTCAGACCATAGAGTTACTTCTTTAGTTTGAAAACATATTTTGGGTGTTTGGAATTTTCAAACCCAGGGGGTTTGTGCACATATACCTCTTCATCTATGTAGCCATTTAGGAATGCACTTTTGACATCCATCTGATACAGAGTGATGCCATTGTTTACAGTAAATGAGATTAAGAGTCTGATAGATTCTAACCTGGCGACTGGAGCAAAGGTTTTTGTATAGTCTATCCCCTCTTGCTGACTATAACCTTGTTCCACCAGTCGTGCTTTATTTCTGATGACTCCTCCTTGCTCGTTCAGTTTGTTTCTGAACACCCACTTTGTTCCAATGATGTTGAATCCTTTTGGTTTGGGAACCATATCCCATACGTCATTTCTGGTGAATTGATTTAATTCCTCCTGCGTTGCCAGAATCCATTCATTGTTCAAAAGAGATTCATCAATTGTTGTTGGTTCAATCAGAGAGACCAGTCCCATGAGGGATTCTTCAGAGTTTCTAAATGTTGATCTTGTTCTGATTGGATCATCCTTCTTTCCCGGGATCTTATCTTCTGGGTGAGCTATGCTACTTCTGGATAACCTTTTCTAGAGTTTATCAACAGGAGGTACATGATCACTTGTAATATTTCTTTCTGAAGTTGTTGGAGCGTCTCCGTTGGGAACTTCTGATGAGTTGTCTTCAGTACCTGTGAATTCAACTTCTATATCTGCAAAGAATTCATTCTGCTTTGACTTTTGAGGGTCAAGCTTATTATCAAATCTAACATTGATTGACTCTTCAACAATCTGTGTTTCTGTATTGTATACTCTGTACCCTCTTGAGTGTTTAGAGTATCCTAACATAATACACTTTTGTGCTTTAGAGTCAAACTTGTTCAGATGATCTTTAGTATTCAAAATAAAATAGGTGCATCCAAAAGGATGGAAATAAGAAATGTTGGGCTTTCTGTTCTTCCACAATTCATATGGAGTCTTTTCCATAATAGGTCTTATAGAGATTCTGTTCTGGAATGTAACACGCTGTGTTAATTGCTTCTGCCCAGAAGATCTTAGCAATGTTAGTCTCATTGATCATGGTTCTGGCCATTTCTTGCAGTGTTCTGTTCTTTCGTTCTACAACTCCATTTTGTTGGGGAGTTCTAGGACAAGAGAAGTCATGCAAGATGCCTTTTTCATTAAAAAATGTTTCAAATTTTTTATTTTCAAATTCTCCACCATGATCACTTTTGACTTTGACAATTCTAAGATCCTTTTCATTCTGAACTTGGTTACAGAATGCAACGAACACAGAATGTGACTCGTCCTTGTGTCTTAAGAACTTTACCCATGTCCATCTGCTATAGTCATCTACGATCACTAACCCATACTTCTTGCCCATAACAGACGCAGTTTTTACTGGTCCAAATAAGTCTATGTGCAGAAGTTCTAATGGCTTAGAGGTGGAAACAACATTTTTAGATTTAAAAGCAGGTTTTGCAAATTTTCCTTTCTGACATGCTTCACACAGAGCATCTGAGTTGAACTTCAGATTAGGAACTCCTCTGACCAGATTGAGTTTGTTAATCTGAGATGATATTCTCATACTAACATGCCCCAATCTTCTGTGCCCGACCCATTGCTCGTTGTTAATAGAGAGAAGAAATTTTACATTCTGACTCTTTAGTTCAGAAAGTTTTATCTTATAAAGGTTGTTTTTCCTCTTTCCATTAAAAAGGATAGTTCCATATTTTTGACTAACAGCTTTGCATGAATTTTGATTAAAGATTATATCATAACCGTTATCACTTAATTGACTTATGGATAACAGGTTATGCATTAATCCATCAACTAAGAGCACATTATTTATAGAAGGAATATTACCATTACCTACTGTTCCAGAGCCAATGATCTTCCCTCTTTGGTTGCCTCCAAAGCCCATGTAGCCTCCAGGTTTAAGTTCCAGGCTTTGGCACATAAGCCTTTTTCCCGTCATGTGTCGAGAGCATCTAGAGTCCAGGTACCATGACTGGTGTTTTAGCCTTGCTGCTAAAGATATCTGCTACATATATAATTTTGTCCTTAGGTACCCATATCTTTTTGGGTCCTGGTTTTTTAGTTTTACCAAAATTCTGGTTGAATTTTGGTTTGACAGAGTAATCACTACTAGTGTATTTTAGGTCATGTATGTGCCCATATATGAAGTTTGATTTTAGTGGTGTGCGTTTTATGACAAGGTCCATGACTTTCTTAGGTGTAGATACCTTACCTTGGTATCCTATTCCTTTTCTGCCATTCCTGCTAACTCCATAGATCATTGAAGCCATCTTGCTTCTATCTATGTTTTTAGCCAGAAACTTCTGAAAGCTGTGATCATACTCTTTGATGATCTTATCAGCATTACTGAGAGTCTCTGAGATTATTTCTTTTTGAGAGTTTTGTAAATTGTTTTCTAATTTTGAAACCTTTTCTTTTAACTCAGAATTCTCTAATCTAAGACTCTCAGTCTTTTCAGAGTCAGAGACAAGATCCCTTTTCAGGTTCTTGAATTCGACTCTGATTTACTGATACCTTTCCAGAATTTCATTCAGACTTTTTGCAAGTTCAGCCTTAGTAAAAATAATAGTGAAATCAGGGAATACCTCTTCCGTGTCTGATTCTGAGTCTGAACCAGAAGCTTCACTGTCTCCTGACACATTTTCCATGAGAGCTATATTGGATCTTTCATCATCTGACTCTGAGTCAGCATCAGAAGTGTCTGAATCGTCCCATGTTGCCATGAGGCTTTTCTTCTTCTCCTTGAAGAACTTCCTTTTGGGCTTCTCCTTCTGAAGCCTTGGACAATCACTTTTGTAGTGCCCTTGCTCATTGCACTCATAGCTGATGATGTCCTTGTTATTTGACTTTCTGTGTCCTGAAGAATCTTAAGATCTTCTGTGTCCAGAGGAGGACTCAAACTTTCTGTATCTGGAGGAGGATTCATTTTGATTCTCTGATCTTCTTGGGTTTCTGAATTTCCTTTGTCTCTGCTTCCACAGTTGATTGACCCTTTTGGAGAGGAGAGACAATTCATCTTCTTTTGATGAGGATCCATCAGAGGTTTCTTCCATAGCCTGAAAAACCTTAGAATCAAATTTTTTGTTAGATTTTAATGCTAGAGGCTTACCTTGCTTTTGAGGCTCATCTTCTTCTAGCTCTATCTCGTGACTTCTGAGGGAGCTGACAAGTTCCTCCAGAGATATCTTGTTGAGATCTTTAGCTAGCTTAAGTGTAGTTACCATTGGCCTCATTGCTTGGGTAGACTTTTGATGATCTTATTTACGTGATCAACAGTAGAATATCCTTTGTCAAGAACCTTCAGCCCAGCAACAAGAATATGGAATCTTGAGAACATTGCTTCTATGGATTCACTGTCTTCCATCTTGAATGCTTCATATTTCTGAATGAGCGCAAGGGCCTTGGTTTCTTTGACTTGTATGTTGCCTTCATGTGTCATTCTCAGAGAGTCAAATATGTTTTTGGCTGTCTCTCTGTTTGAGATTTTCTCATATTCTGAGTATGAGATAGCACTGAAAAGTATTGTTCTGGCTTTATGATGGTTTCGGAAATCACGTTTTTTCTGGCTAGACATCCTTTTTTTGTCTATCTTCTGACCACTTTCATCCACTGGATGTGTGTATCCATCAATTACCATGTCCCGTAGATCAGCATCATGAGCCAGAAAGAAGCTCTCAATTATGTCTTTCCAGTAGTCAAAATTTTCTCCATCAAAGATTGGAGGTTTGCCGCTGATTCTATCCTTGTCCTCATGATAGTCATTGCTGATGTTTTGGCTTGGTCCCACCATAGTGTTTTTCTAAAGCTTGGATCTTGTATTGACACGATTAAGTGTATGAACTCAGAACCAGGAGCTCTGATGCCAATTGAAGAAGTGAAAAACACAAGAAGAGGGGGGGGGGGGGGGGGGGGTTGAATTGAAACTTAAAATCAAAAGTGCAGTAGACACGATATTTTTATCCTGGTTCATTTGATCTCAAACTACTCCAGTCCACCTGTCAAGGTGATTTCGCCTCTCTCCAACGAGGACTTAATTCACTAATCAAAAACTGATTACAACACTACTTTGACAACTGCCAAAGTCTTCTTGAGTACGACCATAACCCGGTTAATCTCAAGGAAAACTAGTTTAATCAAGATAAAAGACTATTCTGTGTATAGTTGTTTTTCCTTACAAAAACAGTATCACCACTGTGATATTTTACATAATTTTGAGCGTAAATATGAATATGTAGGCTTGCAGCGTTTTAGAGGTATGTTGCAGTGGTATAAAAAATCATAAACGATTTGTCCTATTAGCTTGTTTATATAGGCATGGAAATCCTGTCCAACATAAAGCGTGATAATGGACATTCAATGTTGTTTCCATATTGAGAAGATTCTTGTCTGAATGAAACCGTTGCATGTGATGCTGTCTTGATTGAATAGTAACGCTTCAGAACTTAGAATCTTGCATGTTGCAATTGCTTCGAAATATTCATGACTCAAAGATGTGAGGATCTGATGGTATATGAAACTTATGTTCAGAATCAGAGTATTCTTCACTTCAACATAGGTTTTGATCATCATTCTTTAGCACAGATTCTGATTACCTCAGCTTGAAAGCTTTTATAGCTTAATTTCTGATGCTTCTTTGGTCAGAACTTCTGCATACAAAATAACACAAATTTAGAGTGCACATTTGTTCTTTGTGTTTGTTATCATCAAAACTCTAACTAAGGGTTATAGAATCAAACTATGTTCTAACACATCGTATGCGACCAGATATGTCAGAGAAAATTAAAGCAGAAGTCATGAAACAATTCAACGCTGAATTCTTGCTCGTCACCTCCTATCCGCAATGGGTGGCCAATATTGTTCCCGTGCCTAAAAAGGACCGAAAAGTACGAATGTGCATGGACTATAGATAATTGAATAGGGAAAGCCCTAAGGATGATTTCCCGCTTCCCTATATTGACATTCTAGATGAAAATATGGCACATCACAAAGTGTTTCCTTCATGGACGGTTTCTCAGGCTACAACCAAATCAAAATGGCGCCTGAGGACACGGAGAAGACAACCTTTTTCACACAATGGCGCACATTCTGCTATAAGGTTACGCCATTCGGACTGAAGAATGCTGGGGCAACCTATCAGCGTGCCATGGTAGCTCTATTTCATGATATGATACACCCCGAAATAGAGGTCTATGTGGACGACATGATAGCTAGATCTCAAATAGAAAAAGAGCATCTTGATCATTTACAGAAACTGTTTGAGAGGCTAAAGAAATACAAGCTGAGGTTAAACCCAAATAAATGCACCTTTGGGGTGAGGACTGGTAAACTCCTAGGCTTTGTTGTCAGCAATAAAGGTATCGAAGTGGATCCTGTTAGAACATAGTTTGATTCTACAACCCTTAATTAGAGTTTTGATGATAACAAAATACAACGAATAAATAAATTGTAAGATTTATATATAAGACAAATATGCTTCTTAAAACTTATGTTTTATTTATACAGAAGCTCTGATGGAATCAGCATTAGAAGCATCAGAAGCATCAGAAGATCAGCAACGTGACAACATTAGAAGATCATACGCTGAAGTAACATGTGCTACACGCTGAAAGCTACCAGATCATACACTGAAGTTTGATGACCAGAATCTGCGCATAAACATATACACTCTGACTCTGATCAAAGATATTTACCAAGTCATCAGCACTCAGAAGCGTCAGCATAAGATAAAGCAAAGAACACTCTGAAGCGTTACTAAGTATTCAAGACTGATTAATTACCAATGGCTTTATTCAAAGACAAGATCTTCTCAAAAAGGAAAGAGCGTCATTATCATTAAAATGGCTTTATGTACATTATGGTCAACGTATCTCTTCCTTGGCTATTTAAACAAGTCTGTGTGAGAAAAGACCACACCTATCATACGCATGCACTCATACATTTTTGCTAAGCCTTCAAACCACGCTTACTCAAACGCATTAACAATTCAGTTTTTACTCCAAGCTTAAATTGTGTATTATCACAGTTGTGATATATTGTTTTATTAGAAAACATTAAACACATTATTGTTCAATTATCTGTAAAGAGATTTCCTTGAGATAAACCGATTTGTGGTTATACTCAAGAAGGCTTTAACAGTTGTTAAAGTAGTTGTGTAATCCTTTGAATATAGTGGATTAAGACCTCGTTGGAGAGAGGCGAAATCACCTTGACGGGTGGACTGGAGTAGTTTGAGATCAAACGAACCAGGATAAAAATACAGTGCTGTCTAAGCTTTTGATTTAAGTTTTACAATTCAACCCCCCTTCTTGTGTTTTTCACATCTTTAATTGGCATCAGAGCGCCTGGTTCTGAGATCATAACACTTAACCGTGTCAGTACAAGATCCAGCGTCAGAAAAACACAATGGCAGGACCACATCAAAACATCAGCAATGACAACAATGAAGAAAGAGACAGATTCAGTGGCAAACCTCCAGTCTTTGATGGAGAGAACTTTGACTACTGGAAAGACAGAATTAAGAGTTTCTTTCTGGCCCATGATATTAATCTGTGGGACATGGTGACTGATGGATACACGCACCCAGTGGATGGAAGTGGTCAGAAGATTGACAGGAAAACAATGTCTGATCAGCAAAAGCGTGAGTTCAGAAATCATCACAAGGCCAAAACAATTCTTCTCAGCGCCATCTCTTATTCAGAATATGAGAAGATATCAAACAGAGACACTGCAAAGAATATGTTTGACTCTCTGAGAATGACGCATGAAGGCAACATTCAAGTCAAAGAAACCAAAGCCCTTGCACTCATTCAGAAGTATGAGGCATTCAAGATGGAAGAGAATGAATCAATAGAAACTATGTTTTCAAGATTTCAAATACTTGTTGCTGGTATAAAAGTTCTTGACAAAGGGTATTCTACTGCTGATCACGTTAAGAAGATCATCAGAAGCTTGCCAAAACAATGGAGGCCAATGGTCACAACACTTAAGCTAGCCAAGGATCTCAACAAAATCTCTCTAGAGGAACTTGTCAGCTCCCTCAGAAGTCACGAGATAGAGATAGAAGCAGATGAACCTCAAAAGCAAGGTAAGCCATTAGCTTTAAAATCTAACAGAAAATCTGACTCCAAAGTTTTGCAGGCTGTGGAAGAAACTTCTGATGGGTCCTCATCAGAAGAAGATGAACTATCTCTCCTCTCCAGAAGGGTGAACCAATTGTGGAAGCAGAGGCAAAGGAAGTTCAGGAATCCTAGAAGATCAGAAAATCAGAATGAATCTTTCTCCAGATACAGAAGGTCAGAAGCCTCCTCTGGACACAGAAGATCTGAAGGTTCTTCAGGAAATAGAAAGCCAAACAACAAAGACATCATCTGCTATGAATGTAACGAGCAAGGGCACTACAAAAGTGATTGCCCAAAGCTTCAGAAGGAAAGGCCCAAAAAGAAGTTTGGCAAGGAAAAGAAGAAAAGTCTCATAGCTACATGGAATGATTCTGACACATCTGAAGCTGACTCAGAATCAGATGATGAAAGAGCAAACATAGCTCTCATGGCAAACATAACAGAAGACAGTGAAGCTTCTGAGTCAGAATCTGAATCAGATACAGAAGAGGTATTCCCTGACTTTACTACAAACTTTACTAAGGCTGAACTAGCTGAAAGCTTTAATGCAATTCTGGAAAGATATCAGCAGATCAGAGTCAAATTCAGAAACCTGAAAAGGGATCTTGCTTCTGACTCTGATAAGACTGAGAGTCTCAAATTGGAGAATTCTGAGTTAAAAGATAAAATTTCAAAATTAGAAAACCAATTGAAAAACTCTCAGAAGGAAACAATCCCTGAAACTCCCAGCAATACTAATGAGATCATCAAGGAGTATGATCACAGCTTTCAGAAGTTTCTAGCTAAAAACATAGACAGAAGCAAAATGGCTTCAATGATCTATGGAGTTAGCAGAAATGGCAGAAAAGGAATAGGATATCAAGGTAAGGTACCTACACCAAAAAATGCCATGGATTTAGTTATAAAACGTACTCCACTTGATTCACACTTTATATATGGGCACACACATGACATAAAATATACTAGTAGTGATTACTCTGTCAAACCAAAATTCAACCAGAGTTTTGGTAAAACTAACAAATCAGGACCCAAGAAAATATGGGTACCTAAGGATAAAATAATACATGTGGCAGATATCTTTAGCAGCAAAGCAAAAACACCAATCATGGTACCTGGACTCTGGCTGCTCACGACACATGACAGGAAGAAGGCATATGTTCCAAAGCCTGGAACTTAAGCCTGGAGGCCACGTAGGCTTTGGAGGCAATCAGAGAGGAAAGATCATTGGCTATGGAACAGTAGGTAATGGAAATCTTCCCTCTATAAGTAATGTTTTACTAGTTGATGGATTAATGCATAATCTGTTATCCATAAGTCAATTAACTGATAATGGTTATGATATAATCTTCAATCAAAATTCATGCAAAGCTGTTAGTCAGAAAGATGGGACTATCCTATTTAATGGAAAGAGGAAAAACAACATTTATAAAATAAAACTTTCTGAACTAAAAAGTCAGAATGTAAAATGTCTTCTGTCTGTTAACAACGAGCAATGGATCTGGCACCGAAGATTGGGACATGTTAGTATGAGAAGAATATCTCAGATTAACAAACTCAATCTGGTCAGAGGACTTCCTAACCTGAAGTTCAATTCAGATGCTCTGTGTGAAGCATGTCAGAAAGGCAAGTTTGCAAAACCAGCTTTCAAATCCAAAAACGTTGTTTCCACCTCCAAGCCATTAGAACTTCTGCACATTGACTTATTTGGACCAGTTAAAATTGCTTCAGTCAGTGGCAAGAAGTATGGGTTAGTAATCGTAGATGACTATAGCAGATGGACATGGGTAAAGTTCTTAAGGCACAAGGACGAGTCACACTCTGTGTTTGTCACCTTCTGCAACCAAGTTCAAAATGAAAAGGATCTTAGAATCGTCAAAGTTAGAAGTGATCATGGTGGAGAATTTGAAAACAAAGATTTTGAGTTATTATTTAATGACAAAGGCATTCTGCATGATTTCTCTTGTCCTAGAACTCCCCAGCAAAATGGAGTTGTAGAACGAAAGAACAGAACATTGCAAGAAATGGCCAGAACCATGATCAACGAGACTAACGTTGCTAAGATCTTTTGGGCAGAGGCAATAAACATAGCGTGTTACATTCAGAATAGAATCTCCATAAGATCTATTCTGGAAAAGACTCCATATGAATTATGGAAGAACAGAAAGCCCAACATTTCCTATTTTCACCCATTTGGATGTACATGTTTTATTCTGAATACAAAAAATTATTTGAACAAGTTTGACTCTAAAGCATAAAAGTGTATTAGGTTAGGATACTCTGAACGCTCAAGAGGGTACAGAGTATACAATACAGAAACACAGATTGTGGAAGAGTCAATCAGTGTTCGTTTTGATGATAAGCTTGACTCTCAAAAGTCAAAGCAGAATGAATTCCTTACAGGTATGGAAGTTGAACTCACAGGTACTGAAGACAAATCATTAGAAGCTCTTAATAGAGACAATCCCTCAACATTAGAAAGAGGCACTGCAAGCAATCCAGCACCTTCTATTGATCAACTCCAGAAAAGACTATCCAGAAGCAGCATGGATCACCCAGAAGAAACAATCCTAGGAAGAAAGGAAGATCCAATCAGAACAAGATCTAGCTTCAGAAACTCTGAAGAATCCCTCATGGGACTTGTTTCTCTAATTGAACCATCAACAATTGATGAAGCACTTCTGGACAATGACTGGATTCTAGGAATGCAAGAGGAGATAAATCAATTCACAAGAAATGACGTATGGGATCTAGTTCCCAAACCAAAAGGATTCAACGTCATTGGAACAAAATGGGTGTTCAGAAACAAACTGAATGAACAAGGTGAAGTCATCAGAAACAAAGCACGACTGGTAGCACGAGGTTATATTCAGCAAGAGGGAATAGACTATATAGAAACCTTTGCTCCAGTCACCAAGTTAGAATCTATCATACTCTTAATCTCATTTGCTGTTAATAAAGGCATCACTCTGTATCAGATGGATGTTAAGAGTGCATTCTTAAATGGCTATATAGAAGAAGAGGTATATGTGCACCAACCCCCTGGTTTTGAAAGTTCCAAAAATCCAGAATATGTTTTCAAACTAAAGAAGTCACTCTATGGTCTGAAACAAGCTCCCAGAGCTTGGTATGAAATACTAAGTAACTTCCTGTTAGAAAAGGAATTCACCAGAGGGAAAGTGGACACAACCTTATTCTGTAAGACAGTTAAGAATGACATTTTAGTATGTCAGATTTATGTTGATGACATCATATTTGGATCTACTAAACCCTCTCTGGGAAGAAAGTTTACTAAATTTATGCAGGCAGAATTTGAGATGAGCCTAATGGGGGAACTGAAATTCTTTCTGGGCATTCAGATTAATCAAACCATAAAAGGAACTTACATTCATCAGAGCAAATATGTCAGAGAACTTCTGAAGAAATTTGATCTCTCAGAATGTAAGCCATCAAAGATTCCAATGCATCCCACGTGCATTCTGGAAAGAGAAGAGGTAAGTAAAAAGGTAGAACAAAAGGTCTACAGAGGTATGATTGGTTCTCTTCTATATCTGACGGCTTCAAGGCCTGACATTTTATTCAGTGTTTGCATTTGTGCTAGATTCCAATCAGATCCTAGAGAATCTCACTTAATAGCAGTTAAGCGAATTTTCAAGTATCTGAAAGGTACTACTAATCTGGGTTTGTTTTATAGAAAATCAAGTGATTACAGTTTGATAGGATACTGTGATGCTGATTTCGCTGGAGACAGAGTAGAACGTAAAAGAACTTCTGGAAGCTGCCAATTTTTGGGAGAAAATCTGATCTCATGGTCCAGCAAAAGACAATCCACAATTGCTCTATCAACAGCAGAAGCTGAATACATAGCAGCAGCTGGATGCAACACACAAATGCTCTGGATGAAAAGTCAACTTGAGGACTTCCAGATATTTGAGAGTAACATTCCTATTCTCTGTGACAATACTTCTGCTATATGTCTCAGCAAAAATCCTATTTTGCATTCTAGGGCTAAGCATATAGAAATAAAACATCATTTTATTAGGGACTATATTCAGAAAGGGATTTTAAATTTTAAATTTATTAACACAGACCATCAATGGGCTGATATTTTTACAAAACCTCTTTCTGAAGATAGGTTCAACTTCATTCTGAAACATCTCAGCAAGAAGCTCTGCCCAGAATAAAATTGTTTTGATTCCATATCTTAACCTTCAGAACTTTGTTTATTTTTTCTGTGAACTACTGATCAATCTTTCTTCAGATATTTAGAAGTACAGATTGTATCAGAATCTATCCATGAAGATCTGAGCGCTTCATTTCAAGGATAGAAATGTGCAGTTCACTCAAGCAAACAAGTGTCATCCAGTCATCAGCTACTTTCTGAGGCTGAACACGCGTTCACGTTTCTGAAAAGGAAAAAGCGCTGATTGGATGCATTGAGACACATGTCATGGGTAACCGTTCCAAATATCTTTCTGAATCCCCTAAAATCAACTATCATTAAATGCTAATAATCATTATTAATTTCTCTCTATTGTCGTTTATGTTTTCAAAATTATTTAGAAATCTATTTAAACACACTTCACACCATTTACATTCTTTTACCTTCACTTTCATTTTCTCTCAAACTTACTGATTTCAGTTTTCATACTTTCTCAAAACCCTTTCAATTTCTTCAATACCTTCGTGTGAACATGGCTTCTTCCAGCATTCCTACTTCAAGTGCTCAGAAATTAGACTCCACTAAACAATACGAAGAACCCTACAGAACGCTTCTCACACCTATAAAAAATCTAGAGGTTCTATCAGAATTGATCGTGGATTTCAACAGCCTTCAAGAGAATGGGTTTGATCTCTCTGAAGAGGTTAAGGCTCAAGGCTGGGAAAAGTACTTTGACAGACTGGTGGGTCCAACATTCCCAATTCTAGTAAAGGAATTTTGGATTCATGCTTCTTCTTCCAACCATCAAGTTACCTCATACATTATGGGGAAGAAGATTGTTATTACTGAGGACCTCATTGCACGTTTAATAGGCTACAGTGGTGGTGGTGTTCGTTGCATTGACATGGCTGAAAGATGCGCTGATGTTGCCTTAATTGCAAGGGAAATCTTCACTCTGGGGCTTCCCTCCAGCAAGATAAGGGATTTAAAAGACCAACATAGAATTTGGGCCAAGATCATTCTGGGATGCATAAACCACAGGAAGCCTACCAGCTCTCCTGATTACATCAATATTGACCAGCAGTTTCTGGTCTATTTCATCTCTCAGAAGATCAAGGTAAATCTGGCTCATGTTCTGTTTAAACATCTGAAGACAAGTGTTAAGGAAACCAGAGAAGAGGAGCAAACAAAAAGGGATTGGATACCCTTAGGAAGACTTATATCAGATATTATGACAGAGAATAAGCTGATTGATCATCTTACAGAGGCCCAGGAAATCAGCCCTCTAGAAGCTACTGTTGGCAAACAACTGAATGCCAAGAATCTGAAGAAGATGAAGTTGATTGAGAACATCAAGAAGGAACCCAGCATCACTCATTTTGCTGCAATCTCCAGCAGAAGAGTCCCTCTGAATAACTTCCCTCTGTTCTCAGAAATTGATTCTAAACCAGATATAATAGTCAGATATCTGGATGCTTGCAAGGCTGATGGTACATCACCTAATCTGAACATTCAAGATCTGCAGTAGAAGGATCCAGAAGTTGTTCTGAAGAAAACCAAGAAAAGGAAAGTTGTAGCAGAAGGATCCTCCCAGCAGACTCCTAAAAAGAGAGGTAATCCTTCTTCTGTAACTGTTTTAGATTCAATTGTTGTATCAACATCTATCCCAATTTCCACTCATTCTGAAAACCCCACACCACAAACTTTTGATGACTTTGACCTTGATTTTGACCCCTCTGAATCATTAACTCTTAGAAGATCTCGCTCCCAACCTCAAAATCCAAATATTGAAGCAACCCAACAAGAACTTGCAAAAGTTCTTTCTGATATAGACCAACACACTTTTGCTCCCATACCAGAAAATCCAATTCCTGAAACCACCACAGAACCACAACCAGAAATTCCCCTCTCTCCAGAACCAGAAATCCCACTACCTTCATCTCCTCAACCAGAAATTAATCCACCTTCTCCATAACCTGAACCATTTCATCCAGAAGTTCAAACTTCTGAGACTCAACCCTCTGAATCCCCTGAACCAGAACCTCAGAATCAAACTGTTGATTCTGATACCATTCCCATTCCTAGAATCACACAACCTCTGGCCATTCATATGCCCTTTGGCACCATTGTGAATTTTCCCCAACTTCCCTCTTCACCAGAACTAACTCCACCAAACTCCTCATCAAGTCCAATCATAATCCCTGACTCTCCCACTCCCTCACCAAAGAACAATCTAGAAGACCACAACAAGACTGTCATTGATTTAACAGTTTTTTGAACGTCTTGCTGCCATAACCAACAAAACAGCTATCCCTAAACCAAAACATCCAGATGTTGGTACCAGCATATTGAACTTTGAAACAGAAGTACAAAAGTGGATCACTTCTCTAAAACAAGCTAGTCTTGAGCTGGTTGATCCTGCTGCATCAGACTACCTTTGGACTAAATTCAGAAGATGGGTATGCTCTGAAACTTTTAAGTTACAAGAACAGAGCTACGGACAAGCTCAATATAACTTCAACAATCTGCTGAAAGAAATTGAAGGTCCAGTTCTGAGCAAGCTGCTTAAGGAAGAAGTTCTCCCTCTGGACATTGCTCCCTGGTCTGAACATCGTCCAGCATCCAAAGTTCAACCTGCTGAAGAATAGATGGTTCCTGCTGAAGCACTGGGTCAAGAAGAAGATATTGCAGAAAGCTCTGAGAAGCATCTTGTTTCTGAAGATCCTCAAGCTTCCTCCCTTGACAGGTAGACTCTAGAAGATCTGAAAAGATCTTATATGCTGATGAAGGAAAGAATGGATAAGCAGGACAACAAAATTGATGCAATAGCGAACATGTTAACCCAGCAACAGGAAACCAACACCCAGATCAAGAGCATGTTGGAAGCTCTGTTCATACGTCTTCCACCTCCCTCTTAGATTTTCCTTGTTTTTTTAACATGTTTGTCTGTAATATTTTTACATTGTTTTGAACTTATCATTGCTTCTATTTTTTAATATAAATGCATTTTAGCTATGATTATTTGTTCTTTTTGATAACTGACAAAAAGGGGGAGAAAGAATGATATTTTTCAATAACGGATTACTGATACATAAGTCTCAAACATTCTGATCTATTCAAATTTTTTCTCTTCTGAAAAGCTTACAGGTACAAAATCTGATGAATCTGATGAACTCTGATACATTAGAGTTTTGATGCTCAAAGTCTCATGGAATTAAAGGGAAGTAATCAACTCAGGGGGAGTTTTCTCTTCTTAATTCTATACCTTTTATTCTTTATTTTTAATTGAAAAATCTGGTTTTTGTCATCATCAAAAAGGGGGAGATTGTTAGAACATAGTTTGATTCTACAACCCTTAATTAGAGTTTTGATGATAACAAAATACAATGAATAAATAAATTGTAAGATTTATATATAAGACAAATATGCTTCTTAAAACTTATGTTTTATTTATACAGAAGCTCTGATGGAATCAGCATCAGAAGCATCAGAAGATCAGCAACGTGACAACATTAGAAGATCATACGCTGAAGTAACATGTGCTACACGCTGAAAGCTACCAGATCATACACTGAAGTTTGATGACCAGAATCTGCGCATAAACATATACACTCTGACTCTGATCAAAGATATTTACCAAGTCATCAACACTCAGAAGCGTCAGCATAAGATAAAGCAAACAACACTCTGAAGTTTTACTAAGTATTCAAGACTGATTAATTACCAACGACTTTATTTAAAGACAAGATCTTCTAAAAAAGGAAAGAGCGTCATTATCATTAAAATGGCTTTATGGACATTATGGTCAACGTATCTCTTCCTTGGCTATTTAAACAAGTCTGTGTGAGAAAAGACCACGCCTATCATACGCATGCACTCATACATTTTTGCTAAGCCTTCAAACCACGCTTACTCAAACGCATTAACAATTCAGTTTTTACTCCAAGCTTAAATTGTGTATTATCACAGTTGTGATATATTGTTTTATTAGAAAACATTAAACACATTATTGTTCAATTATTTGTAAAGAGATTTCCTTGAGATAAACCGGTTTGTGGTTATACTCAAGAAGGCTTTAACAGTTGTTAAAGTAGTTGTGTAATCCTTTGAATATAGTGGATTAAGACCTCGTTGGAGAGAGGCGAAATCACCTTGACGGGTGGACTGGAGTAGTTTGAGATCAAGCGAACCAGGATAAAAATACAGTGTTGTCTAAGCTTTTGATTTAAGTTTTACAATTCAACCCCCCCTTCTTGTGTTTTTCACATCTTCAGATCCTGCCAGGTGAAAGCTATACAAGAAATGCATGCTCCTCGTACCGAGAAGGAAGTCAAAGGATTCTTGGGACACTTAAACTACATTGCCATATTCATTTCTCACCTGACAGCTACCTGTGAACCAATCTTCAAATTACTAAAGAAAGATCAAGTAGTCAAGTGGAATGATGAGTGCCATGCTACTTTTGACAAGATCAAAGAGTACCTGCAAGAGCCTCTTGTTTTGATGCCACCAATCGGGGGAAGGCCATTGATCATGTATCTGACTGTTTTGGAAAATGCAATGGGGTGTGTGCTGGGACAGTATGACGAGTCTGGCCAAAAAGAGCATGATATTTACTACCTGAGCAAAAAGTTTACCGACTATGCAACAAGATATTCACTGCTCGAGAAAACTTGCTGCGCTATGGCATGGGCTGCTCGCCGGCTAAGACAGTATATGATGACCCATACTACCTTGTTGATATCTAAAATGGATCCAATAAAAAACATCTTCGAAAAGCCTGCCCTCTCTGGGAGAATAGCGAGATGGCAGATGATCCTGACAGAGTATGACATACAGTACACTACCCAGAAAGAAATAAAGGGAAGTGTACTAGCTGATCACCTTGCTCACCAAGCTGTGGAAGACTACCAGTCCATGAAGTTCAAATTCCCAGATGAAGACATCATGATGGTAAACAATTGTGAGGAATTCAGACCATATGACGGACTTGAACAAGGATCCCGATGGAGCCTGGTTTTTGATGGGGCATCTAACGCACTCGGTAATGGTATTGGCGTTGTACTCATATCTCCTGAAGGTTGTCATACTCCCTTTGCGGCAAGACTCTGCTTCAATTGTACAAATAACATGGCAGAATATGAAGCGTGCATCTTTGGTCTCAAAGCTGCCATAGATTTGGGGATCAAATCCTTAAATGTATTCAGAGATTCAGCTTTGGTTATCATCCAGATCAAAGGGGAATGGGACACCAAAAACCCTAACCTTATCCCTTACAGAGAACATGTTTTGACATTGCTCCCACATTTTGAGGAGATTACCTTCGAGCATTTCCTGCGAGAAGAAAATCAGCTAGCAGAAGCACTAGCCATAATGTCATCTGTGTTTAAACTTAAATGGGATAACGAGGCTCCCCAGATCACCATTGAACGAACGGATGAACCAACACACTGTCACGAGATTAATACTAAAGAAGTAGTGGACCAGCCTTGGTTTCACAAAGTCAAGAGGTATCTCGAGGCTCAAGAATATCCAGAAGGATCTTCAGTTAATGATAAGAAGTTCCTAAGGAGATTCTCTGCTAAGTTCTTCCTTAGTAATGTCATTCTCTACAAACACAACCATGACTTTGTGTTACTTCGGTGCGTAGACAAGGTTAAAGCAGAAAGGATCATGGCTGAGTTACATGAAGGCACTTTTGGCACCCATTCCAGTGGGCATACAATGGTAAAGAAGATCCTACAGGCAGGCTATTACTGGTCTACCATGGAAGCAGATTGCTATCAACACTCTCGAACTTGCCACAAGTTTCAGATTTATGCTGACAAGGTACACGTACCTCCGGTTCCTCTGAATGTCTTAACGGCTCCTTGGCCCTTTGCTATATGGGGAATTGATTTGATTGGGGAAATCAAGCCAACAACATCCAATGGGCACCACTTCATTTTAGTGGCCATTGACTATTTTACCAAGTGGGTGGAGGCAATTTCTTTCGCTTCCGTTACCAATAATATAGTCGCTCAGTTCATCAAGAAGAATCTCATCTGTCGTTACGGTATCCCAGAGAGGATCATTACAGACAATGGTACAAATCTAAACAATACTATAATCACCTCCCTGTGCGATCAGTTCAGGATCCAGCACCATAATTCTTCGCCTTACCGGCCAAAGATGAATGGTGTTGTCGAAGCTGCAAATAAGAATATCAAAAAGATCATACAGAAAATGACAGTCACATACAAATACTGGCATGAGATGCTACCATTCTCTTTCCACGGGTATCGTACCACATCTCGCACATCAACCGGGGAAACACCCTACTCTCTGGTATATGGCATGGAGGTTGTCTTGCCTATTGAGGTCCAGATCCCCTCTCTAAGAATTATGAAGGATGCAGAGCTGAACGAAGACGATTGGATCCAGACTCGACTTGATCAACTGAACTTGATTGATGAAAAGAGGCTTAATGTTGTTTTTCATGGTCAAATGTATCAAAAACAGATGATCAAGGCTTTCAACAAAAAGGTCACACGCCAAGTGTATCAAGTCGGGGATCCGGTGATCAAACGTATCATACTGTCGCAAGGTGATGCCAGGGGAAAATGGACTCCTACATATGAAGGACCGTTTGTAATCAAAAACATATTCTCTGGTGGAGCAATGATCTTGACCACCATGGATGGCGACGACCTGCTGCACCCTACGAACACAGACATATTCAAAAGATACTACGCATAAGAGACCCGCTAGGTTGACACACCAAGGCAAAACAAGGGCATCCCGGTGAATCAAAAAGTTTCAGGCAAAAATTAGGGACAAAATAAAAAAATATGTACACCCGACAAGCTGAAAACCCAAAAGGGAGGCTTGGGCAAAAAAGGGTATCCTGGTGGACTGAAAACCCGAAAGGGCGGTCTAGGAAAAAGTTAGGGAATTAAAGTGTACGACTATGTCCCGTTGGATCACTTTAAGGACAACCTTTGGCTTCAACTGACAGACTCAGAGGTTCTGATCAATTCGATCATCTTCGGACGAGGCAACAAATAAACAAGATGCTCATAGACATGAAGGCTATAGCAGAATGGGAACCCCATGGGATTATTTCATATAGCTATCTTTTCTTTGTATCAAATTTCATTTTTTACGACGACATTCTCTTACTAGAATGTTTGTCTCCTTGTACAAAAATACTTACTCAAAGTCAATACAAAGATATCCCTTTGAAAGTGCAAAACTACATGTTTTTCTTTACTCTTGTTTTGTTTACAAAAACATCCAATGATTTATTTTTGAACATATGCATTTGAACATAATTACTGTTTACAAATAAAAAAAATAGAAAGACAATCACTGATGGCTTTAAGAGATAGGGAAATCTCTCCAGGTTGTTTCCATAAAGTCCTCGGCCATGTGCAGTTTAATCCCCAGTGGAACAAAGCTTACAGTTATCAATCCCCGGTAGAAGTCGCCGAATTTCTCAGGATTTCCCAACAGGATTTTACAAGCAGTACACGACATTTCCCTTACAACAGAGTTTATTTCTCTAAGTGGAAATTCATCAACACTTCAACTTCACAATACGAAGATTTACATTCCATATCCTCAACAACAGTCAGGAATTTATTTTTCCCAATCCAACGGCAGTGCAGCAGATTAGCTCGCATACGCATACATCGCATCCATATATCATAAACATTGATAACACGAATGCATCATACCATGCATTTCATACAACATGACTTTACACGCGAATGCTTGACCATTGAAAAGAGCTAGAACTCATAATCACACTACACACTTCCATTTTCACACAAACTGACCAAAGACTTGAAACTCATAATCTACTCGAGTTTCTTGGCCTTTTGGTTTCTAAAGCTTCTAAACATCATATACAGTTGATCCCACACTCTGTTACAGAACTGTAACACCATTAACACCATCCTCCATTTCCAAAAACAGAGTTCTGCACATTGACTTCTCCAGACCATTTCAACCATCCATTCCTCAAGATAATCATTGCATTAGCTTCTTGGGACCTCAAGGAAGCTAACTTGATCATCACCATCACTTGAAACAAGCTCAAACTCAAAACACGATTTCCAGTTTTGAGGTAAGTTTTCTTAACTTTGAACTCTTCATACAGGCATCATCAATGATATATTTGTGAATAAAACATGTAGATATCATTGCCCTAAAGCTAACCATGTCCATAGTTTCCATTAATTTTGCTTGAGCTTAGAGAATTTTGAAACTGAAATTTCTGAGATTTTTAGGGTTCAGATTAGGGCCATTAAAATTCATGCTTATCTTTGATCTATAGTTTTAACGCTTTACATTTCTGAAACCGTGAGAAAATTTGCTACAAGTTTCATGTTTACAGTTTTTATTTTTGATGAGAAATGAGCAAGTTACAGTTGGTCTGGATGGAGGTTGAAGATGAAGTCATCAGGGTGCATTTTGCCTTGTATATTTATTGATTTACCTATGTTAACGGATGTATAGCCACCCTAGTGGTAGAAGCGCGCGCCTGTAACCTTTGGGACCTGGGTTCGAGCCCCAATGGTACCCTTTTAATTTTTTTGCATATTTTGCTTTCTGGTTTTTGTCTTTTTGACAGGCGCTGGGGCCTCTTTGGGCCTGGCTTGTTTTTTTATTTTTGCTAGCTAACCCCCTACAGGCTGTATGCGCCCCTGACCCAAGTTTATTTATTTTTCTATTTTATTTTTGTTTATTTCATTTTTATTTTCTTAAATATTTTTCCTAATATTAAAAAATCACAAAAAAATAGATTTTCAATTTAACTTAGTTTATCTTATTTTTCTCACAAAAAAATATTTTATTTAATTATACTTTATTTAATTTTATTAACTAATCTTGTAAATTTAATTAAAACTAGGTTAGCATTTATTTTTCTTTTACACCTATTAAAATATATTTATTTATATATAAAAAAGGCCAAAAATATTTTATAATGCTATAAATATTTTCAAGACAAAAATACCAAAAAAAAAAACACTTTTCTTAAACTTATTTTCTTTTGATCAATTAATAGAATTAGAGTTTTATTTAAAATCTTTTCTTAATAAATTTAAGTTTAATTAATTATTTTCTTTAATTAATTAGGTTAAGACAATTTCCCTTTTTCTCACGAAAATCAAACAAAGATCCATTTTCTTTACATTTTGCATTTTTGTACATTTATTCATTTTTGTACTTTGTACTTATATATTTACTTGTACATTGATACCAATTCAATATGGTTGTAATAGACTAACCAGGTTTACATTTTTGCAATCCCCATTCAATTTGTACACCCCCTCCCACAAATCTTGTAATAGCGTAGTAACTTTAATATTCCGCAATTTATCGCTTTACATATAACATGCTAGTAATTAGGGTTTGTATGGAAAGACTAAAACCAATACTTAAAAAATCCTAATTCAAGACAAAATCAAGCATGAAAACAACACGCTTGCACACAAGCACCCCTAGGGTAAATCCACTTGGTTGCCTTTACAAAATGACCATATTACACATGTGAAGTATCTTAGCAAAAACAAGCAAATATAAGATCATAGTTTCTCGATGACGCTATCTAAGTTGCCTTACAAATGATCTTAGTCCCTTAAAGAAAATGCTAAGATACCTTGCAACATTGCTAATCATGGTTATACGATGACCCATGCCCGTCCCGTTTACATCCAAAGATATGGTTGCTTACCAAATCAATGGTAAGACAACAATGTCAAAGGAAAATAAAATGAACAAGAAAGACTTCTTGAGTAGGTAGAATGTTACTAATTACTTACTCAATTTCAAACAAACATCCTTGTTATTTTCAAAAACACTTACACTTTCAAACATATTACAAACTTGAAAACATTTTCAAAAGATCAAACATCTTTGTATACATTCTTACAAACAAGAATCATTACAAAGATTGCCTAAACAATGGCCTCTTTGCAAAATACTTTCAAAAGCCACACAAAGCACAATTTCAAACAAAAGCAAGTGATCTAGCAAGTAACTAAGATCCCATGGAAAACCATGGATGAAAAGGGTGCTAATACCTTCCCTTTTCATAATCTACCCCCCGAACTCAAGAAATAATCTCAAAGGTCTTTCCTGTGCTTTTTCACCTTTCCTTTTGGATAAAAGAAAAGTCGGTGGCGACTCTTGCTAACCGCAATATTTATGATCAAATGCAAAACCCCCAAGTCAGTTCTCCCACTGTATCACAACAGTCCCTTCGAATTTCTAAGGTATCCCTATATGTTGCCTTCAATGACTATAACGACGACCCTACGCCTATCCCTTAACATCCAATGGATGAGGCTACCTACCAACTAATGGTATGGATATCACCATCCCTAACTGTTGTACCCAAATTTTTGCCCCTAAGATCCCCTTACCATACCATATTGATTCAATCACAACAAGATCACATTAGGGCTTTTGGTTCTCCTTCCTATCTTTAGCTTTGCTCTTTGAGGAATCACCAAGCACCTTGACTTGTTTTTCTTGTGTAATCATTCATGTTTTTGTTTTGACTTTCCTTTTAATTAATAAAATGCAATGTTGGTTTGTCTTACTTGTCAACAATGTAGGTAAAGGCAATGGGGCTTAGCAAGTTGATCCATGGGTTCATGAGTTTATTTCCATAACCTAGTCAATGAAGCTTGAGAAGTTCAAACCTCACCATGGAAGTTGTTTTGGAATGGATGGCATGGAAAGGTTATTTTGCTTCACTACATTTCCAAATTATCAAGATTGATTCAAAAGTACAAGGGGTTGATTGAAGGAGTTGTCATGCTTGGACAAGGCCTTGTTCCCATTGATCACAAGTGCATGTTTCTCTCAATTATAAAGATATATAAGTGGTTGTGGTTGCTATGAGGTCTAATTATCATCCTAAACAACTTATATTTACAAAGCATTTGTTTTGGTACAAGAAGTTTGTTCAAAATTGTCAAAGTTCCTCAAAGCATGTTCCTTAATCTAGGAGCTAGGGTTTTGAACTTCAAAGGAGTATATCTTGCTCATATTTTAGTATTTTTGAGTTATTCCAAAGACATCCTTCTCTTCAAAGGGTTATAAAAAAATCACTTCAAAAGTTCCAAGGAGTTTTCATGTGGAAGAAACTTGATGAAGAAGAAAGATTACAAGTCCTCCAGATGAATCCCCGTTTTTCCATGTGTGACTTCAAATGATCATAACTTGGTCAATTTTTATCACCTTGATCCCATTATTTTTACATAATGATCTTGAAGATGTGAATTTATTCCTTCTTTTATGTGCAAAGTGAGAAAATGAATGGAAATTTCCTTAAGGATACAAAAGATTATAGGTCATTTCATGATTTTTTGCCCACCTCAACAATTCATAACTCTCTCAATTTTTAGAGATTTTGAATGGTTCAAGTTCCAAAATGTCATTCAAGAGATCTACTTCATGCCATATTTTTTGGTCAAGAGAAAATTCCAAGTAGAAGGCTATGTTTGGATGCAAGACATTATAGGTCACTTTTGAAGAAGAATTTGAAATATTTCTAAGTATGGAAAGTCAACATTTTTTCTCCAACTTTGACTCAACACAACTTTCAGATCAAGCATCCATTTGATTCCATTATTTTTTCATTTCAAAGCTTGTAACCTCATCTTTCTGAAGCATCAAGAATCATGCCCTAATATCCCTTGAGCTGATAATGCCATTGGTCAGAAGTTGACACTTTGAAACTGAATTTTTCACCAAGTCAGAAGTTTGAAATCTTTGTTTTGGCTTCTAATCACAAGATTCACACGCATTTTTGATTTAAACTTGATTAACAAACTTGCCAGGAGTGTTTAGCACCTCAAAACACAAGGATTGGATGAGTTTTGGTGAAAATTAGATCACACTTCACCCGTGCATCAGGTTTGCACGAATTCCCTCCAAAATGCATCATTCACTCTTCCTTTTGATCCCATTTGTTTCTCCTATAAATACATGAACTATCCCATTCATTTTCTCAAGCTTGGATAGCCAGAATCACCCTGCCAAACTTGTTCCATAACTCAGAATTCAGCAACTTCGTAATCCATATACAAGCCTTTTTTAATCCAATTTTTTCATCAATTCACCTTCCTTGATCTTCCCTGAAGCTAACCATATAATTACATTCAAGAATCGTTCCCTATATTGCTCCATAGAAGTCCAGTTTCAGAGCTCTGCATCTCAACTTCAACAGGTAGATTCCTTCACCAATTCTTCAAAACTTTGATATCATCATGATGCTCTCATTGCCCTTGTTCTAGTCGTAACACTTGCTTTTTACTGGAAACACGTTTTGACCATGAAATTTCAAATTCCTTTTCAAAACTTTCTTTCCAAATTGCTTGAGCTACAATTTATATAAATTTGGTGCGAGGGTGTGGTTGTCTTCGTCTTGAAGAGATGAAGCGAATGGCATAGGTCTGAGCTTCTGATTTTACAGTTTGAGAGACCTGCAATTCACGTTGGCTGGAGGTTAAAGATGACCAACGTGTCATCTTCCAACCAATGATGGCACGCCACTTGTTATTTTTTAATTCTGATTTTATTTCTGATTCTATGCTTTATTCACTAATGACCATGATATGCACAGCGCGCCAGATCCCTTGGATTTGATTACTAACGCGTTTTGACTCGCATCCAATGGTCCACATATTTTTTACTTTTATTTTCTTTTTTGATTTTTTATATTTAATTGTTTTAAACTTCAAAAAATCACAGAAAATTCATTTTAAGTCCAAAAAATCTGAAAAAATCATGAAAAATATTTTTGATTATTCTCTTTCTAATTTTAATTTTTTCACAATTTAATTTTGTATTTTGGTATTTTTTTTTTAAATTTACACTCTATTTGATTTATTTTAAATGTTTAAAAATACTTTTATGCATTTTTAAATTCTGAAAAAATTATGAAATGATCCAATGATATTGTGACAAATATGGTGACCTTATTTTATTTTTGTGTCTGACTTTGCTATTTTTATCATTTTTGGTTTATTTTACCCCTTTCTTTTAATTTAAAAAATAGTTTCTAACTTTAAAAAATTTCTAAAAAATTTCTAAAATTATTTTAGTTCATTTTTGATTTTTATATGGTCTTACTTGTTATTTCTTGATTAAATTGAACATAGTTAATATTTTTCTCTTTTATTTCTATTTTTAAACATTATTTTTAAACCTTTTTGTATATATTAAAATATAATATTATTTTGTGATTATTTTCTGGCTGGTCTTGGATAAATTTTTGATCATGAACTTTATTAACATCATTGGATCCATGGTGTTGAGTCTAACTCCACAAAAATGGATGAATGATTTTAATAATAGTTTGATTAAATTTAATTCAAAAGTGGTTTGTATATTCTCTCCCATTCCTCTTCATCTCATCCCCTTCTTATTGCACTAAATGTTGTTAGAGCGTGATCTCTATATCATGTCTCAAAATAAATGGTGCATAGATTACTATTGACCGGCCTCAAAATAGGTGTGACTTCTATATAAGTCCATTTACGATTGCTTAACATAGCACTAAATTTTGTCCCGATTCAAATAAATGATCATTGTGGCCCAAACTTATGTTTGCAAGCCCAAGTATATTAATTTGATCTCTTTGATCTAATAACCTTGAGATTCATTGTGTAAAGGCTTTGGTTCTACCAATCCTCTAATGGATCTACAACACCTTTGGTCAACACGGATCACTTAAACATCGTTGATCATTAAATGATATTCATAAGGATTCCAAATGTATGATATACTTGACAAAAAGCAAATGCAACTAGTTGTGTGGAGGCTTTGGTTCTACCAATCCTCTAATGAGTTCCAAATGCAAGTTTCAAGATGATCATCCAACTAACCACTAATCACTAATAATTGACTTTATCCTTTATTCTTTTATATGCCCCTTTTATTTTTATGCACTATTTATTTTTTAGCATTTACATTTCATGCCATTTTTTATCTTTGCTCATTTGAGAATTTGCTTTCTTGTCATTTTTATTTTTGCTCACTTGGGCTTTACTTTTCTTTGTTTTTTTCAAAACATCTAATAATCAACATAAACCCTAAAAATCTTTAATGATACTTGGAATATTTGGTTACTATCCTTGGCATTATGGAGCATTAGACTTTTTGGACTTAGGATTAGAAACCTTGGCCTGTGAGTGGAGACCTTGTGATCTTATCTGATTATTTTGTCTGGAGCTCTGGAGGTTTACCTCAAGACATTGGGTTGTTTGTTTGTTTTGTGTCCAGGTTATTGTGATTAAACCTTGGTTTGTAATCTGGAATTCACCCGTATACAACCGTTACTCTGCCCAATTTTTGTGAAGACTTAATACACTTGAAGTTTGGTTTTCCCAAGAGGTCTAGTATCATTTGCTTGTTTGGTTTCAATCCAAAGAATGGGAATTCTATTTTGGCTCATAGTGTCAAGTATTGGCTTCTTGTTGGTTAGATGGTTCTTATCCCTAGCTTTTACCTTATGCTTTAGGATAACCTCTTCTTCTCCTCCCATCTTCTTTAATTTCAAAAATCTTCTTGTTTTAAACTTGAATTACTTTTATAATAAACTTGGACATAGGTCCATGCATTTTTAAACATTTCCTTAAATAAACTCCAATAAACTTAATAATACTTTGACATTTTTGTGAGAAGACTAAAAGTCAATAAATCTCATTTCAAACCATCTTGCCACTTTGGATTTTATCTTTAAACCTTTCTCAAAAGATTGAACTCTTGTCAATCCTTGTAGTGATGCAAACAACTATACTTCTACAATATGTAGTAAAGAGAGATATTTTCCACTTGGGTGTTGAGTGAGGCATTGTTGATTTTAAAATCCAAGCCATATCCTCCACTTTGAGATGATGCAAATTCTCCTTTCTCTTGATTGTGGGTAGTAGGTATGTTTTCCACACGGACAATGACGATGATGTTTTATCTCATAAAATTTACCAACACGTTTGTGTTTTAAATTTTTTAAAAGAGGAACTACGTGTAACTTGATCCCCTATTGCATGAAAAGGTGGTATGTAGGCACTAAAGATTCACAACCGCGGCGGGTGCAAAAATCATAAAAAATATGTTTCTTTTCCCACCTCCACCGTCTATTTTATACAACATTTTTCATAGCCAAAATATACAGATATTTCAAAGCGGTTCCTGCAGAGTACCGTAGATGTTTAGAGTGCTAATACCTTCCCTTTGCATAACCAACCCTCTTACCAAGAATCTTTCCCCCTCTTTTTGGGTTATTCGCTCTTTTCCCATTCCTTTGGAAACAATAAAGTGCGGTGGTGATTTTTATTTTGATTTGTATAAGTTTAGTCAATCTAATGGCTTAGTCTTAAACATTTCTACCGCTACACTAACGGAGAAGGAAAAGGATAACGAAAGACCTTTTAGTGGGTAAGATACCCTTAATTGCTTGCTCACAAACTAAAACAATTTTCATACCTCACACTTTTAAAACAAATACTTTCAAATGCTTTATAAACACTCTTGAGGACTGATACAAGGGTTATTATAAAGTTGTCTGCCTTACATTGGCATTTTCAAAACCTTTTCAAAGCACACACAAAGCAAATTAAAGTGAGCTAAGCAATTAAGAGCCTGTAAATAACTACGGATAAAAGGGTGATAACACCTTCCCTTTTCATAACTTACCCCCCGAACTCAAAATCTTAAAAGGTCTTTCCTGTTCTTTTCACCTTTCCTAAGTATTGGATAAAAGAAAAGTCAGTGGCGATTCTTGCTAACTACAACATTTGCGATAAAACACAAACCAAGTCAGTTCTCCTATCGTATTACAGAACTGATGACTCTGCTGAGGATAGCCATTTAAAAAAGAGGGGTTACCTTAGAGATAGATCACTTTTACTTGCTTTGTTTGTTTGTTTACTTTATATTTGGGTTTTTGCTCGGGTTTAATTTCTTACAAAGATCCCATAACAAAAAAGGTCATAGAAAATCAGAAACTAACCTTTCAACCTGCACTCTCAATATCCATTCTCTCTCTAAACAAAATCCCTCTGCTCTCTTCAACCATTCACGACCATTTTTCAGTCTGAAGAATCACCATACAAAAACCAGAAAACTCCCATCCCTCTGCAATCAATTCTTCTGCTCGCTTCAGCATCAACTTCATTTTTTCAACATCTTCAATCTTCATCTCTGGAACCTTCACGCAGAACCTTCAATTTTCTTTGTCTGTGCACATTGCGTCTAACATCATCAATATTCTGCCATTCCTTATCTCCTTCTTCATCAAGAATCGGTAACAACGAACCACAACAATGCAACATTCAAAAAACACACGAAAAAGGCATCAAAACGAGAAGAAATCAATGAGAAAGAAGAAGAGAAAAATCAGAAGCCAGAATCAAGGATTAGATCATACCCGAGCCATTGAGTTTGTTATTTTTCAAATTCTGGAGTCGTCAGAGCGTCTCTGGTCGGAACTTCTTGCATCAGATGTGTTTTTTTTCTTCTTTCATACAGGTTTGTGAAGAATTTGTGGAGACATCGCAGCATCACGAAGAAGCGAAGGTGAAGAAGATCGCTAGGGATGCAGAGCAGATCGTTGGGGAACGAGAGAGACGGAGAAAAATTGGAAGAGAGTAAAGGTGTTGATACATGGAGGAGGCCATAAGCAGCGTCATGACATCGGGGAAGTGAAGAAAATAGAAGATAGAATAGTTGTTTGATGTTGTTCATAAGGAAGATGAATGGTCTAATTGTGAACCCTAACACGTATGAAACGCACTGTTCCAATCTATTTTTCCCTTTTCGCATTAATTATTTTGCTATTTGTTGATAATGTTTGTTTATACAATAAAAATATGAAGCTGATGGATTGGTGAGTGAAGTTTAGCTGGACCGATTCTCATTGTCAGAGCCTATTACTACCATTTTTTGGTAGCTATGCTTGTAACAAAAATGCTCATGGATTCTTCTGGTTGGGCTTAATGCCATTTTGTTGGACCGTACTCTCCTATATTCAGTACACCTCCTAGTTTTGAGTTTTTTGGTTTACATTATTTTAGATTTCTCTTTCAATTTGTTTTCTTATTAATTCTTGACAAATAAGATAGAAATAAAAATGATACAAAACATGTAGAATATTTAAGAATTGTTTTAGATTTTTTTCTTTAGAATCTAATTGAAATTTCCAATTATTCTTTTCATGTTAATAATTATTTTGTCGTTATTTTCTTGCCATGAGTTTGTAATAAGAGTTTGGTTTGTGACATCGAGTGATTGAGGATCAATTTGGTTGATTGCTGGTGGAGCTTCTGACATATTTCTTGAGCTTTTGCACGCATCGAAGGGGCAACGAACCCTCTCCGTTAGCCAATATTTTGTGATAGAATATTGATGTAACTTTCACAATATGGAATGCTTGGGGATTAATTCATTTGATCATTCGTGCAAATCATCTTTTGTAGAGTTTTCTTATCACTTACGTGGTTTTGAAGAGGCAATATACCTTCTCCGTTAGGTATTATCGCAACTTCATTTTATTCCTCACTTCCGCACTTTATCATATTTCTTTACCACTCTTCTAGAGATCATGATAAGTAGGGCTTTACTACTTTCTGATGCCATGAGAAGTATGGTATATATGCATGAAGAGTATCTTCATTGCCGATCATGTCAGTAATCCCTCTGGTTTATTTAAAGACCCATTTAGGGTAATTCTGCATTGTGTGCATTATGTTTGCTACTTGTGTGAGGTTTGTTTAAAACCCTGCCTTTGAGTAGGTATTCTGCAGGTGTGTTTACATTTGTGCCTGTACTATTCCCCCATCCCTTATTGAAGTCCTCAAAAGGTGGCGAGTGGGGAGGGTTCATAATCAACCCCCGCAATTTCGTCTGTGTCATCCTTAGCTCATGACGCACCACGAAGCTTCAGAGTTGTGCTTGCTCTTGTTATCAAGTCTCCAAGTGGGGAAGGGTTCCACAATTGAACCCCCATGCTCTATCAAGAGTTCGTATTGGCTGATGTTGATACTCCGTGATTGTTCATATTTCCTTTGGTCACCTACCTCGATCTTTTATATCTTGGTTAGGTATTTAGTCGCTTTGGACATCACATTTTTTGTTTTTTCATCCTACTCCCGCTTGTTTGTCTCGGGTGATACACTCCCCTTGACTAAAGCATTTTGTTTCTTTTCCTTACTCTTTTATGTGTGTGATCTTTCAAGCTTGTTTGTTTTTATCCTTGTACATATCATGTTCCCTTAGGATGTACTTGTCCCTTTCAGACGCAAGTTAGACCTTAGGATAGGTAACCATGCATGCTAACATTAGGTAGAGATTTCCCTTTCATCCTTGACATAGGGCCACTATTGTATGATAACATTAGGTTAGAAAAAGGCTAGTCCCTCGTAGACTCTTTTCTTCCCCTTTTTACATCCTTGCATTCAAAACTAAAATTTCCTTTTCCTTAGAAAATCATAAAAGACACTAATCATACCTAAACCCTTTTTCAAGGTAACAAAAATACAAACCAATCAAATGTGGCATCTTGCCTTGAGGGCGTAACTCAAAACCTCTTTCAAGTAAGGACATGATTAATTTACTTTTGTGCCAACGCGTGAGTTTCCAAAGATCGAGCTGCGGCAGAAGGCGTAATTAACATTGTTCATAAAAAACACAAAACAAATAAAACATGTGAGTCGAACTACGGTAACTATGATTCCTCAAAAAGGATACATAGGCATTGGGGTAGGGCCAAGCGAGTACAACTTTATTTTCCCTACATTATTTTCTCCTTTCTTTCACATGCATTCTTCCTTAGCAGTAAACAATAAGCATAGATTAGACACATCCATAAGATAGATAACATGAGTGGATACCGTAGAATACTACGAGTGTGTGGGGTGCTAATACCTTCCCTTCGCGTAACAGACTCCCTTACCCGATCTCTCGGTCGCAAGACCGTGACTTCTACCTTCTAAGGTTTTCTCGATGTTTACCTTTCCCTTCATGTGGGATAAAAGACGTTTGTTGGCGACTTCATTGTTTGATGATTTTCAGCCAGTTGTTTTAATAATGCCTGAGAGAAAGGTTAGTGATATGAGACTCCTAGAACCCGGTTACTATTCTTAGGACAAGTTGAGCTAAATAAACTTCAAGAGGTTACTTACCTATGAACCTCATGCAAGCCTTTAAACCTAAGGCCTTTTGTGTGATTTTCTTATGCTTTCTACCTTGTTGATATCTTGTTTAAACATAACATCATAACATCATAATATAGCATTTTCACTGATCATTTCAAGGACCAAGAGATTTATCTTTGTTCTATTTTGCAGGCTATGGCCTCCGCTCGCAGAAATACTATTCAGATCAACTTCATGGGAATACCTTCCAAACTCAAAGAATTGGTCTCAAAGGTTCCCGAAAGCTCTCAGTTCAACAAAAGACATGGTCATTTGCTCAGCTTGGTTATCTCTGGTTTTGAATAAGGCATGATGAGTGTTTTATTCTAGTTCTTTGATCCTAAACACCATTGCTTTACTTTCCCCAATTATCAGTTGGTGCCCATAATGGAAGAGTTCTCTAAGTTACTTGGGGTGCCTATACTGGATCAAATACCCTTCACCGGTTTAGAGAAAGATCCAAGACCTGAAGATATTGCCACAGCCTTGCACCTAAAATCGTCCGACATTGCATCTAATTGGGAAACTGTAACACCCTAATTCTACCCCAAGCAATTATGCAAAATAAATCAGAGTTATAAAATTTCAATCATACAAATGAATCGGGACGTCACAAATTCTTCTATCAAAATTCATTGCATTCATCGTGGATATATAACACTTTTTCAAACATCGGATGAACCATCAACATAACATCCTTAATTAATTAAATTAACATCTACGCAGCGGAATTCTTAATAACATCTCTAACAACAAACCAACAACTTCGAAACATCACATATTTAATAATAATCAAATTAGAGTTCAAAAACTGAAAATCATCAATCAAAAACAGCAAGCGTTCATCCCCCCCCCCCCCCCCCCCCCCGAGTGTTACATATCAGAGCAATGACACTGACTTGAACTATTGAAGGTATACAGCCTTCACTCTCGATTACCTGCACGTTACCAACATAGGGGAAACATTCAAACAGAATGGGTGATATAATAAAGTGCATGATAATTAATATATCAAATTAGATCCACAACATCACCACTTCTCATCTTATAATCAACGACTAACTCATCAATAATATACATTCATCAGCATCAATATACACTTCTTTATGAAATCATATAATGCGACTCAATACTATGCAAATGCATGTGGTACCATTGGAGCAGAACTCCCATCTCAAAAATTTGCCAATTAATAGAGGCATCAACAAGGCATAGTGTTGTACCCCAAAATTATCCCTCCCATATTCTTCAAGATTTATCAAGGTCAATCTCAATTTGCTCAAGTCTACTCAAGGGTTGCATAGTTCAAACACCCTCCTAAGCCAATCAAATTAGGGTTTTGGTTCTTACAAGGAAGTTGAGGTTTTCAAGGGCTCAATCAAGTCCCATAGGCCTATACACATTGTCAAGCATCTATATGCCAAGTTTCAAGGCTCACAAGGTCAAGTTGCACAGTCAAAAGCCCTAATTGCTTCACAATCAACTGTAGGGGTAAAATGGTCATTTGGCAGTCAAAAGTCAAAAATTTTGGTCAACATCTTATTTTGAAGCCACAATCATCATTTGATCAAGTCTTGATCATGATTCCACAAGCATGGCTCAAAAATCATCAAGATGCAGAAGTTTCCATTTTTGGACAACTGAAAAGTCAACTGTAACTTGACCAATGCATAACCTTTTCATGGTTCATCAGAAAAATCCCATCCAATGCTCATTTTTAAGGGGATGACATTTCCTACAACTCATCTTCACACTCCAAGTCCAAGAAATGCTCTCACAAAAAGTTATCAATTTCAACATTATAGGTCATTTTCAAAAGTCAACAAAAAGGCATTTTAAGTCAAAGACCATAACTTGAGATTGGTAAATCAAAATGACATGGGACCAAAGGAATTGGTTAGAGGACTTCAATACCTTTCCAAAATGTCCAAGAACATGTCCATATGATCAAAATTGAGCAAGATATGCATTGGAGAAGTTGGGAAATTTTTGTGAAATGGCAAAAGTTAACTATCCTTGAAACTTCAATTTTTGACAAAAGGGTCCACTTTTTTCCACTTGATTCAGCCTTGTCATGCCACCCACGTGTCCCATGATCAATTTCAAGATTAAACATAAATTTTTCTATTTTTATTTAATTTTATTTGATTTAATTCATTTTAAATCCATAAAATTCAAATAAAATCAAAAAAATTAATTAAATAACATCTTTTGATTTGAATGACTTTTATGTGTCATGAACAACCTACCAATTTCGTGCTAGGGCCATTTTATGCATAAAAATTCAAAATTTGAACAAACTTGGAATGTTTCTTTAATGGTGGTTATGAAGAATCCAAAAACTTAATTGCAAGGGATCATTAGCTCATAATGTGACCTATTCTCATTCATTACTACATATGCAAGTGTAACAAAGCCTCATTCACGACCTAGAGTATGCACAAACGGCCAGAGCAAAATCCAAAAAGTGTCAAAAAAAAGTGTGAGATCAAAAGGAGTGTTGCAAGCATTTTCAGGCCAAAAGGAGAACGTGACTCTCTTCTTTGCCATACTCTGAAGCTAAAGCAACCCTTGCCACGTCCTAAGGTCCATCATACCGCGCTGTAAGTTTTCCCAGGTCCCCCTAAGTCTCAATATTATTTTTTCTAACAAATTCCCATGCAGCTTCCTAGACGCGTTCCACCATAGGCCTCATACAGATGCGCGCCAAGTGTCTCAAAAGATCAATCCAAACGCCAAAGGGTGCTCCACACCATGCTCCCTGGTCAACGCGCCTCTGGACAATTCAAAAGTCAAAAAGGCTTGAGACAATGGGCCTAAATTCCTGATTCACCTCCCTAAGGGTCCAACACCCCCTGGGTTCTTATTTTCTTTTCTTTTTTCTCTTTTTATTTTCTTTTCTTTTATAATTTCCCTTTTATTAATTATTAGTTTTATTAATTGTTTAATTAACCCAAACTAATTTTTCCCATAAAATTCAGAAAAACAAAAAAAAACATTTTTATTATTTATTAACTTATTTTGTAAATAAATTCTAACATTAATTAATTAGTTGTGTAATTAGGACAATTTTAACATTTTTTAGTAAGTAAAATTAATTTAGAATTAGGTCTTTCACTTTCATTTTTTTAATTTCTTTTCTTTATTTTATTTCACTAAAAACACAAAAATACAAAAAAAACATTTTCTTAATTAATTAATTAATTAATTAGTTATTAGTTTTAATTTCATTAATTAAAAAAAAAAGACAAATCTCATTCTTATTAAAAAAAAGGGGTGAAAACCCTCATGACTTCCCGATTTAATCTTTCGCGCGTATTTATTTATTTTGATTATTTTTGTAATTGCTTCTGGAAATGTAATAGTTAATTAGGACCTCCTTTATTGCTTTATTTATTTTCTCGTAGTTTTATTTTTTCCAAATGGGTTTGTTTTTTGGCGATGTATATACCTGCGCCTTGTAATAGTTAGAATTTATCTTTCCGCAATTTATTTTCCGCACTCCTAACTGTTAAAAAATGCCTGCAAGAATGTATGACAAATAAAATCAATCCGTAGCTCACAAATAACATGTACAAGATAAACATAAACTGAATTCAATACACATGCACATGCCACCCTTAGGGTACGCCTCACTGGTTGCCTCGAACGTGGTCATCAAGTATAGGGTGTGTTAGAGGTCGCCCTCCTGTCTAAAGATCATGTTGCCTCGAAACGGTTGCCTCGGATAAAAGGATCTAGGACATTAGGGTTACTTCTAAGACGTCCTACCATTGCTTCGGTGACCGCACATGTCCCGATAATCGAATTGACCCGAACACCTCCAACGATGGTGCTACCTACCTCTCAATGGTGGGATATCACTATCTAAAGAACTCTTACACAGCCTGATTCCTTAGAGTAGGTAGATTCTCCTGGGTACTTGCTCTTTTCAAAAACAAACAAAAACAACTTTTCGCACCTACACTTTCAAAAGGTTTTCAAACAAATTTTTCATACACTCTTGAGGACAGGTACAAGAGTTACTTAGAAATTTTTCAAACGAAACTTTTTTTCAAAACCCACACACACTTGAAAAGCAAACAAATTTTGAAAACATAAGAGCAAGTACCTAAGAGCCCGTGGATAACCACGGATAGAAAGGGTGCTAACACCTTCCCTTTCTATAAATCTACCTCCCGAACCGAGAAACATTCTCAAAGAAGAAATTTTGCTGTGCTTTTGTCCTTTCCATATTGGAGAACATAAAAGACGGTGGCGACTCTTGCTTACCGCGACATTTCGCGAAACCAGCTAAAAAACAGTCAGTTCTATTTCCACCGATCACAGAACTGGCGACTCTGCTGGGGATACTAATAAGTGGGGTGTACCTTAGGAATAGTTCATCATCATGTTTTCAATTGCTTGCTTTGATTGCTCTAAAATTATGGGCCTGTCTTGGGAGTTTCATAGATCCTAACCCGGATCTGGGGGATACCTTTTAGAAAGTAGCAACAAACTGTGAGGGAACTATGCGGGGTATACCGACACAGTTGAAGCAGTTTGCTACGTTGATGTGGCACTTTGGTGAGTATCGGTAACCCTTGAGTCAAGTCAAGGAGAGTACGGGGCCGCCGCGTGGTGTCGTGAAGCATCAACTGACCTTAGGAACCTTACTTGAACCATCCTGGCCTCTTTAGGGGTAGTGAGATGACCGACTTTGGTGCAGTCCGAAGTTTGGTTGATACTCGATACTACACTCATTGAGGGTTGTTTTCTTGGAATATTTTGATCGCCAGTTTAGTGGCTAAATCAAAACAATGAACACAGAAAACAACCCAATGATATTGAGATCCTTAGAACCCGGTTACTTTTGATAGGACAGGTTTTGAGCCCACCAACTTCAAGAGGGTAGTACCCCAAACTTCATGCTGGCCTGAACTCTAAGGGCTATCTTGTGTGGCTTGTGTGCTTTCAAACTTGACTACTTGCATGCTTGTTATCTAACATATGAGTTTCTTGCAGGGTTTGTTTACAGTCCTTAACCTGGACTCATAACAGGGTTTACTTACATCACTCCACGCATAGCATAACATCATGCCATCATACCATTGCATACATTCTACATAAGGACTAATCCATTTCAAGGATCTCAAGGGTTTGTGATGCAGGTCATGATGTCTAGCAAGGGGAAAAGGGGATTTATTTTCCTCTAGCCAAGGTTGATAACTTGAGTCAGGGGCTATGACCCACTTGATATGGTGAGCCTTGACTCTTGAAGAAGGACTCTCAACAACATGAAATTCCTTCAATCAAGCAACCAGATTCAATTCTAACAATTTTCTTGTTTACCCCGCGAGATCCTTGAAAACATTGCATACATATATCATACATATCATTGTATAACAAGTACCCTTGTTACAGGTCACTTACCTTCTTCGCTGTTTATTTCAGCAATGGCTTCCCAACAAGATAACCAAGATCTTCATGCTCAAGAGACTCAGTTTGGGGAAATCCTCCTAAATCTATCCAAGGGGCAGGAAGAGCTGAGAACACTCCTCATGGGGAATTTGGTCAGGAACAGTCCTGAAGACGATAGGGATGAACGACTGAAACATCTACAAGTTGAGGTGGATACAATGAGAACCCAGATGCTAGGGCAAATGGCTCTTATCCAAGACTTATCTCAAAGACAAGGAGAGCTCAGGGTTCTCGTCAACCAATTGCTTCGAGATAACCAACTGGGGCAAACATCTAAGGTTGAAGAGCAAGCCATCATTCAACCACCTGTGGGGCAAGAAGACAAGGGAAAAACTCCTCAGTTTGCTTCGGGGTCACAAGCCCAGCATCAACCTCACCAGCGTCAACAGGGTAATCGGCGTAGGCAAAATACGTCTGGAAGACATTTCTCGGAGACTGGTGTGCCATCCTCACTAATACTGAAACGCCTGTTGGAGGTCAAGCTGATTGCTTTAAAGGATCTCCCTCAGAAGCTCAACATAACCTCCCTAAAGTACAATCCTGATGAAAGGTGTGCCTACCATTCTGACAGTCCTGGACATGACACTGACGACTGTTGGAGCCTGAGGAACAAGATCCAAGACTTGATCGACGGAAGGATGCTGGAGTTCATGCCGGGTGGCAAAATGAAAATCTTCTGCTGAGAATCTTCCATCTGGGATGACTAGTGCAAACTAAGAAGCTTTTGTTTATTCGAATGTTCAAGTTGTATTTTTCTTTGATTGTTCAAACATTTGTTCATGTCAAACTCTTTTAATTTATCAATGCATCGAATATGTCTGTTTTGAATCAATATATTCGCATTCGTTATATTCAAACAGCTTTCATTTTTTTGATGTCAACTCTCAATTAATAATTCTAAGCCTCTTGAGGGAGGATGACGAAAACGATACCACGACCTTTACAGTATGCTTTTGAACAGACCCCGCTGATGAGGTACAAGCATTGTTTCAATCCCTAAACACTGGAGTTATAAGGAAGATAATCCCTCGTCAACCCCTTTGAGCCAAAGAAGTAGGAGTTTTTCTTTTCGAAAATTAAAACCCTTAATCATAACCTGGGGCAGGGTAATTCTCTCAGTTGATCCAAGTGCACAACGAATGGCACCAAAGGAGTCTTGTCAAAATCAAAGACAGTGATGGTTCCGAATAATCATAAAGACATGCATTCATTATCTCCCAAAAATAAAAGCCCATTAAGTCAAAACCTATGAAGGAGACTTACAAAACTGGGGCATCTCGCTGACTGTGATCATGAAAGAAACAGTTCAGGCAGAAAACAGGGACAATGAAATCAAAAAGAAAAGAGGTCTTATAAACCCTCAACAAAAAAAAGAAGGGAATGACCGCCTATTCCAAATAAATTGTCAACATCCGAACCATCACCGGTATATCAGGACAAAGACTCAAACAAGGTCTAACGCACGATCAGCTGAGTTTAGGTTTGAAGAACATCACGAAGAACGGGTGGGTACAAATAAAATTTGAGCCTTTATCCTTTGTTTCTTAAACCGTGAACCAGGCCACGCTACAACCCTTAAAAGTCCTAGCTGAAGCATGGGTTAGTTCAAAAGCATACTGTTACCAAAGGTATCCTGACTCCTTAAGGCTTGCGGTAAAATAACGAGTTGACATCACAGTTCAAAAAAAATTCACTTGTTTTTATGAAAAAATGCATTTTCAAAAACTTCAAGACAGACATAAGCTTTACATTTTTAATATAACATTGCTTGCATATGACTATTTGTTTGAACATCATAGAAGTTCGCACGACGAATATCCGGTGAACAAGAACCTACTCAATAAAAAGAGTCACCTCAAGTGGAAAAACACTTCCAACCCAGTGGCAGACATGATCATTGTCCATCATCTGGGGCAGTCAAGTCAAGATTCCAGGAATCTCTCAAAATGCCAAATAGCCAGGGGCAAATCTCCGCCTGAATCAATTGGGGCATTGGACCTGAATTCCAGCAACGAATCTTGCCCGATCAAACATCTTCTGGTAGTATGGCAACACATCACTACTGACAGTGACAACTCCCTGCATTCTGAGAGCGTGGACATAGTCGAAAAATACTACGCATAATCAAAGACCCGCTAGGTCGACTGGCCTAGGCAAAAATAAGGGCTTCCCGGCGAACCAAAAGGGTTCGGGCAAAAATAAGGGATGAAAATGAAAAAATTTGTACACCCGGCAAGTCGAAAACCTGAAAAGGCGGCTTGGGCAAAAATGGGTATCCCGGTGGACTGAAAACCCGAAAGGGCGGTCCAGGCAAAGGTTAGGGATCAAAAGCGTACGACTATGTTCCGTCATCTCGTCACTTGCCTACCAGAAGAAGATTTTTCAACCGGCAGTCATCAAGCGCCTCCACAAGTATCTTCTCCCACAGAAACAGGGGCAATATGAGTTGTCTAAGCGATCTAGTTGCTCCGTCCACCAAGGTACCAAGGTAAGTTCGGCTGAAGAATGTAACCAGGATACCTTCACTCCCCGCAGAGTAAGACAAGACTCAACAATACGCTCCCCCGAGCAGATTTGGTCTCCCATCAGCCCTGAAAAGGCACAGTATCTCCAGCAAGTCAGCGACACTCTCCCCAAGCAGAGTTAGCCTACAGTCAGCCTTATGGAAGTTGGGTATCCCCAGAAAATCTCAACATTCCCCAGCGGAATATACAGATGTTCCTAAGCAAGCATCCCCGACAGTCTTGATCTAAGATTGTTCCCCGGCGGGATACAGACATCCAGTGGAGCCACTTCCCAGTGCAGTCCAAAGTCTCCCCAGTAGATTCTTGAAGCTTATCCCCAGTAGATTCTGGAAGCTTATCCCCCGTAGAGTACGAACGCATCTCCCCGGCTCTATTCAGAAGGTTATTCCCCACCAGGGCTTATAACTGGGTTATCCTCAGCTAATTACCACGGAAATATCGTCCTCGGCGAAGCTCTTCCTACCCCCAGCGGAGTTCATCAGAATCCTCAACAAAACATATCAACGGAATCCCCAGTGGAGTTATCATCAAAACCTCAGCGAAGTATCTCTTCTCACAGAGTGATTCCCCGCAGAGTAATGTCTTCACCAGGATTATTCCCCAACGGAGTCATCCTCTCCTACCGCTTTATTCTTGCAATCATCATCCCCAGCGGAAACGAAGAACTCTACTCTTCAACATCAGCCCAGGATTCAACAAACTCCCGGCATTCGTCAAGGATTTATTTTCCTAGATGAAAATACATTCATAAACATCACATTATCATACACCATGACGCATGCATATACGCATCATAACACACAAATCTCATTTATTCTTGAGAACATCTTAATATCATGCAGTTCATGCATCATGACACTGCATACAGCTAATGTTTTGCCTTTTCAGGAAAAGGTCAATCAAAAGATGATTACCATCTACCTCTACAGTTCCAGATCAACATTGGTAACAAGCCAGGAAAATTCTGTGGATGACTGATCATGGGTTAACATCTGAAATCAGACAGGACAATCATCTACTTGATCATTATGAAGCAACCCCACACCGGTTCCTTCTCAATTTTCAGACGAAGTCTTACACGGACCCATCACAAAGTAACCCTACACCGGTTCCTTTTCTTTCAGAAGAAGTCTTACACGGACTTATCATCAAAGTAACCCTACACCGGTTCCTTTTCTTCCAGAAGAAGTCTTACACGGACTTATCACCAAAGTAACCCTACACCGGTTCCTTTTCTTTCAGAAGAAGTCTTACACGGACTTATCATCAAAGTAACCCTACACCGGTTCCTTTTCTTTCAGAAGAAGTCTTACACGGACTTATCTCAAGATGACCTTACCCCGGTTCATCAAGAAGTCTTACACGGACTTATCATCAAAGTAACCCTACACCGGTTCCTTTTCTTTCAGAAAAAGTCTTACACTGACTTATCTCAAAATGACCTTAACCCAGTTTATCAAGAAGTCTTACACGGACTTATCATCAAAGTAACCCTACACCGGTTCCTTTTCTTTCAGAAAAAGTCTTACACGGACTTATCTCAAAATGACCTTACCCCGGTTCATCAAGAAGTTTTACACGAACTTACCTTGCAGTAACCTTACCCCGGTTCCTCCAGAAGTCTTACACGGACTTATCTCAAGATAACCTTACCCCGGTTCATCCAGAAGTTTTACACGAACTTATCCTGCAGTAACCTTACCCCGGTTCCTCCAGAAGTCTTACACGGACTTATCTCAAGATGACCTTACCCTGGTCCATTAAGAAGTTTTACACGAACTTACCCTGCAGTAACCTGACCCCGGTTCCTCCAGAAGTATTACACAGACTTATCTCAAGGTAACCCTACACCGGTTCCTCCCAAAGTCTTACACGGATTTATCCCAAGGTAACCTTACCCCGGTTCCTCAAGAAGTCTTACACGGACTTATCCCGAAGTAACCTTACCCCGGTTCCTCAAGAAGTTTTACACGAACTTATCCCAAAGAAACCCTACACAGGTTCTCTCTCTCTAGACGTAGTTTTACACGGACTCGTCGTCAAGAAACCCTACGCAGGTTCTCTCTCTCCAGACGTAGTTTTACACGGACTCGTCGTCAAGAAACCCTACACAGGTTCTCTCTCTCCAGACGTAGTTTTACACGGGCTCGTCATCAAAGAAACCCTACACAGGTTCTCTCTCTCCAGACGTATTTTTACACGGACTCGTCATCAAGAAACCCTACACGGGTTCTCTCTTTCCAAAGATGAAGTTTTACACGGACTCGTCACCCAGGAACCCTACACAGGTTCTCCATTTCCAAGGATGCTGTTTTACACGGACTCGTCACCCAGGAACCCTACACAGGTTCTCCATTTCCAAGGATGCTGTTTTACACGGACTCGTCATCAGTAAACCCTACACAGGTTTCCTTCTCAGCTCTAGATGCGGTTTTACACGGACTCGTCATCAAAGTAACCCTACACAGGTTCCTTCTCCATTTCAGATGCAGTCTTATACGGACTCATTATTAGTAAACCCTACACAGGTTTCCTTCCTCCAAAGATGCAGTTTTACACGAGCTCATCATCAGTCAACCCTACACAGGTGTCCTTCTTTCCAAGATGCAGTTTTACACGAGCTCATCATCAGGCAACCCTACACAGGTTCCCTCTTTCAACTTACAAAAATTACAATTCAACAGACCACCTCCAGATGGCATCTATAAGCCCATCCACCTATCAACAATCTCCAAATGGCATCTATAAGCCCATTCCCGACAAGGTTCTGTCACATCTCCAGATGGCATCTATAAGCCCATTCCCGACAAGGTTCTGTCACGTCTCCAGATGGCATCTATAAGCCCATCCTCATATCCACCATCTCTCCAAATGGCATCTATAAGCCCATTCTCGCCATCACCTTGCTGATATTCTACTATGCGAGTGCAAATTTCTGGGCACTCTAGTGTTCAATCATCTTCCACCTTCGGATCACGAAACGCACACAAGCCAATCTACATCCTCAGGTCTAAGAAGATTGAACAGGGGCAACTGTTGTACCCCAAAATTTGCCCTCCCATATTCTTCAAGATTTATCAAGGTCAATCTCAATTTGGTCAAGTCTACTCAAGGGTTGCACAGTTCAAACACCCTCCTAAGCCAGTCAAATTAGGGTTTTGGTTCTTACAAGGAAGTTGAGGTTTTCAAGGGCTCAATCAAGTCCCATAGGCCTATACACATTTTCAAGCATCTATATGCCAAGTTTCAAGGCTCACAAGGTCAAGTTGCACATTCAAAAGCCCTAATTGCTTCACAATCAACTATAGGGGTAAAATGGTCATTTGGCAGTCAAAAGTCAAAATTTTTGGTCAACATCTTATTTTGAAGCCACAATCATCATTTGATCAAGTCTTGATCATGATTCCACAAGCATGGCTCAAAAATCATCAAGATGCAGAAGTTTCCATTTTTGGACAGCTGAAAAGTCAACTGTAACTTGACCAATGCATAACTTTTTCATGGTTCATCTGAAAAATCCCATCCAATGCTCATTTTTAAGGGGATGACATTTCCTACAACTCATCTTCACACTCCAAGTCCAAGAAATGCTCTCACAAAAAGTTATCAATTTCAACATTATAGGTCATTTTCAAAAGTCAACAAAAAGGCATTTTAAGTCAAAGACCATAACTTGAGATTGGTAAATTAAAATGACATGGTACCAAAGGAATTGGTTAGAGGACTTCAAGACCTTTCCAAAATGTCCAAGAACATGTCCATATGATCAAAATTGAGCAATATATGCATTGGAGAAGTTGGGAAATTTTTGTGAAATGGCAAAAGTCAACTATCCTTGAAACTTCAATTTTTGACAAAAGGGCCCACTTTTTTCCACTTGATTCAGCCTTGTCATGCCACCCACGTGTCCCATGATCAATTTCAAGATTAAACATTAATTTTTCTATTTTTATTTAATTTTATTTGATTTAATTCATTTTAAATCCATAAAATTCAAATAAAATCAAAAAAATTAATTAAATAACATCTTTTGATTTGAATGACTTTTATGTGTCATGAACAACCTACCAATTTCGTGCTAGGGCCATTTTATGCATAAAAATTCAAAATTTGAACAAACTTGGAATGTTTCTTTAATGGTGGTTATGAAGAATCCAAAAACTTAATTGCAAGGGATCATTAGCTCATAATGTGACCTATTCTCATTCATTACTACATATGCAAGTGTAACCAAGCCTCATTCACTACCTAGAGTGTGCACAAACGGCCAGAGCAAAATCCAAAAAGTGTCAAAAAAAAGTGTGAGATCAAAAGGAGTGTTGCAAGCATTTTCAGGCCAAAAGGAGAACGTGACTCTCTTCTTTGCCATACTCTGAAGCTAAAGCAACCCTTGCCACGTCCTAAGGTCCATCATACCGCGCTGTAAGTTTTCCCAGGTCCCCCCAAGTCTCAATATTATTTTTTCTAACAAATTCCCATGCAGCTTCCTAGACGCGTTCCACCATAGGCCTCATACAGATGCGCGCCAAGTGTCTCAAAAGATCAATCCAAAGGCCAAAGGGTGCTCCACACCATGCTCCCTGGTCAACGCGCCTCTGGACGATTCAAAAGTCAAAAAGGCTTGAGACAATGGGCCTAAATTCCTGATTCACCTCCCTAAGGGTCCAACACCCCCTGGGTTCTTATTTTCTTTTCTTTTTTCTCTTTTTATTTTCTTTTCTTTTATAATTTCCCTTTTATTAATTATTAGTTTTATTAATTGTTTAATTAACCCAAACTAATTTTTCCCATAAAATTCAGAAAAACCAAAAAAAAGCATTTTTATTATTTATTAACTTATTTTGTAAATAAATTCTAACATTAATTAATTAGTTGTGTAATTAGGACAATTTTAACATTTTTTAATAAGTAAAATTAATTTAGAATTAGGTCTTTCACTTTCATTTTTTTAATTTCTTTTCTTTATTTTATTTCATTAAAAACACAAAAATACAAAAAAAACATTTTCTTAATTAATTAATTAATTAGTTATTAGTTTTAATTTCATTAATTAAAAAAAAAGACAAATCTCATTCTTATTAAAAAAAAGGGGTCAAAACCCTCATGACTTCCCGATTCAATCTTTCGCGCGTATTTATTTATTTTGATTATTTTTGTAATTGCTTCTGGAAATGTAATAGTTAATTAGGACCTCCTTTATTGCTTTATTTATTTTCTCGCAGTTTTATTTTTTCCAAATGGGTTTGTTTTTTGGCGATGTATATACCCGCGCCTTGTAATAGTTAGAATTTATCTTTCCGCAATTTATTTTCCGCACTCCTAACTGTTAAAAAATGCCTGCAAGAATGTATGACAAATAAAATCAATCCGTAGCTCACAAATAACATGTACAAGATAAACATAAATTGAATTCAATACACATGCACATGCCACCCTTAGGGTACGCCTCACTGGTTGCCTCGAACGTGGTCATCAAGTATAGGGTGTCTTAGAGGTCGCCCTCCTGTCTAAAGATCTTGTTGCCTCGAAACGGTTGCCTCAGATAAAAGGATCTAGGACATTAGGGTTACTTCTAAGACGTCCTACCATTGCTTCGGTGACCGCACATGTCCCGATAATCGAATTGACCCGAACACCTCCAACGATGGTGCTACCTACCTCTCAATGGTGGGATATCACTATCTAAAGAACTCTTACACAGCCTGATTCCTTAGAGTAGGTAGATTCTCCTGGGTACTTGCTCTTTTCAAAAACAAACAAAAACAACTTTTCGCACCTACTCTTTCAAAAGGTTTTCAAACAAATTTTTCATACACTCTTGAGGACAGATACAAGAGTTACTTAGAAATTTTTCAAACGAAACTTTTTTTCAAAACCCACACACACTTGAAAAGCAAACAAATTTTGAAAACATAAGAGCAAGTACCTAAGAGCCCGTGGATAACCATGGATAGAAAGGGTGCTAACACCTTCCCTTTCTATAAATCTACCTCCCGAACCGAGAAACATTCTCAAAGAAGGAATTTTGTTGTGCTTTTGTCCTTCCCATATTGGAGAACATAAAAGACGGTGGCGACTCTTGCTTACCGCGACATTTCGCGAAACCAGCTAAAAAATAGTCAGTTCTATTTCCACCGATCACACATAGCCTTCATCTCAAAATTTTCCAATCCAGGCCATCTCAACGAGCATAAGCTCCATCTCAAAAATGCAATGTATGCGACACAACCATGAATGTAATGATAACACCCAAGTTAACAACATCTCAAATCATCTCAAAACATCTCAATTTAACATCTCAAAACATCTCAATTTATCATCTCAAAACATCTCAAAAACATCTCAATTTATCATCTCAAACATCTCAAAACATCTCAATTTAACATCTCAAAACATCTCAATTTATCATCTCAAAACATCTCAAAAACATCTCAATTTATCATCTCAAACATCTCAAAATACATCTCAAAATAACATCTCAAAGACATCTCAAAATAACATCTCAAATAATCAAAATAATTCATCAAACATCATTTATTTATTAATAACTTCTCATTTATAACACAACCGTATTTTAATTCCCACAGTAAGTCAACACTGTCAGTCTGTAACTCTAAAGTCAAGACTGTCACTTTCCTACTGTTATAGCTCAAACAACAGCTTCTAAGCATCTAACGTTCATCGCACTACACAAAACAACTCAAAGGCCATCCAACTTCTGACCATGCAACCTCTAACCAAGGATATTTCTAAATACACAACTTCTAATGACGCAACCTCTGGGCGACACGATATTCTGACTACTATAACTTCTGACTAATGCAACCTCTGATCAGATGTAACTTCTGATCATCACAGCTTCTAGCTAACCCCATCTTCTGACCAGGTACAACTTCTGATCATTGCATCTTCTGACTAACCCCATCTTCTGACCAGGTACAACTTCTGATCATCACATCTTCTGACTAATGCCATCTTCTGACTAAAGCAAATTCTGACTAACCCCATCTTCTGACCAGGTACAACTTTTGATCATCACATCTTCTAACTAATGCCATCTTCTGACTAATGAAAATTATGACTAGTGCAACTTCTAACATCAGAACTTCTACCTTTCACTATGCCACACATCTTCTAACAACTTACGTCTAACTTCAGAACTTCTATCTTGCACTAATCTAACACAACTCTAGTCAACATACTTCTAATGTCAAAACTGCTACTTTTTATTTCATCCTACTATTTGATTCTTTGCCTATTATCAACCTAATTAAGAACAGTATACCTAACACTGTCCCTAATTGATTCATTGTTCTAGAAAGTAACTTCTGATATCCTCCATATACGGTTCTGTGTTTTTCACCACTGTTACGTTCTGCATTTTCATCACTGCAGTATTCTATGTTTTCCATCACTGCATCTCACCACGGTTCCATAACTAAATCCCTAAAACTTAATCTAATCATGACAATTCATCACCCATAATTACCCTATAATCTTACAGCATTTTAACAACATCAAGGCATCAATATTCATCAAAATTCATCAATCCTCATCATACATCAATCATATATTCACAATTCAAGAACAAAACATCAATCACCACTAACCCCACATACCAATCATCATAAACCCAATTATAGAGTTAGAACCCCACCCTTACCTTGGATTGAAGGTCGCTCTACAATTTCCGGTTGGATTCACGTTCTTGCCGTTTTCCACTATTTCCAGCAGCTTGCACGTTCTCTCTCAATCCTTATTCTTTCTACTGCTTCTTTCTTTCTATTCCTTCTAACAAATAATAAAATAGCCCTATTATTCTATTATTCCTTATTGGGCTTAAAACCAACACACTCCCTTATTACTTCTGTTCCTTCAAAATAAGCCCACCTGAAATAATATTAAACTTCTAATATTATTTCACCACATAATATTATATCTCTAATATTATTTCTCCACTTTAATAAAATAAATCCAATTAATTAAAACACATCTTCATAAATATTCCAAAAATAATTTAATTAAATAATTAATTAAGTTACGGGTGTTACAACTCTCCCCCACTTAGAATATTTTCATCCTCGAAAATTTACTTCAATCAAACAATTTAGGATAGGAGTCTCGCATCATGCTCTCCAACTCCCAAGTCATGCTTTCACCAACAGCTCCTAGCCAAACCACTTTAAACAAGGCAATATCTTTGCCCCTCAGAGTCTTTATCTCACGACCCGCGATCCGTACAGGCATCGTCTCCACCGTAAAATTATCCCGTACTTGCACATCGTCCATATGAATCACATGAGATGGATCTGAAATATACTTTCGAAGTTGCGACACATGAAATAGATCATGAAAATTCGAAAGATTAGGCGGTAAAGCCACTCTATAAGCAACATTCCCCATTCTCTCTGAAATCTGATACGGTCCAATAAAACGAGAAGTGAGCTTCTTAGACTTCAAGGCTCGTCCAACACCAGTCACAGGTGTAACTCTCAAAAACACATGATCACCAGCTTGGAATTCTAAATCTTTCCTTCGCTTGTCATGATAACTCTTCTGTCTACTTTGTGAAGCTTTCATCTTTTCTCGAATCAACTTCACCTTCTCAGTAGTCTCACAAACAAGTTCAGGTCCAAGTACTACACTTTCACCAGATTCATGCCAACATAACGGAGTTCTACATCTTCGACCATACAACGCTTCAAAAGGTGCCATCCTAATACTAGAATGGTAACTATTATTATACGTGAACTCTATCAACGGAAGATAAGTATCCGACAAACCTCCCCGCTCAAGAACACATGCCCTCAACAAGTCTTCCAACAATTGAATCGTCCGTTCAGTCTGACCATCTGTCTGAGGATGATACGCTGAACTCAACCTCAACTTAGAACCCAACGCTTCTTGCAAACTCTTCCAAAAATCAGAAGTAAATCTTGGATCTCTATCTGACACGATGCACAAAGGAACACCATGCAGCTTCACAATCACACTGATATAAATCTCAGCCAACTTCGGCACTGGAAAACTGATGTTAATAGGAATAAAATGAGCTGAATTCGTAAGCCTATCAACAATCACCCAAATCGAATCATGCCCTCTTAAAGTATTAGGCAACATGTGATGCGGTGGGAGAACTGACTTGAGTTTTTGTGTTTGTGTTTGCAAATGTTGTGGTTAGCAAGAGTCGCCGCCGACTTTTCTTTTATCCAAAAGGAAAGGTAAAAAAAGCACAGGAAAGACCTTTGGGATGTTTTCTTGAGTTCGGGGGGTAGATTATGAAAAGGGAAGGTGCTAGCACCTTTTTCATCCATGGTTTTCCATGGGCTCTTAGTTACTTGTTTAGATCACTTGCTTTGCTTTGAAATTGTTTGAAATGGTGCTTAGTGTGATTTTGAAAGTATTTTGAAAAGAGGCCACTCGTTTAGGAAATCTTTGTAATGATTCTCGTTCGTAAGAAAGTATACAAAGATGTTTGTCTTTTGAAAAATGTTTCAATGTTTTTGTAAAATATTTTGAAATGTGTGTGTGTTTGTTTTTGAAAATAGCAAGGATTGTTTTGAAATGTAACAAGTAACTAGAATCTATCTACCTACTCAAATGTCTTTCTTGTGCATTTTTATTCCTTTGATATTGTTGACTTACCATTGATTTGGTAAGCAACCCTATCTTTGGATGTTAACGGGACAGGCGTGGGTCATCATATGGCCATGATAGCAATATTGCCAAGTATCTTAGCAATTTGGAGGGACCAAGATCATCTTTGTTTAGGCAACCTTTTGATAGCTTCATCGAGGGACTATGATCTTATATTTGTTTTGTTTTTCCAAGATACTTCGCGTGCGTAACATGGCCATTTTTATTTAGGCAACCAAGTGGGTGAAACCCTAAGGGTGCTTGTGTGCAATGTGTGTAATTTTCATGCTTTTTGTCTTGTATTAGGTCTTTTCTATTTGTTTGGTTTTTGTTCTTGTCATGCAAACCCTAGTTTACTAAACATGGTATATGAAAGCAATAAATTGCGTAAATGTAAACTAAGCTATTACAACAATTATTATGGGAGGGGGGATACAAGTTTTGAATGGGGATATTGCACAAATGTAAACCTAAATATACTATTACAACCCAATCGAATATTGTGCGCATTAAATAAATATACAAATATTAAAATGCAATGCAAATGTATTTATGTAAAAATGTTTTGTATTTGTTTAATGTATGAGAAAATAATTTATTTAAACCCTAGAAATAAGAGAAAAAATATTATTATTTTTGGAAAGGGATGAAACCCTAGTTTTTTAATTAATAGAAAATATATGCTTTATATTAATATTTTGTCCATTTTTTGTACAAGAAAATAATAAATAATATTATATACAAATATTAAAAATAAAATATGTATAAGTATTTATGAGTATAAATAATATATAAAAAAATATGTAGTATTTTTTTTATTATTTCTAAGTTGTTTTAAGAAAATAAAATATATTTGTCCCAACAAACTATTTTTTATTAAATAAATAAATAAAAAATTGCAAAAATAAAGAAATTATTTTTGGGTATTTTTTATCATTAGAAAAAATAAAATGCAAGTAATAAATATAAAAATATGCAAGAAAAGGCAAAAATATAAGAAAATAGTCAAGGGGGGTGCAAAAGTAATCCAGGGGGTGTGAAAATCAAAAACAATAGGCCCAAGGCGCCAAATGCCCATAACCATCGTCCCTGTCCTCCAACTTCTCTTCTGCGCGCGTATTATGCTCAAACCTGTAACTTTCAAATGCTTGCACAAAAACAAAAACTTATAACATGAAACTTGTGGCATTTGAACTCACGATTCCAACCATATCAATTTTGTAACCTAACTCTCAAAGATCAGAGAGAATTTTAATGACCCTAATTCGTGACCTAAAAATTTCAGCAACTTCAAGCTTCAAATTCTCTTAGCTCAATTAATATAAATGAAAAGTATGCATATGTACAACTTCACCATGTTATGGACTACATTTTTCTTCACAAATCGTGGCTTGAGGATGCTTAAATACAGAGATAGAGTTTGAGAAAAATACATCCTTCAGCTGGATTTGGATATGACAATGTGGGGACATTGAGGGAGGCATGAGGATCGTGTGAGCTTCCTTCAACTTCCTTCAAACTATTCCAATGCCTAGTTTGCTTTGTGGATGGCCAGAACTCTCTGCACAAGTCAAGCTGCAAGCTCCAAGTTTGAAAATGGCAATGGCTGAAACAAGGCTTACAGATGCAGGGTAAGGGCTTGGATAACTTTGGTAGGATGTGTATGAGGTGTTTCAAGTGTCAAGCCACAAAACGCACGAGCAAAAAATGAATTTGCTATGGTTTTGCAGAAATCTATATGTTTGGCAGAATTTTTGAGTTTTTTTAGTTTTTGAGTGTTTTGGATGTCAAGCAAGCGTGTTAAGCATTGTAATGACTTGGTATATTTGTATAGAAATGACACAAAGGTCAATCCTTACTAGCTATACAAATTCTAGCACCTTTTGCAACTTTTCTTGTATTTTAAGTAAAGTGAAATGACAAATGCAACATGCTTGTACTGGCTACCTCAAGGGCTGATAAGAGTTGTTATACATTGCTTGAGACCTGTGGAAATTGTTTGCATCAAAGGGACAGGTCCAAGGCTCAAGGTTGACAAAATTGTAAAAGCTCACCTTTATGAAAATGGCAATGTGAGCTTTATGCCTAAAATGGAATTACAACTTGTGTAAAGTTCCAAAAGAAAAGATAAAGCCTTTAGATTCTGAGTTTGCATTTAATTATGGAGTGTAGAGTGATTTTAGGACCTGAAAAGCAAGATTCAAACATCCAAGATCTAATTTGCAACTTGATACTTTGTAAAAATGGCTTGAACAAAAGTGATAAAATGCCAACTTCTCTTCTTCGATTCTCCCTAACCAAAAATTATCTTGGAGAGTTCTTGGACATTTTGGAAAGCTTGCAATGTGCTATATAATCCATCTTTGAAATGAATTTTGATATACCTCTTGGAACTAGGTGAAAAATGTCCATGAAGTTGTGTCAAAAAACTGCCTAAATTAGGGCAAATTTTCACTAAGTTATTTAGTTCATGGACCTATATTCACAAATTCATAACTTGAGATCCAAGCATATTTTGGGAAAAGTTTGTGAATAAAAGTTGTATATTTAATGGAGGACTACAACTTTCATGTTGGAAGTTTTCTTTGAATCAAATTGCATCATGGTGGAAAGTTAGGAAAAAATAAGAAAATTTCCATACTTAGAAAAATTCTAAGTTATGAAAATTTTCAAAATTGGTTTTCTTGGTGAAAAAGTTTCATATTTTGACATATCTTGATCAATTATGACCCTTGGCACTTGATTTTGACCAAAAAGTCAAAGTTTGACTTTTCAGTGCACAGTTGACTTTTGATCAGTTGACTGCAAAATTCATCTGTCAATCCAATGAACTTGAGATCTTTTGAACCATGTAATTAGGTCAAGATGATGCCATTGAATCCTTTAAATCATGCTTGAACTCAATTGGTCATTGCCTAGGTTAAAAATCAGAAATTGCCCTTTCTCAATCAAAACCCTAATTTTGACCATTTTGCCCTTTTGATGATTTGATCACATTTCTTGAGGAGTTGTGATCCAAACTTGATCAAATGGTACATATGAGTCTAAAATATTGTTTTGGATAAAAAATTATAAAGTTTGACTGTAAATTGGCCATGGTTGACTTTTTCCCCAATACAACTGATTTTTAGGTCAACTGTCCAATTGACTGATCAAAAATGTGGTTCAAGGCTTGAAACTTAGTATGAGAAATATTAGGGGTCCAACATGATGTATGAAAGTCACATGAAGCATTGGTGGTCCAAAAATCCTTGTGCAAACTCAAACCCTAATTTTGGATTATCAGTGCAAGATGAGATGTCATGGGCTGAGCAAACCCTAATCTTGTCTTGAGTCCAAGAAGTCTTGTGAGGAAAGTCTTGATAAATGAGAGGGAAAATTTTGGGGTACAACAGCTGCCCCTGTTCAATCTTCTTGAACCTGAAGAGTTAGATTGACGAGTTTTTCCTTTCGTGACTCGAAGGTAAAAGATGATTGAACACTAGAGTGCCCATAAATTTGCACTCGATAAAGTGTAGTTGAGGGAATGGGCTTAAAGATGCCATTTGGAGAGGTGATAGAATCTTTTTGGAGATGAGCTTGTAGATGTCATCCAAGAATGTTTGCTGAATTGTAAGTTGTAAGTCAGAAGAATAAGTATCAGAATGGTGTCCGCGTCTGGAACGTATCTGAACTGTATCTGGAGACTGAAATCTGAATGAGAAACAGAATAGCATCCGTGTCTGGAGCATATCTGAACTAGAATCTGAATAAGTGACAGAATGACTTCCGTGTCTGTAGTGTATCTGAACTAGAATCTGAATAAGTGACAGAATGACTTCCGTGTCTGGAGCGTATCTGTACTGTATCTGAACTTGAAATCTGAATAAGGGCCAAAATGGCATCCGTGTCTGGAGCGTATCTGAACTAGAATCTGAATAAGTGACAGAATGACTTCCGTGTCTGGAGTGTATTTGAACTAGAATCTGAATAAGTGACAAAATGACTTTTGTGTCTGGAGCGTATATGTACTGTATCTGAAATCTGAATCTGAATGAGTAACAGAATGACTTCTGTGTCTGGAGCGTATCCGTACTGTATCTGAATGTTGAAGTCTGAATGAGTAAGAAAATAGCATCCACGCATGGAGCGTATCTGTACTGTATCTGAAAGATGAATCTGAATGAGTAACAAAATGACTTCCATGTCTGGAGTGTATCTGAACTGTATCATGATTGCATATTGTTAAACGGTAGCTGTTAATCTTATCCTGAAAAGGGTAAAATGTTAGCTGAAACATAAATTTATGTTGCATGAAATGTATGATTCAATATATGTGCTTTATCAATGTTTATGATATATGGATGTAATGTATGCGCATGTAAGCTGATTTGCTGAGGAAAATAAATCCTTGACTGCTACCGGGGAAAATAAATCCTTGACTGTTGAGGATAAGAAATCCTTGGCGACTGTTGGGGATTAAAAAATCCTTGATTGCTGAGGATAAGAAATCCTTGGCGACTTCTCTTGGGATATAGGGATCCTTCATGTCTTGAAGTTGGAGTATTTGACAAAAATTCTGTTGCGAGCAATGCCATATACTGCTTGAGTAATCCGCTTGGGGAATCCAGAGAATTCTGACGACTTCTACTGGGGATTACACTTGTAGAATCCTTGTTCCGTTGGGGAATAAAGAAAACTTTGATGACTTCTGCTGGGAATTAATAATGAGAATCTTCATTCTGTTGAGGGGGCAATGAAAACTCTGTGGGGAAGAAGGCTTACTGCTGGGGAGTAGGTTCAGGAGTTTGGATTGTCTGCCATTCTACTGGGGAGTTATCCTAGGTTGGGGAGAGACAAAAGTTAACTGTTATCTGGTTGATTTTCAGACTTCAAGACAACTTGCTGGGGAATTTAGAGAAACTGGATGGTTTCCACTGGGGATTGAGAGTTTGAAGTTTTAACTCTGCTGGGGATCTAGAGTTTTAAGTTTTAACTCTGTTGGGGATCTAAAGTTTAAAGTTTTGGCTCCGTTGGGGATCTAGATGATGTGCTATAGGGATTGTTCATGGAATAGCCTAAAGACATTTTCCTATCCTTTCAACCCGTCAGTAATTGTTCTTTTCCATTCTGTTTATTTGTAAACAGTAATTATGTTCAAATGCATATGTTCATCAATGAATCATTAGAAGTTTTTGCAAATAAAAACACAAGTGTAAAGAAAAAGGCAAATAGTTTTCTGTACTTTGAAAGAGATATCTTTGTATTCAATTTGAATAAGTGTTTTGTACAAAGGAGATTGACATCCTAGTAAGAGGATGGTGTCATAAAAGTAAGAAAAATTTATACAAAGAAAGATAGCTATGTGTGATAATCCCATGGGGTTCCCATTCTGCTATAGCCTTCGTATCTCCGAATATCTTGTATGTCCGTTGCTTCGTCCGAAGATGATTGGATTGATTAGAAGCTCAGAGCTTGTCATTGAAGAGATTGTCCTTAAAGTGATCCGACGAGACATAGTCATACGCTTTAATTCCCTAACTTTTGCCTGGACCGCCCTTTCGGGTTTTCAGTCCACCGGGAAACCCTTTTTTGCCCAAGTCGCCCTTTCGGGTTTTCAACTTGCCGGGTGTATAGATTTTTTTGTTTTATCCCTAATTTTTTCCTGATCATAGTATTGTTAAGGTTTGTACATTTATTAGTGATGATCCTTTCGAGGATACCGTACCGGCAAATAAGATTCTGCTTGATGAAGTGGGCAACAACATTCTTAGTAACAGATGCGAAGGAAGCTGCTTCGACCCACTTGGTGAAGTAGTCAATGGCCACCAGAATGAAGCAGTGTCCATTGGAAGCTGTAGGCTTGATCTCTCCAATCATGTCGATTCCCCATATAGCGAAGGGCCAAGGAGCTGTTAAGACATTTAGAGGAACTGGAGGCACGTGCACCTTGTCTGCATAGATTTGACACTTATGGCAGGTCCGAGAGTGTTGATAGCAGTCAGCTTCCATGGTAGACCAGTAATAGCCTGCCCATAGAATCTTCTTTCCGATCGTATGCCCACTAGAATGAGTGCCAAAGGTACCTTCATGCAATTCAGCCATGATCTTTTCAGCTTCAATCTTGTCCACACAATGGAACATAATAGAATCATGATTACACTTGTACAGGATGCCATTACTTAGGAAGAACTTAGCTGAGAATCTCCTTAAGAACTTTTTGTCATTGACTGAAGCTCCTTCATAATATTCTTGAGCCTCGAGATACCTTTTGACTTCATGAAACCACGGCTGGTCCACTACTTCTTCGGTATTAATCTCGTGACAATGTGATGGTTCGTCCATCCGTTCAATGGTGATCTGGGGAGCTTCATTATCCCAGTTAAGTTTAAACATGGATGACATTGTAGCTAGAGCATCTGCTAGCTGATTTTCTTCTCGCGGGAAATGCTCGAAGGTAATCTGCTCGAAATGTGGTAACAATGTCAAAACATGTTCTTTGTAAGGGATGAGGTTTGGATGCTTAGTGTCCCACTCTCCTTTGATCTGACTGATGACCAAAGCTGAGTCCTCAAACACATCTAAAGATTTGATTCCCAAGTCTATCGCAGCCTTGAGACCAAAGATGCATGCTTCGTACTCTGCCATGTTGTTCGTACAGTTGAAGCAAAGTTTGGCGGTGAAAGGAGTATGGTATCCTTCTGGAGATATGAGGACAACACCAATACCATTACCAAGTTCATTGGAGGCCCCATCAAAGTACAGGGTCCATCGGGATCCTTGTTCAGGTCCGTCATATGGCCTGATTTCTTCGCGGTTGTCCACTGTCATGATGTCTTCGTCAGGGAAGTCAAACTTCATGGATTGGTAATCTTCTACAGCTTGATGAGCCAGATGATCAGCTAGCACACTGCCCTTTATAGCTTTTTGGGTCGTGTACTGTATTTCGTATTCCGTTAGGATCATCTACCATCTAGCTATCTTCCCAGATAGAGCAGGCTTCTCAAAGATGTACTTTATTGGATCCATCTTAGATATCAGCAAAGTGGTATGAGTCAACATATACTGCCTTAGCCGGCGAGCATCCCATACCAAAGCGCAACAAGTTTTCTCGAGCAGTGAATATTTGGTTTCACAGTTGGTAAACTTTTTGCTTAGGTAATAAATGGCGTGCTCTTTTCGGCCAGACTCGTCATGCTGTCCTAGTACGCACCCCATTGAATTCTCTAAGACGGTCAGATACATGATTAGCGGTCTTCCCTCGACGGGGGGCATCAAGATAGGAGGTTCAAGTAAATACTCCTTGATTTTATCGAAATAAATTTGACATTCATTGTTCTATATGACCACCTGATCTTTCTTCAACAACTTGAAGATTGGTTCACAAGTAGACGTTAGGTGAGAAATGAACCTGGCAATGTAGTTTAGGCGTCCCAAAAAACCTCTGACTTCCTTCTCAGTGCGAGGAGCAGGCATTTCTTGTATAGCTTTAACTTTGATAGGATCAACCTCGATGCCTTTGTTGCTGACAATGAAACCTAAGAGTTTACTGGACCGGACTCCGAATGTGCACTTGTTTGGGTTCAATCGTAGCTTGTACTCCTTCAACCTGACAAACAACTTTTGCAAGTGATCAAGGTGTTCTTCTTCAGTTTGTGATCGGGCTATCATGTCATCTATGTAGACCTCTATCTCATGATGTATCATATCATGAAACAAAGCTACCATGGCGCGTTGATAGGTTGCCCCGACATTCTTCAGTCTGAATGGCATCACTTTGTAGCAGAATGTACCCCATTGTGTGACAAATGTAGTTTTCTCCATGTCCTTAGGTGCCATTTTGATCTGGTTATAGCCTGAGAATCCGTCCATGAAAGAAAATACCTTGTTGGGCTATATTGTCGACCAGGATGTCGATGTGTGGAAGTGAAAAGTCATCTTTAGGGTTGGCCCTATTTAAATCTCTATAATCCATGCACATTCTCACTTTGCCGTCCTTTTTAGGCACGAGAACAATGTTGGCCACCCATTGTGGATAGGAAGTAATAGCCAGAAATCCAGCATTGAACTGTTTCATAACTTCTGCTTTGATCTTCTCTGACATGTCAGGTCTCATGCGGCGGACCTTTTGTTTCATTGGTGGACAGTCTTCTCTTGTAGGTAGACGATGTACCACAATGTCTGTATCGAGTCCCGGCATATCTCTGTATGACCAAGCAAAGATCTCAACATAATCATGCAGTAGTTGAATTAGGCGCTCCTTGACACTCGGCTCTAGATTGGCACCCACTTTGATTTCCTTTTTATCTTCCTCAGTTCCCAAGTTGATTGTATCCAACAACTCCTCATGAGGCTGAATTGCTCTTTCCTCTTGCTATAATAATCTGGCCAATTCCCCTGGCACCTCACAATCTTCCTCACCTTCGTATTCGGCTTGGTAGATCAAGTCTTCAGAGTCACTAAAGGCTATAGTAGTATCGTTACCCATGGGATCCGGAATGGAAGGGTACCTGCATTTGTGAGTGTGGGTGTGTGTAAGGGTATAGCCATCTTAAAACAATAAAATGTAAAAGAAAGACAATGAGCATAAAAGGTTTATATATGAAAAAGCGTCCATGATTCATTGAATGACATATGTAGATGAAACAAAAACCCTTACAAATGGACCATTGTGCCTCGGGTAAGACACAAGGTTTTTAAAGTACGAATTGTTTGTGAATTATTACAGTCCAACAGAAATGTAAAAGATAAATTACTGCGATATGAAAGTTATTGGGATGAAGTCTTTGGCTTCCCAGTTGCAAAGTCCTCCGCCGACAGTAGGAAATATCCAATCTTCCAGGCTGCCCTCCTCTTCATTGTCTTCCACTGCGTTGACGCTTTGATTGCTAATCTTTACAGGTGGCCCCCCAGCATGGGCGCGGCGCACAGCCTTCTGACCAGTCGAAGTAAACCCCAAGCCAAACTTGTCTAATTTGTAAGGAATGTCTGGAAGCTGACCCCAGATTGTGCACCCCCCCTTCTTCCACTACTGTCCTAGCATCCTTGAGAGATGACATCCGAGGTGGAGGTCTTGTGATCTTTGGAATTGAGGATACCGCCTTGGTCGCTGCTACTTTAGGAGAGACTTCTTCAAAATGTTGAAAAGGGGTCTCTATGAACTCGCCATCTAACTCCATATAACGGAAGGAATTCAGATGACTAATCATATACTCCTCCTCCCTATGGACAATTATGATCTTCCCTTGGACCGGGTATTTTAGCATCTGATGCAAGGTGGAGGTAACAACACCAGCATTGTGGATCCAGGGGCGTCCCAACAGACAGGAATAAGAAGGACGGATGTACATCACATAGAATGTCGAGTTGAAAACCTGAGTGCCCACCTTGATTGGGATGTCCACCTCCCCATGGACCATCCTCTTCGATCCATCAAAAGCTCTCACCACTATATTGTTGGGTTTTAGAGTCAACCCCTCACAATCCAATCTATCAAGGGCTTTCTTCGGCAAGACGTTTAAAGACGATCCAGTATCAACCAAGACATGAGCTAGGGTTTTTCCTCTGCACTCCACTGAGACATGTAATGCATCGTTATATTTTCTCCCTCTGGGTGTCAAGTCAGCATCGGAGAAGCCCAGGCCATTATCAGCTGTCAAACTGGCCACACAGTCCTGGAACTGGTCAGCAGACGTCTCTTGCAGTACGTGAGCTGTCTTTAGAAATTTTACTAGTGCTTTGGCATGTGCTTCATAGCACAACAGCAGGGCTAGCATAGAGATCTTGGAAGGGGTCTGCCCCAATTGTTCAACCACATCATAATCACTCTTCTTAATGATCCTCAGGATTTCTTCCATCTCCTTCTTGGATGTTTCAAGAATAGCTAGTGATTGAGCCTTCTTCTGGAAAGGCTCCTCTTGAGCGTTCTTTCCTTTATTCTCAGTAGTGGAAGTAGGGATGGGAATTGTATTGTCTTTGTCGGTGGGTACGCTTATAGGTATAATCACTGGTACAGACGTAATCTTCGGAACGGCCACGGGTCCAAAGATTGTTGTTGGAGGAGAAATCTCTGGAGAGAAGATCCTACCACTGCGGGTGATCTTGCTAGTTCCAACAATATTTCTAATGTTGGAATTGTCCTCTTCAGAGCTTTCTTTTTCGGCAGTCAGTTCAATCTGTTTAATACCATGGTAGTATATTTCTCCACCATAGTTCCATGGTACTGTTTTATCTGAATTGTAGGGGGTCGGCCTGGGCATTGTTATCTTAAGCGAAGCAGTCTTTGGAGCAGGTGTAATCCTAACGGGTATTTTAGGGACTCTGGAAGGATTGGCGTAGATGGTTATTATAGAAACTTCTTTCACTGGAACGGGTGAAACATGAGCATTCTCAAACAAAATTTCTTGGTTATCCATCACTCGTTGGATACCTTTCTTCAATAGAAGGCAGTCAAATGGGGAGGATAGGCAAGCATGGGAGTCTTTGTCACAACCTGGGAAGATACCATCTTTCAACAAATTCAACTTGATAATCGGGAGCGGATTTAACAATTTCTCCACAGTAGCAACAAACAGATCTTCTTCAATAGCGTTGGCATTGTGACCATGCCTCAGCATCGGAGCGGAAATAACATTTGGTTTCTCAGGCGCTTCAAACTAAACTTCCTTCACGTCTATCAGATCTTGAATCTTGTTCTTCAGAGCCTAACAGTTGTTGGTGTCGTGCCCTGGACTTTCAGAATGGTATACACATCTGGCGTTGGGATGGTAATGTGGAGAAGTAGTATTGGGATTTTTTGGTGCCTCTTTCAAAGTGGCCAGATTCAACTTCAGGAGATGTGGTAGAACTTGGGTTGGAGTCATGTTAATCTTGGTAAATTTCCGAACTGGCCTTTCTACCATTTGCTAATTATTTCTCGGCTGGTCTGATGCAGGCTTCAGAATCATAACGGCCCCCACTGTTGGTCGTCGTTCAGTTCTTCCCTGATTCCTCTATGAATAGACAACCGATATTTTCTTTCTTCCAGTGAAGGGCTTTTTCACAGCTGTTGAGGCAGACGCGTCCTTTTGAATCTTCCCACTTCTTATACCAGCCTCCACTCTTTCGCCGGTTAAGATCAATTCAGTAAACCCTGCAGAAGAACTTCCGATCAGGTGATTGAAGAAAGGGCCTGAAAGAGTTCCCAGGAACATGTCCATTAACTCCCTCTCAGATAGAGGGGGTTGCACCCTTCCGGCTAGATCCCTCCACTTTTGGGCGTAATCTTTAAAACCCTCATTGGTAGCCATAGCCATACTCTGCAGTTGAGTACGGGTAGGCGCCAAGTTGGCGTTGTATTGATACTGTTTATAGAAAGTGGCGGCCAGGTCTTCCCAATTATGAACTTCAGCCTTCTCCAACTGGTAGAACCAATCAAGTTACGTTCCTGATAAACTGTCTTGGAAAAAGTGGACCCACAGGTCTTTGTCAGCAGAATGTGGTTGAATCTTCCTGACATAGGATCTGAGGTGCATTTTAGGGCAAGACACCCCGTCATACTTGGTAAACAGTGGCACTTTAAACTTTGGAGGGATTACAATTCCTGACACTAGCCCTAACTCTTCAAAATCTAGCCCCGGTACTCTCTGGATTTCCATAGCACTGAGTCGCTCTTCAAGGTGTTTGTACTTGTCATCAGCCGGAGGGTATTGTTGTTCAGGGTAGTCCTCTTCTTCTTCCTCTTCTTCTTCTTCAGAATCTGATGGTACTGCCGTTCCTTTCCCCTTTCCTTCTTCAGATGTTGTTGGAAATTCTAAGGTCCATCTGGCTTGTCCCTGAAATCTTCTACACATGATAACCACACCTTTTGGCTTCTTCTTCTTTTTCTCTTTCTCTTTTTCTAGCAAAGTCTTCAGCTCCTCCTGCCCCTTGGCTAAGGTCATGAGCAACTGTTGAAATTGTGAATTTTGAGCTTGTAAGTCTTTGACTGTTTGTTCAAGATCCACCTTGCTGAAATAAACAGTAGAGGGATGAGGAAACTTGGTATGAAGACCTATTTATGCTTATGATGAATGATATGTATTCATGCAATGCTTTCAAGGATTCAAAAATTCAAATTTGTTTTAAACAAAAAAAGAAACACACGTCATATTAATAAGATAGAATTGTTAGTACATCAATTCCCCTTGGGCAAAATAATACAAAATTCTAAGGTAAAAAGATGTTGCGCATCCTCTTTGGTGAAATGTAGGTGTTGAGAGTCTGCTCTTCGTGAAGTAGCCGAGTGAGTTCCAAAACCTTCTTCTCGCTTGCATAGAATTGGGCTTCGAAAGTACCGCGCTCTCCCTTGAGCTGTATCCAACTCCTTTGTAGGTCTTCAAGTGATGTTGGCATGTCAGGATGTAGGATGGTGTATGGAACTTCTCATTCCTTAACAGGCTCTATAATCACTGGGAGAATGGAGGGATAAGTCATCATAAGACTTTGGGCGCGGGTTCGTACCCACTTGAGGTAAGGCTCAAGAGGGATGGAATTCTTGTGTCCCAAAGTCTTTCTATCTACCTTGTTTGGCATCCTCCAAGCTCGGATGAACCTTTGACGGAGTCCTTGGTCGTCGTTGTCGTAGTCGAAAACCAATCCTTGAATCAGCATATCATGTGGGCCATCCCTTCGGGCATACCCAAAATGTCTTAGAGCTAAGCAAAGGTTGTAGGTGATGCCTCCCCTAATTCCAAGTAGAGGGACATTAGGGAATTCCCCACAACGGTCAACAATGATAACATTCTCTTTGGATCGAGAACACCAATGAATATCTAAATGGTTAAGTGTCATTAACCTCTGTGACCACCTCAAACCTTGCTCATTCTTCAAGACTGATTGGGGAAGATGATAAATAAACCATCTTGCCAGGAATGGAGTACAACACATAAGAACACCTCTTTTCCTCATTGTACGAGTGTGAAAAGAGTGTAGGATATCCCCAAGAAATGTAGGCACCGGGTTGCGAGTCATGAAGATTTTGATAGCGCTCACATCTATGAGTTGGTCAGGATTAGGGAACAAGACCATACCATAGATGAGAAGAGCTACAATCTCCTCAAAAGCTTGCAAGTCTAGGGAATTCCAATAACTTTGGGCCTTCTCAAACAGAAACTTTGACAAGAAGCCTTTGACACCACTTCTAGTTTCCCAATGAGTTGTGACATCAGATGAGTGCAAGTGAAGGGCTTGAGAAATCTCTTCTGGATTTGGATCTCTTTCCGTACCGTTGAAAGGTAGTTAATTGAGAATAGGAATCCTCAAGAGTTAAGAAAATTCCTCCAAAGTGGGCACAAGTTAGTAGTCAGGAAATGTGAAACAATGATGCAAAGGGTCAAAGAACTGGAAGAGAACCTTCATCATATCCTCCTCTGTGTTGGAAGTGACCAAGTTGAGTAGACGACCATGTCTCTCGGTGAATAGAGAATTCTCAGGAATCCTTGAAGCTAGCTCCTTGAGTTGTCGAGGAATTCTTACAAGGTTGATTTGGATAGTTTTCCTGTGAAGTGAATCCATAACCTATAAAACAAGAACAAAGATGAATCTCCAAAATCCTTGAAATGGTTAGTTAATGCATATGATGTTCATGATGTCCATGATGTTATGCACAAGTATATATGTACAAGCAAATCACACAAGTTCCTAGTTTAGGCTTGCATGGGGTTTCATAGGTAAGTACCCTCTTGAAGTTTAGTTGGCTCAACCTGTCCTAGAAATAGTAACCAGGTTCTAAGGAGCTCAATATCACTGAATTGTTTCCTTGTTCATTGTTTTAGTTCAAGCCTCTTTACTGGCGACCAAAATATTCCAAGAAACCAACCCTCAATGAGTGTAGTATCGAGTATCTACCAACTTCAGACTGTACCAAAGCCGGTCATCTCACTACATCCTAAAAAGCCAAGTTGGTCAAGTAAAGGTTCTAGAAGTTCATTAGTGCTTCATGAAATCACTCAGCGGCCCCGTATTCTCTTTGATTGACTCAAAGGCTACCGGTACCCACAAATATTTCGCACTAATATAGCTATTGCTTAGACCATGTCAGTATACCCCGCACAGTTTCCACAATGTATTGCTATTTACCCATAATGTTTCCCAAATCCGGGTGGAGGATTTCAAACCCAAACAAAGAACCATAATGTAAAGCAAACAAGTCAAACAATTGCAAGCAAATAAAGGTGATCTAAACCCTAAGGTAACCCCACTTTAAGCTTACTCCCCAGCAGAGTTGCCAGTTCTATGATGTGGTGGGAGAACTGACTTGAGGTTTTGCGTTTGTGTTTGCAAATGTTGCGGTTAGCAAGAGTCGCCACTGACTTTTCTTTTATCCAAAAGGAAAGGTAAAAAAGCACAGGAAAGACCTTTAAGATGTTTTCTTGAGTTCGGGGGGTAGATTATGAAAAGGGAAGGTGCTAGCACCCTTTTCATCCATGGTTTTCCATGGGCTCTTAGTTACTTGTTTAGATCACTTGCTTTGCTTTGAAATTGTTTGAAATGGTGCTTAGTGTGATTTTGAAATTATTTTGAAAAGAGGCCACTCGTTTAGGCAATCTTTGTAATGATTCTCGTTCGTAAGAATGTATACAAAGATGTTTGTCTTTTGAAAAATGTTTCAATGTTTTTGTAAAATGTTTTGAAATGTGTATGTGTTTATTTTTGAAAATAGAAAGGATTGTTTTGAAATGTAACAAGTAACTAGAAGCTATCTACCTACTCAAATGTCTTTCTTGTGCATTTTTATTCCTTTGATATTGTTGACTTACCATTGATTTGGTAAGCAATCCTATCTTTGGATGTTAACGGGACGGGCGTGGGTCATCGTATGGCCATGATAGCAATATTGCCAAGTATCTTAGCAATTTGGAGGGACCAAGATCATCTTTGTTTAGGCAACCTTTTGATAGCGTCATTGAGGGACTATGATCTTATATTTGTTTTGTTTTGCCAAGATACTTCACGTGCGTAACATGGCCATTTTTATTTAGGCAACCAAGTGAGTGAAACCCTAAGGGTGCTTGTGTGCAATGTGTGTCATTTTCATGCTTTTTGTCTTGTATTAGGTCTTTTCTATTTGTTTGGTTTTTGTTCTTGTCATGCAAACCCTAGTTTACTAAACATGGTATATGAAAGCAATAAATTGCGTAAATGTAAACTAAGCTATTACAACAATTATTATGGGAGGGGGGATACAATTTTTGAATGGGGATATTGCACAAATGTAAACCTAAATATACTATTACAACCCAATCGAATATTATGCGCATTAACTAAATATACAAATATTAAAATGCAATGCAAATGTATTTATGTAAAAATGTTTTGTATTTGTTTAATGTATGAGAAAATAATTTATTTAAACCCTAGAAATAAGAGAAAAAATATTATTATTTTTGGAAAGGGATGAAACCCTAATTTTTTAATTAATAGAAAATGTATGCTTTATATTAATATTTTGTACAAGAAAATAATAAATAATATTATATACAAATATTAAAAATTAAATATGTATAAGTATTTATGAGTATAAATAATATATAAAAAAATATGTAGTATTTTTTATTATTTACAAGTTGTTTTAAGAAAATAAAATATATTTGTCCCAACAAACTATTTTTTATTAAAAAAATAATAAAAAAATTAAATAAAAATTGCAAAAAATAAATAAATTATTTTTGGGTATTTTTTATCATTAGAAAAAATAAAATGCAAGTAATAAATATAAAAATATGCAAGAAAAGGAAAAAATATAAGAAAATAGTCAAGGGGGGTGCAAAAGTAATCCAGGGGGTGTGAAAATCAGAAACAACAGGCCCAAGGCGCCAAAGGCCCAGAACCATCGCCCCTGTCCTCCAGCTTCTCTTCTGCGCGTGTATTATGCTCAAACTTGTAACTTTCAAATGCTTACACAAAAACAAAAACTTATAACATGAAACTTGTGGCATTTGAACTCACGATTCCAACCATATCAATTTTGTAACCTAACTCTAAAAGATCAGAGAGAATTTTAATGGCCCTAATTCGTGACCTAAAAATTTCAGCAACTTCAAGCTTCAAATTCTCTTAGCTTAGTTAATATAAATGAAAAGTATGCATATGTACAGCTTCACCATGTTATGGACTACATTTTTCTTCACAAATCGTGGCTTGAGGATGCCTAAATACAGAGATAGAGTTTGATAAAAATACCTCCTTCAACTGGATTTGGATATGACAATGTGGGGACTTTGAGGGAGGCCTGAGGATCGTGTGAGCTTCCTTCACCTTCCTTCAAACTATTCCAATGCCTAGTTTGCTTTGTGGATGGCCAGAACTCTCTGCACAAGTCAAGCTGCAAGCTCCAAGTTTGAAAATGGCAATGGCTGAAACAGGGCTTACAGATGCAGGGTAAGGGCTTGGTTAACTTTGGTAGGATGTGTATGAGGTGTTTCAAGTGTCAAGCCACAAAACGCACGAGCAAAAAATGAATTTGCTATGGTTTTGCAGAAATCTATATGTTTGGATGTCAAGCAAGCGTGTTAAGCATTGTAATGACTTGGTATATTTGTATAGAAATACCACAAAGGTCAATCCTTACTAGCTGTACAAATTCTAGCACCTTTTGCAACTTTTCTTGTATTTTAAGTAAAGTGAAATGACAAATGCAACATGCTTGTACTGGCTACCTCAAGGGCTGATAAGAGTTGTTATACATTGCTTGAGACCTGTGGAAATTGTTTGCATCAAAGGGACAGGTCCAAGGCTCAAGGTTGAAAAAATTGCAAAAGCTCACCTTTATGAAAATGGCAATGTGAGCTTTATGCCTAAAATGGAATTACAACTTGTGTAAAGTTCCAAAAGCAAAGATAAAGCCTTTAACTTCTGATTTTGCATTTAATTATGGAGTGTAGAGTGAGTTTAAGACCTGCAAAGAAAGATTCAAACATCCAAGATCTGATTTGCAACTTGATACTTTGTAAAAATGGCTTGAACAAAAGTGATAAAATGCCAACTTCTCTTCTTCGATTCTCCCTAACCAAAAATGATCTTGGAGAGTTCTTTGACATTTTAGAAAGCTTGAAATGTTCTCTATAATCCATATTTGAAATGCATTTTGAGATACCTCTTGGAACTAGGTGAAAAATGTCCATGAAGTTGGGTCAAAAACTTCCTAAATTAGGGCAAATTTTCACTAAGTTATTTAGTTCATGGACCTATATTCACAAATTCATAACTTGAGATCCAAGCATCTTTTGGGAAAAGTCTGTGAAGAAAAGTTGTAGATTTCATGGAGGACTACAACTTTCATTTTGGATGTTTTCTTTGAATCAAATTGCATCATGGTGGAAAAGTGGTGGAAAGTTGGGGAAAAATAAGAAAATTTCCATACTTAGAAAAATTCTAAGTTATGAAAATTTTCAAATTCAAAACCCTAATTTTAAAAATTGGTTTTCTTGGTGAACAAGTATCCTATTTTGACATATCTTGATGAATTATGACCCTTGGCACTTGATTTTGACCAAAAGTCAAAGTTTGACTTTTCAATGTATAGTTGACTTTTGATCAGTTGACTGCAAATTTCATTTGTCAATCCAATGAACTTGAGATATTTTGAACCATGTAATTAGGTCAAGATGATGCCATTGAATCCTTGAAATCATGCTTGAACTCAATTGGTCATTGCCTAGGTTAAAAATCAGAAATTGCCCTTTCTCAGTCAAAACCTTAATTTTGACCATTTGCCCTTTTGATGATTTGATCAAATTTCTTGAGGAGTTGTGGTCCAAACTTGATCAAATGGTACATATGAGTCTAAAATGTTGTTGTGGATCAAAAATTATGAGGTTTGACTTTAAATTGGCCATGGTTGACTTTTCCCCCAATACAGCTGATTTTTAGGTCAACTGTCCAATTGACTGATCAAAAATGTGGTTCAAGGCTTGAAACTTAGTATGAGCAATCTTAGGGGTCCGACATAATGTATGAAAGTCACATGAAGCATTGGTGGTCCAAAAATCCTTGTGCAAACTCAAACCCTAATTTTGGGTTATCAGTGCAAGATGAGATGTCCTGGGCTGAGCAAACCCTAATCTTGTCTTGAGTCCAAGAAGTCTTGTGAGGAAAGTCTTGATAAATGAGAGGGCAAATTTTGGGGTACAACACAACCCCGTCACAAAGTCCATTGAAATGCTATCCCATTTCCATTCTGGAACTTCCAACGGTTGCATCAATCCTGCAGGCTTCTGATGTTCAACTTTCGACTTCTGACAAGTCAAACATGTATACACAAACCGAGCGACATCACTCTTCATCCCAGACCACCAAAATAAACCTTTCAAATATTGATACATCTTTGTAGCTCCTAGATGAATACTCAACTTACTTCTATGGCTCTCTTCCAGCATCACTTTCTTCATCTCAGCATCATCAAGAATACAAATCCGGCTACGAAATCTCAACACACCCTGCGCATCTAGCTTAAAATCATTATTCTCAGATTGATCAATCCCAACCATCAAACCTACCAGTTTCACATCCAACTTCTGAGCTTTTCTAATACTATCTAAAAATTCATTATTAATCTTCAACATACCCAACATAACACTCTGTGGAGTAACCTCGCAAACTAAGCTCATATCTCTAAACTGCTCAATTAATTCCAACTCTTTAATCATCATTGCCGACATATGTAAAGTCTTTCGACTCAACGCATCAGCTACCACATTCGCCTTTCCTGGATGATAATTCAAACTGAAATCATAATCCTTTAGCAATTCTAACCATCTTCGCTGCCTCATATTCAGCTCTTTCTAATCAAACAAATACTTCAAACTCTTATGGTCACTAAACACTTCAAATCTAGAACCATAAAGATAATGCCTCCAAATCTTCAGTGCAAAAACAACTGCAGCAAGCTCTAAATCATGCGTAGGGTAGTTCTTCTCATGAGTCCTCAACTACCTCGACGCATAAGCAACTACCTTACCATTCTGCATAAGTACACCTCTTAAACCAATCTTAGAAGCATCACAATAAACCACAAAAGGCTCTCCTGGATTAGGCAACGTCAAAATCGGAGTCGACGTCAACCTCTTCTTCAATTCTGTAAAACTTTCTTCGTACTGAACATCCCATACAAAAGCTCTACCTTTATAAGTCAACTTAGTCAACGGAAGTGACAACTTAGAAAACCCTTCAATAAACCTTCTATAATAACCAGCTAATCCCAAGAAGCTTCTAATCTCAGTAGCTGACTTTGGAGTTTCCCATTGCAACACAACATCAACCTTCGATGGATCTACAACAATGCCACTACCTAAAACCACATGACTAAGAAAACTAACCTCTTTTAACTAGAATTTACACTTGGACAACTTTGCATACAACTTCTTCTCTTTCAAAATCTATAATACTACTCTTAAATGCTAAGCATGCTCTTCTTCTGACTTAGAGTAAACCAAAATATCATCAATGAACACCACTATGAACCGATCCAAATAAGTATGAAAGATACGATTCATATATTCCATGAATACTCATGGCGCGTTAGTAACACAGAAAGGCATCACCGAATACTCGTAATGTCCATAACGTGTTCTGAAAGCCGTCTTCTGAATATCTTCATCCTTCACTCTAATCTGATGGTAACCCGACCTCAAATCAATCTTACTAAACACACGGGCATCCACCAATTGGTCCATTAAGTCATCTATTCTCGAAAGCTGATACTTGTTCTTAATCGTCACTTTATTCAACTGTCTATAATCAACACAAAGCCTCATACTTCCATCTTTCTTCTTCACTAACAACAATGGAGCACCCCACGGCGATACACTTGGTCTTACAAACCTCTTCTCAAGTAACTCTTCCAATTGCTTCTTCAACTTAGACAATTCAGATGCAGACAACATGTATGGTGCCATAGACACAGGTCTGGTACCAGGTACAAGATCAATTGCAAATTTAACTTCCCTCTCTGGCGGTACATCAGGAATCTCGTCAGGGAAAACTTCAGGAAATTCACACACCACCTGCAATTCCTCAATTATAGCTTGAGTCTCTACAGATAACGACGCCATTAACGAAAACATATGTGCTTCTTCTTGTATCAACTTCCTCAACTGTCTAGCAGACAACAAACCATCTTCCTCTTCTTCAGGAGTAGAAAACTTCGCCGACTTGTCATAACAGTTAATATGAAACAATTATGCTCTAACCAGTTCATACCCAGAATTACATCCAAACCTCTTAACGGTAAACAAACCAAATTAACAACAAAATCTCTGTCGAAGATCGACAAGGGACACTTAACACACACAAAAGAAGTAGTCACCGATCCCTTGGCTGGAGTATCGACGGCCATTTCTCCATTCAAAGAAGAGAACACAAGACCCAATCTTTCAACACAATCAGCAACAATAAAATAATACTTAGCACCAATATCAATAATAGTGATTAAAGGAGTACTATTAATGAAACATGTACCTCTAATAAGTCCGTCCTCAGCAGCTGTCTGATCCTCAACCAAAGCAAACACTTTTCTGCTTGACTGAGCCCTCTTCGGTTTCGGACACTGGCTACCAATGTGCCCTTCTTCTTTACAGTTGAAACAAACCACACTCTTATGATCACACTCAGATACAACATGTCTGTTATTGCCACAATGGAAACACCTATTCATTTCAGTAGTGCATACATTACTCTTGTGTCCAGGTTTCCCACACTTAAAACAAATCACACCAGCAGGAGCATCTCCCCCACTAGTCCTCTGACCATGAGCAACTCTCTATTTACCCTTACCAGCTGGGGAATCATAAGGCTTACCACGATTCTGTGGGTGCTTACCCCTCTTCTCACTAATAATCTTGTAATGAGCATTATTGTCCTCCTCATAAATCTTGCAGCTATCAACCAAATCAGCAAAGACACGAATTTTCTGATATCCAACTGCTTTCTTAATCTCCGGGAGAAACCCATTCTCAAACTTAATACACTTCGAAAACTCAGCATTTTCCTCAGCGTAATGCGGATAAAACTTAGCCAACTCAGCAAACTTGGCAGTATACTCAACAACTGACATACATCCTTGCTTCAGCTCAAGGAACTCAATTTCCTTCTTACCACAGACATCTTCAGGAAAATACTTTCTCAAAAACTCCTTACGGAACACAGCCCAAGTGACATTCTCACCTGCAGCTTCCAACTTCTGACAAGTCTCTAGCCACCAGTCATCAGCCTCGACTGCTAGCATATGAGTCCCATAACGAACCTTCTGCGCTGGAGTGCAGTCCATCACGCGAAAGATTCTCTCAGTCTCTCTCAACCATTCCAATGCTCCATCAGGATCATACTTTCCCTTGAACGTAGGTGGATTTTCTCTCTGGAAGGTCGCCAATCTACGAGATCCAGCATTCCCGTCAGCATTCGGCTGATTTTCCATCGCATGAGCCATTGCTTCTAAAGCAGCAACAAAAGCAGCATCATTCCTTCCAGCCATCTCAACTTCTCACTACAACATAAACAACGATTAAAACTCAAATAACAATACTCAATTGTTAAACAACTACGACTCGACAACAAGGTCGGACCAACCTTTTACTCTGATACCAACTTTGTAACACCCCAATTCTACCCCAAGCAATTATGCAAAATAAATCAGAGTTATAAAATTTCAATCATACAAATGAATCGGGACGTCACAAATTATTCTATCAAAATTCATTGCATTCATCGTGGATATATAACACTTTTTCAAACATCGGATAAACCATCAACATAACATCCTTAATTAATTAAATTAACATCTACGCAGCGGAATTCTTAATAACATCTCTAACAACAAACCAACAACTTTGAAACATCACATATTTAATAATAATCAAATTAGAGTTCAAAAATTGAAAGTCATCAATCAAAAACAGCAAGCGTTCACCCCCCCCCCCCCCCCCGAGTGTTACATATCAGAGCAATGACACCGACTCGAACTATTAAAGGTATACAACTTTCACTCTCGATTACCTGCACGTTACCAACATAGAGGCAACATTCAAACATAAGGGGTGAGATATCTAACAATATAATAAAGTGCATGATAATTAATATATCAAATTAGATCCACAACATCATCACTTCTCATCTCATAATCAACGACGAACTCATCAATAATATACATTCATCAACATCAAAATACACTTCTTTATGAAATCATATAATGCGACTCAATACTATGCAAATGCATGTGGTACCATTGGAGCATAACTCCCATCTCAAAAAATTTCAAATTAATAAAGGCATCAACAAGGCATAGCCTTCATCTTAAAAATTGCCAATCCAGGCCATCTCAACGAGCATAAGCTCCATCTCAAAAATGCAATGTATGCGACACAACCATGAATGTAATGATAACACCCAAGTTAACAACATCTCAAATCATCTCAAATCATCTCAAAACATCTCAATTTAACATCTCAAAACATCTCAATTTATCATCTCAAAACATCTCAAAAACATCTCAATTTATCATCTCAAACATCTCAAAATACATCTCAAAATAACATCTCAAAGACATCTCAAAATAACATCTCAAAGACATCTCAAAATAACATCTCAAATAATCAAAATAATTCATCAAACGTCATTTATTTATAAATCATCAAACATCATTTATTTATTAATAACTTCTCATTTATAACACATCAGTATTTTAATTCCCACAGTAAGTCAACACAGTCATTCTGTAACTCTAAAGTCAAGACCGTCACTTTCCTACTGTTATAGCTCAAACAGCAGCTTCTAAGCATCTAACGTTCACCGCTATACATAAAACAACACAAAGGCCATCCAACTTATGACCATGCAACCTATAACCAAGGATATTTCTAAATACACAACTTCTAATGACGCAACCTCTGGGCGACACGATCTTCTGACTACTATAACTTTTGACTAATGCAACCTCTGATCAGATGCAACTTTTGATCATCACAGCTTCTGGCTAACCCTATCTTCTGACCAGGTACAACTTCTGATCATTGCATCTTCTGACTAACCCCATCTTCTGACCAAGTACAACTTCTGATCATCACATCTTCTGACTAATGCCATCTTCTGACTAATGCAAATTCTGACTAACCCCATCTTCTGACCAGGTACAACTTCTGATCATCACATCTTATGACTAATTCCATCTTCTGACTAATGCAAATTCTGACTAGTGCAACTTCTAACATCAGAACTTCTACCTTTCACTATGCCATGCATCTTCTAACAACTTACGTCTAACTTCAAAACTTCTATCTTGCACTAATCTAACACAACTCTAGTCAACATACTTTTAATGTCAAAATTGCTACTTTTTATTTCATCCTACTATTTGATTCTTTGCCTATTATCAACCTAATTAAGAACAGTACGCCTAACACCATCCCTAATTGATTCATTGTTCTAGACAACAACTTCTGATATCCTCCACGTAGGGTTCTGTGTTTTTCACCACTGTGACGTTCTGCGTTTTCATCACTGCAGTATTCTATGTTTTCCATCACTGCATCTCACCACGGTTCCATAACTAAAGACCTAAAACTTAATCTAATCATGACCATTCATCACCCATAATTACCCTATAATCATACAGCATTTTAACAGCATCAAGGCATCAATATTCATCAAAATTCATCAATCCTCATCATACATCAATCATATATTCTCAATTCAAGAACAAAACATCAATCACCACTAACCCCACATACCAATCATCATAAACCCAATTATAGAGTTAGAACCCCACCCTTACCTTGGATTGAAGGTCTCTCTATAATTTCCGGTTGGATTCACGTTCTTGTCGTTTTCCACTATTTCCAACAGCTTGCACGTTCTCTCTCAATCCTTATTCTTTCTACTGCTTCTTTCTTTCTATTCCTTCTAACAAATAATAAAATAACCCTATTATTCTATTATTCCTTATTGGGCTTAAAACTAACACACCCCCTTATTACTTCTGTTCCTTCAAAATAAGCCCACCTGAAATAATATTAAACTTCTAATATTATTTCACCACATAATATTATATCTCTAATATTATCCACTTTAATAAAATAAATCCAATTAATTAAAACACATCTTCATAAATATTCCAAAAATAATTTAATTAAATAATTAGTTAAATTACGGGTGTTACAGAAACCATAAGTGGGGTTAAAGGTCTCCTTGCAAAAATTTTGATGGAGAAAGCTCAGTTATTTCTAGATGCCATGAGTTTTCATGCTTTCAAAGATGTTTTGGATTTACTAATCTATGGTTTCGTACTATTTCCCAATCCGGACCAACTTATAGATGTAAACGCCATCAAGATATTCCTCACTCATAATCCTGTGCCTACTTTGCTCGGAGATAATCTGCATTCTGTTCACACTCGTACCATGAGGAAGCGAGGAACTCTCATGTGTTGTATACCTTTGCTATCCAGGTGGTTTATCTCGCACCTTCCCCGCTCGATAATGAAGAATGAACAAGGTTTGAGGTGGTCTTAAAGGATAATGTCACTCTCTCATTCATACATTTATTGGTGTTCCTGGTCCCAGGAAGAGATCATTATTATTGACCGTTCTGGAGAGTTCCCTAATGTGCCACTCCTGGGCATAAGGGGGGGAATTACTTACAACCCTTCACTAGCTTTACGTCAGTTTGGTTATGCTCGAAGAGACGGTCCTCGTGATTTGCTTATCTAGGGTATTATGTTCAACTATGACAGCGATCTTCAAGGTTACCGATAGAGATTTATCTGTGCTTGGGGCATGGTCAATAAGATCGATAGCCGGATTTTGGGGAATAAGAACTCCATCCCTCTGGAACCCTATCTCAAATGGGTACGAGCTCGTGCTTAAAACCTTATGATGCAATATCCTACTGTCCTACCAGTAATCATGGAGCCTGTTGTCGAAGGAGACGTCTTTCACACCATCCTTCATCTAGACATTCCTACTGACCTTGAAGAATTGCAGAAGTCCTGGATTCAACTCGGGGAAGAAAGGGACACCTTTGAGACTCAATTCTATGCAAGTGAGAAGAAAGTGTTGGAGCTGATGAAGCAACTTCACGAGGAGCAGAGTCTTAACGTACATGTCAACACAAAGAGGAGACGCCCATGAGAAACTTAAAGCTTTAGGAGTTTTTAATTTATTCCTGTGAAATATTTTGTATTTACATGAACTTACTAATAAAAATCTTGTTTTTGTTTCCTTTTAGTTAACAAATTTAAATCTTATAAGGTCCTTGAAAACATTGTATTTACATATCATGCATGTCATACATAACAGGTTTTCCTCACGGACAGGTTTTCTCATCTTCTTATTGTTTATTTCAGTAAAAGATGGCTCTCAAACAGACTGTTAAATAACTTCAAGCTTAGAACACTCAATTTCAGTAAATGACCCTGAATCTAGCCAAGGGACAGGAAGAGCTGAAGGCCTTCATCACTAAAGAGAGGAAGGAGAAAATCAAGAAACTAGCTGGCATCTTTAACATGGGTAGGAGGCTCAAAGGTTCGGTCAAGCGAGCTTTGGAGTTTGAAGAAGAAAATGATGACCAAGAGGAAGATGATAAAAGTATGAAGGCTGAGAATAATAACAACCAAGGTTCTGATGAAGAAGAAGCGGACTATTCAGATGACCAATATCCTCCAACTGACGACAAATACAAACAGTTGGAAGATCATCTCAATGCCATGGAGATCCAGAGAGTTCCTGGGTTGGATTTTAAAGAGCTGGGTCTTATATCGGGGGTTGTTATCCCTCACAAGTTCAAAGTCCCCGTCTCTGCCAAATATGATGGTATGTCTTGTCCTAAACTTCATTTGAGGTCTTATGTTCGGAAGATCCAACCCCATACCCCTGACAAAAAGTTATGGGTACACTTCTTTCAAGAAAGCTTGTCGGGAACATAATTAGAATGATTCTATCAACTGTAAGGGACCAATATTCATACCTGGGAAGATTTGGTTGCTGCTTTCTACAAGCAGAACTAGTATAATGTAGATCTCGCACCAACCCGCATGCAACTACAGAGTATGTCCATGGGTTCTGATGAAAAATTCAAAGAGTACACCCAGAAATGGAGAGACATTGCAGGAAGGGTTCTACCTCCTTTATATGAAAGGGAATTTCATGAGCACGCTGACATGTCTTTTCCATAACCACCTACTTGTAAGTTCTTCAGCCGGTTTCACTGAACTGATATTAACGGGGGAACGTGTTGAGAATGGAATCAGAAGTGGTAAAATCCAAGTGGCTACATCTTCTGATACTCAGAAGAAGCCATACAATGGGAAGAAAGAGTCCAATTCCATGTACATCCAGAAGGGTCGTAATAAGAGTAACCACAACCAATTTGTGGGGGCAGTTCTGATCTCTAATCCTACACCAGTGTGACAACAACAACAGGGTAATTAGCAAAGGCAAGATGAGCCCAAGAGACAATTTACCAAAATCAACATGCTGCTATCTTAAGCATTGCAACACATGTTGAGGATGAATCTGATTATGTTGATAGAATCTCACCCAAACCCCAAAACTTCTTCTCCTAACTACAATCCTGATGCATGGTGTGCATATCATTCCGGCAGTCCTGGGCATGATACTAATGATTGTTAGGCCCTGAAGAATAAGATCCAGGATATGGTTGACGCGAAAGAGATTAAATTTGATCCTCCTGAGACTCCCAACGTGATGACCGCTCCCATGCCGAATCATAATTAGGATCAGATTAATATTGTGGAAGATGTTGATAGCAGCAATGACCTGAATAACTGGATTTCCCGTACTGCCAATGACGGAAGCTTCTTCATTCGAATTTTTATTAGTAATTTCTTTGTTTGTTTAAACAATTACTGTCATGTCAAACTTTGGTTTTCCCATTGTGATACGGTGGAAGAACCGACTGTTTTTACTGGTTTGCGTTTTTTGTTCGCAAAATGTCGCGGTAAGCAAGAGTTGCCATCGACTTTTATTTCATCCAATCGTGGAAAAGGAAAAAGAACAGAAAAACCTTTTTTCGAGATATTTTTGAGTACGAGGGGTAGATTATAGAAAGGGAGGGTGTTAGCACCCTTTCTATCTGTAGTTATCTACGAGCTCTTAGGTACTTGCTCATTTTTCAAATTGCTTGTGTGTGTGTTTGTCTTGAAAATGTTTTACTTTGTGATAACCCTTGTATTGGTCCTCAAGGATGTGACGAAGTTGTTTTGAAAAGTGTTTGTGTGAAAAGTTTTATCTTGATCAAGTAACCACTAGCATCTACTTACTCGAAAAAAGATCATTTTTGTTCTATATCCTTTAGACAACGTTATCCCACTATTATGGAGTAGGTATCATCGTCGTTGGAGTTGTAAGGGACATTCGAAAGGGACGTACGGTCACAAAAGCAATGTTAGGACACCTTAGTAACCATCCTATAGTCCTAAAGATCTTTTCCGAGGCAACATTTCTGAGGCAACATTTGAATGGGACAATTTGATCTTTTGGGACATAGAGGATAGCCACTAAAACATCCTATGCTTCATGATCGTTTACCAAAGGCAACTGGAGTGAGAGTATACCCTAAGAGTGAGCATGTGCGAGTGATTTGTTTCAGTTATTTTAATCTTTGCACATTAGGGTTTTCTAACTATTTTAATTTTTCATGCATTCTTCCAATAAAATCCTATTAGCCATACATCTAGACAGTTAAAGATTGCGGGAATTTAAAAGCAGAAATAAACCTAGCTATTACATGGCTTTGACAGTTACATAATTGCTTTGACGGGAAATAAAAGTGCAGAATTTAAAACCAAAATTAAAACTATTACAACCTTGAAACAATTACAATAATAATAAAACGTAATTAAAATACGCGTGACGAATTAAATGCGAGGACGATTATAAAACCTAAAAAATCTAATTTGAGAAAATATAAAGTTATTTTTGAAGAAGAAATTAATTATCATACAAAAGTAAACCCTAATTTCTAATTGATTTTAATTACAAATATAAGATTTAATTTCCCTAATTTAATTTAATTAATTAATTCAAGGAAACAAAATATTTTTTATGAAAAAGATTTTTAGTATTTTCTGTGATTTTTTTATTTAAAAAATAAAAAAAAAAAGATTTATGTGTTATTTTAAAAAAGGAATAGTTAGAAAATAATTTTAAAAAAAAGAAGAATTAAAATTAAAAGATGAGAAAAGGCCCTGTTTAAGCAATTCTGGGGGGTGTTGAACTTCTGAAACCCAGAAGGATGGCTCAGAGTCTGGCGCCTGATCCTATGAGACCATCTTCTGGGGGCTCATGGTGGACCTGCATATGCTGGCGCTGGATCTAGAAGATGATGATCCTCAAAAGGTGAGATCCTCAGAAGATGAGGTGCATGAATCTGCTGGAGATGGATCTAGAAGATGATGATCCTCAGAAGGTGAGATCCTTAAAAGATGAGGTGCATGGATCTGCTGGAGATGGATCCAAATGATGATGATCCTCAGAAGGTGAGATCCTCAAAAGATGAGGTGCATGGATCTGCTGGATATGGATCCAGAAGATGAGGTATGCTGGATCTGCTGGAGATGGATCCAGAAGATGAGGATCCTTAGAAGATGAGGTGTGCTGGATCAGGTGAAAATAATGGAGAAAATTCCAAAAGCTCACGCCTGAGATTGAGCCCAGGACATGAGCTTCTGACCTCCTTCCTCTGACCAACTGTGCTGGATGTTAACTCATACACATAATCAAATAAAAATAATATACATCAAACAAGTCATTAGATCCCAGTCAGCAAAACATAAATGCATCAGCATTTCCAGAACCAATCACATTATATAAAGAAACGCCATGCCTGCAGTCAGAATGTCTTCGCCAGAGGGAGACGAGTCAACAACGCCGGAGCTGCGCTCCAGTCATCTTCTCCGGGTGGATGAAAATCCCAAAACCTGCAAAATGTGGAATTTAAAAGGTGCAAAAGACCCTACTCCCCCTGAAATTTTCCAAGGAATCCAAATATGAGGTTAGTTTGGCCTGAAGGTCCTTAGATTAAAAGTTTCGCAAGCTTCAGTTCGTGATGCCCTAACAATGGCATCATGTGATTTAAGCCTTGATACTCTAATGCAAAGCATCCAACCTGTCCTAATGAAGGTCCTGAGTAATAATCAGAGCATTAAAACATTAAACAATGCGAAAAAAGAAAGATTAAATTTCCATAAGTTTACCAAACGGTGATGATCGTGGATGATGGTTCTGGCGTGTGATTGCTTGATTAAAAGGGTGGTACGTGTTCCTGGGAACCTCTGGATGTGAATGGGATGCTTAGGTTGGATTGAAATAGGCTAGAACTTTTTCTTTTTGTTTTCACGATTTAGAATGATTTTTGCAATTTTTGTTTGAGCACTTAGGGTTGTCTATCCTCTTCTCCTGTGCTTCGAGTGAGCATCCCTATATAATGAATCAAAATTAGGTTAAAAAAGTTGAAAGAAATCTTTTCTTTTAATGAGAATATAAAGTCTTTTAATAACATGATTTCTTGCATATTTGGACCAAATCAAATCTTGCCCTCTCCACGGATTTTCTTGCCATGCCAGCATTACTTGCTCTATATTTTGATGAGAAAAAGATTTGAAATCAAATCTTACATTATTCGTTTTATTCACCTTATTTAATTTTGCATTCTATTTAATAAAATATCAAAAGTAAATAATATAAATAGTAAAATAATGTAAGAAAGGACTCAAAGGTCGTGGGCCATGTTAGAAGTGGGATGCAAGCACAAAAAGTTAGGCCCATTTGGCAAAAAATGCAATTTTGAGCCCATTTGACTTTTGGCAATTTTTGCAAAAAAGGTCAACTTTGACAAGGCATATCTCCTCCAATTTTAACCCTAGAGAGGTGTTCTGTGACTTTTTAGAAAGCTTAGGGTGTCCCTTAAGCAACCCTTTTAGTCTCATCTCAATTGAGTCTTCCATATTCATGTAGTAGCTTTGACCCAAAAGGTGTTTTTGTTGACTTTTCAAAAGGACCTATAATGTCAAAATTCATATCTTTACATGAGTGCATATTTTGAACTTGTGAGATGAAGATGAATTGTAGGGAATTGTGTCCTCTTCAAATGAGCTTTGGATGGAAAATTTATGATAAAGTATGAAGAAGTTATGCTTGGTCAAAGTTGGGTTGACTTTTCCTACAAAACCCTAATTTAGCAACTTTTGGGTTTTGATGAATTTGGAGAATCCCTTGAGGAATCATGATCAACCCTTGATCAAATGATGAATATAACTTCTAAATGTTGATGTTGACCAAAAATCTTGAAGTTTAACTTTATGTGGGCCACAGTTGACTTTAGACCTAGTACAGTTGATTCTCCAGCATCTGAGCAGTTGGCTGAGTAAACTTCTTGTGCAAGGCATGAAACATGACATGTACGGTCTTGAGAACATGTTAGGACAATGGTGAGAATCTGGGATCCTTTGGACTCAAGCATCTTGATGAAAAATGAAACCTTAATTTGAGGTATACTGCCTCAGGAGAGAGTTGGTCTAGTGAACTCTTGGACTTCCTTGAGCAACTTGGGGACCTCAATTGACATGTATTGAGTAAAATGAGAGGGCAATTTTTGGGGTACAACAGCTGCCCCTGTTCAATCTTCTTAAACCTGAGGATGTAGATTGGTTGTTCTGCCTTTCGTGATCTGAAGGTGGAAGGTGATCGAACACTAGAGTGCCCAGAAATTTGCACTTGCATGAAGTGGCCCTTGATTGGTGATATCTGGAATGGGCTTACAAATGCCATTTGGAGGTCGAGGATTGAAGATTGTCGGAGATGGGCTTAAAGATGCCATCCTGGATGCGACGGAGAATTGCAGGAGATGGGCTTAAAGATGCCATCTAGAGGATATCGATTTCCTGTCTTGGGAGAAATAGAGTTTTAGGAACTTCAGTTGTTCTTTACTCTATTGGGGAATAACTCCAGCTTGAGGAAGCGGAAGTGTACTGCGTATCTGGTCGGGGTATAAGCTGTACCGTGATTTACTGGGGAAATGTGAAACCAATCGTGTTTGATCAGGTTCTAATTTTACAATGTCGTGGACCGCTGATTGGGGATAAGAGAGGAGGAACCTGGATAGTAAGGTTACGAGAAGGAACCTGGATAGTATGGTTACTTCGAGATGAGATCCTGGATAGTAGGGTTGTGAGAAGGAACCTGGATAGTAGGGTTACTTCGATATGAAAGCCTGGATAGTAAGGTTGCGATAAGGAACCTATATAGTAGGGTTACTTGGATATGAAAGCCTGGATAGTAGGGCTACGAGAAGGAACCTGGATAGTAGGGTTACTTCGATATGAAATCCTGGATATTAGGGTTGTGAGAAGGAACCTAGATAGTAGGGTTACTTCGAGATGAGAGCCTGGATAGTAGGGCTATGGGAAGGAACCTGGTAGTAGGGTTACTTAGATATGAAAGCATGGATAGTAGGGCTGTGAGAAGGAACCTGGATAGTATGGTTACTTCGAGATGAAAGCCTAGAGAGTAGGGCTATGGGAAGGAACCTGGATAGTATGGTTAGTTAGATATGAAATCCTGGATAGTAGGGCTGTGAGAAGGAACCTGGATAGTAGGGTTACTTCGAGATGAGATCCTGGATTGTAGGGCTATGGGAAGGAACCTGGATAGTAGGGTTACTTCGATATGAGAGCCTGGATAGTAGGGCTACGAGAAGGAACCTGGATAGTAGGGTTACTTCGATATGAAAGCCTGGATAGTGGGGCTGTGAAAAGGAACCTGGATAGTATGGTTACTTCGATATGAAAGCCTGGATAGTAGGGCTATAAGAAGGAACCTGGATAGTAGGGTTACTTCGATATGAAAGCCTGGATAGTAGGGCTGTGAGAAGGAACCTGGATAGTAGGGTTACTCTGATATGAAAGCCTGGATAGTAGGGCTGTGAGAAGGAACCTGGATAGTAGGGTTACTCCGATATGAAAGCCTGGATAGTAGGGCTGTGAGAAGGAACCTGGATAGTAGGGTTACTTCGATATGAAAGCTTGGATAATAGGGTTGCTGAGAAGGAACCTGGATAGGGTTGCTTTGTGAGGAGTTTGAGTAAAACTGCATCTGAACTGAGAAGGAACCTGGATAAGGTTGCTTGGTGAGGAGTTTGGGTAAAACTGCATCTAAACGAGAAGGAACCTGGGTAAGGTTGCTTGGTGAGGAGTTTGGGTAAAACTGCATCTGAACTGAGAGGGAACCTGGGTAAGGTTATTTGGTGAGGAGTTTGGGTAAAACTTCAGAAGGAACCTGGGTAAGGTTACTTTGTGATAAGTTTGGGTAAAACTTCAGAAGGAACCTGGGTAAGGTTACTTTGTGATAAATTTGGGTAAAACTTCAAAAGGAACCTGGGTAAGGTTACTTTGTGATAAGTTTGGGTAAAACTTCAGAAGGAACCTGAGTAAGGTTACTTTGTGATAAGTTTGGGTAAAACTTTAGAAGGAACCTGGGTAAGGTTACTTTGTGATAAGTTTGATTAGTTGACCCGTTTGATTTCGGGAACTGGGTTTCCATTAGTTGTATGTAGATGTAATCTGTATAGCTGCTGGATTTGTTGAAGCTAACCGTCCTTTCCTAAAAAATATCAGGGTTAGTTATATGCGATGCATGAAATGCAGGGCGAGATGATGTTCTCAAAATAAATGAGATTATGATGTATATGATATGTATGCGTCTGTCAAGATGTATGTTCATGAAATGCTGTCGGGGTATGCTCGCGTATGGGAAAATAAATCCCTGACGGTTGCTGGAGATTTGCGAATATTCTGCCGAGAAGAGATGCTGGAGAATAACTCTGCGGGGACCAGACTTTGGGGGAAGAGGTACTCTGTTGGTAGACCTGCCGATCTGGAGGAGCAAACTTAGCTGGGGATGAAATTCCGTCGCTAGAAGTGATGAGCTCTGTTGGAGATTGGGCTTCTGCATCTGTAGAAATAGACTCCGCTTGGGGAATGAAATTTGTTGACTCGCCTGCGATTACGAACCTTGGCTGTGGATAGTTATGTCCTATTTCGGGGGAATTGAAATCAACGCCTTTGCATACTTCTACTATGTGGGAAGTGTAGATGTTACTGGGACGCATGCTAAGGATATGACAATGACTTCGCATCAAGACTTTTCTGCCCCTGTACCTGTTGGAGAAAGTGTCTGCGGAGGCCTTGTGGATTGAGTGTCATCCCAACTTATGAGGTGCTTGGTAACTGTCGATCAAAATGATAAGTCTTCTACTGATAGGCAAGTGACAAGATAACGGGACATAGTCGTATGCTTTAATCCCTAACTTTTTCCTGGACTGTCTTTTCATATTTTCAGTCCACCGGGATACCCTTTTTTACCCAAGCCGCCTTTTCAGGTTTTTGACTTGCCGGGTGTATAGATTTTTTTTGTTTTTATCCCTAGTTTTTACCTGAACGCTTTTGGTTCGCCGGCATGCCCTAATGTTTTCCTAGGCCAGTCAACCTAGCGGGTCTTTGTTCATGCATATTATTTTTTGACTATGTCCATGCTCTCAGGATGTAGAGAGTTATCACCGTCCATAGTGTTGTGTTGTAGTACTGTCAAAAATATTTTCTTGATGGCACATGAGTCGTTGCTGGAATGCATGTGCAATGCCCCAAGTGATTGGGATGGAGATTTGCCCCTGGTTATTTGGCACCTTTGAGAGATTCCTTGAATCTGGACTTGACTGCCCCAGATGATGGACAATGATTATATCGTGCCCCTTGGTTGGAAGTGTTTTTCCACTTGAGGTGATCCTTTTTATTGAGAAGGTTTTTGTTCACTAGATATTCGTCATGCGAATTTCTCTGCTGCTGAACAAATAGTCATATGCAAACAATGTTATTTTAAGGATGCAAAGCTTATGTCTGTCTTGAGGTTTGAAAATTCATTTTTTAGTAAAACAAATAAATTTTGTAAAAGTGTGATGTCAACTCAAGATTTATAGCAAACCTTATAGGAGTCAGGATACCTTTAGTAATAGTATGCTTTCGAACTAACCCATGCTTCAGCTAGGACTTTTAAGGGTTATAACGTGGCCTGGTTCACGGTTCAAGAAACAAAGGATAAAGGCTCAAAATTTATTTGTACCCACCCGCTCTTCGTGATTTTCTTCATTCTTATACTCAGTTAATTGCGCGTTTAGAATCCCGGTTGAGTTTTTGCTCTGATATTCCAGCGATGGTTCGGATACTACCAGTTTATTTTGAATAGGCAGTCTTTTTTTTTTGTTGAGGGTTTGTAGGACCTCTTTGTTTTTGATTTTATTATCCCTGTCTTTTTCCTGAACTGTTTCTTTTTGTGATTACAGTCAGCGGGATGCCCCAGTTTTTTCCCTTAAGTCTCCTTCGTAGGTTTTGACTTAATGGGCTTTTATTTCGAGAGATAATGACTGCCTATCTTGACGATTATAGGGGATCATCACCATCTTTTGTATTTCAAGGACATCTTTGATGCCATTCATTATGTATGAAGCGGAAGATTGTGACTGAATGCGCCGCCTCTGAATTAACTGAGAAAACTACCTTGCCCCGGGTTATGATTAAGGGTTTTAATTTGTGTAAAAGAAAAACTCCTGCTTATTTGGATCAAAGGGGTTAACTAGGTATTATATTTCTTATATCTCCAGTGTTTAGGATTTGAAACAACGCCTGTACATTGTCAGCCAGGTCTGTCCAAAAGCATACTGTATGGAACATGGTATTTTTCGTCATCCTCCCTTTAAAGGCTTGTAGCTTGTAACCGAGAGTTGAATATCACAAAAAATAAGTAAAAACACAATTTAAATATAATGAATTACTTCAAGATAAACATACGCGATGCATTGATGAAATAACAAGGTTTGATATGAATAAACATTCGAACAAATCAAAAGAAAATTACAAATTGAAAATTCTAGTGAACAAAAGCCTCTTCGTCTGATCTTGTCACTTCAGATTACATGCCTTTGAAGGATGGCAGAAGAACTCAGCATGACCATCTTGTGTAAACTCCAGCACTCTTTCATCAATCAAGTTTTGAATTTTATATTTCAACATCCAACAATCATCAGTATCATGCCTCGGACTGTTGGAGTGATATGCACACCTTGCATCAGGATTGTAGTTAGGCGAAGAAGTCTTGGGATTCATATGAGGTCCTATCAACGTAACCAGATTCATCCTCAACATGTGTTGTAAAGCTTGAGACAGCGGCATGTTGAGTTTGGTAAACTGCCTCTTGGGTGTATCTGGATTACTCTGATTAACCTGTTGTTTTTAGCGAGGTTGTTGTTGGACTCGTGAGGTAGTATCAATTTGGAAAGGTCCACTCTTCACCAAACCAAACTCTTGTCTTATTGGAGGTTGATCAATGACTTGGTCCCCGGCCTCGACTATTTGCTTCATACTGTTGTATCCATCTTGATGAAGTTTGTTGATAATGGTTCTCAGATCTTCTTGTCCCCGGGCTAGGCCTTGGATAAGAGCCATCTGCCCCAGCATTTGGGTTCTCATTGCATCAACCTTAGCTCGCAGTTGTTCCAGCCGTTCGTCCTTGTTGTCTTCAGGACTTTTCTTGACAAAGTTCCAGGCGAGGAGTGTTTTCAACTCTTCCTGCCCCCTGGATAGGTTTAGGAACATTTCCCTGAACTGAGGTTCTTGAGTTTGAAGATCTCTGTTGTCTTGTTGGAGAGCCATTGCTGAAATAAAGAGCGAGAACATAAGAGACCTGTACTGGAAGACCTGTTATGCAATTATATGCATGTATATGTATGCAATGTTTCCAAGGATTCTTAAAGGCTCAGATTTGTTTAACCAAAAGAAGCACACGTCATTTGCATTAATAAGTTCAAAATTGTTACAAAGAATGCCTTTTAGGCTTACAAATGAACAAAACTGAAAGCAAAAAGAAACTAAGTCTCCCAGGAGCGCATCCTCTTTGGTGCGATGTAGGCATTTATGTTCCTTTCATCATGAAGTAGCCTAGTGAGCTTCAGGACCTTCTTCTCACTGGCATAGAACTGAGCTTCAAACGTGTCCCGCTCCTCTTTGAGTTGAACCTAAGACTTCTGTAATTCTTCATAATCAGTTGGCATGTCGGGATGATGACCAAATGAAGTAGTGTCTCCTTCAGTAGCTGGCTCCATGGTTATTGGTAGGACAGCTGGGTAAGGCATCCTAAGACTTTGGGCGCGAGCTCATACCCATCGGAGATAAGGCTCAAGAGGAATGGAATTCTTGTGCCCTAGCGTCTTGCTATTAATTTTATGTACCATTCCCCAAGCTTTCATAAACCTTCTACGATAGCCTTGAACGTCGTTCTTATAACTGAAGGCGATTCCTTGGATAACCGTATCATGAGGACCATCTCTTCTCGCATAACCAAATTGGCGTAAGGCCAAACAAGGATTGTAAGTGATTCATCCCATAATTCCTAAGAGAGGGACATTAATTAATTCACCACAATGATCAATGATGGTAATATCTTCCGAGAACCGTGAACACCAATGAATGTCTGAATGCTTAAGGGACATCAGCCCGCGAGACCATTTTAAACCCTGTTCATTCTTCAAAACAGCCCTGGGTAGGTGCTAAATAAACCACCTAGCCAATAGAGGAGTGCAACATAAGAGGGTTCCCCTTCTCTTTAGAGTGCGAGCATGCAGAGAATGCAGAATATCCCCAAGTAATGTAGGTACTGGATTATGAGACAGGAAAACCTTGATAGTGCTCACATCTACAAGTTGATCAGCATTAGGGAAAAGTACCGCCCCCTAGACGAGAAGTGCCAGTACCACTTCGAAAGCTTGTAAATCTAAGGTATCCCAAAAATGATAGGCTTTCTCAAGTAGAAACTTAATCGGAATTCCTTGGACACTCCCTCTAGTCTCCCAATTTGCCACTATGTCAGACCGGTGTAAAGACAGAGCTCTAGCAATTTCTTCAGGCTTTGGATGTTCTTCCGTACCATTGAAAGGCAACTGGTCAAGAATAGGTACCCCTAACAACTGAGACAAATCCTCTATAGTAGGTGCTAGATGATAATCCGGGAAGGTGAAACAATGGTGTACCGGGTCGAAGAACTGAAACAACACTTTTAATAACTCTTCATCAGGTTTTGCAGTGACCAGATTAAGCAACTGACCATGCTTTCTAGTGAAATGAGAATCTTCAAGAATCCTTAATTCCATATCCTTTAGTTGGAGAGACACTTTCACAAGTTTGATTTGTAAAGTGTTCCTACGAGCAGATGGCATGTCCTACAAAATAGAGCAAAAATGAGCCCTAGGGAATCCTTGAAATGGTTAGTCATAATATGCTATGATTATGATGCATTATGTCATGATAAAACACAGGTATATCAAACACATGTATAGCAAGCACAGTCAAATCACACAAAGTCCTTAGGTTTAAGGCTTGCATGAGTTCAAAGGTAGTAGCCTCTTGAAGTTAGTTGGTTTCGAACATGTCCTAAAAAGTAACCGGGTTCTAGAGATTCTCAATATCACTGACCATCCTTTATCGAGCATTGTTTCAGCTCTCAATCTTTTCTTGTAGCCAAAATATCCCTAAATTCTGATCTCAATGAGTGTAGCATCGAGTATCAACCAGTTCTCAGCTCTACACCGAGGCTGGCTATCTCACTACTTTCTAATGGCCAAGTTGTTCAACTAAAGGTTCTAAGGTCAGTTGATGCTTCACGACACCATGCGGCGACCCCGTACTCTCCCTGATTGACTCAAGGGTTACCGGTACCAACCAAAGTGCCACATCAACGTAGCTACTGCTTCAACCATGCCGATATACCCTAGCATAGTTTCCTCACAGTTTATTGCTACTTACCTAAAATGTGTTCCCCAGATCCAGGTGTAGGATCTATAGTAACCCAAACAGTTCCCATAAATATAAAGCAAGCAAGACAATCAAGAGAAGCAATTTTAATGACCTAGATCCTAAGGTATACCCCACTTTATTCCCCATCAGAGTCGCCAGTTCTGTGATACGGTGGCAGAACCAACTATTTTTACAGGTTTGCATTTTTTTTCTGCAAAATATCGTGGTAAGCAAGAGTCGCCACCGACTTTTATTTCATCCAATCATGGAAAAGGAAAAAGAACAGAAAAAACCTTTTTTCGAGATATTTCTGAGTACGGGGGCTAGATTATAAAAATGGAAGGTGCTAGCACCCTTTCTATCCGTAGTTATCTACGGGCTCTTAGGTACTTGCTCATTTTTCAAATTTCTTGTGTGTGTGTGTTTGTCTTGAAAATGTTTTACTTCGTGATAACCCTTGTATTAGTCCTCAAGGATATGACGAAGTTGTTTTGAAAACTGTTTTTGAAAATTGTTTGTGTGAAAATTTTTATCTTGAGCAAGTACCCACTAGCATCTACTTACTCGAAAAAAGATCGTTTTTATTCTATATCCTTTAGACAATTCTATCCCACTATTAAGGAGTAGGTAGCACCGTCGTTGGAGTTGTAAGGGACATTCAGAAGGGACGTACAGTCACAAAAGCAATGTTAGGACACCTTAGTAACCATCCTAGAGTCCTAAAGATCTTTTCTGAGGCAACATTCGAATGGGACAATTTGATCTTTTGGGACATAAAGGATAGCCACTAAAACATCCTATGCTTCATGACCGTTTACTGAAGGCAACCAGAGTGAGAGTATACCCTAAGAGTGAGCATGTGTAAATGATTTGTTTAAGTTATTTTAATCTTTGCACACTAGGGTTTTCTAATTATTTTAATTTTTCATGCATTCTTGCCATACAATCCTATTAGCCATACATCTAGACAGTTAAAGATTGCGTGAATTTAAAAGCAGAAATAAACTTAGCTATTACATGGCTTTGACAGTTACATAATTGCTTTGACGGGAAATAAAAGTGCAGAATTTAAAACCCTAATTAAAACTATTACAACCTTGAAACAGTTACAATAATAATAAAACGTAATTAAAATACGCGTGACGAATTAAATGCGAGGACGATTATAAACCTAAAAAATCTAATTTGAGAAAATATTTAAGTTATTTTTGAAGAAGAAATTAATTATCATACAAAGGTAAACCCTAATTTCTAATTGATTTTAATTACAAAAATAAGATTTAATTTCCCTAATTAAATTTAATTAATTAATTCAAGGAAACAAAATATTTTTTATGAAAAAGATTTTTGGTGTTTTCTGTGATTTTTTAGTTTAAAAAATAAAAAAAAATGATTTATGTGTTATTTTAAAAAAGGAATAGTTAGAAAATAATTTAAAAAAAGAATTAAAATTAAAAGATGAGAAAAGGGTATGTTTAAGCAATTATGGGGGGTGTTGAACTTCTGAAACCCAGAAGGGTGGCTCAGAGTCTGACGCATGATCCCATGAGACCATCTTCTGGGGGCTTATGGTGGACCTGCATATGCTGGCGCTGGATCTGCTCGAGATGGATCCAGAAGATGATGATCCTCAGAAGGTGAGATCCTCAGAAGATGAGGTGCATGGATCTGCTCGAGATGGATCCAGAAGATGATGATCCTCAGAAGGTGAGATCCTCAGAAGATGAGGTGCATGGATCTGCTGGAGATGGATCCAGAAGATGATGATCCTCAGAAGGTGAGATCCTCAGAAGATGAGGTGCATGGATCTGCTGGAGATGGATTCAGAAGATGAGGTATGCTGGATCTGCTGGAGATGGATCCAGAAGATGAGGATCCTTAGAAGATGAGGTGTGCTGGATCTGGTGAAAATAATGGAGAAAATGCCAAAAGCTCATGCTTGGGATTAAACCCAGGACATGAGCTTCTGACCTCTTTCCTCTGACAAACTACGCTGGATGTTAACTCATACACATAATCAAATAAAAACAATATACATCAAACAAGTCATTAGATCCCAGTCAGCAAAACATAAACGCGTCAGCATTTCCAGAACCAATCACATTATATAAAGAAACGCCACGCCTGCAGTCAGAATGTCTTCGCCAGAGGGAGACGAGTCAACGATGCCGGAGCTGCGCTCTGGTCGTCTTCTCCGGGAGGGTGAAAATCCCAAAACCTGCAAAATATGGAATTTAAAAGGTGCAAAAGACCCTACTCCCCCTGAAATTTTCCCAGGAATCCAAATATGAGGTTAGTTTGGCCTGAAGGTCCTTAGATTAAAAGTTTCGCAAGCTTCAGTTCGTGATGCCCTAACAATGGCATCACATGATTTAAGCCTTGATACTCTAATGCAAAGCGTCCAACTTGTCCTAATGAAGGTCCTGAGTAATAATCAGAGCATTAAAACATTGAACAATGCAAAAAAAGAAAGATTAAATTTCCAGAAGTTTACCAAATGGTGATGCTCGTGGATGGTGGTTCTGGCGTGTGATTGCTTGATTAAAAGGGTGGTACGTGTTCCTGGGACCTCTTGTGTGAATGGGATGCTTAGGTTGGATTGAAAAAGGCTAGAACTTTTTATTTTTGTTTTCACGATTTAGAATTATTTTTGCAATTTTTGTTTGAGCACTTAGGGTTGCCTATCCTCTTCTCCTGTGCTTCTGAGTGAGCATCCCTATATAATGAATCAAAATTAGGTTAACAAAGTTGAAAGAAATCTTTGCTTTTAATGAAAAATAAAGGCTTTTAATAACATGATTTCTTGCATATTTGGACCAAATCAAATCTTTCCCACTCCACAGATTTTCTTGCCATGCCAGCACTACTTGCTCTTTATTTTGATGAGAAAAAGATTTGAAATCAAATCTTACATTATTCCTTTTATTCACCTTATTTAATTTTGCATTTTATTTAATAAAATATCAAAAGTAAATAATATAAATAATGAAATAATTTAAGAAAGGACTCAAAGGTCGTGGGCCATGTTAGAAGTGGGATGCAAGCACAAAAAGTTAGGCCCATTTGGCAAAAAAATGCAATTTTGAGCCCATTTGACTTTTGGCAATTTTTGCAAAAAAGGTCAACTTTGACAAGGTATATCTCCTCCAATTTTAACCCTAGAGAGGTGTTCTGTGACTTTTTAGAAAGCTTAGGATGTCCCTTAAGCAACCCTTTTGGTCTCATCTCAATTGAGTCTTCCATATTCATGTATGAAGCTTTGACCCAAAAGGTGTTTTTGTTGACTTTTCAAAAGGACCTATAATGTCAAAATTCATATCTTTTTATGAGTGCATATTTTGAACTTGTGAGATGAAGATGAATTGTAGGTAATTGTATCCTCTTCAAAATGAGCTTTGGATGGAAAATACTGATAAAGTATGAAGAAGTTATACTTGGTCAAAGTTGGGTTGACTTTTCCTACAAAACCCTAATTTAGCAACTTTTGGGTTTTGATGAGTTTGAAGCATCCCTTGAGGAATCATGATCAACCCTTGATCATATGATGAATATAACTTACCAATGTTGATGTTGACCAAAAATCTTGAAGTTTGACTGTATGTGGGCCACAGTTGACTTTAGACCTAGTACAGTCGATTCTCCAGCATCTGAGTAGTTGGCTGGGCAAACTTGTGCAAGGCATGAAACTTGACATGTAGGGTCTTGAGAACATGTTAGGAAAATGGTGAGCATTTGGGATCCTTTAGACTCAAGCATCTTGATGAAAAATGAAACCCTAATTTGAGGTATACTGCCTCAGGAGAGAGTTGGTCTAGTGAACTCTTGGACTTCCTTGAGCAACTTGGGGACCTCAATTGACATGTATTGAGTAAAATGAGAGGGCAAATTTTGGGGTACAAAACCCATTAATGCATTTCACATGTTTGTCTTGAATTAATTCGTTTTCACTATATTTAAACTGCTTTCTTACTTTGTTTTGTGATATTTAACTCTTGATTAAAATATATAAGACTTTAGAGGGAGGATGACGAAAACGATACCATAATCTCTACAGTATGCTTTTGAACAGACCTTGCTAATGATGTACAGGCGTTGTTTCAAATCCTAAACATTGGAGTTATAAGGAAGATAGTCCCTAGTCAACCCCTTTGAGCCTAAGAAGCAGGAATTTTCTTTTTCACACAAATTGAAACCTTTAATCATAACCTGGGGTAGGGTAGCCTCTCAGTTAATTCAAATGTGCATTCAGTCGCAAGCTTTCACTTTATACATAGAAAATAGTATCGAAGACGTCCTTCCAAATCAAAATATGGTGATGGTTCCCCGTAAAATAGGTAATCATTATCTCTTAAAAGAAAATCTCGCTAAGTCAAAACCTATGAAGGAGACTTAGGAAAAAATTGGGGCATCCCGTTGATCGTAATCACAGAAGAAACAGTTCAGGAAAAACTTTGGGATAATCAAGCCAAAAGAGGTCGCTACAAATCCTCAACAAAATAAAAAATGTTAAAAAAATGATTTCCTTCTTAAATAAACTTCCAGTATCCGAACCATCACCAAAATATCATTCCAGACTCAATTGGAATCTAAACACACAATTAACCAAGTATAGGGATGAAGAACATCATGGAGAACAGGTTGGGAACAAATAAATTTTGAGCATTTTTTTCCTTTGCTTCTTAAACCGTGAACCAGGCCACGTTACAACCCTTAAAAGTCCTAACTAAAGCATAGGTTAGTTCGAAAGCATACTGTTACAAAAGATATCTTAACTCCTATAAGGCTTACTTCAAAACCTGAGTTGAATTCATATTCTCACAAAATTATGTTTTTACTAAAAATGCATTTTCAAAATTTCAAGACAGACAAAAGCTTTTCATTTTTAATACCACTGTTTGCATATGACTAATTGTTCGACAACAGAGAAATTCACACGACGAATATTCAATGAACGGAAATCCTCTCAATGAACAGAACCACCTCAGATGGAAAGATATTTCCAGTAATAGGCCTTTCATAATCAAGGGGCATGACATGGTGTCTAACTGATATGAGGGAAGTCAAGTCAAGATTCAAGGAATCTCTCAAAAGTGTCGAAGAGCCAAGGGTAGACCTCCATCCGAATCACTTGGGGGAATTAAACATGAGTTCCAACAAATGGCCACGTACGATCAAGAAAACATTCCCTGGCATTCTCCAACACTTACAGTGAAAATTCTCTGCGCCCTGTAAATGTGGACATAGTTAAAAAAATACTACGCGTAAAAGAGACCCGTTAGGTCGACAGGCCTGGGAAAAAATAAGGGTATCTCGACGAAACAAAAGGGTTCAGGAAAAAATTAGGGATATATAAATAATTGTACATCCGGAAAATCGAAAACCTGAAAAGGCGGCTTGGGAAAAAATGGGTATCCAGGTGGATTGAAAACATGAAAAGGAAGTCTAGGCAAAAGTTAGGGATTAAGGTGTATGACTATGTCCTGTTATCTCATCACATGTCTATCAGTAGAAGACTTATCACCCTGATCAACATTTATCGAGGACTCTAGAAGTTGAGATGATGTTCATGTCATCCATAAATCCACACATAGCAGTTTCCACGGAATTATCTCTACAGAGCTATCTGCACAAGCTCATCTTTAACAGAGATACATTCCCCAGAAAGCCTAAATATGTAAGTCAGGCCGAAATTGGGGCATCTTCTAGCAGTTCATTTCCATATCTCTGATCGACATCTTTACAGGGCCATCTTCCCCAAGAGGTTCCCCAACAGATAGGAAGATCTGATCATTTCCCCCAGTATACGGTGAAAACTTCCTTAACACAGCCTATGAAATACTAATCCCCAACAAAAATTATTTCCTTAACACGGAATTTCATTCCCCAGTGGAGTTTATTTCTCCAACACCATGGAACCCTTTCCTTCCCTCCAGCAGGGTCTAACCAAAGTTATTATCCCTAGAGAATTTTCCCAATGCCTAAAACTTGGTCTGATAGCATCCATCTCTCTTTTCCCAATCAGGATATGCAAAAATCAATTCCTTCAACAAACAGCGAGCAACCAACTCTCTTTGATTATCCTCAAGCAGAAGGAGAATATCCCTAGTGAAGTATCCTTAAACAGAAGACAGAAATCTCCAGCAAAATTATTCCCATAAGAAATTTAAGAATCACTTTCTTCATATCCAACGATAGTCAAGGATTTATTGTCCCCAACAAGACATCGTTATAAGAAGCTACCATTGCTCTCCAACGTCATGTCGCATCCATACATCATTTACAATATCATAACATATACATACAAAACGCATGCAACATTCTCATTTATCTTGAGAGCATCATCACATAATGCATACATCATGACATTGCATAAAGCTAACTTTGTCTTTTCAGGTTAAATTCGCAGACAGACGAATATTATCAACAATTTATAGACAGGATGTAGATCAATTCCAGAAACAGAATGGAGCGACTATCTACATGACCATACGATTTCCTTCAGAGACTTAATTATAACAAGCATTCCCTTTAGAGACTGAATTTTGACAAGCATTCCCGTTAGAGATTGAATTCTGACAAGCATTCCCTTCAGAGACTAAATCTGACAAGAAGTTCCCTCAAAGACTACATCTGACAAGTAGCTACTTAAGCACTTTCCCCAGAGGGTCATTCTAGAAAAGCACCTCTTCTAGTTGAAGTCGGGCGTAGACATATTCTAGTACATCATTCAGACAAAATCAAGCATAGATTCCTTCTGAAACTCTTTTGGAAAAAAGTCGGGCATAGACTCCTTTCAATACCTCTTCTAGTTGAAGTTGGGCATAGAAATATTCTAGTTTAGATAGAATCAGGCATAGATTCCTTCTGATATTCTTTTGGACAAAGTCGGTCGTAGAATCATTCCAATATCTCTTCTAGAAAAAGTCGGGTGTAGACATCTTCTAGATGAAATCAAGCGTAGATTTACTTCTAATATTATTTTGGACAAAGTCGGGCGTAGACTCATTCCAAATGCATCTGCTAGACAAAGTCGGACATAGACTCATTTTAGTGCATCATTCAGATGTATTCAAGCGTAAATTTCCTTCTAAAACTCTTTTGGAAAAAGAGTCAGGCGTAAACTCTTTCCAATATCTCTTCTAGATGAAGTCGGGCATAGACATCTTCATGATGAAGTCAAGCGTAGACTCATTCCAAACGTATCTTCTAGACAAAGTCGAGCATAGACTCATTCTAGTGCATCACTCAGATAAAATCAAGGGTAGATTCACTCTGATATTCTTTTGGACAAAGTCATGCATAAACTCCTTCCAATACCTCTTCTAAATGAATTCAGGCGTAGATATCTTTTAGTGCATCATTTAGATGAAGTCGGGCATAGATTTCTTTCTGATACTCTTTTGGAAAAAAGTCAGGCGTGGACTCCTTCTAATATATCTTCTAGATGAAGTCGGGCGTAGACATCTTCTAGATGAAATCAAGTGTAGATTTCATTCTGATTATTCTTTTAGACAAATTCAGGTGTAGACTCATGCACGTACATCTTCTAGACAAATCCGAGCATAGACTCATTCTAGTGCATCGTTCATATAAAATCAAGTGTAAATTCACTCTGATATTCTTTCAGACAAAGTCAGGCGTAGACTTATTCTGATATTCCTATCAATAGTTACTATAGATGGTATCTATAAGCCCATCTTCGACGACATCCCGTCACTCTCCAAATGGCATCTTTAAGCCCATTCCCAGTACAATCAACCAACAGTGTTACTTCGTGCACATACAAGTGCAAATTTCTGGGCACTAGTGTTCAATGCTCTTCCACCTTCAGACCACGAATGGTGAGCATGTCAATCTAACTCTTCAAGTTTAAGAATATTGAATAGGGGCGGATGTTGTAACCCAAAATTTTCCCTCCCATTTTTATTCAAGACATTCTTCTAAGGTCCTCATATGCTCAAGGTTGCTCAAGAATTGATCAGACAAATTCTCCTCCTAAGCAATGGGTCCACAACTAGGGTTCTGTGTTTCACAAGGAAGTTTGGGTTTCAAATTCCTAAAGTGGTTTCCATTTATATTCGAATTTCCCTAAATATTCTCATGTCAAGTTTCAAGCCTTGCATCACAAGTTTTCTCAGTCAATGGCTCAGATGACTGAAAATTAACTATATTCGGTAAAAAGTCAACCATGGTCAATATACAGTCAAACTTCAAGATTTTGGTCAACATCAACATTTCGAAGTGATATCCATCATTTTATCAAGGTTTGATCATGATTCCTCAGGAAAAATCCTCAAATCATCAAAAGTCAAAAGTTACCAAATTAGGGTTTCTTTAGGAGAAGTCAACTTAACTTTGACCAAGCATAACTTTCACATGCTTCATCAGCTTTTCCCCAACAAAAGCTCATTTTGAAGGGAATTTTCTCTACTACTTTGTATCACTAAGATCAATTCCCAAAAATGCATTATTTGAGAGATATAAGCCAATACATTACAGGTCATTTCAAAAGTCAACAAAAAGACACTTTTTGTCAAGGCAACTTATATCAAGATAAAGTCTTCAAATGCAAAAATGATCAACATAGAGATTGTAGAAGACATATTTAGATTTCCAAAAAGTCCAAGATAGCCTTCAAATGTTGAAATTTGAGAGAGTTATGATTGGTGCAAGTTGGGAAATTTTTGAGAAAATGCATGAAACTCCATTTGAGCAATCTTGAACTTTTGGACTAATGGGCCTAACTTTTGAGGTTTAAACATGTTTGTAACATGTTATAGGACCTCTAAGTCCATTTACACATTACTTTGATTTTTGATTTTATTCATTTTGATTTTATTCAAATTAAGTCAAAATAAATAAAATAAAATATGAGTTGATGGACCAAAGGGCGTGTGGGCTTCATTTGAATATCTTCTAGAAGGCCCAAGACCTCATAAGAGCTTGTCAAAACCGTGAAAATATGTTGGGAACAAGAATCTTCAAGTTTGGAATATTTTTAAAACAAATTTGGAAAGATTTCAATGTGTTTTCTTTGCAATGAATTGTGACATAATGATATAAGATCCTTGCCTTGCTTTGATCCATTTTCATTCCCCTATAAATACATGCAACACTGAAGTGCAAAAGACACAAGGTGGCTGCCATATAAGAAAGGTTTCAAAATCACAAATTTTCAAAGAAAGGTGTAAACTTGTATCAAAATTTCCAGTCACTCTCAATCAAAACCAAGTCTCAAATCGTGTTCCTGAAGCTCCCAGGAGTCTCACCAAGTCCAGAAACAAATCTATTCATGCCTAGAATAGCTTACACAATCCCACGGGTTTTGGTAATTTTCTTGACTTCGAATCTTTTAATTTATGTATATTTAACTAATTTTGTATGCACATATGAGTTCATCGTGATGTTTAGAACATGTTTGAATAAGAAAATGCAAGCTTTAACACAGAGATGATGAGTTACCATGACTAGGGCACGATCGAATTCTCTCTTTAAAACTCCACTTCCACTAATTTATTTATTTTTTACAATTAAAATCAAAATATATAAAAATAAGAATATTACATAAAATCAAAAAATAGTCTTTTAGGTTTTCTTAATTAACTTTTTTCATCTTAATTAGATTTTAGGTATTATTTTTTAATTTGTAAAATTAATTATAATTAATTAGGTTTTTATTAATTATTAACTTAAATTATTTTCTACAAAAATACACAAAAATTAATTCCTAACGTTTTAGATTTTAGGACTTTAAAACATATTTTCTAACATTTTCTTATTTATTTGCCCCCTTACTTTCTTAGAGAAATTGTGTAGGTCACACTGTTTTTTTTTTGTAATAGCTGTAGTTTTATTTCTCGCAAATTTATACTATTGTATCTTCCCCAAAGCCTTGTAATAACTTAATTAGGGTTTACTTTTCTGCACTTTACTTTTTGCACCTATATTATGCTTTCTTGTCTATATATATTTAACTGTTAGTAATAGGCTTGTATGACAAGATTTAAAATCAATCGTTAGATAACCCTAACTCTCAAGACAAACATAACTGAACTGAATCATTTGCACATGTACGCCTCTAAGGTAGCCTCTCTCTCTGTTTCCTTTAAAAAAACAATGGTTATGTCCTTCAAACGTAGGTGTAATAGGGTGGGAGAAATGACCTTTGGGTTTGCGTTTTATCATAAATGTTGCGGATAGCAAGAGTCTCTTTTATCCAATAAAGGAAAGGGTGAAAATAACAGGAAAGACCTTTGAGAATTTTTCTTGAGTTTGGGGGGTAGGTTATGAAAAGGGAAGGTGTTAGCACCCTTTTCATCTGTATTTTTCTACAGGCTCTTAATTTCTATCTCACTTTGAAAATGCTTTGTGTTTGTGTATGTTTGCAAATATTTTTGAAAACACCTAAGTGCGGAAATTTTGTAATTATTCTCGTATTGTTGAGAATGTATACAAAATGTTTGTTTTGAAAATATTTATTGAGATAACGTGTTGTTTTGTGGAAAGATGTTTTGAAAATGCCAATGTAAGTCAATTTTGCTTTATAATAACCCTTGTATCAGTCTTCAAGAGTGTTTATAAAGCGCTTTGAAAGTAGTTGTTTTGAAAGTGTGAAGTGTGGAAATTGTTTTAGTTTGTGAGTAAGCGATTACGAGCGATCTATCTACTTAAAAAGTATTTGTTCTTTTCCTTCTCCTTTAGATAGTGCTATACTACCATTGGTTAGTAGGAAGCTTTATCACTGGATGTGAGGGACAGGCAAGGGTCATCGTATAATCATAGAAGGCAAATTATAGGATGCTTTAGTAATTGGTCGTAAGTGACTAAGATCGTTTACCGAAGGCAACATCGAAGGGTCATCGAGGGACTACGATCTCTTAATTGAGGGTATTTGCTAAAGCATTCCACGTCCGAGGGAGATGACTTTTTAAATCTGAGGCAACAAGTGAGGTTACCTTAGAGTTGCGTGTGTGCGAAGTGTTTTGATTTCAAGTATTTTTGTCTCGAGATTAGGTTTTTTTAATGATTGATTTTAATCTTGCCATACAAACCCAGTAATAAGGAAAGTAGTAAATTGTGGAAATTAAATGTCCCACGCTATTACAACGCTTCGGGAATGGGGGTACAATATTGGAAAGTATTAATGCGAAAGTAAAGTGCGTGAATATGGTGAAAAGGAGAAAATGTTTAAGAAAACCCTAAGATATCTCTAAGCCTTTAAGAAAAGACTTTGTTGTTTTTTTGTTTAGAAAAAATGTGAAATAAAAATTAGACTTAATTTTAATTAATTTACAATTTAATTATTTAAAATAAAACAAAGTGTAATTAAATTAATTAATTTTATTTATAAAAATTAAATTAATTAATTAAAACCTAAAGAATTCTAAGTCTTTAGAAAATATTTTTGTGTTTTTTTGTTTAGAAAAATAAATGAAGTATAAAAACTAATTCTAATTAATTAATAAAATAAAATCAAAGTGATTAAATTAAATTAATTTTTATTTAACAAAAATTAAATTAATTAATTAAAAACCTAAATCTAATTTTTTTATGATTTTATGATTTTTGTTGATTAAATAAAAATGATTTTAGAAAAGAAAAAGTTAATTAAAATAAAAAAAAGAAGCAAAATGGGTTTGAGTCTAAGAAGTAATGAAGGGGGTGAGAAGTAGTAAAAATCCCAGCCCAACTTAAAGAGCTCGGGTGCCTGTTTGAAATCTAGTGGGGATGGCTTTCTGAGGATACATCAAGGGGGACGCATGTGATGCGTTGGATCTGATTGTATGATGATCTAAAGGCCAAAGACTGGAGATGCATGTTACACGCGTATGATTGCAAGGCATGGGATCTGCAAGAGAAATGTTAGAAAATAAAATGCCATAGGCAGGGATCAAACCCCTGCCCTGGCACACTAACACCCTACACACACGATTGCCACTAGGGTGGCTGTTTCATCCCGTTATAAAACGTTATTATACGGTGGGAGAACTAACTTGAGGGGTTTTGCATTTTATTGCAATTGTAACGGATAGCAAGAGTCTCCACCGACTTTTCTTTTGTCCAATAAAGGAAGGGGTGAAAAGAACAGGAAAGGCCTTTTGAGAATTTTTCTTGAATTCGGGGGGTAGGTTATGAAAAGGGAAGGTGTTAGCACCCTTTTCATCTGTAGTTATCTACGGGATCTTAGTTGCTAACTCACTTTGAAATGCTTCGCGTATGTGTAAGTTTGAAAATATTTTGAAAATGCCTTCGTCCGACAAACTTTGTAATGATTCTCGTATCATTGAGAATGTATACAAAGTGTTGGTTTTGAAAATAGTTCAAATAGATGTTTGTTTTTGGAAAGATATTTTGAAAGTGTATGTGTGGAAATGATTTTAGTTTATGAGCAAGCAACTACGAGCGTTCTACCTACTCAAAAGAAATCTTTGTTCTTTTACTCCTCCTTTAGATAATGTTATCTTACCATTGATTGGTAAGAAGTTATATCATTGGATGTGAGGGACAGGCGCGGGTCATCATACAGTCATAGAAGGTAACTTATGAGACGATTTAGCAATTGTCGTAAGGGACTAAGATCATTTTACCGAAGGCAGTGTCGAATGGTCATCGAGGGAATATAATCTTTTTCATCGAGGGTCTTTGCTAAAGCGTGTCACATTCGAGGGACATGACTATTTTTCCGAGGCAACAAGCGAGGTTACCCTAGAGGTGGGCATGTGAAAAGTGTGTTTAATTCAAGTGTAATTTGTCTTGATTAGGGTTGTCTAGCGATTGATTTTAAATCTTGTCATACACGCCTAATTAATAAACAATATAAGGAAATGCGGTAAAATGCGGAAAATAAAGTTTTATGCTATTACAACGCTTCAGAAATGGGATACAAATTTATGAATGGGGATGAAAGCAATTAAAACCTAATTACTATTACAACCAAATTGAATAATGCAAAAATAATAAAATGTACAAGAATATAAAGATAATGTAAAAGAAAATGTTTTTATGAGTTTTTTGATAGAAGAGATTGTATGGTTAACCTAATTAAATTAATTAATTTACAAGAGAAGTTAATTAATTATTTAATAAAACCTAAAGTCTAAGTTAATTAAAAAGAAAACAAAAAAAAAACCTAAGTCTAATTTAGTTTTAATTCAAAAAAGAAAAGGTTAATTTATGGAAAAAAATTTATTTAAAAAAAATAAGGAAATAAAATATATTTTGTGATATTTTTTTAATATTTGTAAAGAAAAGGTGATAATTTAATAGTGTACAAAAAATTAGCTTGAAATGATTAAATTTGGATGCAAAAAGAATTAGTTTAAAATGATGAAAATAAATGATAATAAAAGAAATTAAAAGAAAAGAAAAGAAAAGAAAAAACAAAAGTTGCATAGGGTGGGTGTTGAGACCACACCCCCTAAGGCTCCAGCACGCGCCCTTACCACCAAGCCAAGCACGTGGTTGTGTTTTAGATATATATATATATATCAAACAAAATGTAATAAACATGCACGTTAGTTTGAAAAATAACAAATAAAATGCAAAAGGGTACCACTAGGGTTCAAACCCGGGTCCCTATAGAAAGATGACTTAGCGCACGCATTGTTTACCACTGGGGTGGATGTTTCATCCATTTATAAAACATGTTCTATTAAATATAAAATAAACTCTTTTCAAAAAATTGGATTTTTCTCTGCTTCTTCCTTGCATTCATCGTTATTGTTACTGTAACAATATATGATTTCCATTTAAAAAAAAACTCTAACTTCCTCATTTCTCAACCAAATTCAAAAATGTAAAAATGAAACTTGCTTAGAATTTCGTAAGGATTTCAAATATATAATTATTTTTTATTTATTCCCACTATAACTCACGAATTTCTATCTGTACCAAATTGAAAACCTAAATGTCTAAAAAATTCAATTTCAAAATTCTCATCCCACAGTCAATTAAAGTGAAATTTAAAGATATGGTTAGCTTCATAAACATGATATCTATATTTTATCTTTTAAAAGTAAGTTCAAATGATGCTTGTATCAAGATTTCAAAGTTGGAAAAACTTACCTCTTGATGCAAAAATTAAATGTCCTTTACACGACTTCCAGAAGCAATATAATGATTCCTTTAGCTTCCTGGGACCTTAGCGAGTATGTTGCAACTCTTACTTTGCCTTGAAAGTGTCTGGATTGGTCTACTCAAGTCAAGTTGCTATTGTGGATTTTGAAAATGGTGGATGATGAAAATGATGTTACAGTGAGGGAAAAGGGGTACTGATAACTTCTATATGATATATATGAAGTGTTTGGATGATTTGTTTGGACAATAGTTGCAAGAGTGAGGAGTTTCAAAGTTAAGGTTTCAAAAGCTTAAAAATGGTGATTTTTGTCCAATTCTGACTTGGGAGAGATTGAGGGGGTTTGAGGGCTTGTTTTTCCATGTCTTTGGTTGTAAAATAGTGTCTTTATTTATAGGGAAAGGTTGGAGAAGCTCAAGTTCACCATAATTCAAAATCACATGTTAAACTCAACATGTGATTTTCTTGAAAAATCAAGTCTAAATTCCTTATACCTTTGATCATAGAGTGGTTAAATACTTTAAATATGTTGCTTCTGACTTTGTAGATTGAGTGTGTACAGAAGAAACAAGTTAGAGGCTCAAGGAGTGGACTTTTGTAAAAAGCTTTCTTTTCAAGAATGGAAATGGTACCTTTCTTCCTTAAATGGCAAGATGCATTGGACAATGCTTGAATCAAGTGGACCATAGCTCAAAAGTTTGTGTAAACATTTAATTATGGTGAGATTTTCAAGTTAATAGGCCTGCAAAGTAAGATTATGCAGCATGGCATGAGATTGGATCATGTGTTCTTCATGAAAAATGACCTATAATCCATGTTTGTGATGCCATCTTCTTCTCTTCGAATATCCTAGCTAAAAAATGATCTCTTCAAGTTCTTTGACATTTTGGAAAGCTTGAAACATTGTCTACAACCTTCATGTTGACCATTTTGTCTAAATTAACTTGGAACTAGGTGAAAATTGGTCAAGAAATTAGGTCAAAAAATCTGCCTAACTTGCCAAAATTTTCACTAAGTGTTTTATGAAAAATGTCATGACTTGATGGGCTTCTATCTTCAAATCTAAGAATGTTTTGGACATCAACCCTATAATACAAGTTTGTAGAATTCATCAAGATCTACAACTTTCATGTTGAAAGTTTTCCTTGAATCATCTTACATCTTGGTGAAAAAATGTCATGAAGTAGTGAAATTATCAAGTATATAAAACACTTAGAAAATTTCTAAATATTGAAAACTTTGACTTTTCATGGAATTTTATTGACTTTCTTGATTCTTGATGATCAAGTTTGATATTTTTGAATATCTTGATGAATTTTGATCTTTGAAATTGAATTTTAATCAAAAAGTCAAAGTTTGACTTTTTGTGCATCAGTTGACTTTTCATCAGTTGATCAAATTTCAACTATCAGTGCATTGATCTTGAGAAATGATTTGAGCCATGAAATTAGGTCATCATGTTTTTTTTTGAGTTTTTGAGATTATGCTTCAAGCCATTAGATCATGTATTAGGTCAAAAGTCACTGATCAGTCAAAACCCTAATTTTGACCATTTTGCCTCTTTGGTAAATTGTGTGATTTTCTAGGGATTATGATCAATACTTGATAAAATGATGAATAGGACTTTAAAATGTTGATGTTAGACAAAAATAATTAAGTTTGACTGTAGGTTGACTAAAGTTGAATTTTTACCCAATATAGTTTATTTTCATTCATCTGGTCAATTGACTGAGCAAATTTGTGATTCAAGACTTGAAACTTGACATGAGTATTCTTGGAGGTCTATAATGATCCATGAAGTTCATTTGTGGCATTAGAAGTCCAATTATCCTTGTGAAAATCAAAACCTTAATTTGAGGCATCAATGTTTAGGAGATGGTTTGACCTAGTCAACACTTGTGCAAACTTGAGCTTTTGGAGATCTTGTGAGAAATGTCTTGAGAAAGGAGAGGGAAAATTTTGGGGTACAATAGCTTCCCCTATTCAATCTTATTAAACCTGAAGAGTTAGATTGGCGGGTCCGCCATTCGTAACTTGAAGGTGGAAGGTGATTGAACACTAGAGTACCCAGAAATTTTCACTCGCATGAAATAATGTTGTTGATTGATTGTGTCGGGAATGGGATTAAAGATGCCATTTGGGGAGTGATGGAATTTTGTCGGAGATGTGATTATAGATACCATCTAAAGCGACTGTTGATTGGAAGAAGTATCAGAATAAATCTTTGATCGATTTATACTGAATCGAGCAGAGGTCTTAAGTAATCTTTAATTGGATAACGAATCAATATAAACCTTCGGAGTGATTTAATTGAACCAGAGAAAGTGTCTAATGGAACGGAATCAAGATAAATCTTTGGTCGACCTAAACTGAACCAGCAGAGGCCTTGAATAATCTTTAACTGGATAACGAATCAGTATAAATCTTCGGAGTGATTTAACTGAGCCAGAGAAAGTGTCTACCGGAACAGAATCAGGATAAATCATTGGTCGATTTAAACTGAACCCGCAGAGGTCTTGATTAATCTTTAACTAGATAATGAATCATTATAAATCTTCGGAGCAATTTAACTGAACCAGAGAAAGTGTTTACCAAAACGGAATCAGGATAAATCATTGGTCGATTTAAACTAAACTAGCAGAGGTCTTGATTAATCTTTAAATGGATAACGAATCAGTATAAATCTTCGGAGCTATTTAACTGAACCAGAGAAAGTGTCTATCGGAACGGAATCAAGATAAATCATTGTTCGATTTTGTGATCGGTGGGAATGAGAACTGACTGTTTTTGGAATGCTGGTTCGCGTTTGCGTTTGTTTTCGCAAAATGTTGTGGTAAGCAAGAGTCGCCACCGTATTTTATTTTATCCAACAAGGAAAGGACAAAAGCACAGAAAAATTCCTTTTCGAGATGTTTCTCGGGTTTAGGAGGTAGATTATAGAAAGGGAAGGTGTTAGCACCCTTTCTATCCGTGGTTATCCACGGGCTCTTAGGTACTTGCTCATTATGTTTTCAAAAATTTGCTTTTCCTTGTGATTGTGGGTTTGAAAAGAGTTTTTTGTTTGGAAGAGAGTGTAAGTGTGAAAAGTTTGTTTTTGTTTTCAAAAGAGCAAGTACTTAAGAACATCTACCTACTCAAAAAGGAATTAAACTGTACAAATGTCCTTTAGACAATGCTATGCCACTATTGAGGAGTAGGTAGCACCGTCGTTGGAGTTTTCGGGTCAATTCGATTTAAGGGACGTGTGGCCACTAAATCAATGTTAGGACGGCTTAGTGGTAACCCTAATGTCTTAGATCATTTTTCCGAGGCAACCGTTTCGAGGCAACTTATGATCTTTGGATAAGAGGGCGACCTCTAAAACTTCCTATACTCAATGACCACGTTCGAGGCAACCAAGTGAGGCGTACCCTAAGAGTGGCATGTGCGAGTGTATTGTTTTCAGTTTATATTATCTTTGTACATGTTATGGTGAGCTACGGTTGATTTTAAATTAAAGGTTAATCTTGTCATGCATAGCCTATTATTCAAACATCTAGCAGTTAATGGTTGCGGAAAATAAATTGCAGAAAATAAAACTAAGTTATTACAAGGCGTCGGGTATTTACATCGCCAAAAACAAACCCTTAAAATTAAATGCGAAAAAGTAAATAAAAGCGGTAAATAAAATCCTAAGTTAAAGTTGTTACATTCTCGGAGCAATTACAATTATATGGATCAAAAATAATATGCGCGCGAGAAAATTGAATCGGAACGTCCTAGGGTTTTGACCCTTTTTTCGTTAAATAAAGTATATTTTTTTTGTCATTTTTTATTTAAGAATTAAGTCTAACTAATAATTAATTAATTAAAAAGAAAATATTTTTTGAGTTTTATTTTAATTAAGGAAAAAAAATTAGAAAGGTAAAAATATATCAAAACCCTAATTCTAAATCAATTTTAATTTAATGCAAAATATGTTAAGATTAAACCTAATTAAAAAAAACTAAATTAATTGGTTAATGGTTTATTTACAAAAATAATAAAATTAATGATGAAAATAATATTTTTTGTGATTTCTGGTTTTTTATATAAAAAAAGGTTAATTTGTTAATTGGTTAAAAAATAAAAATAACGCAAATTAAACAAAAGAAATATAGAAAAGAGAAAGAATAAACCAAAGGGGGGTTTGGGCCTAGAAGGGAGGTTGATTCAGCAATTCCAGGCCCAGATTCAATCAGCCTTGTTTGACTTTCAGATTTCCTGGGCGTTTGTTGACCAAGGTTCATGGTGAACCTCCATCCTTAGCCATTGGATCTGCCTTGGTAACCACGTAGCCTTTGAGATCTGGAGGTATATGGTGCTCCCTGGCTGAAGTGCTGCATATGAACGCCTGAAATAAAATGATAACAAAGTTTGGGGGACCTGGGATTCGAAGGAGCTTGGGTTGCCCTTCGATCCAAGGGGCTGATTGAAGGTGCCTACGAGACTGTACGTACGGGGCATTCGATCTGGATATGACATCCTCCGATCTAGAATTCTGCAAGGAAGTTTGTTAGAAACACAAAATATATGACCTGGGTATCGAACCCAGGTCCTTTTCGCTGCAACGCCTCTTCCCCACCAACCTAGTTGAAATATATTTATTGGTACAAACGAATCTGCAATGTTACATTAGAGACAAAAACACAATATTTAATTTAAATATCGAATCTGCATGCTCAGTTTCCCCCTATGATGTTAACCCATCAAAAACGAGTTATAGATGTGCCAATCGAAGGTAAGCTCAGATCGTGCCTTCTTACTCACATGTAACACACTCAAACACACATGAATATTAGCAGCAATATGTATATATGTTCAACATGAATTTAAATCATACTTAAAAGTTTGAGATCAAAGGAAAAATTACCCACAGGGGGGTTGTATGAGGGATGCTTCACGATTCAAATGTTAGTCTGGACAGAGACTACGCGCAAAACCGGCTTTTAGTGTGACAATCTTTGGCAGCTTTATGGAATCTCGTGGGGCAGGCAGCGTTTCTTCTAAGGCAACCTCCGTGCATTTTTTCGTCCTTTTTTCTTTGTGAGCATGAGGTTTATATAGACAAAGGAATTTAGGTCAATATTTGTGTATCAAATCTTGGCCCATTATGATGAAGAGATTTGATTTGATTCACTTTGAATATGATTCCAAAAATAGCCTAATTCAATCTTTTTGTCCACACCATGCCTTTACACGAATTTGATTTGATTTCTTCATAAAGACTTTCTATTTTTGATTCAATCACGTGCCAATCTGCTTTCATGCGTTACTGCCAGCCTGTTATGAGCTGTTTGGGCCTCCAACATGATGAAAATCGAAAGCTGACCTACCCCTGCAGGTCCACTTCCCTTCTAATCTACTCTCTTCGATAGCTCTAAGCTCCACTTCGAATTAATCCATCTTCGATGTCACAGCCCCTTCGATTGAGACTCCTTCTGCTTCGACTTCTTTTCCTTTTTGAAGAAAAAAATTCCCTATTAGGCAACTTCGATCAGATCTTGGCCTTGTGATAAGTCTAAGTTATGATTCGAAGTATTCAAAATTTTCTTCATCAGAGCATCTTAGATTAAGACCAACTCTGCAATGAAATGCCATTCGAAGGTCATTTCATTCTGATGTTCTGATTGAGGGAAACTCTGAAGTTCCAGTCGAAGGACCTTTTGGAAAGCTAATCAAAGGGCCTTTGTCCATACCAATCGAAGGACCTTTATCAAAATGCCAATCGAAGGCCACTACTATAATACCAATCGAAAGATACTTGTTAAACTACCAATCGAATGCCACTGCTACAATGTCAATTGAAAGATACTTGTTAAACTGCCAATCGAAGGACATTGTTAAAATGACAATTGAAAGGCCTTGTTAACAGGCCAATTGAAGGAAACTTAGAAACATCACTCATGAATTTTTATTTTCGTTAGGCAAGTGTTTGTGACCAACCATGTAAGGGAAGACCTTTGAAAACATGAGAGGGAAAATTTTGGGGTACAACAGTTGCCCCTGTTCAATTTTCTTAAACCTGAAGATATAGATTGGATTTCAAGCCTTTCGTGATCCGAAGGTGGAAGATAATTGAACACTAGAGTGCCCAGAAATTTGCACTCGCATGGTGTAGTATCAGCATTGTGACATCGGGAATGGGCTTACAGATTCCATTTGGAGATTGTTGGTAGGAGGATGGGCTTATAGATGCCATCTGCAGGAGTGTCGATCGCATAAGAGATTCCTTAGCGAGAACTTGCATACCTGTTGTTTGTAGAAGATTCCGCTGGGGAAGTCTAACTTTTGTTGAGATTTAGGAACTGACTCGTGCTCACCGTGAGTATACCGTTGAGGTTATAGTACTCGTCCATACTATGACGTAGGAAAACATCAAGATCTAGGAACTGACTCGTGCTCATCGGGAGTATACCGCTGAGGTTATAGTACACGCCACACTATGACATGGGGAAGCATCTTCATCAAGATCTAGGAACTGTCTCGTGCCCACCGGGAGTATACCGTTGAGGTTATAGAACTTGTCCTGTCTGGTTCCAAATATTAATCGCTGACTTGAGAAAGAAAAATAGTTTTCTTGGCTTGTTACAAGTATTAATCTTCAATATCTTCATGTAGATAATTTTCCTGGCTTGTTACAGGTATTAATCTACAATCAGTCGTCCACAGATAGTTTTCCTAGCTTGCTACAGGTATTAAACTGGGACTTGAAAAGGTTGGTCGCGGAGATAGCTGTCCTGGCTGGTTCCAGGTATTAATCTCTGACCTGAGAAAGAAAGATAGTTTTCCTGGCTTGTTACAGGTATTAATCTACAATCAGTCGTCCACAGATAGTTTTCCTAGATTGATACAGGTATTAAACTGGGACTTGAAAAGGTTGGTCGAGGAGATAGCTGTCCTGGCTGGTTTCAGGTATTAATCTCTGACCTGAGAAAGAAAGATAGTTTTCCTAGCTTGTTACAGGTATTAATCTACAATCAGTCGACCACAGATAGTTTTCCTGGCTTGCTACAGGTATTAAACTGGGACTTGAAAAGGTTGGTCGAGGAGATAGCTGTCCTGGCTGGTTTTAGGTATTAATCTCTGACCTGAGAAAGAAAGATAGTTTTCCTGGCTTGTTACAGGTATTAATCTACAACCATTCGTCCACAGATAGTTTTCCTGGCTTGCTACAGGTATTAAACTGGGACTTGAAAAGGTTGGTCGAGGAGATAGCTGTCTTGGCTGGTTTCAAGTATTAATCTCTGACCTGAGAAAGAAAAATAGTTTTCCTGGCTTGTTACAGGTATTAATCTTCAATCTCTTCATGTAGATAATTTTCCTGGCTTGTTACAGGTATTAATCTACAATCAATCGTCCACAGATAGTTTTCCTGGCTTGCTACAGGTATTAAACCGGGACTTGAAAAGGTTGGTCGAGGAGATAGCTGTCTGGCTGGTTTCAGGTATTAATCTCTGACCTGAGAAAGAAAGATAGTTTTCCTGGCTTGTTACAGGTATTAATCTTCAATCTCTTCATGTAGATAGTTTTCCTGGCTTGTTACAGGTATTAATCTACAATCAGTCATCCACAGATAGTTTTCCTGGCTTGCTACGGGTATTAAACTGGGACTTGAAAAGGTTGGTCGAGGAGATAGTTGTCCTGGCTTGTTTCAGGTATTAATCTCTGACCTGAGAAAGAAAGATAGTTTTCCTGGCTTGTTATAGGTATTAATCTTTAATCTCTTCATGTAGATAGTTTTCCTGGCTTGTTACAGGTATTAATCTATAATCAGTCGTCCACAGATAGTTTTCCTGGCTTGCTACAGGTATTAAACTGGGACTTGAAAAGGTTGGTCGAGGAGATAGCTGTCCTGGCTGGTTTCAGGTATTAATCTCTGACCTGAAAAAGAAAGATAGTTTTCCTGGCTTATTAAAGGTATTAATCTTCAATCTCTTCATGTAGATAGTTTTCCTGGCTTGTTACAGGTATTAATCTACAATCTCTCGTCCACAGATAGTTTTCCTTGCTTGCTACAGGTATTAAACTGGGACTTGAAAAGGTTGGTCGAGGAGATAGCTGTCTTGGATGGTTTCAGGTATTAATCTCTGACCTAAGAAAGAAAAATAGTTTTCCTGGCTTGTTACAGGTATTAATCTTCAATCTCTTCATGTAGATAATTTTCCTGGCTTGTTACAGGTATTAATCTACAATCAATCGTCCACAGATAGTTTTCCTGGCTTGCTACAGGTATTAAACTGGGACTTGAAAAGGTTGGTCGAGGAGATAGCTGTCCTGGCTTGTTTCAGGTATTAATCTCTGACCTGAGAAAGAAAGATAGTTTTCCTGGCTTGTTACAGGTATTAATCTTCAATCTCTTCATGTAGATAGTTTTCCTGGCTTGTTACAGGTATTAATCTACAATCAGTCGTCCACAGATAGTTTTCCTGGCTTGCTACAGGTATTAAACTGGGACTTGAAAAGGTTGGTCGAGGAGATAGTTGTCCTGGCTGGTTTCAGGTATTAATCTCTGACCTGAGAAAGAAAGATAGTTTTCCTGGCTTGTTACATGTATTAATCTTCAATCTCTTCATGTAGATAGTTTTCCTGGCTTGTTACAGGTATTAATCTATAATCAGTCGTCCACAGATAGTTTTCCTGGCTTGCTACAGGTATTAAACTGGGACTTGAAAAGGTTGGTCGAGGAGATAGCTGTCCTGGCTGGTTTCAGGTATTAATCTCTGACCTGAAAAAGAAAGATAGTTTTCCTGGCTTATTACAGGTATTAATCTTCAATCTCTTCATGTAGATAGTTTTCCTGGCTTGTTACAGGTATTAATCTACAATCTCTCGTCCACAGATAGTTTTCCTGGCTTGCTACAGGTATTAAACTGGGACTTGAAAAGGTTGGCAATAGCCGTCTGTTGATTGACCTTTTTTTTTTGAAAAATATAAAACGTTAGTTGTATGCAATGTCACGACGTATGAAACGCATGATGTCATGATGTTCTCAAAATAAATGAGATTGTGTCGTATGCACTTTATCATGTATGTAAATAGGAGGTATGAAATGTGAAATGTTTATGAATGTATTTTCGTCTGGGAAAATAAATCCTTGACAAAAGTCGGGGAGTTTGTTAAATCCTGGACTGCTGTTGAAGAGTATGTGTGTCTTCAAACTTTTCTTAGAATATTTCTGATGGGGATGACGAACGAAGATGGTTGTGAGAATAAACCTGTAGGAGAAAATAACTCCGTTGGGGAATAAACATGACGAATAGATTACTATGCGGGGAATTACTCGGTGGGGAAGAGATGTTCCGCTGAGGATTTTAACGATAAACCCCGCTGGGGATTCCGTTGGCAAGCTCTGTTGGGGATTTTGATGATGAACTCCGCTGGGGATAGAAAGAACTTCGCTGGGGAAATGGCTCTACTAGGGGTATCTTACATTCTGCCGGGGAACATTCTTATATTCCGTTGAGGAATATTAAGACTGCCAGGGATACTCTTATGCTTGTTGGGGAATATCCTTATACTCCGCTGGGGAATATTAAGACCTTCTGGGGATACCCAACCTTTTTAGGACTGATGGTAGACCAACTCTGCTTGGGGAGAGTATTGCTGATTCGTTCATAGTTGCAAGTCTCAGCTGAGAGAGCTATCATTACTGTCTTACTCTGCGGGGAGTGAAAGTATCTTAGCCATATTTTTCAGCTGAATATATACCTTGGTACCTGGTTGACAGAGCAACTTGTACAGTTCGGACAATTCTTATTTGCCCCTGTTTTTTGCGGGAGAAGGTGCCTGCGGAGGCCCTGTGGATCGAGTATTATCCCCACCTATGAGGTGCTTGGTATCTTTCGATTGAAATGACAAGTCTTCTTCTGGTAGGCAAGTGACGAGATGACGGGACATAGTCGTACGCTTTGATCCCTAATTTTTGCCTGGACCGCCCTTTCGGGTTTTTAGTCCATCGGGATACCCTTTTTTGCCCAAGTCTCCTTTTCAAGTTTTCGACTTGCCCGGTGTACAGATTTTTTTCATTTTTATCCCTAATTTTTGCCCGAACCCTTTTGGTTCGCCGGGAAGCCCTTATTTTTGCCTAGGCCAGTCAACCTAGAGGGTCTTTGATTCACGCGCGGTATTTTTTGACTATGTACATTCCCTGAGGATGTAGAGAGGTGTCACTGTCGGTAGTGTTGTGTTGCCATACTACCAGAAGATCTTCGTTTGATCATGCAAGATTCGTTGCTGGAATTCATGTCCCATGCCCCAATTGATTCAGATGGAGATTTGCCCCTGGCTATTTGGCATTTTGAGAGATTCCTTGAATCTTGACTTGACTGCCCCAGATGATGGAAAATGATCATATCTGCCCCTTGGTTGGAAGTGTTTCTTCCACTTGAGATGACCCTTTTTATTGAAAAGGTTTTTGTTCACTAGATATTCGTCGTGCGAATTTCTCTGTTGTTTGAACAAATAGTCATATGCAAACAATGTTATTTTAAGAATGCAAAGCTTATGTTTGTCTTTTGAAAATTTTGAAAATGCATTTTTCCAATAAAACAGGCAAATTTTTTTTTGTAAAATGTGATGTCAGCTCAGGATTTTCAGCAAGCCCTACAGGAGTCAGGATACCTTTGTAACAGTAGGCATTCGAACTAACCCATGCTTCAGTTAGGACTTTTAAGGGTTATAACGTGGCCTGGTTCACGGTTTAAGAAACAAAGGATAAAGGCTCAAATTTTATTTGTACCCACCCGTTCTTCGTGATGTTCTTCGATCCTAAACTCAGCTAATCGTGCATTAGATCTTGTTTGAGTCTTTGCTCTGATATACCAGTGATGGTTCGGATACTAACAATTTATTTTGAACAGGCAGTCATTTTGTTGAGAGTTTTTAGGACCTCTTTTTGATTTTATTATCCATGTCTTTTGCCTGAACTGTTTCTTTTGTAATTACAGTCAGTGGGATGCCCCGGTTTTGTAAGTCTCCTTCATAGATTTTGACTTGATGGGCTTTTATTTCGAGAGATAATGACTTCCTGTCTTGACGACTATACCGAACCAACACCGTCTTTTGTTTCGAAAGGACTTCCTTGATGCCATTCATTGTGCACCTAGATCAACTGAGCAAACTACCCTGCCCCAGGTTGTGATTACGGGTTTTAATTTGTGAAAAGAAAAACTCCAACTTCTTTGGCTCAAAGGGGTTGACTAGGGATTATCTTCCTTATAACTCCGCTGTTTAGGATTTGAAACAACGCCTGTACATTGTCAGCGGGGTCTGTTCAAAAGCATACTGTAGAGATTTTGGTATCACTTTCGTCATCCCTCCTCTAAAGGCTTAGAATTTTTTAATCGAGAGTTGATCATCACAAAAAATAAAAGCAATTTGAATATAGTGAAATACAAATGGATTGATTCAAAACAGACATATGCAATGCATTGATAAAGTAATAAAGTTCGACATGATAATAATTGTTTGAATAAGCAAAGAAAGATACAACTTCAGAATTTAAATGAACAAAAGTCTCTTAATTTGAACTAGTCATTTCAAGTGGAGAACCTGAAGCAAGTTGAGGAGCTTTTCCCTTGTCTTCTTGCCCCAAAGGTGGTTGAATGATGACTTGATCTTCAACCCTAGTTGTTTGCCCCACTTGGTTATTTCGAAGCAGCTTGTTGACGAGGACCCTGAGCTCTTCTTGTCTTTGAGCTAAGTCTTGAATGAGAGCCATCTGGCCCACCAGCTGTCCCATCATTTAGATCTTCATTGTTGCCAACTCAATTTGTAGCCCTTCCAACTGATCATTCCTGATGCCTCCTGGATTCGCTAGGACCAAGCCCCTTGTGAGGAGAGCTTTTATTTCTTCTTGCCCCTGGGATAGGTTCAAGAACATTTCTTGAAGTTGGGCGTTTTGAGCCCGAAGATCTTGGTTGTCTGGTCGGAAAACCATTGCTGAAATAAACAGCGAGAACATGAGAGACCTGTATTGGGAGACCTGTCATGCAATGATATGTATGATATATGTATGCAACGTTTTCAAGGATCTCGCAGGGTATACAATAAACTTGTTAGAATTTGATAGAAGAAACTTCGTGTCGTTAAGAGTCCTTCTTCAAGAGTCAAGCTCACCATATCGAGTGGGTCATAGCCCCTGACTCAAGTTATCATGTTTTGATCTCTAGACGGCATTGGCTAGAGGAAAATAAATCCCCTTGCCCCTTGCTAGACATTTGATTTACCATAACCTGCATCACAAACCCTTGAGATCCTTGAAATGGTTAAGGAAATGTTAAGGCATGATGTTATGATGTGTATGATATGCGTTTAAGCAAAAGTGTGAGGTGCTGTAAGTAAACCCTGTGATAAATCCAAATTATTGGATAAGGACTGTAAACAAAACCTGCAAGGAACTCATGTTTTCAGATAACAAGAATGTGCAAGTAGTTCAAGTTTTGAAGGCACACAAGTCACACAATAGCCCTTAAATTTCAGGCTGGCATGAAGCTTAGGTACTACCCTCTTTCAGTTTCAGTTGGTTAAGACCTGTCCTAAAAAATAGTAACCGGGTTCTAGAGGATCTCAATATCATTGACTACCCTCAATCGGTCATAATTCCGGTTTAGCAACCTTTTCTTGCGACCGGAATCATCGCGAGAGTTTAGTCTCAATGAGTGTAGCATACTGCTACTGTTCTATGGCCAAGTTGGTCAATTTAAGGTTCTAAGGTCAGTTGGTGCTTAATGACTCCTTAGAAGACCCATATTCTCCTCGTTCCAACACAAGGGATATCGGTACAGACCAAGGTGTCACACCAATGTAGCTACTGCTTCATCCGTGTCGGTCTACACCGGACAGATCCCTCACAGTTTATTGCTACTTACCTAAAGGGTATCCCCAGATCCGGGTTAAGATCTATAGAACTCCGATACAAGCCCACAAAATTTAAAGCATACAAAGCATACAATTGAAAACACAAGTGATCTAATCCTAAGGTACACCTCACTTATAAATTGTCCCCAACAGAGTCGCCAGTTCTGTGATCGGTGGGAATGAGAACTGACTGTTTTTGGAATGCTGGTTCGCGTTTGCGTTTGTTTTTGCAAAATGTCGCGGTAAGCAAGAGTCGCCACCGTCTTTTATTTTATCCAACAAGGAAAGGACAAAAGCACAGAAAAATTCCTTTTCGAGATGTTTCTCGGGTTTGGGAGGTAGATTATAGAAAGGGAAGGTGTTAGCACCCTTTCAATCTGTGGTTATCCACGGGCTCTTAGGTACTACTATGTTTTCAAAAATTTGCTTTTCCTTGTGATTGTGGGTTTGAAAAGAGTTTTTTGTTTGGAAGAGAGTGTAAGTGTGAAAAGTTTTGTTTTGGTTTTCAAAAGAGCAAGTACTTAAGAACATCTACCTACTCAAAAAGGAATTAAACTGTGCAAATGTCCTTTAGACAATGCTATCCCATTATTGAGGAGTAGGTAGCACCGTCGTTGGAGTTTTCGGGTCAATTCGATTTAAGGGACGTGTGGCCACTAAAGCAATGTTAGGACGCCTTAGCGGTAACCCTAATGTCTTAGATCATTTTTCCGAGGCAACCGTTTCGAGGCAACTTATGATCTTTGGACAAGAGGGCGACCTCTAAAACTTCCTATACTCAATGACCACGTTCGAGGCAACCAAGTGAGGCGTACCCTAATAGTGGCATGTGCGAGTGTATTGTTTTCAGTTTATATTATCTTTGTACATGTTATGGTGAGCTACGGTTGATTTTAAATTAAAGGTTAATCTTGTCATGCATAGCCTATTATTCAAACATCTAGCAGTTAATGGTTGCGGAAAATAAATTGCGGAAAATAAAACTAAGCTATTACAAGGCGTCGGGTATTTACATCGCCAAAAACAAACCCTTAAAATTAAATGCGAAAAAGTAAATAAAAGCGGTAAATAAAATCCTAACTTAAAGCTGTTACATTCTCGGAGCAATTACAATTATATGGATAAAAAATAATATGCGCGCGAGAAAATTGAATCGGAACGTCCTAGGGTTTTGACCCTTTTTTCGTTAAATAAAGTATATTTTTTTGTCATTTTTTATTTAAGAATTAAGTCTAACTAATAATTAATTAATTAAAAAGAAAATATTTTTTGAGTTTTATTTTAATTAAGGAAATAAAATTAGAAAGGTAAAAATATATCAAAACCCTAATTCTAAATCAATTTTAATTTAATGCAAAATATGTTAAGATTAAACCTAATTAAAAAAACTAAATTAATTGGTTAATGGTTTATTTACAAAAATAATAAAATTAATGATGAAAATAATATTTTTTGTGATTTCTGGTTTTTTATATAAAAAAAGGTTAATTTGTTAATTGGTTAAAAAATAAAAATAACGCAAATTAAACAAAAGAAATATAGAAAAGAGAAAGAATAAACCAAAGGGGGGTTTGGGCCTAGAAGGGAGGTTGATTCAGCAATTCCAGGCCCAGATTCAATCAGCCTTGTTTGACTTTCAGATTGCCTGGGCGTTTGTTGACCAAGGTTCATGGTGAACCTCCATCCTTAGCCATTAGATCTGCCTTGGTAACCACGTAGCCTTTGAGATCTGGAGGTATATGGTGCTCCCTGCCTAAAGTGCTGCATATGAACGCCTGAAATAAAATGATAACAAAGTTTGGGGGACCTGGGATTCGAAGGAGCTTGGGTTGCCCTTCGATCCAAGGGGCTGATTGAAGGTGCCTACGAGACTGCACGTACGGGGCGTTCGATCTGGATATGACATCCTCCGATCTAGAATTCTGCAAGGAAGTTTGTTAGACACACAAAATATATGACCTGGGTATCGAACCCAGGTCCTTTTCGCTGCAACGCCTCTTCCCCACCAACCTAGTTGAGATATATTTATTGGTACAAACGAATCTGCAATGTTACATTAGAGACAAAAACATGGTATTTAATTTAAATATCGAATCTGCATGCTCAGTTGCCCCCTATGGTGTTAACCCATCAAAAACGAGTTATAGCTGTGCCAATCAAAGGTAAGCTCAGATCGTGCCTTCTTACTCACATGTAACACACTCAAACACACATGAATATTAGCAGCAATATGTATATATGTTCAACATGAATTTAAATCATACTTAAAAGTTTGAGATCAAAGGAAAAATTACCCACTGGGGGGTTGTATGAGGGATGCTTCACGATTCAAATGTTAGTCTGGACAGAGACTACGCGCAAAACCGGCTTTTAGTGTGACAATCTTTGGCAGCTTTATGGAATCTCGTGGGGCAGGCAGCGTTTCTTCTAAGGCAACCTCCGTGCGTTTTTTCGTCCTTTTTTCTTTGTGAGCATGAGGTTTATATAGACAAAGGAATTTAGGTCAATATTTGTGTATCAAATCTTGGCCCATTATGATGAAGAGATTTGATTTGATTCACTTTGAATATCATTCCAAAAATAGCCTAATTCAATCTTTTTGTCCACACCATGCCTTTACACGAATTTGATTTGATTTCTTCATAAAGACTTTCTATTTTTGATTCAATCACGTGCTAATCTACTTTCATGTGTTACTGCCAGCCTGTTATGAGCTGTTTGGGCCTCCAACATGATGAAAATTGAAAGCTGACCTACCCCTGCAGGTCCACTTCCCTTCTAATCTACTCTCTTCGATAGCTCTAAGCTCCACTTCGAATTAATCCATCTTCGATGTCACAACCCCTTTGATTGAGACTCTTTCTGCTTCGACTTCCTGTCCTTTTTGAAGAAAAAAATTCCCTATTAGGAAACTTCGATCAGATCTTGGCCTTGCGATAAGTCTAAGGTATGATTCGAAGTATTCAAAATTTCCTTCATCAGAGCATCTTAGATTAAGACCAACTCTGCAATGAAATGCCATTCGAAGGTCATTTCATTCTGATGTTCTGATTGAGGGAAACTCTGAAGTTCCAATCGAAGGACCTTTTGGAAAGCTAATCAAAGGGCCTTTGTCTATACCAATCGAAGGACCTTTATCAAAATGCCAATCGAAGGCCACTACTATAATACCAATCGAAAGATACTTGTTAAACTACCAATTGAATGCCACTGCTACAATGTCAATCGAAAGATACTTGTTAAACTGCCAATCGAAGGACATTGTTAAAATGACAATTGAAAGGCCTTGTTAACAGGCCAATTGAAGGAAACTTAGAAACATCACTCATGAATTTTTATTTTCGTTAGGCAAGTGTTTGTGACCAACCATGTAAGGGAAGACCTTTGAAAACATGAGAGGGCAATTTTTGGGGTACAACAGATTTAAACTGAACCAGCAGAGGTCTTGAATAATCTTTAACTGGATAACAAAGCAATATAAATCTTCAGAGTGATTTAACTGAACCAGAGAAAGTGTCTACTGGAACGGAATCAGGATAAATCATTGGTCAATTTAAACTGAACCAGCAGAGGTCTTGAATAATCTTTAACTGGATAACGAATCAGTATAATCTTCGGAGTGATTTAACTGAACCAGAGAAAGTGTCTACCGGAACGGAATCAGGATAAATCTTTGGTTGATTTAAACTGAACCAGTAGATAAAATGTTTGTTGCTGGTGGTATTCATCTGGTGACTGATCTTTTCTGAAAAGGTAAAGAATTAGTTGTAATGCAATGTCATGATGCATGCATTGTGTAATGATGTTCTCAAAATAAATGAGATTGTGCTATATGCATTCTGTATGCATATGCCATGATGTATGAATGTGAAATTTTATTTGAAGTGTATCTTTGTATGGGAATACAAATACTTGACAACTGCTGGGGAGTTTTTGGGAAGCTAAATCCCAGACTATTGCTGGATATGAAGAGTATGTATCTCTTTAACCTTGTTTAGAATGTTTCCGCTGGGAATTCCTATTTGCTATTTGATGAAACTCTACAGTGAGTGTTTATTTCTGTTTGGGGAGTAGAGTTTTAGGAACCTTGGTTATCCATTGCTCTACTGAAGAATTTAATTCTCATATGCCCTGACTGGGGATAAAAGAGATGTTTAAACTTCTGATTTGTATGGGGAAGATAAAGTTAACTGGTATCTGGTCGAATTCCAGGCTTCGCAGCAACTTTATGGGGATAGTATCAACTCCGTTAGGGAAAAGGAGTTTTGTCCGTTGATTTGTAGTAGTCCGAGAAGTAAACTTAAGTTGGGGATATTGTTGTTCATTGGGGAAATAAACCTTGTCGAGGAAGGTATTCTGAAGACCTTACCGGGGAAATGAATTATTTAGGGGAATAACTCTTGCAAGGTTTCTTTTATGGTTTTGATAAAAATCGGTTGGGGAAGAGAATTTCAGGAAATATGATGATTGGAACTCTGGATGGAAAAATGTGGAGAATGTATGAACTCACTATGTGGGGATAATCTTATTGAAGTGATTATGCGGGGATATCCCAAATGCTTATTACCGTTCTTATGCATACATTTGTTTACATTTAATCGTGTTCATATGCATATGTTCATTCAATTTTAGTCATTGGACGTTTTTTGCACTCAAAATAGAAAAACAAAAAGTTTGCACTTCAAAGTATATTTTTATTAATGATTTGCCTAAAAGCATGCGTTTTTGTACAGGTAGACAGAAATCCTAATAAGAGTAAGTCGTCAAAAAAATGAAAAGAATACAAATTGAAAACAAAAATTGTATAGCCATGTGGAAGTGATCTCATTGGGTTCCGACTCCGCTATTGCCCCTATGTCTTTAAACATCATCCCTTATCGTTGAAAGAAGTTGATTGAATTGATCTTGTACCCTTTGAACTTTTGACCTTGGTAATAAAGCTGACTGTTAGTGATCCAACGGGACATAGTCGTACGCTTTAATTCTTAACTTTTGTCTGGACCGCCCTTTCGGGTTTTTAGTCCACCAGGATACCCTTTTTTGTCCAAGCCGCTCTTTCAAGTTTTCGACTTGTCGGGTGTATAATAATTTGTATATATCCCTAATTTTTTCCCAAACCTTTATGGTTTATCGGGATGCCCTAATTTTTCTTAGGCATGTCAACCTAGCAGGTCATTCTTATGCGTAGTATTTTTTGACTATGTCCGTGTTCACAGGATGCGGGAAATCTTCGCCGTCCATAGTGGTTAGCATCATAGCTCCGCCAGAGAATACTTTCTTGACAACAAATGGCCCTTCATAAGTGGGAGTCCATTTTCCCCTGGGATCGCCTTGTGGTAAAATGATGTGTTTTATTACCAAGTCTTCGGCCTGGTACACTCGAGGTTTGATCTTCTTGTTGAATGCCTTGATCATACGGTTTTGATACATTTGACCATGACAGACAGCAGCCAGCCTTTTTTCATCAATCAAGTTCAACTGATCCAACCTAGTTTGAATCCATTCGTCTTCGCCTAAGTATGCTTCTTTCATAATCCTTAAAGAAGGAATCTAAACTTCGATAGGCAGGACGGCTTCCATGCCATAGACTAAGGAGAATGGGGTTGTCCCGGTTGATGTTTGTGTCGAGGTACGGTAGCCATTAAGAGCAAATGGTAGCATCTCGTGCCAATATTTGTAGGTCACCACTGTCTTTTGCATAATCTTCTTTATGTTTTTATTGGCAACTTCCATCGCACCATTCATCTTAGGTCTGTAAGGAAAAGAGTTGTGATGCTTGATTTTGAACTGCGTACAAAGTTTAGTGATCATAGCATTGTTGAGGTTGGTTCTGTTGTTGGTGATGATCCTTTCAGGGATGTCGTACCGGCAGATGAGGTTATGCTTGATGAATCGGGCTACAACGTTCTTAGTGACTGAGGCAAATGAAGCAGCTTCGACCCATTTTGTGAAGTAATCAATGGCAAAGAGGATGAAATGATGTCCATTAGAGGTAGTGGGTTTGATCTCTCCGATCATGTCAATTCCCCACATTGCAAATGGCCACTAAGCAGTCATGACATTCAAAGGAATTGGAGGCACATGAACCTTGTCGGCATAGATTTGACACTTATGGCAAGTCCTCGAGTGATGGTGGGAAGCAGTTTTCATAGTCGACCAATAGTAACCAGCCCTCAGAATCTTCTTGTCCATAGTGTTCTCGCTAGACTGAGTTCTAAAGATACCTTCATGCATGTTGTCTATTATTTTCTCTTCCTCCTCCCTGTCCGCATAACGGAGCAGAGTAGAATCATGGTTGCGCTTGTATAGAATCCCATTTCTTAGGAAGAATTTCGCTGAGAACTTCCGCAGGAATTTCTTGTCGTTTATTGAGGGTCCCTTAGGATACTCTTGTGCTTCAAGGTACCTGATCACTTCATGATACCATGGCTTCTCTTCATCAGTGTCAATTTCATAACAGTGTGCAGGTTCGTCAAATATTTCGATAGTAATTCTGGGAGCTTGGTTGTCCCAATTGACCTTGAACATAGACGACATAGTTGCTAAGGCATCTGCCAATTGATTTTCTTCCCTTGGAAAGTGTTCAAATTGACCTCATCGAAGTATGGGATCAAGGTTAGCACAAGCTCTTTGTAAGGGATCAAGTTTGGATGCTTGGTATCCCACTCTCCTTTAATTTGACTTATCACTAGGGCGGAGTCTCTGTATACTGCCTAGTTTCAAGCATCTTAGATCTACCTCACTTCATTCCCTATCGGAATAGTGACTAGGAAGGGAAGCACAACAATAACGCCTTTTTTCCTTTTTTCTCCCGATTAGACGAAAGACATGTTAGGGCTTTATTCGAAACATTTTTGAACTGCCGGCCCGACAACCAAGCCTATAACCGGCAATTAGAGGTCAAGTTGAGATATACAAAGGCCACTCAAAAATTTGATTCTTAGGTCAATGGCATCCTTTATACCCAAGATCCATGCTTCATACTCGACCATGTTGTTTGTACAGTCGATACAAATTCTAGCAGTGAAAGGTGTATGGAAACCTTCGGGAGAAATGATCATAACACCAATTCCGTTACCTAATGCATTATAAGCTCCATCAAAAACCATAGTCCATCGAGATCCTTGCTCAGGTCCTTCATACGGTCCAGGATTTTCACAATAAATTATCAGCATGCTATTCTCGTTCGGGAATTCAAAGTTCATGGATTGGTAGTCATCAACAGCTTGATGGGCTAAATGATCCGCCAGCACACTTCCTTTGATTGCATTTTGTGTAGTGTACTGGATATCATATTCAGTTAAAATCATTTGCTATCTAGCTATTCGTCCGGAGAGAGCTGGCTTCTCGAAGATATACTTGATGGGATCAATCTTAGAAATCAATAAAGTGGTGTGAGTAAGCATATACTGTCTTACCCGGTGAGCATCCCATTCCAAAGCGCAACAAGTTTTCTCGAGCAATGAATATCTGGTTTCACAGTCGGTAAACTTTTTGCTAAGGTAGTATATTGCATGCTCTTTTCGGACAGACTCGTCATATTGACCCAGCACACACCCTATTGAATTCTCTAATATAGTCGAGTACATAATCAGAGGTCTTCCTTCAACTGGAGGCATCAGGATTGGAGGTTCTTGTAGGTACCCCTTGATCTTGTTAAAAGCTGCTTGGCAATCATCGTTCCATCTGACTACTTGATCTTTCTTTAATAGTTTGAAGATTGGCTCACAAGTAGTAGTTAACTGAGATATGTATCGGGCAATATAGTTGAGTCGATCTAAGAAACCTCTGACCTCCTTCTTAGTACATAGAGCTTGCATCTCTTGTATGGCTTTGACTTTTGGAGGATCGACTTCAATACCTTTTCCACTAACGAATAATCCTAGGAGTTTTCCAGACCTCACACCGAAGGTGCACTTATTGGGATTTAGCCTTAACTTTTATTTCTTCAACCTCTCAAATAGCTTGTGGAGATGATCAAGGTATTCTTCCTCAGTTTGCAATCTTGTAATCATGTCATCAATATAGACTTCTATTTCATGATGAATCATATCATGAAATAAAGCTACCATAGCCCGTTGATAGGTTGCGTCTGCACTCTTCAAACCTAAAGGCATGACCTTATAACAGAAGGTGCCCCACTGTGTAACAAAAATGGTATTTTCCATGTCTTAGGGTGCCATTTTGATTTAGTTGTAACCGGAGAATCCATCCATGATGGAGAAAACTTTGTGTTGAGAAGTGTTGTCAACCAAGACATCGATATGAGGTAATGGGAAATCATCTTTGGGGCTTTCCCAATTCAAATCCCTGTAGTCTATGCACATACGGACTTTACCTTCTTTCTTCGATACTGGAATAACATTTGCCACCCATTGAGGGTATAACGTCACTTCCAGAAAACCTGCATCGAACTATTTCATTACCTAAGCTTTTATTTTCTCTGACATGTCTGGCCGCATGTGACGAACCTTTTGCTTGACCGGAGGACAATCTTTCTTCATTGGCAGACGATGAACTACAACATCAGTAACAAGTCCCGACATATCTTCATATGACCAAGTGAACACTTTAACATAGTCGTGTAACATCTGGACCAATCTTCTCTTGACATAGTCTTTTAAGTTGGCACCAATCTTGACTTCTTTTTTGTATGCCTCAGTACCCAGGTTTATCACTTCAAGTGATTCCTTGTGTGGTTGAATAGCCTTTTCTTCTTGTATCAGTAGTCTGGCGAGTTCCCCAGGTATTTCAAAATCTTCATCACCTTCATCTTCGGCTTGATAAATTGGCTTTTCAAAGTCATAGATGGCAATAGTAGAGTCATTGTCAATAAGATTCGGAGTGGATGTGGATATGCAAATGTGTGTGTGTGTGTGTGCATGTAAGATCAAATGGCTATTTGAAAATGCAATAAAGTAAAGAAAAGCAAAGAGAGCAAAATTTAAATGCAAAATAGTCCAATGTTTTTCATTAAAGTGAGCATATGGCATATGATAATGACAAACCCTTAATAAATGGACCAATGTTCCCCGGAAAAGGCACATGGCTTAAAGTAATTATTTTAATGGAAATTACAGACAAAGTTCTCAAAGTAATAAAAACAGTAAATGGCAATTACTCATGGCTGAAGGAGATTAGGATGAAGTCCTTGGTCTGCCAGTTGTTGAGCCCTTCATCAGCAGTCAGGTAGATCCAGTCATCAAAGTGACAATCAACATCAGAGTCTTCAAGGGAATTAACCTCATGGTTACTAATGCGAAGAGGTGGTTTCCCTACACGAACACGTCAAACCTGCTTTTAAGCCTTGGAAGTGAAGCCCAACCCAAATTTGTCTGACTTGAAAGGGAAATCAGGAAGTTGTCCCCAAATGGTGCAACCCCCGTCTTCAACAACAACACATACATCTTTGAGAGAAGCCATCCTCGGTGTATCATCTTTAGCAGCTTCGGGAGTGTCAGGAGTGGCTTTGGTAACAACAACAATGGGAGATACCACTTCAAAGGCTTGACAAGGAGTTTCAATGAACTCTCCATCTATTTAAACATACTTAAATGAATTTAGATGACTGATCATAAACTCTTCTTCTTTGTATACAGTGGCAATTTTCCCCTTTACCAGATACTTCATCTTTTGATGTAGTGTGGAAGTCACCGCACCTACCCCATGTATCCATGGACTCCCAAACAGGCACCAATAAGCAGGACGGGTATCCATCACATAGAATGTTGAGTTGAATACTTGAGACCCAACCTTGATAGGGAGATCAACCTCTCCATGGACCATCCTCTTAGAACCGTCAAAAGCCCTTACTATAATGTCGCTAGGTTTTAGCACCAGTCCATTACAGTCTAGTCTATCCAAATTTCCTTTAGGTAAGATAATGAGAGAAGATCCAATATCCACTAGTACATGTTCCATGGTAATGCCCTTGCATTTTATGGAGATATGGAGAGCATTATTGTGATTCTTCCCCATCGGGGTCAAATCTGTGTCAGAGAACCTAAACCATTGTCGGCAGTTAAGCTTGCTACACAGTTTTAAAATTGGTCGGCCATAGTTTCTTGTGGGACATGTGCATTTTTCAGGAACTTTATCAGTGCTTAGGCACGCGCCTCAGAACATAACAACAAAGACAACATAAAAATCTTCGAGGGTGTTTTCCCCAACTGTTCCACTATCTTGTAATCACTTTTTCTGATGATTTTTAGAATCTCCTCCGTCTCTTGGGTAGATGGGTCCTCAATGATAATATCTTTTACGAGAGCCTCTATCAGGGCAGGCTCAGAAATTTTTTCCTTTCCTCGAGTATTAGCAATAGGTTTAACAGTAGTAATACGAATGTGTGTAATAGTGTTTGTCGGAGGTGAAATTTATGGAGATAAGATCCTCCCCATCCTAGTAACTTTACTTGATCCAACAATGTTTGTAATGTCAGCAGTTTCATCTTCATCAATCCACGAGTCTTCTTTGATACCATGGTATTACACTTCCACTCCATAATTCCAGGGCACAACCTTATCAGAAGAGTAGGGGACTGGCCCCGATGTGGTGATAATTAGTAGAGCTATTCTTGGTTCAATGAGAATCCTAATAGGACCTTTTGAGGTGATCCTAATAGGTTTGTTTGAGATAGTAATGATGAACACATCTTCAAATTCTTGAGATACAACTTCGGTCAAACTTTTCACGAATGGAGTTCTTTCAAATAGAATCCCATGGTTATCCATCAGGTGTTGGACACCTTTCTTCAGCCATTCACAACCATTAATTTGTACAGTACAGAAGCAACAGTCTTCAAGGAAACCAAGGAATACCCTGGCTTTCAACAAATTCTCTTTAACAGTCTTCAAAGGAGTGGTCAAGTCATTGATGGATGCAACAAAAATGGCATCTTCAATAGCATTGGCACCCTTACCATGATTTGGCATGGGTGCGGTGATTACGTTGGGAGTCGGTGAAGGGTCAAATTCAATTGTCTTGTTATCAATTAGGTCTTTCATTTTATTCTTTAGATACCAACAATCATTGGTATCATGTCCGAGACTGTTTGAGTGGTAAGCGCATTTGGCATTGGGGTTGTATTTTGGAGAAGCAGTATTAGGGTTGGAAGGCGGATCTCGCAAGGTCACCAAATCAGCTTTCAATAGGTGTTGCAGAGCTTGAGATAGTTGCATATTGATTTTAGTAAACTATCTTCTTTGGACATCCGGTCTTTGTTGACTATTTTGTTGACACGGTCGTTGAGTTGGAATTGGATTGGAAATCAATACAGCCCCTACTGAATGATGACAGTCATTCTTAGCATGGCTTCTTAACCCGCTGTAGCGGTAGAAATGTTTAAGACTAAGCCATTATATTGACTAGACTTATACAGATCAAAATAAAAATCACCACCGTGCTTTATTGTTTCCAAAGGAATGGGAAAAGAGCGAATAACCCAAAAAGAGATGGAAAGATTCAAGGTAAGGGGGTTGGTTATGCAAAGGGAAGGTATTAGCACCCTAAACATCTAGGATACTCCGCAGGAACCTCTTTGAAAAATCTGTATATTTTGGCTATAAAATGTTGTATAAAAAATAGATGGTGGATGTGAGAAAAGAAGTATTTTTTATGATTTTTGCACCCGCCGCGGTTGCGAACCTTTAGTGCCTACGTACCACCTTTCGTGCAATAGGGGGTCAGGGTACACGTAGTTCACCTTTTAAAAAAAATAAAACACAAGTGTGTTGGTTAATTTTATGAGATAAGATATCATCGTCATTGTCCGTGTGGAAAACATACTTACTACCCACAATCATGAGAAAGGAGAATTTGCATCATCTCAAAGTGGAGGATATGGCTTGGATTTTAAAATCAACAATGCCTCACTCGACACCCCAGTGGAAATATCTCTCTTCACTACATATTATAGAAGTACAGTTGTTTGCATCACTACAAGGATTGACAAGAGTCTAATCTTTTGAGAAAGGTTTTAAAATAATAAGCAAAAGTGGAAAAATAGTTTGAAATGAGATTGATTGACTTTTAGTCTTCTCACAAAAAATGTCAAGGTATTATTATATTGATTGAAGTTTATTTATGAAAATGTTTTAAAAATGCATGGGCCTAAGTCCAAGTTTATTATGAAAGTGGTTCGAGTTTAGAAACAAGAAGAGTTTTCAAAAGGAGGAGGAAGATTTTTGAAATTAAAGAAGATGGGAGGAGAAGAAGAGACTATCCTAAAGCATAAGGTAAAATATAGGGATAAGAATCATCTAACCAACAAGAAGTCAATACTTGACATTATGAGTCAAGATAGAATTCTAATTCCTTGGATTGAAACCAAACAAGCAAAGATACTAGACCTCTTGAGAGAACCAAACTTCAAGTGTATTAAGTCTTCACAAAAATTGGGCAGAGTAACGGCTGTACACGGGTGAATTCCAGATTACAAACAAAGAATGTAATCACAATAACCTGCACACAAAACAAACAAACAACCCAATGTCTTGAGGTAAACCTCAAGAATCCCATACAAAATATAAATTAAGGTCCAAGGTCTCCAACATAGGCCAAGGTTTCTAATCCTAAGTCCAAGAAGTCCAATACTCCATAATGCCAAGGATAGTAACCGTGATACGGTGGGAGAACTGACTGTGGTTTTGCGTTTGTTTTCGCAAATGTTTCGGTTGAGCAAGAGTCGCCACCGACTTTTTATTTTATCCTAAGGAAAGGTTTAAAAAGCACAGCAAAAACCTTTGAGATTTTTCTTGGGTTCGGGGAGTAGATTATTGAAAGGGAAGGTATTAGCACCCTTTCTATCCATGGTTATCCATGGGCTCTTAGGTACTTGCTTAGATCAACTTGCATTTGGTTTTCAATTGTTTGAAATGGTGCTTTATGTGTGGTTTTTGAAAAGGTTTTAAAAAGATGCCTTGTATAGGCTACCCTTGTAACAATTCTTTACTCGAATGTTTTACAAAAGGTGTTTGTCTTTTTGAAAAGATGTTTCAAGGTTTTTTGAAAGTTTGTTTTGAAAGTGTTTGTGAAGTGTGGTTTGAAAAATAGGCAAGTGTTTTCTTTTGCAAATTGACAAGTACCTAAGAGTTATCTTCCCTAAAGTTCTCGAAGATTTTTGTTATGTTTTAACTCTTTTAACAATTTTGTTCCACCATTGAATTTGGTGGACAATCTTGTATTAGGATGTGAAAGGGACGGGCGCGGGTCATCGTTTAGACCATAATTGCAATAGTGCTAAGTATCCTTGGGCAATTTCTCTTTGAAAGGGACTTTGATCAATTTAGGCAACTTTTCGAAAGCGTCATCGAGGGACTATGATCAATTGATTTGTATTGCTTTGCCCAAAGAGACCTAACATGCAATATGGCCTAATTTTGAATGGCAACAAGTGGATGTAACCCTAGGGGTGTTAGTGTGCGAGTGTGTTTTATTGCATACAAGAGTTTTTTCTTTGAATTAGGTTTTTCTATTTCATTGATTTTATCTTGCCATACATGTCCTAATTACTAGTAATAAGAAGCGGAAATATAAAATCCTACGCCATTACAACAATTAGGGGAGGGGGATACACATTTGTACATGGGGGGTTCAACGAGAAAAATAGACAAAAAAGAAAATAGCAAAAAAAAACAAGATATATAGAGAGAGAGAGAGAGAGGGAGCCCGCGCGCTGCTGGGAGGTCATCAGAAGTTCTGACTCAGATCCGCTGCCAGATGATCAACCTCTTGGTTAAACTGTATGAGTCAGAACTTCTGACTCTGGCACCTGCAAAACAGAACCTTGTTAGTGGGGAAATCAGAAGTTCTGATTCCCCTGCGCTGCAAGACAGAAGTTTATTAGTGGAGAAACCAGAAGTTCTGATTCTGCTGAAAAGGCAATAACTCTCAGAGGTTCTGATATCATTGACAGCAAAACAGGCTTCAGATGTGCTAACGTCAAAGTCAGCACTTGGCTTTTCCATGTACTAACCAGAACATCTGCAATCCTGTTGTTACTCCACAAAACAGGAAACATATTTGGAACAGATCCAGCAAATACAAAAATGTTTCAGAGGTTAGAACCACCAAGGTCACAGGCAAGTCCTACACTGGCTCAGAACGTCCTGAGGTATGAAAATCCTCAGAACATAAACAGCAACAACATGATGTTTACATTATGTTTATTTGAGTATGCACAGCTGATGATGCTTAACAGCGTGATGAGGGTCAGCAGGTGCTTACCTGACTGTTGGAAAAGTTGGTGGGTGAAAGTTAGCTTTTGGCTCTGGTGGTGTTCTGGACAGATTTTCTTTGAAAGGGCTGGTAAAGGCGTATACGTATGTAGGATCAGAAGTTTGGAAAGGGTGTTTTTGGTTCACAGAGAAAACTGGATATTCGATGAAGTTTGAAGGTGAGAAACTCAAAGTTATGAAACAAAACTGGAGATTTTGGCAGAGTTTCAGAATGCTATGTTGCTAAGAGTTCTGTTTCTTACTTAGCAATTTCTGTTTCTTTTTCTTGAACGCCTTTTGCAGTGGTGAAGACTCTCTATTTATAGGCAAAGTTCTTGTGGATGCCTTGAACATTAAAGCGCCAACAGAGTTTGAATTTGTTCTTTGACAGAAATTCCTGGGAAGTTGTGATAACAGATAGCTTTCAGCCTAGGCTGCAGCAGCAGGCGTAGATTGGGGAGAAGTGACCTCTGAAGTGGCCGGTGGCGCGTAGACCCATGCCAGAATCTGCACAAAAGCGTTTTCCAATCCACACGTGAATGTTCAGGAGTGGTTGGAAGCATTAATGGGCATTAAATGGTGATAAGACCTATCAGCATCCATATTCTGGTAATGGAAACCAACGTTGAATCAGCAGCGTAAACCATGCTCTGGCCTTGGCTTCCTGTTGTCTTAGTAAGCTCTGGAGATTCTCCTGGTTTTCTGGTACGTTCCTTGGATTTACTTCTGGACCTCCTGGGCTTAGAGATTCTGTATCAGTGTAACACCCACTCTTCTGATCTTTCATCTTCTGATTTCAACCTGTTCTGAAGGAGCCTTCAGACTTCCCTGCTTCTCTTGCATTCCTTTAGCAAATTCTGACTGAGCTTGTGTAACTGCTGAAGGGGCATGTTCTGTTTGAGGCTTACATACTGAACCACGTTTACAACTTCTGATTGAACTGATGTAGCTGCTGAAAAGCCAACTTCTGACCACGCTGAGCCAAGCTTGCAACTTCTGACCGTTTTTATCTGGAATGGGTCCAGAAGTTCTAAAGCGCTGATTTTTCTCTTAAACACTCATTTTTAGAGAAACGTTCTAAGTACTTAGAATTTGATTTTTCTTAAGATAAAAGCGTTGTTTTTGGAGTTCGTGAGATTATCTTGCTCTTGTAAGTGGCTTGCTTGGGCAAAAGGATAACTCAGGACTTGGATTTGTTTCAGAGGGACTTTGAAAATCCAAGATGGTTTCCTGAAGAAAGGGAGGGCAAATTTTGGGGTACAACAGTTGCCCCTGTTCAATCTTCTTGAACCTGAAGAGTTAGATTGGCAATCTTGCCTTTCGTGACTCGAAGGTAAAAGGAGATTGGACATTAGAGTGCCCTTAAATTTGCACTCGTCAAAGCAATGGATGCGGAAATGGGCTTAAAGATGCCATTTGGAGATGGGCTTAAAGATGCCATCTGGAAGGGTGACAGAATCTTGTTGGGGATGGGCTTAAAGATGCCATCTGGAATGAAAATCAGAAATGTGTCCATGTTTTGAACCATCTCTGAACTGGGGCTTGAATAAGCAATAGATTGACATCCGTTGTTGGGAAGAATCCGTAAACTGTTTTCAAAAGTTGCATCTGAACAAGCGATAGATTTAACATCCGTTGTTGGGAAGAATCCATAAACTGTTTTCAGAAGTCTTGAGGTTGAATAAGCAATAGATCAGGATCCGTTGTTGGGAAGCGTCCGTAAACTGTTTTCAAAGGTTGCATCTGAACAAGTTGGTAGATTAACATCCGTTGTTGGGAAGAATCCATAAACTGTTTTCAGAAGTCTTGAGGTTGAATAAGCAATAGAGCAGCATCCGTTGTTGGGAAGCGTCCGTAAACTTTCAAAAGTTGCATCTGAACAAGTTGGTAGATTAGCATCCGTTGTTGGGAAGAATCCATAAACTGTTTTCAGAAGTCTTGAGGTTGAATAAGCAATAGAGCAACATCCGTTGTTGGGAAGCGTCCGTAAACTGTTTTCAAAAGTTGCATCTGAACAAGTTGGTAGATTAGCATCCGTTGTTGGGAAGAATCCATAAACTGTTTTCAGAAGTCTTGAGGTTGAATAAGCAATAGAGCAGCATCCGTTGTTGGGAAGCGTCCGTAAACTGTTTTCAAAGGTTGCATCTGAACAAGTTGGTAGATTAACATCCGTTGTTGGGAAGAATCCATAAACTGTTTTCAGAAGTCTTGAATTTGGAAGAAGAACCGTTGTAGGGTTCCCTGATGATGAGCTCGCGTAGAACTGCATCTGGATAAATCTGGGATAAGCATTAGAATGTTGCCATGTCTGGGTCAGATCTGAAATATTCCTGGAAAGAATTTCGGGAGATAATGATTTTTGTCTGTCGACTGATCTTACCTGAAAAGGTAAAAGGGTTAGTTATATGCAATGTCATGATGCATGATGCAATGAATGTAAATGGACGTGCATGTAAGCTGGAGGGCTGTCTTGCAAAGGATAGATGAATCCGAGATGGCTGAAGATAAAAGTATCTTGAATGTTGCCGGGAAGAATAATTCCTTGGCTGTTGCTGGGGAAGAGAGTTCCTGATGACTTCTACTAGGGAGCTTCGATCCAATAGACTCATGTTGGGGATGCAAGACTGAGAATCTTCAGTTTGGCGGGAAGCATTTCTGGCGACTTCACTGGGGAACTCAAAATTTGCCCTCCCAAAACTCCGTGGGGAGAAGGTTCATTAGTCTGGCTCCGCTGGGGATTGACAATTTGAAGTTTTAACTCGGCTGGGGATTGACTGAAACTTAAGCTCTGAGGGGAATTGAATTCTGGAGGATTCTCTGGCTGGGGATTGTATTGGTAAGTTATGCTGGGGAACTTCGATGAACTCCGCTGGGGATAGGCAAAAATTTGGCGAGTGTGATCTTCCGTGGCACTAAGCTGAGGATAACACAGTTATAAGCCCTTGTGAGGAACAATTTTGAATACAACTCGGGTGAGACGCCCGTACTCTGCAGGGGATAAGCCTCCAGAATCTACTGGGGATAAGCTTCAGGCCTTGCTGGGGATATGGATTCTAAATCTCCTGGGGGCTTCCTTTGAAAGGGTATCAGGATATCCAACTGTATCTTCAACCTATCAGTAATCCTCTTTCTTGATTCATAAGGAAATGATCATGTTCAAATGCATATGCCTATTTAACAAAACATTGGACGTTTCTCAAAATAAAACAGATAGTGCAAGAGAAAAAGTGAAAGGAAAAGACACAAATTTCTGGGAAAAGTATTTGTATTGACCTTCTATGAGTATATTTGTACAAAGGAGACAATCATCCTAGTAAGAAGATTTTGTCATAAATATTGAAAGATTTTATAAAATAAAGGATGGCTATGTGAAATAATTCCATGGGATTCCATTCCGCTATAGCTTTCACAACTCTGAATATCTGTCCATTCAATGCTTCGTTTGCCGATGACTGGATTGATCAGGAGCCTGGAACTGGTTGATGAAGAGATTGTCTTTGAAGTGATCCGATGAGACATAGTCATACGCTTTAATTCCCTAACTTTTGCCTGAATCGCCCTTTCGGGTTTTCAATCCATCGAGAAACCCCTTTTTGCCCAAGCCGCCCTTTCGGGTTTTCGACTTGCCGGGTGTACAGATTTTTTCGTTTTTATCCCTAATTTTTGCCTGAACCGCCCTTTCGGGTTTTCGGTTCACCGGGATGCCCATTTTTGCCCAAGCTGCCCTTTCGGGTTTTCGACTTGTCGGGTTATTTTATGCGTAGTATCTTTTGACTATGTCTGCGTTCGCAGGGTGTGGCAAATCGTCGCCGTCCATGGTGGTCAGAATCATTGCACCACCAGAAAATATGCTCTTGATCACAAATGGTCCTTCATATGTAGGAGTCCATTTGCCCCTGGGATCACTTTGCGGCAAGATAATCCGCTTGATTACGAGATCTCCGACTTGATACACTTGACGTCTGACTTTCTTATTGAAGGCCTTGATCATCCGTTTTTGATACGCTTGACCATGGCATATAGCAGCGAGTCGCTTTTCGTCGATCAGATTGAGTTGATCAAGTCGGGTCTGCATCCAATCATCTTCATTCAAACCTGCATCCTTCATAATCCTTAGAGAAGGAATCTGGACTTCCATAGGCAAAACAACTTCCATGCCATAAACCAAAGAAAATGGGGTTGCCCCAGTTGAAGTACGTGTCGTCGTACGGTATCCATGCAGAGAAAACGGTAACATCTCATGCCAGTCTTTGTAAGTGACCGTCATTTTCTGAATGATCTTCTTAATGTTTTTGTTCGCAGCTTCAACAGCACTGTTCATCTTCGACCGATAGGGAGATGAATTGTGATGATAAATCTTGAACTGTTCGCACAATGCGGTGATCATAGTATTGTTAAGATTTATACCGTTGTCTGTGATGATCCTATCCGGAACACCATACCGACATATGAGATTTTGCTTGATGAAGCGGGCAACCACATTTTTAGTAACAGAGGCGAAGGAAGCTGCTTCGACCCATTTGGTGAAATAGTCAATGGCAACCAGGATAAAGCGATGTCCGTTGGAAGCCGTGGGCTTGATCTCTCCAATCATATCAATGCCCCATATTGCAAAGGGCCACGGAGCAGTCAGAACGTTGAGGGGAACCTGAGGGATATGAACTTTGTCAGCGTAGACTTGGCATTTGTGGCAAGTACAGGAATGTTGATGGCAGTCAGCTTCCATGGTAGACCAGTAATAGCCTGCCCTTAGGATCTTCTTAGCCATTGTATGCCCGCTCAAGTGAGTGCCAAATGTGCCGTTGTGTATATCAGTCATGATCAACTCTGCTTCAGCTTTGTCCATGCATCGGAGTAACACACAATCATGGATTCGTTTGTAAAGGATGCCGTTGCTCAGGAAGAATTTAGCAGCGAATTTCCTTAAGAACTTCTTGTCGTTTACGGAAGCTCCTTCGGGATAATCTCTAGTCTCGAGATACCTTTTGATTTCATGGAACCAGGGTTGTTCCATTACTTCTTCGGTATTAATCTCATGACAATGCGCAGGTTCATCCATTCGCTTGATGGTGATTCGGGGAGCCTCGTTATCCCAGTTGAGTTTAAACATGGAGGACATTGTGGCTAGAGCATCTGCTAGCTGATTCTCTTCTCGCGGGAAATGCTCGAAGGTAACTTGCTCGAAATGAGGCAACAATGTCAGGACATGTTCTTTGTATGGGATAAGATTAGGATGCTTGGTATCCCACTCTCCTTTGATTTGACTGATAACCAAAGCCGAGTCCCCAAATACGATCAAAGATTTGATCCCCAAGTCTATAGCAGCCTTGAGACCAAAGATGCAAGCTTCATATTCAGCCATGTTGTTTATGCAGCTGAAGCAAAGTCGGGCCGTGAAAGGAGTGTGACAACCTTCCGGAGAAATGAGTACCGCGCCAATACCATTTCCAAGTGCATTTGAAGCCCCATCAAAGTACAGGGTCCATCGGGATCCCTTTTCGGGTCCGTCATACGGTCCGTTACTCTCAATGTTGTCCAAATTCATGATGTCCTCGTCCGGGAAATCAAATCTCATGGGTTGATAATCTTCGATAGCCTGATGAGCCAGATGGTCAGCTAGTACACTCCCTTTTATAGCTTTTTGGGTGGTGTACTGGATGTCATACTCAGTTAAGATCATTTTCCATCTAGCTATCCTGCCAGATAAAGCGGGCTTTTCGAAGATATACTTGATATGATCCATTTTGGAAATCAACAAGGTAGTATGAGTCAACATATACTGTCTTAGTCGGCGAGCAGCCCATACCAAAGCGCAGCAAGTTTTCTCGAGCAGTGAGTAGCGAGTCTCACAGTCGGTAAAATTTTTGCTAAGGTAATAAATAGCATGCTCTTTTCGACCAGACTCGTCATGCTGGCCCAAAACACACCCCATTGAGTTATCCAAGATGGTCAAATACATGATCAATGGTCTTCCTTCGACGGGTGGCATCAGAATAAGAGGTTCTAGCAAATACTCCTTGATTCTATCAAAAGCAGCTTGACAATCGTCGTTCCATTCGACTACCTGATATTTTTTCAAGAGTTTGCAAATTGGCTCACAGGTAGAAGTCAGATGCGAGATGAACCTGGCAATATAGTTCAAGCGCCCCAAGAACCCTCTAACCTCTTTCTCAGTACGGGGCGCGGGCATCTCTTGTATTGCCTTTACTTTTGCTGGACCGACTTCAATGCCTTTGTTGCTTACAATGAATCCCAGGAGTTTACCAGACCTAACTCCAAAAGTGCATTTACTTGGATTCAGCCTGAGCTTGTATTCTTTCAATCTGGCAAACAGCTTTTCTAGATGTTCAAGGTGCTCTTCCTTTGTTTGTGACCGAGCTATCATATCGTCTACGTAAACTTCAATCTCATGATGTATCATATCATGAAATAAAGCTACCATGGTGCGTTGATAAGTTGCCCCTGCGTTCTTCAGCCCGAACGGCATCACTTTGTAACAGAAAGTGCCCCATTGTGTGACGAAAGTAGTTTTTTCCATGTCCTTGGGGGCCATTTTGATTTGATTGTAGCCCGAGAATCCATCCATGAAGGAAAACACTTTGTGTTGAGCTGTATTGTCGATCAAGATGTCAATATGAGGTAGCGGGAAATCATCTTTGGGGCTGGCCCTGTTCAAATCCCGGTAGTCCACACACATCCTGACTTTGCCATCTTTCTTAGGTATTGGCACGATGTTAGCGACCCATTGAGGATAGGACGTAACAGCCAGAAAGCCAGCGTCGAATTGCTTCATCACTTCTGCCTTGATCTTTTCAGACATGTCAGGCCTCATTCGACGAACTTTTTGCTTGATCGGTGGACAGTCTTCTCTTGTGGGGAGACGGTGAACCACGATGTCTGTGTCTAAACCCGGCATGTCTTCATAAGACCAAGCGAAGATCTCAACATACTCATTCAACAACTGTATCAGGCGTTCCTTGACATTCAGTTCCAGATTGGCACCCACTTGCACCTCCTTCCGGTCTTCCTCGGTCCCTAGGTTGACAGTTTCCAATGACTCTTCGTGCGGTAAGATGGCCCTTTCCTCTTGTTGCAGAAGTCTGGCTAGTTCCCCTGGTACTTCACAACCTTCGTCATCTTCGTACTCGGCTTGATTGACCAGATCTCCAGAGTTATTGAAAGATATAGCAGAATAGTCACCCATGGAATCCGGAGTGGATGGGTACCTGCATTGGTGAGTGTGGGTGTGTGTAAGGGATAGCCATTCTTAAACAAAAAATGCAAAGGGAAAGAAAATGAACACAAGCAGTTTATCAAATGAAAAACGTCCAATGAATCATTAAACATGGCATATGGATATGAAAAATAGTCAAAACCCTTACAAGTGGACCTACATGCCCCGGGCAAGGCAGGAGGTGAAAAGATAGTGTACGGATTGTTTGAAAGTAAATATTACAGACCAAATAAGAAATGTTTAACAGATAAATTACTGATGAATAAAAGTGATGGGGACAAAGTCTTTTGCCTCCCAGTTTCCCAATCCTCCTTTGACAGTTGGATAAATCCACTCTTCAATGTTGCTCTCCTTGTCTTCATCCTCCAAGGCGTTGATTCCGTAGGGAGAAATTTTGACTGGCGCTCTTTCAATCTTCGAAAGGCGCATAGCTTTCTGGCCTGCGGCGGTGAATCCTAACCCAAATTTGTCGGTCTTATGCGGAATGTCAGGTAACTGCCCCCATGCTGAATCTTTCCCTTCCTTTATTGCGGCCCTTGCGTCCTCCAGAGATGCCATCCTGGCCATCTGTCTCGGTGTCTCAGCGGCCAACTTTGCCACTGCTATTTCAGGAAGGACTTCTTCGAAATGTTGAAACGGTGTCTCAACGAACTCTCCTTCAACCTCCACATACCGGAAAGAATTTAAGTGGCTAATCATGTACTCTTCTTCGCCATGGATAGTAATGATCTTTCCCTTGACAGGATACTTCAACATCTGATACAAGGAGGAGGTGACTGCCCCAGCATGGTGTATCCAAGGCCTACCCAGCAAGCAAGAGTATGACGGACGGATGTCCATCACATAGAAAGTGGATTTAAACACCTCAGTGCCTATCTTGATGGGAATTTCAACCTCTCCACGGACCATTCTCTTCGAACCATCGAAAGCTCTGACAACAATATCACTCGGCTTCAATTCCAATCCTTCACAATCTAGTCGGTCCAAGGCCTTCTTAGGCAATACATTCAGCGACGAACCAGTGTCGACCAAGACATGTGCGAGAGTGGTTCCTCGGCACTCGACTGAAATGTGCAAAGCATCATTGTGGTTTCTACCTTTAGGAGTTAGGTCGGCATCAGAAAAACCTAATCCATTGTCCGCAGTCAGGCTGGCCACACAATTTTGAAATTGATCCGCAGAGGTCTCCTGGGGCACATGGGCTGCCTTCAGGAATTTTATCAGGGCTTTAGCGTGCGCTTCCAAGCAAAGTAATAGTGTCAGCATGGAGATCTTGGAAGGGGTTTGCCCCAGCTGTTCTACCACATCGTAATCGCTTCTCTTGATTATTCTCAAAATCTCATCCATTTCCTTCTTGGAGGTTTCCGGGATTACCAACGGTTGAGCCCTCGTCCTGACGGGCTCATCTTGGATTCCCTTACCTTTGTCAGCAGTGGTAGGAGGGACAGTACTAGGAACAACAACATCTTTAATTAAAGGGGTTCCGGCAGAGAGTTTTATTGGTGCAGGGATGACCTTGTCAGCTGATGAGGGTCCAAAGACTGCTCTTGGAGGGGCAATCTCTGGAGAAAATATTCTCCCGCTCCTGGTGATTTTGCTAGTGCCCGCAATGTTACTAATGCTGGCTTCTTCATCATCCGAACTTTCTTCAATTATTTCGATTTGTTTGATACCATGGTAGTAGACGTCACCGCCATAGTTCAAAGGTATCGACTTCTCAGAAACATAGGGAACAGGCCCTGGCATTGTTATCTTCAAAGGAACAGATTTTGTAGCTGTTGTAATCTTAACAGGCTTTTTGACGGCCTTGGAAAGATTGGCGTGAATAGTTATGATTGAGACATCTTCAGTATGAATTGGAATAGCAGAAACTTTTTCAAACAAAATTTGTCGACTATCCATAAGGCTTTGGATGCCTTTCTTCAGTAACAGACAATCAAACGGCAGAGAGTAACAACAATAGCAGTCTTCTTTACATCCCGGGAATATCCCGGCCCTTAACAAATTCAACTTAATGGTTAGCAATGGAGTAGTCAGATCATTAACATCAGCAACATACAAATCTTCTTCAATAGCGTTGACATTTCAGCCGTGCTTCGGCATGGGTGCAGATATCACATTAGGCTTCTCTGGAGCGTCAAACTCCACATCCTTCGCCTCTATCAGGTCTTGGATCTTATGCTTGAGTGCCCAATAATCATTGGTGTCGTGTCCAACACTGTCTGGATGGTAGGCGCATTTAGCATTAGCATGATAATGCGGAGAGGACGTATTCACATTCTTTGGTGCCTCCTTGATGGTGGCGAGATTCAACTTCAATAGATGGGGAAGCACTTGCGCTGGAGTCATATTAATGCGGGTGAACTGTCGTTATGGCCGTTCCACCCGTTGTTGATTTGGTCTGGACTGGTTATAACGAGGCTGCTCATTTGGAGTGTTTTGAATCATTACGGCCCCCACTGTTGGCCGACGCTCCGTCTTCCCTGCTCTTCTCTGAGAATATACCACGGCTGTTTCCTTCTTAAAAGGCTTCTTCTCAACATTTGCAGCGACACCCTTCTGAATCTTTCCTGACTTGATGCCAGCTTCTATTCTCTCGTCTGTTAAGATCAAATCGGTAAACCCCGCTGAAGAGTTACCAATTAGATGATTGAAAAATGGCCCAGATAGGGTCCCAAGAAACATATCAACAAGTTCGCGGTCGGTTAAAGGAGGCTGCACCCCGCCAGCCAAATCCCTCCATTTTTGTGCATATTCTTTGAATCCCTCGCCTGTTCCTAGTGACATACCCTGAAGTTGGGTACGAGTAGGAGCAAGGTCAGAATTATACTGGTATTGTTTGTAAAAAGCGGTGGCCAAATCTTCCCAATTTCGGACGCTGGTTCCCTCTAGCTGATAAAACCATTCCAACTGAGCTCCAGAAAGGCTGTCTTGAAAGAAATGAATCCAAAGGTTTTTATCTGCCGTATAGGGTTGAATCTTTCTTACGTAGGACCTGAGATGCATTTTGGGACAAGACAGCCCATCATACCTCACAAACACTGGCACTTTGAATTTTGGGGGAATCACAATCCCGACGACCAAACCCAAGTCTTCAAAATCCAAACCCGGTACCCTTTGTAATTCCATGGCGGCCAATCTGTCTTCTAGCCCTTTGTATTTATCATCAGCTGGAGGGTATTGCTGATCAGAATAATCTTCATCCTCTTCGACCTCTTCTTCTTCCGCATCAGACTCGGAAGGTACCGCAGCTCCACCTCCTTTGCTGGTTCCTTCATCAGAGATAGGAGGAAATTCAAGCACTCTCCGAGCTTCTCCGTAAAATCTTCTACCCAAAGTAGCCACCCCGAGTCTCTTTTTCAACTTCTTCACTGGGTCCTTGTTCCCCAATTGAGTTTTGATATCCTCCTGACCCTTAGCCAAGGTCATTAGGAGTTGCTGGAACTGTGCATTTTGAGCTCGCAGGTCTTTGACTGTTTGCTCGAGATCCATCATACTGACATAAACAGCAGACAGATAAGGAAACCTGGAGTGAGACCTGCTTATGCACATGATGAATGGTATGCTTATGTATGCAATGCATTCAAGGATTCAGAACATTCAAAATTGTTTCGGACAAAGAAGAACGCACGTCATATTAATAAGAAGAAATTTGTTAGTACATAAATGCCCCATGGGCCAAATATTACAAAATAACTTCTCAAGGCAGAAAGACATTGCGCATCCTCTTTGGTGCGATGTAGGTGTTGAGGGCCTCTTGCTCATGGAGTCGGCGGGTAAGCTCTAGAACCTTCTTCTCACTGGCGTAGAAGCTAGCTTCAAAAGTATTTCGTTCCTCCTTGAGCTGAATCTAACTTTTCTGCATTTCCTCCCACGATGTAGGCATGTCTGGATGTAGGATGGTGTAGGGAACCTCTCCTTCATTGACGGGCTCTTTAATCACTGGGAGTACATGAGGATAAGGCATCATTAGACTTTGGGCGCGGGCTCGTACCCACTTGAGATAGGGCTCAAGAGGGATGGAGTTCTTGTGTCCCAGAGTCTTGCTATCAATCTTGTTGAGTTTTCCCCAAGCTCTGATGAATCTTTAGCGAATTCCTTGCACATCGTTGTCGAAGTCAAACACTAGGTCAGGAATCAACATGTCATGAGGGCCATCCCTCCGTGCATATCCAAATTGCCTCAAATCTAGGCAAGGGTTGTAGGTGATACCTCCTCTGATTCCAAGTAAAGGAACATTAGGAAATTCTCCGCAACGATCGACGATGATGACATTTTCTCTAGACCGAGAACACCAATGTACATCAGAGTGAGTAAGAGTCATCAATTGTTGGGACCACCTTGAACCTTGGTCATTCTTCAAGACATATTGTGGAAGGTGCGAAATAAACCACCTTGCAAGGAGAGGAGTACAGCACATGAGAACACCCCTCTTTCTCATTGTTCGTGTGTAAAATGAGTGAAGGATGTCCCCAAGCAATGTTGGTATTGGATTTCTGGACAAGAAGATTTTGACGGCGTTGACATCCACCAATTGGTCAGGATTTGGGAACAAGACCAACCCATAGATAAGGAGTGCCACAATCTCTTCAAAGGCTTGTAGGTCCAATGAATTCCAACATTCTTGTGCCTTCTCAAACAAGAATTTTGCTAAGAATCCTTTGACGCCGCTTCTGGTTTCCCAGTGCCCCTTGATGTCGGATGGTTGTAGATGTAATGCTCGAGCAACATCTTCCGGCTTTGGTTCCTTTTCCGTACCGTTGAAGGGTAGTTGATTAAGGATAGGGATTCTTAGGAGTTGAGAAAACTCCTCCAAAGTGGGTACCAACTGATAATCAGGGAAAGTGAAACAGTGGTGAAGAGGGTCAAAGAACTGGAATAGCACTTTCATCATGTCTTCTTCAATGTTGGTGTTGACTAGGCTGAGCAGTCTACCATGTCTTTCACTGAAGGATGAGTTTTCCGGAATTCTTGAGGTGAGCTCCTTGAGTTGAGGAGAGATTCTCACAAGGTTGACTTGAATGGTGTTTCTGCGAGGAATTTCCATGACCTACAAAACAGGAACAAAGATGAAGATCCAAACCCTTGAAATGGTTAGTGAATGCATATGATGTTTTATAATGTTTATGATGTTTATGATGTATGCACAAAACATATGTACAAGCAAATCACACCAATCCCTAGTTTCAGGCTTGCATGGGGTTTCATAGGTAAGTACCCTTTTGAGTGTAGTTGGCTTAAAACCTGTCCTATAAATAGTAACCGGGTTCTAAGGAGCTCAATATCACGGGGTTATTTTCATTGTTCATCGTTTTGGTTTACCCACTTAACTAGCGACCAAAATATTCCAAGAAAATAACCCTCAATGAGTGTAGTATCGAGTATCTACCAACTTCGAACTGCACCAAAGTCGGTCATCCCACTACCCCTAATAAAAGGCCAAGATGGTCAAGTAAGGTTCTAGGTCATTAGTGCTTAGTGACATCACTCAACGGCCCCGTACTCTCCTTGATTGAACTCAAGGGTTACCGGTACTCACAAATATGTCGCACTAATTAGCTATTGCTTCGACCGTGTCGGTATACCCCGCACAGTTTCCACAACGTATTGCTATCTATGAATGTTTCCCAAAATCCGGGTGTAGGATTGCAAACCCAAACAATAGAGCCAAGATATAAAGCAAACAATTCAAACAAATAGTCATGCAAGAGGGTGATCTAAGCCCTAAGGTTACTCCACTTTTAAAATTCTCCCCAGTAGAGTCGCCAGTTCTATGATACGGTGGGAGAACTGACTGTGGTTTTGCGTTTGTTTTCGCAAATGTTTCGGTTGAGCAAGAGTCGCCACCGACTTTTTATTTTATCCTAAGGAAAGGTTTAAAAAGCACAGCAAAAACCTTTGAGATTTTTCTTGGGTTCGGGGAGTAGATTATAGAAAGGGAAGGTATTAGCACCCTTTCTATCCATGGTTATCCATGGGCTCTTAGGTACTTGCTTAGATCAACTTGCCTTTGGTTTTCAATTGTTTGAAATGGTGCTTTATGTGTGGTTTTTGAAAAGGTTTTAAAAAGATGCCTTGTATAGGCTACCCTTGTAACAATTCTTTACTCGAATGTTTTACAAAAGGTGTTTGTCTTTTTGAAAAGATGTTTCAAGGTTTTTTGAAAGTTTGTTTTGAAAGTGTTTGTGAAGTGTGGTTTGAAAAATAGGCAAGTGTTTTCTTTTGCAAATTGACAAGTACCTAAGAGTTATCTTCCCTAAAGTTCTCGAAGATTTTTGTTATGTTTTAACTCTTTTAAAAATTTTGTTCCACCATTGAATTTGGTGGACAATCTTGTATTAGGATGTGAAAGGGACGGGCGCGGGTCATCGTTTAGACCATAATTGGTGCTAAGTATCCTTGGGCAATTTCTCTTTGAAAGGGACTTTGATCAATTTAGGCAACTTTTCGAAAGCGTCATCGAGGGACTATGATCAATTGATTTGTATTGCTTTGCCCAAAGAGACCTAACATGCAATATGGCCTAATTTTGAAAGGCAACAAGTGGATGTAACCCTAGGGGTGTTAGTGTGCGAGTGTGTTTTATTGCATACAAGAGTTTTTTCTTTGAATTAGGTTTTTCTATTTCATTGATTTTATCTTGCCATACATGTCCTAATTACTAGTAATAAGAAGCGGAAATATAAAATCCTACGCTATTACAACAATTAGGGGAGGGGGATACACATTTGTACATGGGGGGTTCAACGAGAAAAATAGACAAAAAAGAAAATAGCAAAAAAAAAACAAGATATATAGAGAGAGAGAGAGAGGGAGCCCGCGCGCTGCTGGGAGGTCATCAGAAGTTCTGACTCAGATCCGCTGCCAGATGATCAACCTCTTGGTTAAACTATATGAGTCAGAACTTCTGACTCTGGCACCTGCAAAACAGAACCTTGTTAGTGGGGAAATCAGAAGTTCTGATTCCCCTGCGCTGCAAGACAAAAGTTTGTTAGTGGAGAAACCAGAAGTTCTGATTCTGCTGAAAAGGCAATAACTCTCAGAGGTTCTGATATCATTGACAGCAAAACAAGCTTCAGATGTGCTAACATCAAAGTCAGCACTTGGCTTTTCCCTGTACTAACCAGAACATCTGCAATCCTGTTGTTACTCCACAAAACAGGAAACATATTTGGAACAGATCCAGCAAATACAAAAATGTTTCAGAGGTTAGAACCACCAAGGTCACAGGCAAGTCCTACACTGGCTCAGAACGTCCTGAGGTATGAAAATCCTCAGAACATAAACAGCAACAACATGATGTTTACATTATGTTTATTTGAGTATGCACAGTTGATGATGCTTAACAGCGTGATGAGGGTCAGCAGGTGCTTACCTGACTGTTGGAAAAGTTGGTGGGTGAAAGTTAGCTTTTGGCTCTGGTGGTGTTCTGGACAGATTTTCTTTGAAAGGGCTGGTAAAGGCGTATACGTATGTAGGATCAGAAGTTTGGAAAGGGTGTTTTTGGTTCACAGAGAAAACTGGATATTCGATGAAGTTTGAAGGTGAGAAACTCAAAGTTATGAAACAAAATTGGAGATTTTGGCAGAGTTTCAGAATGCTATGTTGTTAAGAGTTCTGTTTCTTACTTAGCAATTTCTGTTTCTTTTTCTTGAACGCCTTTTGCAGTGGTGAAGACTCTCTATTTATAGGCAAAGTTCTTGTGGATGCCTTGAACATTAAAGCGCCAACAGAGTTTGAATTTGTTCTTTGACAGAAATTCCTGGGAAGTTGTGATAACAGATAGCTTTCAGCCTAGGCTGCAGCAGCAGGCGTAGATTGGGGAGAAGTGACCTCTGAAGTGGGCGGTGGCGCGTAGACCCATGCCAGAATCTGCACAAAAGCGTTTTCCAATCCACACGTGAATGTTCAGGAGTGGTTGGAAGCATTAATGGGCATTAAATGGTGATAAGACCTATCAGCATCCATATTCTGGTAATGGAAACCAACGTTGAATCAGCAGCGTAAACCATGCTCTGGCCTTGGCTTCCTGTTGTCTTAGTAAGCTCTGGAGATTCTCCTGGTTTTCTGGTACGTTCCTTGGATTTACTTCTGGACCTCCTGGGCTTAGAGATTCTGTATCAGTGTAACACCCACTCTTCTGATCTTTCATCTTCTGATTTCAACCTGTTCTGAAGGAGCCTTCAGACTTCCCTGCTTCTCTTGCATTCCTTTAGCAAATTCTGACTGAGCTTGTGTAACTGCTGAAGGGGCATGTTCTGTTTGAGGCTTACATACTGAACCACGTTTACAACTTCTGATTGAACTGATGTAGCTGCTGAAAAGCCAACTTCTGACCACACTGAGCCAAGCTTGCAACTTCTGACCGTTTTTATCTGGAATGGGTCCAGAAGTTCTGAAGCGCTGATTTTTCTCTTAAACACTCATTTTTAGAGAAACGTTCTAAGTACTTAGAATTTGATTTTTCTTAAGATAAAAGCGTTGTTTTTGGAGTTCATGAGATTATCTTGCTCTTGTAAGTGGCTTGCTTGGGCAAAAGGATAACTCAGGACTTGGATTTGTTTCAGAGGGACTTTGAAAATCCAAGATGGTTTCCTGAAGAAAGGGAGGGCAAATTTTGGGGTACAACAGTAACCAAATAGTCCAAGTATCATTAAAGCTTGTATGGTTCATGTTGATTATTAGGTATCTTAAAAAAAAGCTCAAATGAGAAAAATAAAAATGACAAGAAAGTAAATGCTCAAGTGAGCAAAGATGAAAAAAAATAGCATGAAATGTAAATGCTAAAGTAAATGGTACATAAATCATAAAAAATAAAAGTATAAAGTAAACTCAATTGTTAATAATTAGTGGTTAGTTGGATGACCATCTTGAAACTTGCATTTGGAACTCATTAGAGGATTGGTAGAACCAAAGCCTCCACACAACAAGTTGCATTTGCTTTTTGTCAAGTATATCATCCATTTTGGAATCCTCAAAAAAAGTAACAATTCAATGATCAACGATGTTTAAGTGATCCGCATTGATCAAAAGTGATGTAGATCCATTAGAGGATTGGTAGAACCAAAGCCTCCACACAATGAATCTCAAGGTTATTGGATCAAAGAGATCAAATTAACATACTTGGGCTTGCAAACATAGTTTTGGGCCACGGATGATCATTTATTCGAATCGGGATAAAATTTAGTGTTATGTTAAGCAATCGTAAGTGGACTTATATAGAAGTCGTACCTATTTTGAGGCCGGTCGATAGCAATATATGCACCATTTGTTTTGAGACATGATATAGAGATCCTGCTCCAATAACACTTAGTGCAATAAGAAAGGGATAAGATGAAGAGGGGTGGGAAAGAATATACAAACCATATTTGAATTAAAATTTAATCAAACTATTATTAAAATCATTTATCCATTTTTATGGAGTTAGACTCAACACCATGGATCCAATGATGTTAATAAAGTTCATGATCAAAAATTCAACCCAAGATCAGCCAGAAAATAATCACAAAATAATATTGCATTTAATATACACATATTAGAAAGGGTTTTAAAATGTTTTAAAATAGAAATAAGGGATAAAAATATCAACTATGTTCAAATTAATCAAAACATATTAAGACCATAGAAAATGAGTAAAAAATAACAAAGTCAGAAATAAAAAATAAATGAGGTCACTAATATTTGTCACAATATCATTGGATCATTCCATATTTTTTTCAGAATTTAAAAATGCATAAATGTATTTTTAAACATTTAAAACAATTCAAATAAAGTGAAAATTTATAAAAATATCAAAACATAAAATAAAATTGTGAAAAATAAAAATCAAAAAGAGAAAAATCAAAAATATTTTTCATAATTTTTTCAGATTTTTTGGACTTAAAATGAATTTTATATGATTTTTTGAAATTTAAAACAATTAAAATAAAAATCAGAAAATAAAATATCAAACTAAAAAAATATGGGCAATCTGATCATTGTCAAAACGCATTAGTAAACATATCAAGTGGACCTGGTGTGATGTGCATGTTATGGACTTTAGCGAATAAAGCACTGAATCAAATCTAAACTCAGAAATTCAAAAAATATAAATGGCACGCCATCATTGGTTGGAAGATGACACGTTGGTCATCTTAAACCTCCAGCCAGTCTCAAAACCAGGTCACTCAAACTGAAAAAATTAGAGCACGAGACCTATGCCATTCGCTTCGTCTCTTCAAGACGAAGACAATCACACCTTCGCGATAAATTTATATAAATTATAGCTCAAGCAATTTGGAAGGAAAGTTTTGAAAAGAGATTTGAAATTTCATGGTCAAAACTTGTTTCTAGATAAAAGCAAGTGTTGCAACTAGAACCAGGGCAATGAGAGCTTCACAATGATATCAAAGTTTTGAAGAATTGATGGAGAAATCTACCTATTGAAGTTGAGTTGCAGATCTCTGAAACTGGACTTCTATTGATCAATATAGGTCACGATTCTTGAAGGTAATTGTATGGTTAGCTTCAGGAAAGATCAAGGAAGGTGAATTGATAGAAAAAATGGATTGAAAAAGGCTTGAACACTGATTTCGAAGTTGCAGAGAAATGACTCATGGAGCATGTTTGGCAGGGTGATTCTGGTTGTTCAAGCTTGAGGAAATGAATGAGGGATGACCCTCTATTTATAGGGAATCAAATGGAATGTTCAAGCGTATGAAATGATGAAGTTTGGAGGGAAATCGTGTGAAGTTGCAAACAAGAAAAGTGTGACTTCTATTTTGATCAAAACTTATTCAAAACGCGTGTTTTGCTATGCTAATCACTTCTAGAAGTTCACTAAACATGTTTATAAGAAAAAACACGCAGAAAAAAATGTGTTTAGAAGCTAAATCAAGGATTTCAAATTTTGACTTTTGAAGAAACTTCAGTTTCAAGTTACCAAGTTCAAATCAATGGCATTCTCAGCTCATGAGGTCTTAGGGCATGATTCTTGATACTTTAGAAAGATGAGATTACAAGCTTTGCAATGGGAAAATAATGGAATCAAATGGATGTTTGATCTGAAATTTGCAATGAGTCAAAGTTGGGAAAAAATGGTTGACTTTCCATACTTAGAAATATTTCAAGTTTTTCTTCAAAAGTGACCTATAATGTTTTGCATCCAAACATGGCCTTCCACTTGGAATTTTCTCTTGACCAAAAATGATGGCATGAAATAGACCTCTTGAATGACATTTTGAAACTTGAACCATTAAAAATATCCAAAAATTGAGAGAGTTATGAATTGTTGAAGTTGGCAAAAAATCATGAAATGACCTATAATATTTTGTATCCTTAGGGCATATTCCATCCATTTTCTCACTTTGCATATAAAATAAGGAATAAATTTTACATCATCAAGATCATTATGGAAAAAGAGTAGTCTCAAGGTGATAAAAATTGACCAAGTTGTGATCATTTGAAGTCACGCATGGGAAATTGGGGGTTCATCTGGAGGACTTGTAATCTTTCTTCATCATCAAGTTTCTTCCACATGAAAACTCCTTGAAACTTTTGAAGTGATTTGTTAATAACCATTTGAGGAGAAGGATGTATTTGGAATAAATCAAAAATACCAAAAGATGAGCAAGATATACTTCTTTGAAGTTCAAAACCCTAGCTCCTAGATCAAGAAAATGCTTTGAGGAACTTTGACAATTTTGAACAACCTTCTTGTACCAACACTTTTTTTGTAAATATTAGTTGTTGAGGATGATAATGAGAACTCATATCCACCAAAACCATTTCCATATCTTTAGAATTGAGACAATTATGCACTTGTGACCAATGGGAACAAAGCCTTGTCCAAACATGACAACTTCTTCAATCAACCCCTTGTACTTTTGAATCAATCTTGATAACTTTTAAATGTGGTAAAACAAGATAAACCTTGCCATGCCATTTCTTCCAAAATAAATTCAATGGTTAGGTTTGAACTTCTCAAGCTTTATTGACTAGGGCATGGAAATAAACTCATGAACCCATGGATCAACTTGCTAAGTCATATTGCCTTTACCTACATTATTAACAAGTAAGACAAACCAACATTGCATTTTATTAATTAAAAGGAAAGTCAAAACAAAACATTCATGATCACAAAAGAAAAATAAGTCAAGGTGCTTGGTGATTCCTCAAAGAGCAAAGCTAAAGATAGGGAGGAGAACCAAAAGCCCTAATGTGACCTTGTTGTGATTGAATCAATATGGTATGATGAAGGGATCTTAGGGGCAAAAATTGGGGTACAACAGCTGCCCTTATTTAAGTTTCTTCTATCCGGAGATATAAAGGTTAAAAATCTTCGTGTCGACGCGATCAAAGATACTTAAATATAAAACAAACCTTATTTTTGGCCCTAAGATGCCATGCAATGCTTATGAGTATGAATGCATATGAGCAATTTCAAAGGGACGCAAAACACCACTAGGGATGTAGCAAAGGAAATAAGGATAAAAAGAGAAACCCAACCAGGAAAATAAATCACTGGTGAATCAAAAAAACCCGACTCATAGAGGATGGTAAAAGGTTAAAGGATACACCAACTTTTACCGAAGGAAAAACTACCAACGTTCACCGAAGGTAGAAAGAGAAAAGAAATAACAACACTGATGTTCACTGACGGTGAGATACCAATGTTTACTGAAGGTAGAGAGAAAGAATCATCAACGTTCACTGACGATGAACTATCAACTTTCACTGAAGATAGAGAGAAAATATATCATAACATCGCCGTTCACTGGCGATGAACTACCAACATTCACTGAGGGTAGGAAAAAGATAACAATCACCAACTTTAACTGGTGGTGACATACCAACTTTCACTGAAGGTAGAGAGAAAATATATCATAACATCACCGTTCACTGACGATGAACTACCAACGTTCACTGAGGGTAGTAAAAAGATAACAATCACCAAATTTCACTGATGGTGACCTACCAACTTTCACTGAAGGTAGAAAGGAAAATATATCATAACATCATCATTCACTGACGACGAACTACCAACTTTCATTGAAGGTAGAGAGAAAAGAAATATCATAGCACCGATATTCACTGACAACAGCAAAAAGATAACAAGTTTTCCCCAAAATTCCAGCGTTTCACCTAGAATGGGTCTCAACTTCTTCTTTAACCAAGGCACTCCGCCTGGAAAGGGTAATATATAAGTTGTCTCAAATAAAGAGACCTGCTACTTGCTGTTATGGGAAGGATTGTAAAAATGACTTTCGGGGAAAGCAATATGACTTCCTGGGGAATGAAATATGACTTCCTGGGGAAATGCCAATATACTCCTGCTGAGGAGATAAAGTTTTCTCGTGCAAAATAAATGCACATTCTCAAACCAAGGCTCAAAGCATGTAGAAATCCAAAGTAATAATATTGTTGAGGATCAAAGATTCAAACCAGAAATAAACTGGAGTAAAACAGTCTACCAAAATACATTCTTTGAGAAATAAACTCAAGAGGGAAACCCAAATCATCTAGACAAAGAACCTATCAGCGTGCTCATGAACATGTCAACCAATTCCCTGTCAGCTAAAGGAGGTTAAACCCTGACTACGATATCTCTCCATTACTGGGCGTACTCTTTGAAGCTTTCATTAGAGCCCATAGACATACTCTGCAATTGCATATGAGTTGTTGCGAGATGAACATTATACTGGTACTTCTGGTAGAAAGCGGAGGCCAAATCATCCTAGGTATGAATATTGGTCCCTTCTAGTTGATAGAATTATTCCAACTGTGTTCCAGACAAGCTCTCTTAGAAGAAACGAACCCACAATTTCTTGTCAGCAGCGTGTGGTTGGATTTTCTGAACATATGACCTCAAATACAGCTTCGGGCTAGAAATATCGTCATATTTAGCAAAGTTAGGAGTTTTGAAATTGGGAGGAATGACGACTCCTGAGACCAAACCCAATTCTTTGAAGTCCAAGCCAGGCACCTTCTGGATTTCCATAGCTTTCAGACGTTTTTCTAACAGCTTATACTTCTCATTAGCAGGGGGATATTGTTCGTCCGAATAGTCTTCTTCTTCTTCAGCAAGAATTTTTCCAGAACCAGGTTTCTTCTTTTCTTGGCTTCAATAATTTTACCATCTTCCTCTTGATTGTCATCTTTATCTCATGAGATATCAAAAATTTGAGCGTGCTTGGCTTGACCTTTGAAGCTTCTTCCCATGTTGAGGATGCCAACTGGTTTCTTTGTCTTCTTCTTCCTGGCGATGAGAACCTCCAGTTCTTCCTACCCCTTGGCTAAATTCAGGAACATTTCTTGAAATTGAGCATTTTGGGCTTAGAGATCTTTGACGGTTTGTTCAAGAGAAATTTCTGCTGAAATAAATAGCAAGAAGATGAGAAAACTTGTCTTGAGAATACCTGTTATGCAATGATATGGTATGTAAATGTGTATGCAATGTTTTCAAGAACCTCGTGGGATTTAAATTTGTTAAACAAAAAGGAAACAAAGAAACTTAGTAGTAAGTTCAAATTATAATTGCCTTCTAGGCTTATAATGAAAACAAGATAGTTAAATTATAAAATTCTTGAGGCCTAAGGTATTAAGTCTCCCATGTATGCTTCCTCTTTGCATTGACATATGCATTAAGGCTCTTCTCTTTATAGAGTCATTTCGTCAGCTCCAATACTTTCTTCTCACTAGCATAGAATTGAGTCTCAAAGGTATCCCTTTCTTCCTTGAGTTGAATCCAGGAATTTTGTAGTTCTTCGAAGTCAGTAGGCATATCGGGATGAAGAATGGTATGAGGAACATCTCCTTCAACAATAGGCTCTACGATTACTGGTAGGATAGCATGATATGGAATCATAAGATTTTGAGCACGGTATCGCACCCATCTGAGGTAGGGCTCCAAAGGATGGAGTTCGTATGCCCCAAAGTCTTGTTATCAATCTTAAATATCATGCCTCAAGCATGTATAAACCTTTGACGGTAATTTTGAGGATCATTCTCATAATCAAATACAACATCCAGGATGAGCATATCATGAGGATCGTCTCTTTGAGCATAACAAAACTGACGCAGATCTAGAGAACGGTTGTAAGTAATACATCCCCATATGCCAAAGAGTGGCACATTAGGTAATTCTCCACACTGGTGAATAATAGTGATGTCCTCTTGAGATCGGGAACACTAATAAATATCTGAATGAGGGAGTGACATCAACCTTTGAGACCACCTAAAGCCTTGTTCATTCTTCATTACTGATTGGGGCAGGTGCGAAATAAACCACCTGGAAATTAAGATATGCAACACATAAGAGTCCCTCGCTTCCTCATAGTATGAGTGTGAAGAGAATGCACAATATCTCCAAGCAAAGTAGGCACAAGATTATGGGTAAGAAATATTTTGATGGTGTTCACATCTATGAGTTGGTATGGATTACGGAACAACACCAAACCAAGATCAACAAAGCCAAAATATCCTCAAAAGCAAGAAAACTCATGGCATCTAGAAACAACTGAGCCTTCTCTACCAGAAATTTAGGAAGAAGACCCTTGACTCCATTTCTTGTTTCCCAATTAGATACGATGTCTTATTGTTTCAGATGTAAGGTTGCTGCAATATCTTCGGGTATCTGATTAAGAATAGGCACTCCGAGTAACTTAGAGACTTCTTCCATTATGGGCACCAACTGATAATCCAAGAAGGTAAAACAATGATGCTTAGGATTAAAGAACTGGAATAGAACACTCATCGTGTCTTCTTTGAAACTGGGAGTAACCAAACTGAGTAGATGGCCATGTCTTTTGGAGAATTGATAATTTTCGGGAACCTTTGAGACTAACTCCTCATGCTTGGAAGGTACTGTAAAATCAAGTTTCTCAAATGAACTTTTGTTTTGATGAAGACAAACCATGAGGGATAAAGAAGGAAAAGATTTTTGATCAAGCTAAAAGCATCTATGGACAAAGTCTTCAGTTCAAGCTCTTAGCAAATTTCAAGGTATAATGATAATACTTACTTTGAACTTAAGACATAGATGCTCAATGGTAAAAAGAAATATTTTATATTGTCCAAATACTTACTCAAGTTCTTCTAAGCTAAAAATCACTTTTCACTTGAGTGCAATCGATTTACATATTAGTGCAATTGATTGCATGCTTCAATTTTTTCAAATCTTTTGCTACTATTTCTCAGTGCAATCGATTTGCATATTAGTGCAATCGATTGCATGCTTCAATTTTTTCAAATCTTTTGCTACTGTTTCTCAGTGCAATCGATTTGCATGTTTGTGCAATCGATTGCACTCAATCAATTTTTGCTACTGACTTCACATGCAATTGATTTACACTCTTGTGAAATCGATTGCACACTCAAAATATTTGAAATTTTAGCTGTTAGAACCCCCGTGCAATCGATCGCATGCTGCACGATTTTGAAAAATAGCAGCTTTGCACATGCCTGTTCATAACACCTTTTCATGAAAACCTTTCACTCAATCTTGGCAATTGTTCATGATTCATTTATAGAACTTTATGTTGTTTCAAAAAGGTCCTATGAACATATAAATACTCATTTTCAAAATCATTTTCTACAACTCTTCCAAATATATTTTATGAATTTTCAAATATCAAACTCAAGCTTTTCTTCACTTTCATACACAAAGTTTTTCTGCACACTTTCACATATTGTCAAACAGAAAACTTTGAGCATTATATATCTTGAGTCATTTTATACTATTGTCATTGGAAGAGAAGATCAATTCATTGATAAAATCACTCATAGTGATTATTACACTACAAACTCACTCAAATCAAATATTGCTATATACTTGCTTATTTTTCAGGATTGTTGAAAATAAGTTCAAGTGGTTTTGAAATCTTATTTTTCCAGGATTGTTGGATACAAGTAAGGTCACTTTGAGATGATTGTTCTCATTGTTGATATAGTGAAAATCCAAGAGGATTGTTCTTGGTCCAAGAGGATTGTTCTTGGTGGTTTTATTGGTTAGAGTCTTGTATAGAAGGACTAGGGTGTCTTGTATATAGATCTAACAATAAGGAAATCTCTTTCATGTTGAAAGGGGACTGGAGTACTCTCGGACTGTGAGGGGAACCAGGATACATCTCTGTGTTCTTTACTTTTCCGCATTTACCACTTTCATCACTAGTCTAAACCAGAAAAGAAAGAAACACATTTGTAAAATCATGCACTAAACCAGAAAAATAATATCCATCATCACTAAAACTAGAATTTTTTAAAGTACCTAATTCACCCCCCCCCCCCTCATCTTAGCCGCTCTTCGTACTTACAGGTACCCTTAAAAAGTTAATTCAGATAGTATTTTTGTGATCGGAAGCCATGACCTGCAACAAAGGACAAAGATAAATCCCTAGATCCTTGAAACAGTTAGTGAAAATGTTATAATGTTATGATGTCATGTTCATGTTTGGATAAGAAGTAAACACAAAAAAATCACACAAGAGCTTTAGGTTTAAAGGCTTGCATGAGGTCCATAGATAAGTACCCTTTTCTATTAGATTTAAGTTGGCTCAACCTGTCCTAAAATAGTAACCGGGTTCTAGGGATCTCAATATCACTGATTTTTCTCACAGGTTTTGTTTAGCACGACAACTGACTTGCCACCAAAAAAAACGAGAGTCGAATCTCAATGAGCGTAGCATCGAGTATCAACCAACTCTAGACTGCACCAAAGTCGGCTATCTCACTACCTTCTAATGGTCAAGATGGGTCAACTAAGGTTCTAAAAGTTAGTTAGTGCTTATGACACCATGCGGCAGCTCAATGTTATCCTCGACTGACTCAAGGAACATAGGTACAAACCAAAGTGTCACACTAACGTAGCCATCACTTTAACCATATCAGTCTACGTCGTACAATTTCCATGATCTATTACTACTTACATAAGGCATCCATTGATCCGGGTGTAGGATCTTTACAAGTAATGAAGCCCAAGCAACCCTTAAAGTGATCTAAACTCTTAAGGTAACCCCTCTTTCAATTATGTCCCCGGCAGAGTCGCCAGTTCTGTAATACAGTGGGAGAACTGACTTTTTTATCATTTTATCGCAAATGTTGCAGATAGTAAGAGTCGTCGCTGACTTTTCTTTTATCTAATAAGAAAAGGGTGAAAAGAATAGGAAAGACCTTCAAATATTTTTAGTTTGGGGGTAGGTTATAAAAAGGGAAGGTGTTAGCACCCTTTTCATCAGTAGTTATCTACGGGCTCTTAATTGCTTAGCTCACTTTAAACTTGCTTTGTGTGTGTGTGATTTGAAAATATTTTGAATGTCAATTGTGAGGCAGACTTTGTAATAATTCTTGTACCAGTCCTCAAGAATGTATACAAAGTGTTTTGAAAATATTTGTTTGAAAGTGTGATGTGTAAAAATGATTTGTTTGTGATTTGTTTTGAAATGTTCCAACAAAAGGCAAGCTTTGCAAAGATTCTCGTATTTGTCCTCGAGAAAATTTGCAAAGAGTTTTGAAAAGGTTTGTTGTTTGATTTTGAAAATGTGATGTGAAGATTTTTATTAAGCAAGAAATCTTTAGAATCTTACCCACTTTATTTTATAGTCTTTCCTATTCTTTCGCTTCTTATAGAAGAAAAATACTATTTATGCCATTAGTTGGTAAGAAGCCTTCTCCATTGGATGTTAAGGGACAGGTGAAGGGTCATCGAATGGTCATTGAAGGCAACATATAGAGATACTTTAGAAATTATATTAGAGGGACTAGATAATTTCTTGTAGGCAACATATAAGGGTCATCGAGGGACTATGATCTTTATTGTGAGGGTCTTTTGCTAAAGTATCCCTATTTTTGAGGGACATGACCATTATTTTCGAAGGCAACAAAGGGAGATTACCATAGAGGTGCAAGTGTGCAAGTGTGTTGATTCAGTTATTTAATCTTAAATTTAGGGTTTTCTAACATTCAATTGTCGTCTTGCCATACAATCCTATTAACTAACAGTTATATATACATACAAGGCATACAAAGTTTAAGTGCGAGGAAATAAAATGCGAGAAAGTAAAGACCTACGGCTATTACATGGCTTTGGGAGAATTACAATATTTACAAATTTGCAGGAGTTTAAACGCTAAGCTATTACAAAAAAAACTCATGCGACCTATACAATCGTTTATAAGAAAATAAATGGCAAAAGTAAACAAAAATGTTTGCGAAATTATTCTTTAAAGTTTTAACATCTAAAAGATTAGAAATTAATTTTCTGTGTGTATTTTTTGGTTTGATTTGAATAATAAAATAAATATATTTTAAACCCAAATTAAATACTTAATTAATTATAAAAAAAACCTATGTCTAATTAATGAATTAAGAAAAATATTGTCTAAAATTAAATTAATTTATTAAATGTCTAAATCTGATTTTATTATATGTTTTATGATTTTTTTTATTAAATATTAATTAAAATAAAATATAAATTAATTAAACAAAATAAAAAGGAAAAAAAAGGAAGAAAATTGTAAAATGGGTAAGCCAAAAAAATGGGTTGCAGACGCTGGGGCGTTCATCTTCACATGTGATCACCTCAACCTGTTCTAAATATTCACATATGAAGATATGAATGATTAGTAGCTGTGAAACACGCGTGAAATGAAAGATTAAAAAATCAAAATTTTACCAATCGGAGCAAGTGGTTGGGCTCGTTTCAGGTGGTGAACTGATTGAGTATGAGTCTGAAAATGTTTCTCAGACCTTCAGGAAGTGACTATAGACCTTGGATCGCTTTGAAGTTGCTTATAATTTGAGAATCGAATGTGAAGCAAAGTTGAACATTTGTGCTCTTTGAAACTCTCTTCTCTTGACAATTTTTCATGTCCTTTGTGTCTAAATGTGGTGTTTATATAGAGGAAGAAAAATAGATCAAGACAAAAGAGGAAAATACCAAGTATTCCATGCCTTGCCAAAACAAAACAAAAAAACATCTTTTCAAACATTCCATTTTGAGAAGATCATGTCTCAACACATGTCCCTCGTGTTTGCATGGTTGTCCAAGAGACTTTGGACCTAAAATTTGATCCAAGAACCAAGCCCATATGCCTTGGTCCATCATTTATAATTTTATTTAATTTATTTTGTATTTAATTGAATAAAAAACAAAATAAATGAAATAAAAATAAAAGATAAGGCATGAGTGGACTTATAGATCTCTTATCATGTCATGAACATGTTTGAACTTAAAAAATTAGGTCCATTAGTCCACAACTTCAAAATTGATCAATGTAAGTTTCATGCATTTCTCAAAATTTTCTCAACTTGCACTAATCATAACTCTCTCAAATTTCATCATTTGAAGATGATCTTGGACTTTTTGGAAAGCTCGAGATGTCCCCTACAATCTCTATATTGATCATTTTTTTTCATTTGAAGATTTTATCTTGATGTAAGTTTCCTTGACAAAAAGTGTCTTTTTGTTGACTTTTTGAAATGACCTATAATGTTTTGACCTATATCTTTCAAATGAAGAATTTTTTAGACTTGAGCTTAGAGAGACAAAGTTGTACAGAATTGAATTTACATCAAAATAAGCTTTGGTTGAGAGTTTTCTGATGAAGCATGTGAAAGTTATGCTTGGTCAAAGTTCAGTTGACTTCTCCTAAAGAAAACCCTAATTTAGCAATTTTTGACTTTTGATGAATTGGGAGTCTTCTAGATTAATCATGATCAACCCTTGATCAAATGATTAATATGACTCCAAAATGTTGATGTTGACCAAAAATTTTGAAGTTTGACTATATGTTGACCATAATTGACTTTTTGTCCAATATAGTTGACTTTCAATCATCTGAGCAATTGACTGAGCAAACTTGTGATGTAGGGCTTAAAACTTAACATGAGGATTATTTGAAGCACACGAGGACCCATGAAATTAACTTGAGGTATTAGAAGCTCAATTTTCATTGAAGAAATCTAAACCCTAGTTGTAGGCCAACTGCTTAGGAGGAGGGTTTGTCTGACCAATTCCTTGAGTAATCTTGAGTAATTGAGAACCATATGAGCATGAGGAGGTGTCTTGAATCAATTGTCATAAAAAATGGAAGGATAAATTTTGGGGTACAACACCTAAGAATAATGTGATGGTAGTCCCTTCGAATTGCTAAAGTATCTCTACGTGTTTCCTTCAATGACAATTCGATGATCCTTCGCTTGTCCCTTCACATCCACCAACTAATGGTATGGTTAGCACTATCTCTAAAGGAAAAGGAAAATGACAAGAATGACCTTTAGTGGGTAAGACTAATCAAATTTCTTGCTCACAAACAAATCATTTTTACATATCACACTTTTCAAACAAAATATTTTCAAACACTTTGTACGCATTCTTGAGGACTGATACAAGAATCACTACAAAGTTGGTCGTACTTTGGCTTTTCAAAAATATTTTCAAACAAATAACACACACATGGAAAATTTCAAAAAGTGAGCTAGCAATTAAGAGCCCGTAGATAACTACGGATGAAAAGGGTGCTAACACCTTCCCTTTTCATAACCTACCCCCCGAACTCAAAATCTATCAAGGTCGTTCCTGTTCTTTTCAGCCTTTCCTTATATTGGATAAAAGAAAAGTCGGTGGCTACTCTTTCTAACCGCAACATTTGCGATATAATGCTAAACAAGTTAGTTCTCCCACCGTAGTACAGAACAAGCGAATCTGCTGAGGAGATAATTAAAAGAGGGGTTACCTTAAGAGTTTAGATCACTTTACTTGCTTAAATTGTGTGCTTTGTCTGCTTTAACTTTAAGGGATTGCTTGGGTTTATTTACTTGTAATATCCTACACCCGTATCTAGGGATGCATTAGGTAAATAGCAATAGTTTGTGAAAACTGTACGGCATAAAACGATATGGTTAAAGTGATGGCTACGGTTAGTGTGACATTTTGGTTTGTACTGATGTTCCTTGAGTCAGTCAAGGATAACATAAGGCTTTCGCATGGTGTCATTAGCAATAAATTACTTTTAGAACCTTAATTTACCCATCTTGGCCATTAGAAGGTAGTGAGATGGACGACTTTGGTATAGTCCAAGGTTGGTTGATACTCGATGCTACGCTCATTGAGATTCGACTCTCGGGATGTTTCGGTGGCAAGCCAGTTGTCGTACTAAAATAAAACCTTCGAGAAAGATTCGTGATATGAGATTCTTAGAACCCGGTTACCTTTTTAGGACAGGTTGAGCCAACTAAACTTCAGTTGTGGGAAGGGTACTTGCCTATTGACTTCATGCAAGCCTTTAAACCTAAGGATACTTGGGTGACTTGTTTGTATTAACTATCTAACAACTTGAATTCCTCACAGGATTTGTTTGTATAAACTCATTTGTTCTCACCACCTTATGCTTTAGCTTAGTGCATGGCATACACATCGTGTCATTTCATAACATAGCAATGTTACTAACCATTTCAACGATCTTAGGGATTTATGGTGCAATATTTGCAGGATTGTTATAAGCCAAATTTCTATCAAGGGGAAAGAGGATTTATTTTCCTCTAGCCAGATGCCGTCAAGATCAAAGTTCATTTTCTTGAGTCAAAGGCTATGACCCACTTGATATTGTGAGCTTGATTCTTATAGAAGTAAGTTCAAAGATGAAAACTCAAAGTTCTTCAGATAAAGATGCAACTAAATTCAATTTCTAATGTTTCAAACTAGTTTACCTAAAGATCCTTGAAAACATTGCATACGCGTCTACATATCATGTCATTGCATAACAGGTTTCTAAGACAGGTTTCTCATCTCCTTGCTGTTTATTTCAGTAGAAATGACTCTCAAACAAACAATGAAAGATCTCCAGGCTCAGAACGCTCAGTTCCAAGAGATGTTCCTAAGCTTAGCCAAGGGGCAAGAAGAACTGAAGGCACTCATCATCAAAGAGAAGAAGAAAAAGACAAAGAAACCAATTGGCATTATAGGGAGAAGATTCATAGGTCCGGCTAAACAGGTCAAGGAGATCGAGATCCTAGAGGACAATGATAATGATCAGGAAGACAACGATGAAAGTGATAAGCATGAGGAAAATAACAATCGTGGTTCTGTCAAATACTCTATTGAAGAGGAAGGATATTGATGGGTTTAATCTGTAACGTATAGCCTAAATATAGTACTGCAAGTGTACAGCCTATCGAAGTAATATATAAGATTATCGAACCACAGAGACCAATTGTCAATCTATCAACTCTATTGCTAAGGTGCTTATCTAAGGCGAACAAGAATATTGATGTGAGTGCAGTGCACAAAGTAAATGAGCGAGGTAAATAACAGTTTAAAAGACAGGTTGGAATGTAAATCATGTAATCAGATATTGGTCCGGTCATGCGTAGATGAAACTACTTATGGGGCAGTATTTTCTATTGATAGCAAAGAATCAATTTAACGGGAACTTGTAGCTTTTGACTACTAAGAACCGAGTTTACTCTTTAAATTAAATTCCTTTATTGTCACATATAAAGGGTGCCTTCCGCGTTAAAGAGGTAAACCTATTTTTAAGAAATTGATAGTTTTGACTTAACAGAAAAGTAATTTTACTTGGAAAGATTAACTTAAAGAGACTTTTGGCTTTTGACCAAGAGTCAGATTTCAAACCTACAAACGCGTCCGAAAATAGTTTCAAAATCGTTTTCTAAAAAGGTCAATGATTCCTATTTAACCAATCAACGGCTTTCGCTCTTTTTGTTTGGTTAAATAATAATCAAGTCGTATCATTAGTTTGGACGGCTTTCGATCTTACCCAATAAACATTTAAACATAATTGACTTAAGTTAAAAGCAAAACATCCCCAGAGTATTTTCACTAGCATGATAATTAGAAGATGACCATGATGACAATCATTACATCCAAACCTTTATAGTTTAGCCAGACATAATAAGTGCGAGTCTATAAAACGTGTAGACTATGGTAAGAGCATTTAAAGTCTATAAAACGTGTAGACTATGGTAAGAGCATTTAGAGTCTATAAAACGTGTAGACTATGGTAAGAGCATTTAGAGTCTATAAAACGTGTAGACTATGGTAAGAGCATTTAGAATCTATAAAACGTGTAGACTATGGTAAGAGCATTTAAAGTAAAGAAATGCAATAAAATAGAACCTTGCTCCAGTCGGAGACTTGAATCTGATACAAATCTACGGAATGGTAAGGCTGGTATGATGAACTTCAATCAAAGTGCTCCAAGACTCGATTACAACTCAATCTACACCGCAATAACTCCCCGATGTGAAGAGATTATTACTTTACAGAAACTGATAGTATATGGCTTAAGATTGTACTAAGCTTGGATGAAACTAAAGAATGAAAATCGAAAACTATTTATAGAGGATCCTTGAGATGCGTAAAGACCAGCATGCCCCTTAACTTCTTTTGAGCGGGAAGCTTTTTGTGAAGGCCGCGGGCACGGTGGCAGTGGCCGCGGGCGCGGTGGCTGGAACTGCCACATCATGGGAACGTGGCAGTTGGTCTCTGGGTGAAAGTGGGCCACGTCATCGCGTTCCCTGTAGCCAGCGCGGCGCTCAACGCCATAAGTGCAGAATATCTTAAAAAACCCTAATTTCTTGGCGTTTTGGCTCGTTTCTTCACAGAAGGCTCTGAAATGACAAGAATCCTGAAAACAAAGGAAAAAGGAACATAATACGAGAAAATGATAATAAAAACTAAGGAAAACATGTGATATTTGAGTCAGAAACATAGTGCGATTTAGTGCGATCAAATCCTCCCACGCTTAGACCTTTGCTTGTCCTCAAGCAACAACTCTTAGAAGTAGATGAAAGAAAATTATGGTGTATACAGGTTTTGGGCAAAGAGGGCTTCTAAGTCCGAGTAAGGGTGTGTTGTCAGGCACTAACTATCTGAATCAAGGGTATCGTAATTACACTACTCGCAGAAATGCGGACATAAACCTCATAAGTATACAGATCGATCCTAATATCCTTACTATGCTAAGACTTCTTTTTGTACGAGGTCCTTTTTCATTCAGGCGCAATCACATTAAGCCCGTTATCCGTACATACTCATGGTGTAGTGACCGGTTAGTGACTCTGATCTCAAGTGATGGGATTCTGGTACAAGAGTTGGTTTAACCCCTTTTTATTTTACCCATTTGCAGTTGCGGGGGATCGGACCGTAGTCCGCCCTACCAAGTCCAGCACCAGATACCTCTGGACCAACTACAACGGATGTGCCTTATATTTTTTTCTTTGTTTTTATTAGTGCTTACAACTTTCTTGAGTTGAGTAATCTTTGTGAGGATCACCCAACTCGTAGTCGTATTCATACTTTATTTTATAACTTTTAAGGCAAAATAGAGATCATCCACTTATATTCATCGATCCTACACTTAGAGCATGCTTAGGCCGGAGCTGACTGCTAAGATAAACTACTTGAAGACCTATTTGTACAGTTTTATTCAAAATCATAGCATATTGGGAAGAAAGGATCTAATCTAAATGTTCAAAAAGGCTTACGGTGTTAAAACGATAACGAATTTTTCAAAAAGTGAGTGCTCAAGAAATAGACCCTATCTAGGACCTGTCTCATAGCCCAAATCCTTAAAAACAACCACAATTTTTTGAAAAAGAAAAATTTTGTAAGGCTAAAAAGTGGGGGAAATGAAAGGGTACACTACGCAGAAAGACTCGCCTATCACATGAATTTTATTAACTACGAATATAACATACCTAAAAGGAAAATGCGGAAGGGAAATAAAAACAGGAAAAACGGAAAATAAAAGCAGGAAAAATGGGAAATAAAAGCGATAAATGCTCCTCCCACACTTAAATCGGACATTATCCTCAGTGTTCCAAAATAAGGTAGGAGGAGGTACCTGAAAACACTAGTGGGGGCCACTAGGACCTTCACCATCCTGGTTGGTACGATCGGAACGACGGCTACGGCTGCGACGGCGGCTATCTCGGTCCAAAACAAGCTGCTCCATTCTCTCTGTCAAGGCGGCATTTGCCGCTTGTAGCTCTTGGGTCCTACCAATGAGGGTGCCTTGGGTTACCTCCATCAATTGGAAGTGACGAGCGTATGTGGTCTGGTTTAGGTGCTGTTCTCTCTGGAAAGCCAGCTGACTTTCCATAATAGTGCGCAGAGAGCTAGCATTTTGCTCTTGGGATGCTTGCATGAAGGCCATGTTATCGGTCGCCTGTTGCTGCAAAGTAGCAAGGAGGGTGTCCCTCTGGGCCTCTCGGGCCATATGCTCATGCCACATGTCCTCAGTGACATGGAAACTAGGAGTTGTACCTGCATGTGGGTTAGAAGTAGATGGTGTCGTGTGTGGTGGTGAAAAGTGGGGCGGTTCCTCCGTTTGGAAATCGTACTCATCATTAGTGTTGTTACCCTCATTTAAAGGTAGATTTGGGGGAAACGGACCAATAAAAGCAGGAGCGGTGAGATCGTAGGTCCAGTTACGCTCAAATCTGATATCAGTACGACGGGTGCAAGGAATAACAACACCGGGTACAGCGGCACCTCCAACCATGAGGAAGTAACCACCTTCCCTCCTCGTCTTGCATAAACGCATATCCCTTAAAAATTTAAGATTTGCAATACGAGGAGGAAGTGGCTCAAGGGTGGCAAGTTCTGTATCCAATCCTATGGCACGGGCAATTGTAGTAATCAGTCCACCAAAGGAAATCGGCCCACCTTTTCTTAAAACATGGTGCATGTGGGCAATCATAAATGGGACTGGATTAACTTTGGTGTCTGTGAGGCAGCTCTGCATGATAATTAATTCTTTAGCATTCACCTTGTTTGGTTTTTCCCGAGCAAAGATGGTGGATGCTAAAAGAAATCTAAAAACACGAAGGGCAGGATTGTGGATGTGAGAAGCAAGTAGGCCATCAAAAGATGTTGCATTTTGTTTAGTAATCCTGGCCCAAAATGCTTCAAATGCCCAATCCGTGTCTAAAGGTGCTTCACAAACGGCACCCTCCCCATAAGGCCATCCTAACATGGCAGCTAGGCCTTCAGTGGAGTAGTCATATTCAACATTAAACATTCTAAATTTGACTCCACCTACGGTGCTAGCAGTGTTAGGAGAGACGTTATAAATTAAAGAACTCAAAAATTCGAACGTCAGCCTAGGGTAGGTTGGTGCTTGAGTAGCAAAAATATCATGCATGCCTATTTTGTCGAGAAGGAAAAATACACTATGGTATATACCTAATAAATATAGACAGTTTTCATCGATATACCTGGTAGAGTGTATTGGTGTTGTCAGCAATTTCTCAAGCCGCTTTTGTTGTCTTTCTCCGGGTTGGCCATCTCGCAAAATGTAGCCGTGATACTCCATAGGATTTTCTTGTGGATGAATATAAAGAGAAAGAATGGGATGTAGAAGTAGTGAAGGTGTGAGGAAGAAAATGAAATAGTGGGGGTATTTATAGGTAGTGAAGAAAAATGGTGGTTGATGAATATTTATGATGGGAATAATGGGAATAAATGTAGTGGGGTAGGTATGGATAATAAAGGAAGTTATGGGGGGTTAAGAATGGAAGAAAATGGGATTGGAAGTGGAAAAAGAGGAAAAATGGGGGGAAAACCGAGCCACTAGCCGTTAGGTGACCGTTACGTTACCGCGGGCGCGACAGGGCTCACCGCGGGCGCGGTCAGGGCGAGGCAAGTTGGTCCGGTCTTGCTTCCTTTCCATTGGGCTTTTCCTTCCTTGCCATTAGCTTCAATTTTTGGAGGTGTACCTATTTTTCTTACGAACGTGCATATATGTATGTGAATACATATATACATGTATATTTATTTATTTTTATATCAAGATTATGGTGACCAGAAAAACAAAAACATTAGTAAATGAAAGATATATAAATGAAACACATGCATATATATATATATAGGTACGGACATCGGGTCACCAAAATAATTATTAATAATGCAGGAAATAGATAATGCAAATAAAAATGAGTCTGAAAAGGAAATCAACATAATACTAATAATACTGGAACTAGATATCTTGTGAATAACACAGATCTATCGCCAACCGGTAGGATGCTCTGCAGGAGTGTCTGGGCCACGCAGCTCAGTCAGCTGGCGTCGAATCTCTGCCACCTCGTGAGCTAATTCATCTAACTCACCAGCAAAGGTAACATCATTCACTTCCAACTGTAAATGAAGGTCAGCCACCTCATTGCGGAGAGTGGTTATCTCAGTGCGCATAGCAGTCAACAGAGTGCGAATATCAGGTTCCTGCAAGCTGAGGTTATTAGTAAGAACAGTAGTGTGTGTAACCTCGGGTCGGGATGTGTGATCTGGAGTAGAGTCCTCGGGAGCAGGAGTGTATTCTTGAGTTGGATCTTCGGAAGCAGGAGTGTATTCTTGAGTTGGGTCTTCGGAAACAGGAGTGTATTCTTGAGTTGGATCTTCGGAAACAGGAGTGTATTCTTGAGTATACTCTGATATCTCACCCCAGCCTTCTACAGAATAGTTCCAATTAGCAGGGTTGGAAACACAAGTCATTTGAGGGTCTGGCAGTGTGAAGGTGTAAACTGTCTGGTCATTGATGAGCAATCTGTACTGATATGGGTGGAAAGAGGCCCTCCTCATGAGTCCACGATCCATGCAAAAGTCTAAATCCAGGAAAGTATATCCACAGTATGGGGTCAGCTGTGCTATCATACTGTCCAAACCCAAAGCAGAAGCTATTTGTGTCACATTCCCTCCGGAATGAATGAGTCCTACAGCGGATCGAGCAGTCTGCTCGAGGCTCTCTATCAGAAAACCTCCACTAGCTATAGGTCTGGACTGACTGGCACAGTATAGGAAAAGGATCTCCTCAGCGGTGACTAAGTGGTCACAGTAACTCCTCCCAAAGAAAGTGTGGCACAGGATCATCTCGAAGTATCGGAAAGCCGGGTTATGGATCTTCCTGGACAGCTGGGTAGAGGGGTCAAGGCTGGCTCTATCAGTAATGTCCTGCCAAAATTTATCAATATCTCTGTCCATATAGTAACTCAATGGAAACTCAGTGATAGCGGTCGGTCCAGTTTGGAAACCAAGCAAATCCCCAAATTCTTTGATGGTCAGGGTATACTCAGTACCAAACAATCTGAAACTTAGGCATCCTCGCTCATCTCCTTCACCCACCCGTGGGTTATAATCCACAGAGCTAAGAAACTCTAGAGTAAGGTTCCTGTAGGTTTTGTGGACATCATCAGCATAAGAATCCCAGCCAAGTTGGTTGCACAGATACCTAATACTTGGCTCAATCCCGAGTGCCTCCATGCAGCTCTGATCGGGGTACCTAGTGGGTACCATAGGTCTAGCAGATAAGGTAGAAAATCGGGCTTTTTGTGCTTCATCCCTGAAAATCACAACCATACCATCGGGGTAATGCATCCTGAAAATATAAACACAAGAAATTAGTCCAGATAAAACATATATAAATTAATAAAATAAAATAAAATTAAGAATAAACCATGGGTTGCCTCCCATGCAGCGCTTGTTTAACATCTTTTAGCTTGACGATTAGATCTTACTTTATGTGGGTATTGGTGGGTCTATAAGAATATGACTAGAGTAGTCAACAGGCAAATCGCCTCCTTTGTATAGCTTCAGTCTTTGTCCATTTACCACAAATGGAGCGCATGAATTGTTTTTGATTTCTACTGCTCCAGACTTTAGAACTTTTGACACTTCAAATGGACCTGTCCATCTTGAACGAAGCTTACCAAGAAAAAGTCGTAACCTTGAGTTAAATAGGAGAACAGGGTCACCAATGTTGAAATCTTTCTTGATGATCTTTTTATCATGCCACATCTTGGTTCTTTCCTTATATATGATGGCATTCTCATAGGCATTTAAGCGAAGCTCTTCCAGCTTGTGAATGTCCAGGATACGTTTTTCTCCGGCTTTTAGGTAATCTAGATTCAAGGATTTAATGGCCCAATAGGCTTTATGTTCTAGTTCGAAGGGTAAATGACAGGACTTTCCATAAACCAATTGATAAAGAGTCGTTCCAATAGGGGTTTTATAAGCCGTTCTATAAGCCCATAAGGCGTCTTTAAGTTTTCCAGACCAGTCTTTTCTGGATATTGATACGGTTTTCTCTAGGATCTGCTTAATCTCCCTATTCGATACTTCTACTTGGCCACTGGTTTGCGGGTGATATGGTGTTGCTACTCTATGTTTTACTCCGTATTTGCTTAGAAGCTTGTCAAATATCTTAGATATAAAATGCGATCCTCCATCACTTATGACTAACCTCGGGGTTCCAAACCTAGGAAAAATAATATTCTTAAACAGTTTGATAACTACCTTGGTATCGTTTGTGGGTGATGCAACAACTTCTATCCACTTTGAGACATAATCGACAGCTACTAGGATATACTTGTTACCCATTGAGGAAGGAAAAGGTCCCATGAAATCTATACCCCAGACATCAAATATTTCCACTTCTTGGATGTTACTTAAAGGCATTTCATCACGTCTTGAGATGTTCCCAGTGCGTTGGCATCGGTCACATTTTGTAATGTAATTGTGGACATTGCGCCATACAGTAGGCCAATAAAAACCTGCTTGAAATATTTTGGCGCATGTTTTAGATGTGCTTTCATGTCCACCATAAGGTGAAGCATGACAATGTTTAATGACGTTGCCTACTTCTTCTTCCGGCACACATCGTCTGAATATATTATCTATTCCTCTTTTGAATAGGAGGGGTTCATCCCAAAAGAAGTGTTTAACATCTCTAAAAAACTTCTTCTTCTGTTGGTAGCTTAAGTCAGGGGGTATGATATCAGCGGCCAGATAATTCACAATATCTGCGTACCATGGTATGTTGTTCATGGTTAAGATTTCCTCATAGGTCTCTTCTTCAGTTGAGTTTATCCCAGCTATTAATATTTCATAAGTAGAGTGATCGTCTATAGGTATAAGTTCAGGTTTAAGGTGTTCTAACCTAGAGAGATGATCAGCTACTAAGTTTTCAGCTCCTTTTTTATCCTTAATATCCAAGTCAAATTCTTGGAGTAAAAGTACCCATCTGAGCAATCTAGGCTTAGCATCTTTCTTACTTAACAAGTACCGGATTGCTGCATGATCTGTGTATACTATTATTTTTGCTCCCACCAAATAAGATCGAAATTTATCAATAGCAAAAACTACGGCTAGCAATTCCTTTTCTGTGGTTGTATAATTTAGCTGGGCAGCGTCTAGTGTTCTACTAGCGTAGTAAATTGCATGCAATTTCTTGTCTTTTCTTTGCCCTAGTACAGCTCCTACAGCGAAATCACTAGCATCGCACATGATTTCGAAGGGTTGTGTCCAATCAGGTGGTCTTATGATAGGTGCTGAAATAAGAGCTTGCTTTAAAACTTCAAAGGCCTCAAGACATTTTTAGTCGAATTCAAACTTGACGTCCTTCATCAATAAGTTAGTTAAAGGTTTTGTTATTCCGGAAAAATTCTTGATGAAACGTCGGTAGAACCCGACATGCCCTAGAAAAATTCTTACTTCCCTAACGGTCTTAGGTGAGTTTAGGTTTTCTATAACTTCTATCTTGGCCTTATCAACTTCTATACCTCTTTCAGAAATAATGTGTCCCAAGACTATCCCTTCATTTACCATAAAGTGGCACTTTTCCCAATTCAACACAAGGTTTACTTCCACACATCTTTTTAAGATTTTCTCTAAGTTTGAGAGGCAGTTTTTGAAATCAAACCCACATACTGAAAAATCGTCCATAAATACTTCCATAATTCCATCTAGGTAGTCTGCGAAAATTGACATCATACAACGTTGGAAAGTGGCAGGTGCATTACAGAGTCCAAAGGGCATTCGTCTATAAGCGAATGTTCCATAAGGGCAAGTAAATGTGGTTTTTTCTTGGTCCTCTGGGTGAATAGGGATTTGGAAAAACCCCGAATACCCATCAAGATAGCAGAAACATGAGTGTCTTGCTAGACGTTCAAGCATCTGATCTATAAATGGGAGAGGGAAATGGTCTTTTCTCGTTGCCTTATTCAACTTTCTGTAATCTATACACATACGCCATCCTCCTTCTGTTCGTTTTGCCACATGCTCACCTTTCTCATTTTTCAGAACAGTGATACCTCCTTTCTTGGGTACCACATGGACTGGGCTTACCCATTCACTATCCGAAATTTGGTATATGATACCAGCTTCTAATAACTTAAGAACTTCTTTCTTGACTACATCACTCATGATAGGGTTTATTCTTCTTTGATGTTCTCTTGAGGGTTTTGAATCTTCTTCTAGCATAATCCGATGCATGCATACGGATGGGCTTATACCTTTTAAATCTGAAACTTTATACCCTAAAGCTGAGGGATATTTTCGCAAGGTATCTAAGAGTTGATTTGTTTCTATTTGGTTTAGAGAGGCGCTAATTATAATAGGTCTATTCATCTCCTCATCCAAAAACTCATATCTTAGATTCTTGGGTAGTTCCTTAAGTTCTATAGTGGGTTTCTCAGTACGCGGCATAAGGTCAGGGGTAAGAGCTAAGCATTCGAAAAGGTTGTCGTCAATGTACGGTTCGATACTCTTAAATCCGTCATCCTCTAAAATAGGGGTTGATGGTAATTTTATTAAAGATTCGTTTTGTTTGAGCTCATTTACACATTCGTCAATGACGTCGATGGCATAACACGTATCTCCTATCACTGGTGCCATTAGAAACTTTGATAAAATGAACTCAATCTTTTCATCTCCTACCTCGAAAGTCAGTTTCCCTTTCTTAACATCTATTATAGCTCCGGCGGTCGATAGGAATGGTCTTCCTAAGAGGATTGGGATGTCTTCATCTTCTTTAATATCCATTACGACGAAGTCGGTCGGAATGTACAACTGACCAATCTTGACAGGTATGTCTTCTAAAATACCCATGGGATATTTGACAGATCTATCAGCTAGTTGTAAGGACATCTTAGTAGGTTGAAGTTCTCCTAATTTTAGCCTCTTACAAACGGCCAGAGGCATCAGACTTACGCTTGCTCCTAAGTCTAAAAATTCTTTGTCTATCATATGGTTACCTAGGATGCAAGGGATAGAAAAACTTCCAGGGTCTTTATCTTTCTTGGCGAGTTTATTTTCGGATATAGAATGACATTCTAAAGGCTTGGGATCATCGAGTCGCCGTTTATTGGTCAAAATATCTTTCAAGAACTTAGCATATGATGGTATCTGGGTTATAGCTTCAGTAAAAGGAATCTCTACATGGAGTTTCTCTATTACCTTAATAAACTTTTGGTACTGGTTTTCTACTTTGGTGTTTTTCAGCCTCTGTGGGAACGGAATAGGTGGTTTATAAGGTTGTTGAGTGTTATTCCCTGGTTCTGGTTTTGATTGCTTTTCTGGTTTCTCTGGTTCCTCTACCTGGTCTTTAGGTGTAGCATCTTCCATAGGTTTTTCTGATGTGCTTAAGTTAGGATTTCTAGGCCCTTCATAAGCAGTTCCACTTCTTAAGGTGATAGAATTTGCTTGGCCTTTTGGATTTGGTTGAGTTTGTCCAGGAAATTGTCCTCCAGGTGCAACTTGTACAGAGGTGTTTTGTGCTACTTGGGAAATCTGAGTCTCAAGCATTTTGGTGTGGGATATTATCTGGTCAAACTTGGTTGCCAGTTGAGTAACTAGTTCGTTCGTGTGAATGTGTTGGTTCATAAACTCCTTATTTTGCTGAGTTTGAGTCTGAATAAAGGTGTCTATGGTTTCTTTAAGGTTTGGTCTTGGGGGCACTATTTGCATAGGTTGGTTTTGTTTGTGCGTTTGGAATCCTTGAGGTCTCGAAGGTCCGGGATTTTGGATAGGGTTATTGTTTTTGTAAGAGAAATTCGGGTGGTTCCTCCATCCAGGATTGTAGGTATTCGAGAAAGGGTTCCCTTGGGTATAGTTAACTTGGTCCGAGCTAGATTCGTTCAAAAGGTTACAGTCAACGGTTTGATGTCCTTGAGTTCCACAGAGTTCGCATTCCGATTGGATTGCTGCTACTGTGGTTGGGTTTTGAGACATGTTCTCGACTCTCAAAGCTAGGGCGTCCATCTTGGCATTAATCATGTCCATGCAACTTACTTCATGCTTTCCTCCATGGCTCTCCTTTTTCTCTACTGTCGCTCGTTCTAATCCCCACTGGGCGTGGTTTTGGGCCATGTCCTCTATTAGGGCACAAGCGTCAGGGTAAGGTTTGTTCATCAACGCTCCGCCAGCGGCAGCGTCTATGGACATCTTTGTGTTGTAATGGAGTCCATTATAGAAGGTATGTATGATTAACCATTGCTCCAGGCCATGGTGCGGACAAGCTCTTAAAAGTTCTTTATATCTCTCCCAGGCATCAAAAAGTGATTCGCCTTGGTTTTGGGTGAAACAAGTGATCAGGTTCCTAAGAACAGCGGTCTTGCTTGGTGGAAAATATCTCACAAGAAAAGCTCTCCTAAGGTCTTCCCAAGTTGTTATTGAGTTAGTTGGAAGGGCGTCTAACCAGTCGTGAGCTTTACCTCTAAGGGAAAAAGGAAACAGTCTTAAACGGATAGCTTCGGGTGTGGCTCCATTTGCCTTAAGGGTGTCAGCTAACTGGATAAATACCTTTAAATGTTGATTCGGGTTCTGGGTAGCGAGACCAGCGAATTGGTTTTGTTGTACTAATTGTAATAATGAGGGCTTTAGTTCAAAGTTGTTGGTAGTTATAGCAGGGTTTACTATACTAGAACTAGGTTCCTCGTTAGATGGTTGGGCGAATTCCTTGAGCGGTCTTTGGTTACGATCTTCTGCCATAGCTCTTCTTATCTTGCGTATAAAAAGACGGGCACAAGCGTAATGTTCAGGTTCTACTAAAGGATCTATTAGGTTACCGGTGCTACGATTTCTACGCATCTACCGGCTAGAATAGCCTTAGTCTAAACGGGATAACAATAGGGTACGAAATTTGACGAAGTTGGTCCCCGGCAACGGCGCCAAAAACTTGATGGGTTTAATCTGTAACGTATAGCCTAAATATAGTACTGCAAGTGTACAGCCTATCGAAGTAATATATAAGATTATCGAACCACAGAGACCAATTGTCAATCTATCAACTCTATTGCTAAGGTGCTTATCTAAGGCGAACAAGAATATTGATGTGAGTGCAGTGCACAAAGTAAATGAGCGAGGTAAATAACAGTTTAAAAGACAGGTTGGAATGTAAATCATGTAATCAGATATTGGTCCGGTCATGCGTAGATGAAACTACTTATGGGGCAGTATTTTCTATTGATAGCAAAGAATCAATTTAACGGGAACTTGTAGCTTTTGACTACTAAGAACCGAGTTTACTCTTTAAATTAAATTCCTTTATTGTCACATATAAAGGGTGCCTTCCGCGTTAAAGAGGTAAACCTATTTTTAAGAAATTGATAGTTTTGACTTAACAGAAAAGTAATTTTACTTGGAAAGATTAACTTAAAGAGACTTTTGGCTTTTGACCAAGAGTCAGATTTCAAACCTACAAACGCGTCCGAAAATAGTTTCAAAATCGTTTTCTAAAAAGGTCAATGATTCCTATTTAACCAATCAACGGCTTTCACTCTTTTTGTTTGGTTAAATAATAATCAAGTTGTATCATTAGTTTGGACGACTTTCGATCTTACCCAATAAACATTTAAACATAATTGACTTAAGTTAAAAGCAAAACATCCCCAGAGTATTTTCACTAGCATGATAATTAGAACATGACCATGATGACAATCATTACATCCAAACCTTTATAGTTTAGCCAGACATAATCAGTGCGAGTCTATAAAACGTGTAGACTATGGTAAGAGCATTTAAAGTCTATAAAACGTGTAGACTATGGTAAGAGCACTTAGAGTCTATAAAACGTGTAGACTATGGTAAGAGCATTTGGAGTCTATAAAACGTGTAGACTATGGTAAGAGCATTTAGAGTCTATAAAACGTGTAGACTATGGTAAGAGCATTTAAAGTAAAGAAATGCAATAAAATAGAACCTTGCTCCAGTCAGAGACTTGAATCTGATACAAATCTACGGAATGGTAAGGCTGGTATGATGAACTTCAACCAAAGTGCTCCAAGACTCGATTACAACTCAATCTACACCGCAATAACTCCCCGATGTGAAGAGATTATTACTTTACAGAAACTGATAGTATATGGCTTAAGATTGTACTAAGCTTGGATGAAACTAAAGAATGAAAATCGAAAACTATTTATAAAGGATCCTTGAGATGCGTAAAGACCAGCATGCCCCTTAACTTCTTTTGAGCGGGAAGCTTTTTGTGAAGGCCGCGGGCGCGGTGGCTGGAACTGCCACATCATGGGAACGTGGCAGTTGGTCTCTGGGTGAAAGTGGGCCACGTCATCGCGTTCCCTGTAGCCAGCGCGGCGCTGAACGCCATAAGTGCAGAATATCTTAAAAAACCCTAATTTCTTGGCGTTTTGGCTCGTTTCTTCACAGAAGGCTCTGAAATGACAAGAATCCTGAAAACAAAGGAAAAAGGAACATAATACGAGAAAATGATAATAAAAACTAAGGAAAACATGTGATATTTGAGTCAGAAACATAGTGCGATTTAGTGCGATCAGATATTATTTTGATGAACAATATCCCCCTGTTGATGAGAAGTATAAGTTATTTGAAGAGCGTTTGAAAGCTATGGAGATCCATAAGGTGTCTGGCTTGGACTTGGAAGAATTGGGTTTGGTCTCAGGAGTCGTCATTCCACCCAAGTTCAAAACTCCTACCTTTGCTAAATATGACGGTGTTTCTTGCCCGAAGCTGCATTTGAGGTCATATGTTTGGAAAATCTAACGACGCACTACTGACAAGAAATTGTGGGTTCATTTCTTCCAAGAGAGCATGTCTGAGACACATTTGGAATGGTTCTATCAACTAGAAGGGACCAATATTCATACCTGGGAAGATTTGGCTTCCGCTTTCTACAAGCAGTACCAATATAATGATAATCCTACACTAACTCGTATGAAATTGCAGAGTATGTCCATGGGCTCTAATGAAAGCTTCAAAGAGTACGCCCAGAAATTAAGATATCTCTAAGGTAGGGTTCAACCTCCTTTAGTTGACAGGGAATTGGTTGACATGTTCATGAACACACTGGCAGGTTCTTTCTATAATCACCTACTTGGAAATTCTTTAGTCGGTTTCCCTGAACTAATATTGACAGGGGAACATGTTGAGAATGGAATCAGAAATGGTATAATCCAGCTGCCTACCTCTTCCGATACTCAGAAGAAGTCATACAATAGGAAGAAAGAGTCCAATGTTGTGTACGGCCAGAAGGGTCATAATAAGAGAGACCACAACCAATTTGTGGGGGGCAGTACTGATCTCTAATCTTGCACCAGTGCAACAAAGACAACAGGGTAATCAGCATAAGCAGGATACACCCATAAGACAATTTACCAAAATCAACATGTCACTGGCTCAAGCGTTGCAACATATGTTAAAGGCAGGGTTGATTATGTTGAAGGATCCTCCTAGGAACCCCAATACTTTCGCTCTTAGCTATCATCCTAATGTAAGGTGTGCATACCACTCTAATAGTCCTGGACATGATACAAATGGTTGTTGGGCGTTGAAGAACAAGATTCAAGATATGCTTGATGCTAAGGAGATTTAGGTTGACCCTCCTGAGACTCCTAATGTAATCACTGCTCTTATGCTAAATCATGACTATAATTGAGAGCGTCTAATTCATTTGAATTTTCTGTTGTAATTTCTTTTGTTTGTTCGAACTTATCTTTATGTCAAACTTTTTTCCATTAATGTATTGCATATGTCTGTCTTGAATTAATCCATTCATTTTCACTATATTTAAACTGTGCTTTTTACTTCCTTTTTGTGATATTTTAATCTCATTAAAAGTTATAAGCCTTTAGAGGGAGGATGATGAAAACAATACCATAATCTTATACAGTGTGCTTTTGAACAGACCTTGATGACGATGTACATGCGTTGCTTCGATTCCTAAATAGTGGAGATATAAGGAAGTTAATACCTAGTCAATCCCTTTGAGCCTAAGAAGTAGGAGTTTTATTTTTCACACAAATTGAAACCCTTAATCATAACCTAGGGCAGGGTAGTTTCTCAGTTAATTCTAATGTGCATTTAATCACAAGCTTTTCCTTCGTACACAATAGGTAGTATCAAAGACATCCTTACAAATCAAAAGTCAGTGATTATTCCCCGTAATCATTAAGTCGGGCAGTCATTATCTTTCAAAAGAAAAGCCCGCTAAGTCGAACCTATGAAGGATACTTAGGAAAAAAACTGGGGCATCTCGCTGACTGTAATCTCAAACAAAATAGTTCAGGCAAAAGTTAGGGATGATAAAGACAAAAAGAGGTTGCTATAAATCCTCAACAAAAGAAAGATGTTACAAGAAAAAATGACTGCCTTATCAAATAAAATTTTGGTTTCTGAACCATCACTAAGTATCAGTGCTATAATTCCAAACTCTATTGGAACCTAAATGCATAGTTAACTGAGTATAAGACTGAAGGACATCATGGAGAACGAATTGGGTACAAATAAACTTTGAGCCTTTATCCTTTGTTTTTTAAACCGTGAACCAGGCCACGTTACAATCCTTCAAAGTCCTAACTGAAGCATAGGTTAGTTCGAAAACATACTGTTACAAAAAGGTATCCTGACTCCTGTAAGGATTACTATAAATCCTGAGTTGATATCACATTCTTACAAATTTTGTTTTACTAAAAAAATAATTTTTTAAACTTCAAGACAGACATAAGCTTTGCATTGTAATACCACTGTTTGCATATGACTAAGTGTTTGACAACAGAGAAATTTGCATGACGAATATTCGATGAATGAAAATCCTTCCAATGGACGGAATTACTTCAGAGGATGGGTCAAAGAGAAAAATAGTTCCAGTAAAAGGCCTTTCATGGACACAATCAGTTATAAATCAAGAGGCATGACATGTTATTGTCCTACTCATATGTGGCAGTCAAGTCAAGATTCAAAGAATCTCTTAAAAGTGCTGAATAGCCAGGGGAAGATCTCCATTTGAAACACTTGAGGCATCTTACATTGATCATGAGTTTCAGCAAAATCCACTATGAAAATTGAATCTTCGGTATCACCAAATGACTTGTCTATGTCAGTAGTATCAGATGGAGTCATTCTGCCGTGACAGTTCTTAGAAAAATACGGAGGAATGTCAAGACTATCAGAAACCTGGTAATAAATGGTTGATAAATAACTTCAAACATCGAGTGCACTTGACTAATCCTGGGGGAAAATGGACTCTCGAATACAAAGGGCCACGTATGATCAAAAACTATTTACTGGCAGTGCTACAACACTTACTACCATGGACAGTGAAAATTCCTGCGTCTTGTGAACACGGACATAGTAAAAAATACTACGCATGAAAAAGAGACCCACTAGGTTGATTGGCCTAGGAAAAAATAAGGGCATCCTGTTGTACCCCAAAATTTTCCCTCTCATGTTTTCCAAGGTTTTCTCTTATATGGGTTGTTCCAAACACTTGCCTGGAGAAAATGAATTTTTTTGAATGCTAGCAAAGTGTCTTTCGATTGGCATATGAGTAATGTCCATCGATTGGCATATCAGAGCAGTGTCCTTCAATTGGCATGTCAACAAGATTTGATTGGACATTTAAAAACCTTCGATCAAGATCAGTTCGCAAGGGGAATAAGGCCAAGACTTCTTCAGATTACCATGTCTTCTATGTTCAAGGTCAAATGGGACAATGAGGCTCCCCAGATTACCATTGAGAGGTTGGACGAACCCGCACATTATTGTGACATCAAGACTGAAGAGATAGCAGATAAACTCTGGTTCCATGAGGTGAAAAGGTATATTGAGGCTCAAGAGTACCCCGAGGGTGCATCTGTTAATGATAAGAAGTTCTTGAGGAGGTTCGCTGCGAAGTTCTTCATCAGCAATGGTGTCCTTTACAAGTGTAACCATGATTCAACTTTACTGCGGTGTGTGGATAAAAGCGAGGCAGAAAGGATCATGGCAGAGTTACATGAAGATACCTTCGGAACCAATTCCAGTGAACATACCATGGCAAAGAAAATCCTACAGGCAGGATATTATTGGTTTACTATGGAAGTTGATTGTTATCAGCACTCTCGGACCTGTCACAAGTGCCAAGTCTATGCTGATAAGGTGCATGTACCTCCAGTTCCTCTGAACGTCTTGATAGCTCCTTGGCCCTTTGCAATGTGGGGCATCCGTATGATCGGCGAGATCAGACCTACCGCGTCTAACGGGCATCGTTTCATTCTGGTAGCTATTGATTATTTCACAAAGTGGGTTGAGGCAGCTTCCTTTGCTATAGTAACCAAGAACGTCGTGGCGCAGTTCATCCGACACAATCTGATTTGTCGGTACGGTGTACCAGAGAGGATCATTACAAACAATGGTACAAACCTCAACAACACGATGATCACCGAGCTCTGCAAACAGTTTAAGATACATCATCACAACTCTTCTCCTTACCGGCCGAAGATGAATGGGGTTGTTGAAGCGACTAATATGTATATCAAGAAAATTGTGCAGAAGATAACAGTGACATACAAAGACTGGCATGAGATGTTACCATTCTCTCTTCATGGGTACCGTACCTCAGCACAGATGTCAACAGGGGAAACACCCTACTCTTTGGTGTATGGCATGGAGGCAGTCTTACCCATTGAGGTCCAGATACCCTCTCTCCAGATTATGAAGGATGCGGGTTTAAGCAAAGACGATTGGATCCAGACCCGGCTTGATCAGCTGAACTTAATCGATGAAAAGAGACTTACTGCTATTTGTCATGGTCAGACGTATCAAAAGCGGATGATCAAGGCATTTAACAATAAAGTTAGACGACAAGAGTATCAAGTAGGGGATCTGGTGATCAAACGCATCATATTACCGCAAGGTGATCCCAGGGGCAAATGGACCCCTACGTACGAAGGGTCATTTGTGGTTAAGAACATTTTCTCGGGAGGAGCTATGATTCTAACCACCATGGATGGTGACGACCTTCCTCACCCCGTCAATGCAGACATAGTGAAAAAATACTACGCATGATCAAAGACCCGCTAGGTCGACTGGCCTAGGCAAAAATAAGGGCTTCTCGGTTGACCAAAAGGGTTCAGGAAAAAATAAGGGATGAAAATGAACAAACTGTACACCCGGTAAGTCGAAAACTTGAAAAGGCGGCTTGGGCAAAAAAGGGTATCCCGGTGGACTGAAAACCCGAAAGGGCGGTCCAGACAAAAATTAGGGATTAAAGCGTAATACTATGTCTCATTGGATCATCTTGCAACCAGACTTCGGTATCGACTATCAAGCTCGGACGGCGCCAATCAATCTGATCTACCTTCAACCAAGTAGCAAAGTGATGAGACTCTCGAAGATATAAAGGCAATAGAAGAGTTGGAACCCAGTGGGGTTGTTCACATAGCTGTTTTTCTTTGTTTTTCACAAATTGTATAATTTCTATCTTTCGGCGGCGTTCTCTTACTAGGACGTCAGCCTCTTGTACAAAACGCCTATTACAGGCCAACTTCAAAATCAATACAATTCATTTTACAATAAATTTCAAAATTGATTTTCTTTTCCTGTTTTGTTTTGCAAGAACGTCCAATGATTCATTTTTATATATGCATTTGAAAATAATTGTTGCTCATAAATATTTACATGCGAAACAAAAGACAATTGCTCGTAATTCCAGGAACAGGGGAAAACAATAAATGTATAAACCTTACAGTTGCTCCATTCACCAGGTACAGGGATAGACCCAGCTGAAGAATATGACTAAAAGTGCATACACTCCCCGCAGAGTAAGAGGTATCTAAAGACAGTGGTGTTAATTCTCCCCAAGCAGAATTCATCTATCACCAACAATGGAGGACCATCCCCAGTGGAGTTTATTTCTTCCACAAGCATAAACTCAATCCCCAACAATGTTCGTTATCGCCAGCAACGGTAATCCATCCCCAGCCAAGTTATTCCTCCAAATCAGCAGATCTTCTGACAGAGTATCTCTTCCCCACAGAGTCATTCTCTCACCAGTTTATTATCCAAAAGAGTTATTCTCCCACCAATTTATTCTCAAATCATCTTCGATCGTTATCCCCAGCGAGAACGAAGAACTCAACTCTTTATATTCTCCAGCAGCAGTCCGGGATTTATTTTCCCCAGTTAAAGAATATCATAAAAACATTGCATATCCATACATTATGACATATGCATAAGCATCATACAACACAATCTCATTTATTTTGAGAGCATCATTGCTCAATACATTTCATACATCATGACATTACATACGACTAACTCTTTACCTTTCAGGGAAAGGTACAATCAAAATTCTCACAAGTTTTCTCTGGTTCAGTCAAATCAATGCTAAAGATTTATATTCCAGTTCAAGCTATGAAACCCGAATCCGACCGGATAGTATCTTGATTTCCCCATCATATTGTGAAGCCCGGAGAATGACCGGATAACAGTATCAAACACCGCGAAGCCTGGAATCGACCAGATAGTGGTTTATCTTAAATTTAAGCTATGAAGTCGACCGGATAATAGTTTAATCCCCAGCAAGTTATTGTGAAGCCTGGATTACGGCCAGATAGCAATGCAAGTTACTGTGAAGCCTGGATTACGACCAGATAGCAGTACAAAACACCATGAAGCCTGGAAGTGACCAGATAGTGGTATGTCATGAACACAAGCCGTGAAGCCCGGAAATCGACTGCATAACAGCTAGCAAGTTATTGTGAAGCCTGGAGCATGACCAGATAGAAATACAAGACACCATGAAGCCTGGACTCGACCAGATAATGGTATAAGACATTGTGAAGCCTGGACTACGACCAGATAGAAACCAAGAATACTACGAAGCCTGGAGTCGACAAGATAGTGGTATATCTATAATGCAAGTTATGAAGCCCAGATTCGACCGGATAATATCTTGATTTCTCCAAACGCCATGAAGCCTGGACTCGACCGGATAATGGTATAATACATCATGAAGCCTGGATTACGACTAGATAGCGATAAAAGACACTGAAGCCTGGATTACGACCAGATAATAGTAAGGGACACTGCGAAGCTTGGATTTCGACCAAATAGCAGTCTAACCGACCAATTACTATGAAGCCCAAAAATCGACTAGATATTAGTAGGCCTAAAAATCAAATGGAAGCCCGGATGCGACTGGATAACCACTTGATTTCTTCTAAAGCCTGGAATATGATCAGATAAGAAGTAAGGTATTGTGAAGCCCGAAGATTGACCAGATAGCAATACAAGATACCATGAAGCCTGGACTCGACCAAATAATGGTATAAAACACCGTGAAGCTTGGATCACGACCAGATAGCGGCAAAATACACTGAAGCCTGGGATACAACCAGATAACATTATAAGACATTGCGAGTCTTAGATTTCGACCAAATAGTAGTTCACCTAGCCAATTACTAAGAAGCCCGGAATCAACCGGATATTAGTATTGCCTTAAATTCAAATTGAAGCCTGGATGCGACCGGATAACAACTTGATTCCTTCTGAAGCCTAGAGCACGACCAGATAAGAAGTGAGTAATTGCGAAGCCTGGAGAATGACCAGATAGCAATTTAATCTCATCTCCCCAATAAGTCGCTGTGAAGCCTAGAGCACGACCAGATAGCAGTCGGTCTTATTTTCCTTAGCAAATCTCTGTGAAGCCTGGAGAACGACCAGATAGTAGTTCATTTGCACCTCCTCGACTAAGAGATAATTCCCCAGTAGAATAACGGATGACTGAAGCTCCTAAAAAATTCTACTTTTACCAAGATAGAGACTAGCACTCCCCAGCTTAGTCCTCCTCGACAACAAGTATACGAGCTCTCGTAAAGGAATCTCTTATGCGATCGACACGTCTCCTGATGGCAACTTTAAGCCCATCGTCCGACACCAACCTCCAAATGGCATCTATAAGCCCATTCCTGACATTGCAAGACGGATACCACTTCATGTGAGTGCAAATTTCTGGGTACTCTAGTGTTCAATCATCTTCCACCCTCGGATCACGAAAGGCAGACAAGCCAATCTACATCCTCAGGTTTAAGAAGATTGAACAGGGGAAACTGTTGTACCCCAAAATTTTCCCTCCCATATTTCTCAATACATTTCAAGTGAGGTCCTCAAATTGCTCAAGGAAGTCCAAGGGTTGACCAGACAAACTCTCTCCTAAGGCAGTCTACCCCAAATTAGGGTTTCAGTTTGCATCAAGATGTTTGAATCAAAAGGGTCCCAAATGCTCACTATTATCCTAATATGTTCTCAAGATCATCCATGTCAAGTTTCAAGCCTTGTAGAAGAAGTTTGCTCAGTCAACTATCCAAATGCTTGAAAATCGACTATGCTAGGGCAAAAGTCAATTGTGGCCCACATACAGTCAAACTTCAAGATTCTTGGTCGAAACCCTCATTTTGAAGTGTTATTCATCATTTTATCAAGGTTTGATAATGACTCCTCAAGGATTGCTCACAATTCATCAAAACCCAAAAGTTGCTAAATTAGGGTTTTATAGGAAAAGTCAACTCAACTTTGACCAAGCATAACTTTCTCATACTTTATCAATAATGGACCATCCAAAACTCATTTTAAAGAGGATGCAATGCCCTACAATTCATCTTCATCTCCCAAGTTCAAAATATGTACTCACAAGAAGATATGAATTTGGACATTATAGGTCACTTTGAAAAGTCAACAAAAACACCTTTTTTGTCAAAGCTTCATACATGAACATGGAAGACTCAATTGAGATGAGACCAAAAGGGTTTCTTAGAGAACATCTTGATCTTTCTAAAAAGTCCAAGTACACATCTCTAGGGTCAAAATTGAGGAAGTTATGCATTGGCAAAAATTGACCCTTTTTGCAAAATTGCCAAAAGCCTCAAGTCCTCCCTCATCTGTTAAAGCTGAATCTCACCAACTTGAAAGAAGCGCCGAAGAACCCCAATACTTCTTCTCCTTATTATCACTCGAATGCAAAATGTGCGTACCACTCTGACAGTGTAGGGCATGATACCAACAAATGTTGGGCTCTTAAGAACAAGATACAAGACTTGATAGACGCCAAGGAGGTAGACTTCGATGTGCCCAAAAAGCCGAATGTGATTTCTGCCCCAATGTCGAAGCACGGTCATAATGTTCATGCCGTTATGGAAGACCTTCATGTTACCAATGTTGCTGACCTTTTGACTCTGTTACCAGTGATTAAAGAGAATTTGATGAGAGCCGGGATATTCCCAGGCTGTGGAAAAGACTGTTACTTTTGTTCAAACTTACAAGATGACTACCCACTGTTGAAATCAGGCATCCAACGCCTGATGGATACCCAAGAGGTCCTCTTTCAAAAGACTCATGTTGATGCTATCACCCATGTTACTCCTGCTCCCTTTGATACTCCGACCAATGACATTGCTATAATAACCATCTTCGACGATCTTTCCAAGACCTGCAAAAGGCCTATTAAGATCACGCCTGATCCTAAGTTTGTGCCGTTAAAAATCACCATGTCGGGGCCGGTCCCGTATAAATCTAACAAGACGATACCATGGAACTACGGAGGAGAAATATTCTACCATGGTGTCAAACAGATTGAATCATTCCAAGAGAATTCTGATGATGAAACCCTTGACATATGGAATATTGCGGGAACGAGCAAGATAACTCGCAGCGGAAGGATATTCTCTCCAGAGATTGCTCCTCCACGGGCAGTCTTCGGACCCTCGAGAGTTTCTGTGCCTGTTAAGCCATATGTGCAAATCCTGGTAATTGAAGAACTTGATGCTCCTGAAGTTAGACCCTCTGATGTTACTGCCAAAGGTAAGGGGATACTAGAAGCGCCTGTCAGGATAAAGGCTCAGACTATGGTAATCCCCAAAACCACCCAGAAAGAGATGGAAGAAATCTTAAAAATAATCAAGAAGAGTGACTACGATGTCGTGGAACAGCTAGGGCAGACCCCTTCCAAAATCTCCATGTTAGCTCTCCTACTCTGCTCTGAGGCCCATGCTAAGGCCTTAATCAAATTTCTAAAGACGGCACACGTGCCTCAAGAAACTTCCGCTGACCAGTTTCAAGAGTGCGTGGCTAGCCTTACTGTTGATAACGACCTTGTTTTTTCTGATGCTGATTTGACCCCTAAGGGAAGGAAGCACAACGATGCACTTCACGTCTCGGTGGAGTACAGGGGAATCACACTCACCCATGTTCTGGTTGACATCGATTCATCTTTAAATGTGCTACCAAAGAAGGCATTAGACAGATTGGACTGTGAAGGTATGACCCTAAAACCCAGTAACATCATTGTTAGGGCCTTCGACGGTTCCAAGAGGATGGTCCATGGAGAAGTGGACGTCTCAATCAAAGTGGGCACAGAAGTTTTCAACTCTACTTTTTATGTGATGGACATCCGTCCTTCATATTCTTGCTTGTTGGGAAGGCCGTGGATCCACAATGTTGGGGCAGTCACTTCCTCTCTGCACCAAATGCTAAAGTATCCAATTCAGGGAAAGATCATAAAGGTCCACGGTGAGGAATATTACATGATAAGTCACCTCAACTCCTTCCGCTATGTGGAGTTGGATGGCGAGTTCATAGAAACGCCTTTCCAACATTTTGAAGAGGTTTCTCCCGAAGTCGCATTTGCAAAGACAATGAATGATATGCCTATCATTTCCAAGCCTGTGTCTCGGATGGCATGCCTCAAGGATGCGGAGGCTGTAATGAAAGAAGGAAGGAGTACAGTGTGGGGGCAATTGCCTGAGTTTTCTCACAAGACAGACAAGTTCGGACTAGGTTTTACTGCTGCTGGCCAGAAAGCTGTGCGTCGCTCCAGGGCTGGACGACCACCCGTAAAAATCACTCACCATGGAATTAATTCCTTAGAAGATGTTGATGAAGAAGACAACTTTGAATATTGGATCTTTCCAACCGTCGAAGGAGGATTAAGCAATTGGGAAGCGAAAGACTTTGTTCCCATCACTTTCAACAACCAGTAATTTATCTTTGAACAATTTCCTATTTTGGTCTGTAATAATCAAACATTTCGTACACTATTTTCACCTTATGCCTTACCCGGGGCATATAGGTCCATTTGTAAGGGCTTGATTTCTTCATTATCCATTTGCAAGGGTTGACCAGACAAACTCTCTCCTAAGGCAGTCTACCCCAAATTAGGGTTTCAGTTTGCATCAAGACGTTTGAATCAAAAGGGTCCCAAATGATCACTATTATCCTAATATGTTCTCAAGATCATCCATGTCAAGTTTCAAGCCTTGCAGAAGAAGTTTGCTCAGTCAACTATCCAAATGCCTAAAAATCGAATGTGCTATGGCAAAAGTCAAATGTGGCCCACATACAGTCAAACTTCAATATTCTTGGTCAACACCATCATTTTAAAGTGTTATTCATCATTTGATCAAGGTTTGATCATGACTCCTCAAGGATTGCTCACAATTCATCAAAACCCAAAAGTTGCTAAATTAGGGTTTTACAGGAAAAGTCAACTCAACTTTGACCAAGCATAACTTTCTCATACTTTATCAAGAATGGCCCATCCAAAGCTCATTTTGAAGAGGATGCAATTCCCTACAATTCATCTTCAGCTCCTAAGTTCAAAACATGTGCTCACAAGAAGATATGAATTTGGACATTATAGGTCACTTTGAAAATTCAACAAAAACACCTTTTTTGTCAAAGCTTCATACATGAATATGGAAGACTTAATTGAGATGAGACCAAAAGGGTTACTTAGAGGACATCTTGAGCTTTCTAAAAAGTCAAAGAACACATCTCTAGGGTCAAAATTGAGGAAGTTATGCATTGGCAAAGTTGACCCTTTTTGCAAAATTGCAAAAAGCCAAATATGTCTCAAATTGCAATTTTTGTCAAATGGGCCTAACTTTTTGTGCTTGTATTGAGTTGGTAACATGGTCCACGACCCATGAGCCCTTCCACTTGTCATTCTTTTATTTTTATCATTTATCTTGATTTATTTCATTTAAATAAAATAAAATCAATAATAAATAATGAAAATATCAAAAAACATTTAAACCTTGAGATTTTGTGCATGTTTCAGATCCATGAATAGCTAGCAATGAGATCAAATCGTGCAAGGCTTGTTTTTACACAAAAAGATTGGATTTTGGCTTGATTTGGAAAGATTTACATGAGAATCAAATCATGATCAATGATCATTATTGGAGAAGATTTGAAGCAAATTTGTAAACCTAACTCACTCAAGGATACATATAGAACATTGGCAGACAAAAAGAAAAAGGATTGGAGGCGTGAGAAGCTGAGAGAAAACTAGAAAAAATCACCAAAAAGTGCTTAATCAAATTGCAAGTTAGAGAATGATTTACACCATTCCAAGGCTAGCAATCGATTCCCAACCATCTCCTGAAGCTAACCTGATCATAATCAAGCCTTGATTTGCCCAGAATCCCCCTCCACAACCCTCATGATTTGTCAATTTTTTCAAAATCTTATTCATTCATTCTTGCATCTTTATCATGTTTAAATGATATATTTGTAATCCTTATCATGTTTGCAAGCTAATAGTACCGTTTAATTGCATTTTTGGAAGCCATACGTGTGGATGCCATTGTTAGGGTTTCTGAGTTAGTTTTGGGGTTTTGCCATACAGGAAAAATTGAGCCACGATTGAGGTACCATGACCATCGTAAGGTTGAGACGAGTAGATTGGTACCATTACAATTGATTTATCACGCGTGTGTGCAATGTTTGAATGAAACAGGGATATAGCTACAGACTTTGTCCGTAGGTAAAAGTCTGGACTTTTGCCAATGGAAGAAGGAAGAAGAAAGGTGGCGTGGCAGGCAGTGATTCATCCATTTAAATTTCGCGCGTTTTGATATGTTAATTTGCTTTTTCTAATATAATATTTGTTTATTATTCCATATACAAATAAGCACGCTAGTTCAGTTGGTCAGGAGGCATGTGGAAAAGACAAAGGGCCTGGGTTCGATCCACAGGTCCTCATATTTGTTCAATGCAATTTTCTTTTACATCATCAGGTACGCGCGCATGCTTGGAGTCCACCATACGCCATCAGCTTTCAACCATTGGATCTGAAGCAAACCAAATCCAATGCCTGACACATGAAGGTTTACCATAGGCCTAGTCAAACGTGCAACATGGAATCAGAAAAGTAAAACATGGACCAAGGCATATTGGGCTTATTGAGACCCACCTTTTACTTTGATACCAGGCCCATTTCTCTCTTTTCTTTTATATTTCTTTTATTTATTTAATTTTGTTTAAATTATTTTCTAACACAAAAATTAATTCTTTTTTACAAAAAATCATAAAAATCAATTTTCATCAAATTAGAATTTAGGATTTTTTATTTTATTTTATTTAATTAGTTTAATTTAATTTTAGGGCAATTTTAATCTTTTGTAAATAATTTAAAACTAATTAGAAATTAGGGTTTTGTTTGATTTAATTTTTATTTTCTTTTCTTAAAATAACCAAAAATATAAAAATAGGTCAAATTAATTATTTTTCTTAATATTAAATTAATTAGTAATTAGGTTTGTATTTATTTAATTAAAACCTTATTTTCTCAAAATAGTCGAAAATAACAAAAAATGATTTTTCTTTTAATTAGGTCTAGATGGGGTCAAAACCCTAATTTTTCTCGGCCTTAATTTATCGTGCACGTTTATTATTTTTGTAAATATTAATGTAACTACTCATGGGTTGTAATAGTTTAATTAGGATTTTTCGTTTATTTATCATTTTTACGGGTTTTTGGCTATGTAATTAATCCCCCTCCCCGAAGCCTTGTAATAGCGTAGTTTTATTTCTCGCATTTTAATTTTCGCAAATATTAACTGTTAGATGTATGATAATAGGATTGCATGACAAGAATGTATGCTAATTTTAAAATGGTTAGCAAATCCTAAATGTGCAAAGATAATAACTTGAAATCAAATCACTCGCACATGCGCACTCCTAGGGTATACTCTCACTTCGGTTACCTTCGGTAAACGATCATTAAGTATAGGGTGTTTTAGTGATTGCCCTCTTGTCTAAATAAAGATCAAATGTACCATTCGGAAAGGTTGCCTCGAAAATGTTGCCTCGAATATGATCTTAAGACATTAGGGTTATTACTAAGACGTCCTAACATTGCTTTGGTGATCGTATGTCCCTTTCGAGTTGACCCTTACAACTCCAACGACGGTGCTACTTACTCCTTAATAGTAGGATAGCATTGTCTAAAGGAAACGAGAATAGAAACAATCCTTTTTCGAGTAGGTAGATGCTAGTAGGTACTTGTCAAAATCAAACTTTCACACTTACACTTTTTTTTCAAACAAAGTTTTCAAAAACACTTCGTAACACTCTTGAAGACAGAAGCAAGGGTTAAAACAAAGTAAAACAAAACTTTTCAAAACAAACACACACAAGCAATTTTTAAAAGATGAGAAAGTATCTAAGAGCCCGTGGAAAACCACAGATAGAAAGGGTTCTAATACCTTCCCTTTCTATAATCTACCCCCCGTACTCAAAATCTCGAAAAAGGAATTTTTCTGTGCTTTTGTCCGTTCCAGTTGGATAAAATAAAAGTCGGTGGCGACTCTTGCTTACCACAACATTTTGCGAACACAAACGCAAAATGCAAACCAGCATTTTTCTAAAAAACAGTCAGGTTCTGCCACCGTATCACAATAATAAACACACTCGCTGCCTCATAAGCCATACGAAAGTTATCCAAAAATCTCATAGATAGTCCAAATCAAAGAAATCTTCAATAGACGCTCAATGCACTCCCTAAAATTTGCAGAGAACGTGTCCAAGCACTGGACATCTCCATCACCACAGATTCATACGCCACTGTTGGTAAGAAAATGTAAGGAATCAAATTCTATATTTTCTTTACATGTCATAGTCATTCGATTTTCATCCATGATCGAAGGGCTTGGGTGTGATGCCCATGTCTGTATTTGTTTATTTTTATCTCTAACATTTATGTTGCAGATCCAGCATAAATAAGGCCAGTGCGCACAAAATCAAAGGACCTGGTTTTGGCACCCAAGTCATGCTTTTATTTTGCTAACATATCTTTGCAGATTGAGTGCCCTCACAAGTGATCTATCAGGCAGTTTCGACAATGTCCTCTGGGTCAAAAGCCACATCCCTCGTTGGATCAAAGGGTAACACCTTTCTTTGGATTGAATGGAAGCTACTTTCATTGGATTGAAGGATATCCAACCTCTCCTAGATCGAAAGGAAGCATTTCTTTCCATCGAAACATACCATTCTCCCCTGGATCAAAAAAACACCATCATTCTTACCTGAATTAAAAGGCCATGACTCTCCCTGGATCGAAGGATGCCCCCCCTTTATATTTTATTTTTGTTCTTTTTTTTGTTATTTCTTTATTGACTTTATCATTTGAGTCAACTTTAAATCAAAAATCACAAAAAATATTAGGCTAGTGTTTTATTAATCAAATTAATTTTGTAAATTAATTAATTAATTATTTTAGCCTTTTTTTTCTTGAAATTAAAATTAAATAGACTTAAGTTTTATTTTCTTTTATAAATAAAAACAAACACAAAAATATTTATTTTCCTTAGGATTTAGACGTCCCTTTTAATTCGCTTGCGCATTTATTTACTTTCGCATTTTTGTTTCATCTTATTGTAACTGCTTCCCAGTTTGTAATAGTAACTAGGACTTTACTTTTCGCATTTTTATAATGTACCTCTCACAAAGCCATGTAATAGCATAGGATTTACATTCCCGCACTTTACATTTCTGCATTTTAAATTCCTGTATATATATATTAACTGCTAGTAACTAGGATTTTATGACAAGACTAATAACAAAACGTTAGCAAACCTAACACAAAAGGCAGAAATAACTGAACATAACACACATTACACATATACACCTCTAGGGTATCTCACTTTGGTTTCCTTCGGAAATAAAACAGTCATGTCCCTCGAGACAGTGACGCTTTAGCAAAGACACATAAATCAAAAGATCATAGTCCCTCGATGACCCTACAGTTGCCTTTCGGTATATGATCTAGCCCCTAAATAGGAATTGCTAAAGTGTCTCTACATTTTTGCCTTTATGACTGTACATCCCTTTGAATGTCCCTCATACATCTAACGATGGGGATTCTTATTAATCAATGGTAAGATAGAAACATATAAAGGAGGAGGAAAAGAATATTAGACCTTTTGAGTAGGTAGGATGCTCATAGTTGCTCGCTTGCTCACAACAAAAATCATTTTCACACATACACTTTCAATTGAAACATTTTTAAAAGTCAAAGCCCTTTGTACGCATTCTTATAGAGATGAGAATCATTACAAAGGCACTTTTCAAAATCATTTTCAAAAACATCTCCCATAAATAAACACTCCTTTAAACTATTTTCAAAACCAACACTTTGTACGCATTCTTATAGAGACGAGAATCATTACAAAGATGTTTTCAAAATATTTTCAAACCCACACCACGAGCACATATTCAAAAGCAAGTGAACTAGCAAGCAACTAGAGCCTGTAGATAACTACGGATGGAAAGGGTGCTAACACCTTTGTGATACGGTGGCAGAACCGACTGTTTAATACTGGTTTTACGTTTGTGTTCGCAAATATTGTGGTAAGCAAGAATTGGCACCGACTTTTCTTTTATCCAATAAAGGAAAGGGTGAAAAGAACAGAAAAAGACCTTTTTCTAGATTTTGAGTAAGGGGTAGATTATGGAAAGGGAAGGTATTAGCACCCTTTCCATTCGTGGTTTTCCACGAGCTCTCAGGTACTTGCTCATTTTTTGAAAACTGTTTGTGTTTGTGCGTTTTGAAAGATTTTTGTTTGATTTATGGTAACTCTTGTATCAGTCCTCAAGAGTGTGATAAAGAATTTTTGAAAATAGTTTTTTTGAAAAATGTGTAAGTGTGAAAAATTCATATTTGAGCAAGTACTTAAGAACAGTCTACCTACTCGAAAAAGGACGTTCTTTTCTTTTTACCCTTTAGATAGTGTTATCCTACTATTAGTGAGTAGGTAGCCCTATCGGTGGATGTTTAGGGACTATCGAAAGGGACGTTACAGTCACGAAGGCAACTTGTGGAGACTCTTTAGCAATTTTTTTAGGGAATAGATCATTTATCGAGAAGGCAATTGTAGAGTCATCAAGGGACTATGATCTTTTGATTTATGGGTCTTTGCTAAAGCGTTCCTGCCTCATGACTGTTTTATTTCTGAAGGCAACCAAAGTGGGGTACCCTAGAGGTGTATATGTGCAAGTGTGTTATGTTCAATTATTTTTGTCTTTTTGTTAAGTTTGCTAACGTTTAATTTCAGTCTTTTCATACACGCCTAATTACTAGCAGTTATATGTACAGAAAATAAAGTGCGGAAAGTGTAAATCTAAACTATTACATGGCTTTCGGGAAGGGGGATATTTACAATGTACAAAACTTGGGAGAAGGAAAATAAAGAAAGCAGATAAAATCCTATTAATTATTACATCCAGTATGCAGTTACATGAATATAAAGATGCGAAAAATAAATAACGCGCGAAAGGTTGAAAGTTCGTCTAAAACCTAATAAGAAAAATCTTTTTTGTTGTTTTTGATTTAAGAAAAATATATAAATTAATTATCCTAAAGTATACTTAGAAAATTAAATTAAGAAAAATAAACTAAGGCTTTTTTATGGTTTTTTTATTATGAAAAGAAAGTAATTAGACTTAAACTCTAATTCATTTTTAATTAAAGAAAAGGTTAAAGTTTTAATTAATTAATTAATTAAATATTTTCATTATTTAATTAAAAATGTCTAAGCCTAAATTTTTTGTGAGTTTTTTTATTATTATAATTAAAATGATTAAGAGATGAAATAATTAAATAAATCAAATAGAAAAGGAATTGGGCTTGATGACTGAAGTAGAATGGGGGGTGCAATTAAAATTTTGCTAAGCCCGGATTGTGAAGCCCAGGTCCATCCTTGGATCCAGTGTGGGCAGTACTTGATGGTACATGGTGTCTCATGTTCTAGATGTCATGTATTACATGTAATTCCCCTAACCTGCTCTAAGGATATCCGGGAACTCATATACACACATTAGAACATTTAACAATTAATAAAAATAGAGATTTGAATTTGAGATTATACCAAAATGGTGATAGCTTGGATCCGGTGATCTGGGACCTTGCAAGCTTTGAGGATGGTTGGAACAAGTCCCTGGGAACCTCAAGAACAATGTATGATTACTAGTTCAGATCAAAAGTACCTGCAAAGTGGGTTTCGAATTTTTACCGCTTTTGATAATTTTGCAAAAATGGTATAGCTCTCTCTAGGTTGTGTAGGCCTGTTGAAATGCTTGCTAGATGCTTATTTATATAGAGAGGAATGAGGAGACAAGAAAACAAAGTTTTAAACAACCTTAAAGCAAACGTTTCAAAGCCATGAATGAAATTTGTAACTTTGGCCAAAAACAAGGAAACTTGTCCTTTTTTGAATTTGAATGAATGTGGACACCTTTGCACGAAATTTTATGGGCCTAGGTTGTCCAAAACATCAACCCAAAGCTCAAAGCTCATTTCCAATTATTTTATACATTTTATTTTATATTTATTTGAAATAAATTAAAAAAAATATGAATAAAATAGTTATAAAATGCAAGGCATGGCAAGAATAATTTTAGAGGTCCTCTATAAACTTAGGAAGATGCTTGAAGTCCAAGAAATTGAGCCCTTGTCTTAAAACTTCAAATTTCTCAATGCATAATTCTTGAACATTCCCAAATTTTTCCAACTTGGGTAAGCCATAAATTGCTCAATTTTTATGTCATGGTGATCTTTGACTTTTTGGAAAGCCCAAGATGTCTACTTAAATCCCTCTTTTGATCAATTTTGCATTTGAAGATTTTATCTTGATGTAAAAGGTCTTGGAAAAAGTGGCTTTTGTTGACTTTATGAAAATGACATGTAATGTATGAGCTTGTATCTTTCAAATGGTGCATTTCTTGGACTTGAGGGCTGAATAGAAGTTGTAGGGAATAAGCTTATCTTAAATATGAGCTTTGGTTGGGGGAAAATGGATGAAGTATGTGAAATTTATGCTTGGTCAAAGTTCAGTTGACTTTTCCTATATAAACCCTACTTTAGCAATTTTGACTTTTGATGAATTAGGGGCATTTCTTGAGGAATCATGATCAACCTTTGATAAAATGATGGATATTACTTCAAAATGTTGAGGTTGACCAAAAACCTTGAAGTTTGACTGTATATAGGCCACAATTGACTTTTGACTTAGTACAATTGATTTTTAAGCATTTGAGTAATTGACTTAGCAAACTTGTAGTGCAAGGTATGAAATTTGTCATGGATAATCTTGAAGACATATTAAGACCATGGAATAAATTTGAGACCTTTGGAGCTCACACCTCCTAGTTGGAAGGCCAATGCTTAGGAGGAGAATTTGTCGGATCAGTTCTTGGTCAACCTTGAGCAATTAAGGACCTCTAGGATTATGTCTTATGTGAAAATGGGAGGGAAAATTTTGGGGTACAACAGCTGCCCCTGTTCAATCTTCTTAAACCTGAGAATTTAGATTGGCTTGTCTGCCTTCCGTGATCTGAAGGTGGAAGATGATTGAACACTAGAGTGCCCAGAAATTTGGACTCGCATGAAGTAATACTGATGATTGATAACGTCAGGAATGGGCTTACAGATGCCATTTGGAGAAGATGACTGAAAGTCATCGGAGATGGGCTTAAAGACACCATCCAGAGAATATGATGGAGATTCTTCGGAGATGGGCTTAAAGATGCCATCTAGAGTAGATGTTGATTTTACAAGAGATTCTTTTGTGGGGATTCCTGTTCCTGTCGTTTGAGAAGGGCTCCATTGGGGAACATTGGTCTCTGTTTTGTGGATTAGAGTCTAGGAGCTTCAGTTGTCCGTTACTCTACTGAGGAGTTGTCTCTTGACTGAAGAAGTGAAAGTTAGTTGTTATCTGGTCGGGTCCAGGCTTCACAGCAACTTACTGGGGAATATTGACCGTCATTTGGCCGGGTCCAGGTTTTATAGTGTTATAAACTGCTATCTGGATGTATAAGAGAAGGAACCTATGTAGGGTTGCTTCAGGATGAGTCTGTGTAAAACTTCATAAGGAGCCTGGGTAGAGCTGCTTCAGGATAAGTCCGGGTAAGACTACATTTGTATGAGATATCTGAGAAGGAGCCTGGGTAGGGCTGCTTCAGGATAAGTCCGTGTAAAACTTCAGAAGGAGCCTGGGTAGGGCTGCTTTAGGATAAGTCCGTGTAAAACTTCAGAAGGAGCCTGGGTAGGGCTGCTTCAGCATAAGTCCGTGTAAAACTTTAGAAGGAACCTGGGTAGGGCTGCTTTGAGATAAGTTCGTGTAAAACTTCAGAAGGAGCCTGAGTAGGGCTGCTTCGGGATAAGTCCGTGTAAAACTTCACAAGGAACCTAGGTAGGGATGATTCGGGATAAGTTTGTGTAAAACTTCAGAAGGAGACTGGGTAGGGCTGCTTCGGGATAAGTCTGTGTAAAACTTCAGAAGGAGGGAGAAGGAACCCATGTAAGATTGCTTCATGAAGAGCTCGTGTAAAAGTTGTATTTTAGAAGGAGAAGGAACTCGTGTAAGATTGCTTCATGAAGAGCTCGTGTAAAAGTTGTATTTGAGAAGGATAAGGAACCCGTGTAAGATTGCTTCATGAAGAGCACGTGTAAAAGCTGCATTTCAGAAGGAGAAGGAACCCGTGTAAGATTGCTTTATGAAGAGCCCGTGTAAAGCTGCATTTCAGAAGGAGAAGGAACCCGTGTAAGATTGCTTCATGAAGAGCCCGTGTAAAGCTGAATTTTAGAAGGAGAAGGAACCCGTGTAAGATTGCTTCAAGAAGAGCTTGTGTAAAGCTGTATTTCATAAGGAGAAGGAACCCGTGTAATATTGCTTCATGAAGAGCCCGTGTGAAGCTTTATTTCAGAAGGAGAAGGAACCCATGTAAGATTGCTTCATGAAGAGCCCGTGTAAAGCTGTATTTCAAAATAAGAAGGAACCCGTATCAGATTGCTTCAGGATGAGCCCGTGTAAAGCTGTATTTGGAAGTCAGAAGAAACCCGTGTAAGATTGCTTCATGTTGAGCCCGTGTAAAGTTGTATTTGGTCGCACAGATAATTACTCTGTTTTGTTTCAGGAGATAATCTTGGACCTGTTGAAAATTGTTGATGATAAATATATGTTGATTGATCTTTCCTGAAAATTTAAAGCGTTAGCTGTATGCAATGTCATGATGTATGAAATACATTTTGTAATGGTGTTCTCAAAATAAATGAGATTGGGATGTATGCATTTGTACTGTAGATGCTATGACGTTTGTAGAATGATGTATGAATGCATTAAGTGAATCTATCAGTTGTTCTATTGCAACGCTGTTAAATTAGGGAAAATAAATCCCTGATTGCAGCTGGCGATGAAGAATGTAGGTCTTCAGATTTTGTTGAAGTTGAACTGCTGGGAGATGATCTTCCGTTGTTAGAGAAATAAAATTTGTTGGGGAAGGAAAGCTTTGTGCACTGCCTGAGGATTTTGTGAAATGCTATTGGGGAATCCTGAGAATTTTGACGACTTTACTGGGGAAAACCTGATGTCAGAGCAGTAGTTGGAAATTCCTGTTCTACCGGGGATACAAGAACACTTGACATCACTAGGTTGTAAGCTAAGGATATGGCGGCGACTTTTTAGTAAGATGCCCCTGCCTCTGTACCTGCTGGAGAAAGTACCTGCGAAGACTTTGTGGATGGTTTAAGTGTCATCCCAACTCACGGGGTGCTCGGTAAATGTTGATCAGGATGATAATTCTTCTACTGATAAAGAAATGACAAGATGACCGGACATAGTCATAGTTTTTAATCCCTAACTTTTTCTTGGACCGCCCTTTTGGGTTTTCAGTCCACCGGGATACCCTTTTTTGCTCAAGCTGCCTTTTGAGGTTTTCGACTTGACGGGTGTACAATTTTTTTGTATATATCCATAATTTTTTCCGAACTCTTTTGGTTCGCCGGGATACCCTTAATTTTTCCTAGGCCTGTCAACCTAGCGGGTCTTTTTCATGCATAGTATTTTCTGACTATGTCCGCGCTCATAGGATGTGGAGAGTTGTCACCGTCTATGACAACATGTATTGTAGAAATGCCAGAAAATGTTTATGTGATTGCATGTGCCCTTTCATACGTGGGAGCCTGTGTGGGGTTGATTCAGGATGAATCTGATGCACCTGATGTTTGAGCAAGTTTCTGATAGTCTTGAATTTCCTAGGTATCTTTTCTAAGAATTGTCATGGAAGGATTCGAAGACATGATACTAACACCATTTGATACTACTGGCACAGACAAGAAATTTGGTGGTACCAAAGATTCAAATTTCACATTGATTTTCTGCTGGAATCCCCAATCAATGTAACAGCCCCCCGAGTGATTCAGATGGAGATCTGACCTTGGCTATTCAGCATTTTTGGAGAGATACTTTGCATATTGGCTTGACTGCCCCAGATTAATTAGACACCATGTCATGCCCCTTGATTATGAAAGGCTTGTTATTGGGAATGTTTTTTCCGTCTAAGGTGATTCTGTCTATTGAGGGGGTCTTCGTTCACTGAATATTCGTTGTGTGAATTTCTCTTCCATTTGAACAATTAACCATATGAAAATAATGTTATTTAAAGAATGCAAAGCTTATGTCTGTCTTGAAAATGCATTTTTTGTAGTAAAACAAAATTTGCAAGAATGTGATATCAACTCATGATTTATAGAAAACCTTACAGGAGTCAGGATACCTTTGTAACAGTATGCTCTTGAACTAACCCATGCTTCAGCTATGACTTTTAAGGGTTGTAGCGTGGCCTGGTTCACGGTTTAAGAAACAAAGGATAAAGGCTCAAAATTTATTTGTACCCACCCGTTCTTCGTGATGTTCTTCAGTCCTATGCTCAGTTAATTTTACATTTCGACTCCCAGTTGAGTTCTGGAATGTTGGCCCCGATATTCCGGTGATGGTTCAGAAATTGAATGTTTGTTTGAGAAGGCAGTCATTTTTGTGACCCTTTTCTTTTTGTTAAGGATTTGTAGGATCTCTTTCTTTTTTTATTTTGCTATCCTTGTCTTTTTTCTGAATTGTTTCTTTTATGATTACAGTCAGCAAGATGCCCCTGTTTTTTTATTAAGTCTCCTTCATAGGTTTTGACTTAATGGGCTTTTATTTTGAGAGATAATGACTGCCTGTTCTTAATGATTATGTGGAACCATCACCATATTTTGGAGAGCATCTTTTACACTATTTGTCGTGTATGAAAGGAAAGCTTGCGACTGAATGCACATCTGAATTAACTGAGAAAACTACCATGCCACAGGTTATGATTAAGGATTTTAATTTGTGTGAAAAGAAAACTCCTACTTCTTAGGCTCAAAGGGGTTGACTAGGGATTATCTTCCTTATAACTCAACTGTTTAGGATTTGAAACAACGCTTGTACATCATCAGCGGGGTATGTTAAAAAGCATATTGTAGAGATTGTGGTATCGTTCTCGCCATCCTCCCTCTAAAGGCTTAGAGCTTTTAATAAAGACTTGAATATCACAAAAAGGAAGTAAGAAAGCAGTTAAAGCATAGTGCAAACAAATTAATTCAAGACAAATATGTGCAATGCATTGACGAAATAACAAGGTTTGATATGAATAAATGTTTGAACAATCAAAAGAAAATTACAAATTGAAAATCCTAATGAACAAAAGCCTCTTTGTCTGATTTGTCATTTCATATGGTGTACCTTGGAGGGATGACAGAAGAATTTCAGTGGACCATCTTGTGTGAATTCCAATGCTCCCTCATCGATCATATCTTTAATTTTGTATTTTAATGTCTGACAGCTATCAGTATCATGCCCTGGATTGTTGGAGTGATATGCATACATTGCATTTGGATTGTACATTGGAGAGGCAGTATTGGGATTTGTAAGAGGATCCCTCAACGTGACCAAATTCAACTTCAACATGTGTTGCAAGACTTGCTACATTGGTATATTGAGTTTGGTATATTGCCTAGTGAATGAATCCTGCTTACGCCGATTACCTTGTGGTTGTTGGCAAAGTTGTGGTTGGGCTTGCAACGTAGCAACAATTTGGAAAACTTCAACTTTCTGTCCCATCAGGGGTTGACCAGTGACTTAATCCCCATCCTCGACCGTCTGCTTCATACGGTTGTATCTGTCTTGAAGAAGTTTGTTGATAATGTCTCTCAACACTTCTTGTCCCCGGGCTAGGCCTTGGATAAGAGCCATCTTCCCCAACATCTGGGTTCTCATTGCTTCTACCTCAGCTTGCAGTTGTTCCAACCGTTCGTCCTTATTGTCTTCAGGATTTTTCTTGGCCAGGTTCCTAGCGAGGAGTGCTTTCAACTCTTTCTGTCCCTTGGATAGGTTTAAGAACATTTACATGAACTGAGCCTCTTAAGTTTGAAGATCTCTTTTGTCTTGTTGGAGAGCCATTTTCCTTACTGAAATAAACAGCGAGAAAATGAGGGACCTGTACTGGAAGACCTGTTATGCAAATGACATGCGTGCAATGTTTTCAAGGATCTCGTGGGGTAAACAAGAAAATATTAGAATCCAATTGCAGCTTGGATTGAAGAACTTTCGTATCGTTGAAGGTCCTTCTACAAGAATCAAGATCACCATATCAAGTGGGTCATAGCCCCTGACTCAAGTTATTGTGTTTTGGTCCTTTTGACGGTATTGGCTAGAGGAAAATAAATCCCCTTGCCCCTTGTTTAGACACATGGTTCAATTATCACCTGCATCACAGACCCTTGAGATCCTTGAAATGGTTAAGTAAATGTTATGATATAATGTTATGATGTGTATGCTATACGTTAAGCAAAAGTGCAAGGTGATGAAGACAAATGAGTTTAAGAAGTCCAGGTTACTAGATAATGACCGTAGACAAATCCTGTGAGGAGATCATGTTGTTAGAAAACCCCTGCAAGTAGCTCAAGTTGAAAGCAAACAAATCACACAAGCAATCTTAGGTTTAGGCTTGCATGGGGTTTGTAGGTAAGTACCCTCTTGAAATTTATTTGGCTCAACCTGTCCTAGTAATAGTAACCGGGTTCTAAGGGATCTCAATATCACTGATCTTTTCCACAAGTCCCGTTTCGATCGACAACTGAATTGCCACCAAACAAAACTCGGGAGTCAAATCTCAATGAGTGCAGTATCGAGTATCAACCGACTTAGGACTACACCAAAGACGGCTATCTCACTACTTCCTAATGGCCAATTTGTTCAATTAAAGGTTCTAAGGTCAGTTGATGTTTTTATGACACCACGCAGCGGCCCCGTATTCTCCTTGACTACTCAAGGGCTATCGGTACCAACCAAAATATCACATCAACGTAGTTATCGCTTCAACCGTGTCGGTATACCCCGCACAATTTCCATGATCTATTGCTACTTACCTAATAGGTGCCCCAGATTCGGGTTTAGGATCTATAGTAACCCAAACAAAGCCCTCAAAAGTAAAGCAATCAAAGCACACAAAGCAGTTAAATAATGAACTAACTCTAAGGTAACCTCACTTTTTCTATTCCCCATCAGATTCGCCAGTTCTGTGATACGGTGGCAGAACCGACTGTTTAATACTGGTTTTGCATTTGTGTTTGCAAATGTTGCGGTAAGCAAGAGTCACCACCGACTTTTCTTTTATCTAGCAAAGGAAAGGGTGAGAAAAACAGAAAAAGACCTTTTTTGAGATTTTCTGAGTAAGGGGGTAGATTATGGAAAGGGAAGGTATTAGCACCCTTTCCATGCGTGGTTTTCCTCAGGCTCTTAGGTACTTACTCATTTTTTGAAAACTGTTTGTGTTTGTTTATTTTGAAATATTTTTGTTTGCTTTATGGTAACTCTTGTATCAGTCCTCAAGAGTGTGATAAAGCATTTTTGAAAATAGTTTTTTTGAAAAATGTGTAAGTGTGAAAATTTCAGAATTGGGCAAGTACTTAAGACAGTCTACCTACTCGAAAAAGGACGTTCTTTTCTTCCTACCCTTTAGATAATGTTATCCTACTATTAGTGAGTAGGTAGCTCTATCGTCGGATGTTGAGGGACTATCGAAAGGGACGTTACAGTCATGAAGGAAACTTGTGGAGACGCTTTAGTAATTTTGTTTAGGGACTAGATCATTTACCGAGAAGGAAATTGTAGGGTCATCGAGGGACTATGATCTTTTGATTTATGGGTCTTTGCTAAAGCTTTCCTGCCTCATTACTGTTTTATTTCTGAAGACAACCAAAATGGGGTACCCTAGAGGTGTATATGTGCAAGTGTGTTATGTTCAGTTATTTTTGTCTTTTTGTTAAGTTTGCTAACATTTGATTTCAGTCTTTTCATACACGCCTAGTTACTAGCAGTTATATGTACAGAAAATAAAGTGCGGAAAGTGTAAATCTAAACTATTACATGGCCTTCAGAGAGAGGGATATTTACAATCTACAAAAATTGGGAGAAGGAAAATAAAGAAAGCAAATAAAATCCTATTAATTATTACATCCAGTATGCAGTTACATGAATATAAAGATGCGAAAAATAAATAATGCGCGAAAGGTTGAAAGTTCGTCTAAAACCTAATAAGAAAAATCTTTTTTGTTGTTTTTGATTTAAGAAAAATAATTAAATTAATTATCCTAAAGTCTACGTAGAAAATTAAATTAAGAAAAATAAACTAATCCTTTTTTGTGGTTTTTTTTTATTATGAAAAGAAAGTGATTAGACTTAAATTCTAATTCATTTTTAATTAAGGAAAAGGTTAAAGTTTTAATTAATTTAAAAAAATTAATTATTTAATTAAAAAAGTATAAGCCTAAATTTTTTGTTAGTTTTTTTATTATTATAATTAAAATGAATAAGAGATGAAATAATTAAATAAATCAAAAAGAAAAGGAATTGGGCTTGACGACTGATGTAGAATGGGGGTGCAATTGAAATTTCGCTAAGCCCGGATTGTGAAGCCTAGGTTCATCCTTAGATCCAGTGTGGGCAGTACTTGATGGTACATGGTATCTCATGTTCTAGATGTCATGTATTCCATGTAATTCCCCTAACCTGCTTTAAGGATATCCAGGAACTCATATACACACATTGGAACATTCAACAATTAATAAAAATAGAGATTCGAATTTGAGATTATACCAAAATGGTGATAGCTTGGATTTGGTGATTTGGGACCTTGCAAGCTTTGAGTATGGTTGGAACAAGTCCCTGGGAACCTCAAGAGCAATGTATGATTACTAGTTCGGACCAAAAGTACCTGCAAAGTGGGTTTTAAATTTTTACCGCTTTTGATAATTTTGAAAAAATGGTAGAGCTCTCTCTAGGTTGTGTAGGCCTGTTGAAATGCTTGGTAGATGCTTGTTTATATAGAGAGGAATGGGGAGACAAGAAAACAAAGGTTTAAACAACCTTAAAGCAAACGTTTCAAAGCCATGAATAAAATTTATAACTTTGGCCAAAAATAAGGAAACTTGTCCTTTTTTGAATTTTAATAAATGTGGACACCTTTGCACAAAATTTTATGGGACTAGATTGTCTAAAACATCAACCCAAAGCTCAAAGCCCATTTCTAATTATTTTATACATTTTATTTTATATTTATTTGAAATAAATTAAAATAAACGTGAATAAAATAGTTAGAAAATACAAGGCATGGCAAGAATAATTTTAGAGGTCCTCTATAAACTTAGGAAGATGCTTGAAGTCCAAGAAATTGAGCCCTTGTCTTAAAACTTCAAATTTGCTCAATACATAATTCTTGAACATTCCCAAATTTTCCCAACTTGGGTAAGCCATAACTTGCTCAATTTTTATGTCATGATGATGATCTTTGACTTTTTGGAAAGCCCGAGATGTCTACTTAAATCCCTCTTTTGATCAATTTTGCATTTGAATATTTTATCTTGATGTAAAAGGTCTTGGAAAAAAGTGACTTTTGTGACTTTATGAAAATGACCTGTAATGTATGAGCTTGTATCTTTCAAATGGTGCATTTCTTGGACTTGAGGGCTGAATAAAAGTTGCAGGTAATAAGATTATCTTAAATATGAGCTTTGGTTGGGGAAAATGGATGAAGTATGTGAAAGTTATGCCTGGTCAAAGTTCAATTGACTTTTCCTATATAAACCCTACTTTAGCAATTTTGACTTTTGATGAATTAGTGGCATTTCTTGAGGAATCATGATCAAACCTTGATAAAATGATGGATATTACATCAAAATGTTGAGGTTGACCAAAAACCTTGAAGTTTGACTATTTATAGGCCACAATTGACTTTTGACCTAGTACAGTTGATTTTCAAGCATTTGAGTAATTGACTGAGCAAACTTGTAGTGCAAGGTATGAAATTTGTCATGGATGATCTTGAAGACAAATTAGGACCATGGAAGACATTTGAGACCTTTGGAGCTCACACGTCCTAGTTGGAAGGCCAATGCTTAGGAGGAGAATTTGTCTGATCAGTTCTTGGTCAACCTTGAGCTATTAAGGACCTCTAGGAGTATGTCTTATGTGAAAATGGGAGGGAAAATTTTGGGGTACAACAACCTTCCCTTTCCATAATCTACCCCCCTAACTCAGAAAATCTCGAAAAGGTCTTTTTCTGTTCTTTTCACCCTTTCCTTAATTTGGATAAAAGAAAAGTAGGTGGTGACTCTTGCTTACCGTAACATTTGCAAACACAAACACAAAACCAGTATTAAACAGTCGGTTCTTCTACCGTATCACAGAACTAGCGACTCTGTTGGGGATATGGAAAAAGTGGGGTTACCTTAGAGCTTAGTTCATTTTAAAATTGCTTTCATTGTGTGCTTTTATGCTTTACTTTTTAGGGCTTGTTTGGGTTGTTATTATAGATCCTACACACGGATCTGGGGCACCTTATTAGGTAAGTAGCAATAAACCATGGAAGTTTTACGGCGTAGACCGATATGGACAAAGTGATAGATGTGTTAGCGTGATACTTTGGTTTGTACTAATGTTCCTTGATTCATTCAAGGATAACATTAGGTTTCCTTAGTGTCATTAAGCACTAACTGACCTTTAAAACCTTTAATTGACTCCCCTAAGCCATTAGAAAGTAGTGAGATGGCCGACTTTGGTTCCGACTGAAGATTGGTTGATACTCGATACTACACTCATTGAGATTTGACTCTCGAGTTTTGTTTGGTGACAAGTCAGTTGTCGATCGGAACGAAACTTGTGGGGAAAATCAGTGATATTGAGATCCCTTAGAACTTGGTTACTATTGATAGGATAGGTTGAGCCAACTAAACTTCAAGAGGGTACTTACCTACAAACCCCATGCAAGCCTAAACCTAAGGTTACTTGTGTGACTTGTTTGCTTTCAACTTGAACTACTTGCAGGGTTTTATCATCTAACAACATGATTTCCTTGCAAGATTTGTTTACATTCATTATCCAATAAGCTGGATTTCTTGCAGGGTTTACTTGCTTACACCACCTTACATTTTTCTTGATGCATAAAATATACATCATAGCATCATACCATAGCATTTCCTTAACCATTTCAAGGATCTCAAGGGCATGTGGTGCATGTTATGATGAACCAGGCGTCTAGCAAGGGGTAAGGGGATTTATTTTCCTCTAGCCAATGTTGTCAAAACACAACAACTTGAGTTAGGGGCTATGACCCACTCGATATGGTGAGCTTGACTCTTGTAGAAGGACATTCAACGATACAAATTTCTTCCATCAAAACTACAATTGGATTCTAACATCTTCTTGTGTTTACCGCACGAGATCCCTGAAAACATTTACACATCATGCATGTCATTACATAACAGGTCTTTCAGTACAGGTCTCTCATGTTCTCGCTGTTTATTTCAGCAAGGGAAATGGATTTCAAACAAGAAAATAGAGATCTCCAAACTTCAGATGCTCAATTCAAGGAAATGTTCCTGAGTCTAGCCAAGGGGCAAGAAGAATTGAAAACACTCCTCAACGGGAACTTGACCAAGAAACATCCTGACAACAATAAGGATGACCAGTTGGAACAACTGCAAGCTGAGATGGAAGGAATGAGAATCCAGATGCTGGGGCAAATGGATCTTATCCAAAGTTTAGCTCGGGAACAAGAAGATTTGAGGTTTCTCATCAGCAAGCTTCATCAAGATGGATGCAATCATATGGAGCAAACAATGAGAATTGGGGATCGAGTCTTTAATCAGTCTTAGTTGAAACAAGAGGATTTAGTTGAAAGAACACCTTTCAAAACGGTTGCTACACCAAGGGTCCAACAATGACCTTGCCAACCACAACAGGGTAATCAGCAAAGGCAAGACAAGCCCAAAAGGCAATTCACCAAAATCAACATGTCCTTGGCTCAGGTATTGCAGCACATGTTAAAGATGGAGTTGATTACGTTAAGGGATCCTCCTCAAAATCCCAATGTCTCCGCTATTAGCTATCGTCCTGATGCAATGTGCCCATACCATTCCAATAGTCCCGGACATGATACGAATGATTATTGGGCATTGAAAAATAAGATTCAGGACTTGATCAACGAAGGAGTGCTGGAGTTCACATAAGATGGCCATACTGAATTCTTCTGCCATCCCTCAAAGGCACATCATCTGAAGTGACAAGCTTAGACAAGAAGGATTTTATTCATTAGAATTTTCAAGTTGTAATTTTCTTTTGATTGTTCGAACACTTGTTTCATGTCAAACTTTGTTATTTTATCAATGCATTGCATATGTCTATTTTGAATCAATTCATTTGTGCTCACTATATTTAAACTTCTTTCTTACTTCTTTTTATCATATTCAACTCTCGATCAAAAGCTCTAAGCCTTTAGAGGGAGGATGACAAAAATAATACCACGGTCTCTACAATATGCTTTTGAACAGACCCCGCTGACAATGTACAGGCGTTGTTTCAAATCCTAAACAGTGGAGTTATAAGGAAGATAATCCCTAGTCAACCCCTTTGAGCCTAAGGAGTAGGAGTTTTTCTTTTCACACAAATTAAAACCCTTAATCATAACCTGGGCAGGGTAGTTTTCTCAGTTAATTCAGATGTGCATTCAGTCGTAAGCTCTACCTTCATACACGACAAATAGTGTAGAAGATGCTCTCTAAAAGATGGTGATGGTTCCGCATAATCATTAAAGCATGCAGTCATTATTTTTCAAAAGAAAAGTCCGCTAAGTCAAAACCTATGAAGGGGACTTAAGAAAAAAATTGGGGCATCCCGCTGACTGTAATCACAAAAGAAACAGTTTAGGAAAAAGTAGGGATAACAAAAACATTAAAAGAGGTCGCTACAAATCCTCGACAAAAAAAGGGTTACAAAAATGATTTCCTTCTCAAACAAATGTTCAATTTCTGAACCATCACCAAGTATCAGAGCAAAGATTACAGACTCAGTTGGGATCTAAACGCATAATTAACTGAGCATAGGACTGAAGAACATCACAAAGAGCGGGTTGGGTACAAATAAAATTTGAGCCTTTATCCTTTTTTCCTAAAACGTGAACTAGGCCACGCTACAACCCTTAAAAGTCCTAGCTGAAGCATGGGTTAGTTTGAAAGCATATTGTTACAAAAGGTATCCTGACTCCTATAAGGTTTGCTATAAATCCTGAGTTGATATCACACTCTTACAAAATTTGTTTGTTTTACTAAAAAATGAATTTTCAAACTTCAAGATAGTCATAAGCTTTGCATTCTTTAAATGACATTGTTTGCATACGGCTAATTGTTCAAACGGCAGAGAAATTCACACAACGGATATTCTGTGAACGAAGATCCTCTCAATGGACAGAATCACCTCAGACGGAAACGACATTTCCAATAACAGACCCTTCATAATCAAGGGACATGGCACGGTATCCAGTTGATCTGGGGCAGACAAGTCAAGATTCGAGGAATCTCTCAAAAATGCCAAATAGCCAGGGGAAGACCTCCGTCTGAATCACTTGGGGCATTAGACATGATTTCCAGCAACGAATCATGTGCGATCAAGCAAACACCTTATGTCAGTGTGACAACACTTACCACTATGGACAGTGACAATTCTCCGTACCCGGTGAACATGGACATAGTCGGAAAATACTTCGCACGAACAAAGACCCGCTAGGTTGACTGGCCTAGGCAAAAATAAGGGCATTCCGGCGAACCAAAAAGGTTCGGGCAAAAATCAAGGATATACGTATGAAAAAATTTGTACACCCGGCAAGTCAAAAACCTGAAAAGGCGGCTTGGGCAAAAAGGGGGTATCCCGATGGACTGAAAACCCGAAAGGAAGTCCAGGCAAAATTTAGGGATTAAAGCGTACGACTACGTCCCGTCATCTCGTCCCTTGTCTATCAGTAGAAGGTTTATTACCCTCATATGCATTCACCAAGGACCCCAAGAGTTGGGACAACAGTCAAACCATCCACAGGATCTTAGCAGATACTTTCTCCGGTAGGTGCAGAGGCAGGGGAATCCTACTACAAGGTCACCACCATATCCTCAGCATGCAGCCTAATGGTGTCAGGTTCTCATATCCCCGGTAGAGCAGAATCTCCAATTACTGCTCCAAAAACTCCCCAGTGAGGCCGCCAAGCTTCTCAGGATTCCCCAACAGGATTTCAACAAAATCCCCAAGTAGTTCACAGAGTTTTCCTTCCCCAACAGAGTTTATTTCTCTAACAACAGAAGTTCATATCCCAACGTTTCAACTTCAAAATTGAAGACCTACATTCTTCACAACAATCAGGGATTCTTTTTCCCTAGTTCAGCAATACAACGATGAAATAAATGACACGTTCATACATTTCATTCATACATCATTTTATAGATGCCATAGCATAGGCAACACGAATGCATATATTACATATCTCATTCATTTTGAGAATATCATTTGCACTTCATGCATCGTGACATTGCATGCAGCTAAACCTTTATCTTTTCAGATAAAGTCTATACACAGACAGATTTCTGGTACTTTATTGAGGTAGCAATCGTCCAAGATTCCTGCATTATCTGTTGAGGTAGAAATTGTCCAAGATTCATTCATTATCTGTTGAGGTAGAAATCATCCAAGATTCCTTCATTATCTGTTGAGGTAGCAATCGTCCAAGATTCCTTAATTATCTGTTGAGGTAGCAATTGTCAAAGATTCCTTCATTATTTGTTGAGGCAGCAATCGTCAAAGATTCCTTCATTATCTCTTGAGGTAGAAATCGTCAAAGATTCCTTCATTATCTCTTGAGGTATCAATCGTCAAAGACTCCTTCACTATCTATTGAGGTAGCAATCGTCAACGATTCCTTCATTATCTTTTGAGGTAGCAATCGTCAAAGATTCCTTCATTATCTGTTGAGGTAGAAATTTTCAAAGATTCCATCATCATCTGTTAAGGTAGAAATCGTCAAAGATTCCTTCATCATCTGTTGAGGTAGCAATCGTCAAATATTCCTTCATTATCTGTTGAGGTAGCAATCGTCAAAGATTCCTTTATTATCTATTGAGGTAGCAATTGTCCAAGATTCCTTCATTATCTGTTGAGGTAGCAATCGTCAAAGATTCCTTCATTATCTGTTGAGGTAGAAATCGTCCAATATTCCTTCATTATCTATTGAGGTAGCAATCCTCAAAGATTCCTTCATTATTTGTTGAGGTAGCAATCTTCCAAGATTCCTTCATTATTTGTTGAGGTAGCAATCGTCAGAGATTTCTTCATTATCTGTTGAGGTAGCAATCATTAAAGATTCCTTCGCTATCTATTGAGGTAGCAATCGTCAAAGATTCCTTCATTATCTTTTGAGATAACAATCATCCAAGGGTTCCTTCATTATCTGTTGAGGTGGCAATTGTCAAGGATTCCTTCATTATCTGTTGAGGTAGAAATCGTAAAAGATTCCTTCATTATCTGTTGAGGTAGCAATCGTCAAAGATTCCTTCATTATCTGTTGAGGTAGAAATCGTTAGAGATTCCTTCTTTATCTGTTGAGGTAGAAATCATCAAAGATTCCTTTATTATAACCCTCCAGAGGCACTCCAACACGGACTCGTCCTAAAACGGCCCTACACGGGTTTCTTCTGATACATTTCCAGATAACGGCTAACTCCATTATCCCCAGTAAATTACTGTGAAGCCTGGATTTCAACCTGAAAAACAGCAAACTCCCATCTCTCCGATATAGAGATAACTCCTCAGTAGAGCCTTGGACAACTGAAGTTCCTAGACTCTATTCCCCACAGAGTTTTCCTCAAGCAGGAGAACAACAGAAATCCACATTCCCCAGCAGAGTCCTCCTAAGACAGTAGGAACAGGAATTCCCCACAAAGAGACCTCTTAGGAAGTCAGCATCTACTTTGGATGGCATCTTTAAGCCCATCTCTGATGACTCTCTGTCATCTTCTCCAAATGGCATCTATAAGCCCATTCCCTACATAATCAACCGACACATCATCGAGTGCAAATTTCTGGGCACTCTAGTGTTCAATCATCTTCCACCTTCAGATCACGAAAGGCAGACAAGCCAAACTACATCTTCAGGTTTAAAAAGATTGAACAGGGGAAGCTGTTGTACCCCAAAATTTTCCCTCTCGTGTTTTCCAAGGTTTTCTCTTATATGGGTGGTTCCAAACACTTTCCTGAAAAAAAAATGAAATTTTTTGAATGCTAGCAAAGTGTCTTTCAATTGGCATATGAGTAATGTCCTTCCATTGGCATATCAGAGCAGTTTCCTTTGATTGGCATGTCAATAAGCTTCGATTGGACATTTAAAACCCTTCAATCAAGATCAGTTCGCAAGGGGCATAAGGCCAAGACTTCTTTAGATTAACCTTTAACCTACTGGGCAGAAAACTTCCTTCGATCCACAAGACAAATACCTCTTTCGTGCCTGATTCGATTCACTAGGGAATTACCTCTTTTATGATTTCTTTGGCCACCCTCATGCTAGCGTCCACAAGGAATTGGCTGCCTTTGTACCAGCTTTGACTGGGCAATAGCCCCCTTTGAAACAGTTTCAATTCAGTGAATTAAAGGATGCGCAGTTTTTCTTCACACTTCGACACGCATGATAGTCCCTTCAAAGGCATATTCATGTGGTCCTTTTGAAGAAGCATTGACTGGTTCATTTGAAGGACACATGATTATTGAAAACAAGTTGGCTTTGTGGTGAGTTTTAGTCCAAGATGCTTGCTGGCCAAAGTCCTGCATGGTGTCAAGCCCAAACCCCCTGCACAAGTACATTCTTGCCAAAGGTAGCTTCGAATAGCAAGAATGAAGTCTTTCAATTGGGCTAGTTGAGTAATGTCAGAGCAATCGAAGAGAGCGAACTTAGAGGTTGATCAAAGATGTCAGGATGTTGAGGCCTTGTACAATTCGAATCAAGACCTGAGCAATTCAAATTGAGGTGGACAGACTCAATCAAAAGAACTATAAGGATGAAACCAAATCCATTCGAAAGAGGCAACTTAAGGCCAATCGAATGGCATGGCCTGAAGGCATTCGAAAGACAAATGTGTCCAGGTTCATTTAACATTTCAAAATGGCATGGATAATCCAAAAAAGGAAGTCTTTTAATGTGTCTGATTTTTGTCTCATGACCTTTAAGGCTTGGTTAATGGTTGTTTCTTGCCATTACCATGCACCAACACACTCCTATAAATACAAGGCCAATGACACATTACCAGGGGGAGATGAAAGAGATACATACACTAGAAACACTATGCACAATATACATACTACATGCACCCGCTGCCTCATAAGCCATACGAAAGTTATCCAAAAATCTCATAGATAGTCCAAATTGAAGCAATCTTCAATAAACGCCCAATCCACTCCCTGAAATTTGCATAGAACGTGTCCAAGCACTGGACATATCCATCACCACAGATTCATACGCCACTGTTGGTAAGAAAAATGTAAGGAATGAAATTCTATATTTTCTTTGCATGTCATAGTCATTCGATTTTCATCCATGATCGAAGGGCCTGGGTATGATGCCCGGGTCTGTATTTGTTTCTTTTTATCTCTAACGTTTCTGTTATAGATCCAGCATAAATAAGGCCAGTGCGCATAAAATCGAAGGACTTGGGTTTGGCACCCAGGTCATGCTTTTATTTTGCTAACATATCTTTGCAGATTAAGTGCCCTCACAAGTGATATATCAGGAAGTTTCGACAATGTCCTCAGGGTCGAAAGCCACATCCCTCGTTGGATCGAAGGTTAACACCTTTCTTTGGATCGAAGGGCAGCTACTTTCACTGGATTGAAGGATAGCCAACCTCTCCTAGATCGAAAGGAAGCATTTTCTTCCATCGAAACAGACCATTCTCCCCTGGATAAAAAAAACCACCATCATTCTTCCCTGAATCGAAAGGCCATGACTCTCCCTGGATCGAAGGATGCCCCCCTTTATATTTTATTTTTCTTCTTTTTTTATTTATTTCTTTATTGACTTTATCATTTGAATCAACTTTAAATCAAAAATCCCAAAAAATATTAGGTTAGTGTTTTATTAATCAAATTAATTTTGCAAATAATTAAATAAATTATTTTAACCTTTTTTTTCTTGAAATTAAAATTAAATAGACTTAAGTTTTATTTTCTTTTATAAATAAAAACAAAACAAAAATATTTCTTTTCCTTGGGATTTAGACGTCCCTTTTAATTCGTTTGTGCATTTATTTACTTCCGTGTTTTATTTCATCTTATTGTAACTGCTTCCTAGTTTGTAATAGTAACTAGGACTTTACTTTTCGCATTTCTATAATGTACCTCTCACAAAGCCATGTGTTAGCATAGGATTTACATTCCCGCACTTTACATTTCTGCACTTTAAATTCTTTTATATATAGTAACTGCTAGTAACTAGGATTGCATGACAAGACTGTGATACGGTGGGAGAACTGACTTGATGTTTTGCGTTTCGATCGCATTTGTGCGGATAGCAAGAGTCGCCACCGACTTTTCTTTTATCCAAAAGGAAAGGTAAAAAAGCACAGGAAAGACCTTTCGAGATTACTTCTTGGGTTCGGGGGGTAGATTATGAAAAGGGAAGGTATTAGCACCCTTTTCATCCATGGTTTTCCATGGGCTCTTAGTTACTCGTTTAGATCACTTGCTTTCATTTGACAGTGTGCTTGTGGTGTGGGCTTTGAAAGTATTTTGAAAAATCTCTTTGTAATGGTTCTCGTTTCTATAAGAACGCGTACAAAGTTTTGTTTCGAAAAGTGGTTCAAAGATGTCTTTGTGAATCGTGTTTCAGAAAGTGTTTTGAAGAGATGTTTTGCAATGGTGCTCGTCTCTATAAGAACGTATACAAAACGTTTTATCTTTTGGAAAATGTTTTGAAATGAAAGTGTAGGTGTAAAAAAATTTATCGTGAGCAAGTGAGTAACTAAGAGCGAATCTATCTACTCGAAAGGTCTTAAATTGTTCTTTTCTTCCTCCTTTTAATGGTGCTATCTTACCATTGATTTGGTAAGAATCCCCATCATTGGATGTGAAGGGACAGGAGCGGGTCAATATTACAGTCATCGAAAGAAACTTATGAGACGCTTTAGCAATTTTTTGTAAGGGACGAGATCGTTTTAATCGAAGGCAACGTCGAGGGTCATCGAGGGACTACGATCTCTTTTATCGAAGGGTCATTGCTAAAGCGTCCCATATTCGAGGGACATGATTGTATTTCTGAGGCAACGAGCGAGGTTACCCTAGAGGTGCACGTGTGAAAAAGTGTGTTGGTTTCAAGTTATTTTATTCTTTGATTAGGTTATCTAGCGATTGATTTTTGAATCTTGCCATACATGCCTAATTACTATACAGTATAAGGAAAATAGTAAATTGTGGGAATTGAAATTCTATGCTATTACAAAGTATTCGGGAATGGGGGTACAATTTTTACAAATGGGGATGAATCAAATGTGATAGAAAGGTCCAAATAACAAGCAATACAACCAAATCGAATTTTGTGCGATTAATGAAAGCTATAATAATCTATGAAATAAACTCAACCAACAAAATAAAAATCTAAGTATTTTTACTTGAAAAGAGAAAAGTAAAACCTATTCTAAAAATAAAATAAAATAATTGATTAAATTATATGTTTTATTTTTGTATTTTATTTACTTAAGTAAAATCTAAAGAAGGAAAACAAACTAAATTATTTTTTTGGTGTTTTATTATGTGTAAATTAAATCTAAAAACAAAGTTTATTAAAGAAAGAAAAACAAATTGATAAAAATTATTCACAAAGTCTAAATCAAATTAATTATATAAAAAAAAGTATATTTTAAGTTTAATAGAATTTTGTATAACAGAAAAAAAATATAAGAAGAAAATAAACTAATAGTTAAATGGGCTTATGGAAGTGATTTGGGGCGGAGGCCCAAAGGAAAAGATTGTCTACTTGTTGTTGGAGCTTTACAATTTCTTGTGATTTTCTGCAAAATAGGAAAGGAGAGGCGAGACTGAGGACAATATTCAATGGTGGCAGAAGTTTTTCGAGGGAAAGAGATGAGGATAAGAGCGTGGCTTTTCTGGCTTGTTGGTAACTTTTCAGTTTTCTTTGTTTGAATGATGATTATCAAGTTTTCTGAATTTTTGTGGTTTGCTACTGGTTTTTGAGTTTTGCTTTATTCAAAGTTTTGGGATTTTTGAGGCTTTGTTACTGGTTTGTTGTGGACTTTGATGGTTAACAGGCCTTGGGATTTTTGTGACTGTTGTTTGGTTCTTGCTCTTGATGATGGTTACTGTTTTGGGTTTGAGGCTTTGCTACTGGTTTTTTTGAGTTTGATCTGGTTACAGGTTTTGGGTTTGATGCTTTGATACTGTGTTGAGTTTGATGATGGTTGTTGTGTTTGGTTTGTGATAATGCTGGTTAACAGTTTTGGGTTTGAGGCTTTGCTACTGGTTTTTTGAGTTTGATCTGGTTACAGGTTTTGGGATTTTTCAGTGATGGTTAACAGGTTTTGGGTTTGAGGCTTTGCTACTGTTTTGTGAGTTTTGAGGCTTGTTCACAGTTTTTTGAGTTTGAAGCTTGTTCACAATTTTTTTTGAGTTAACAGGTTTTTTGAGTTTGAAGCTTGTTAATGTGTTTGTTCTCTTTGCTCTCCTCCTTCTTTTGGATCCTCTGCTTCTGTTATATTGACCTCTTCTTATCTTGTGGCCTCTTGGCCTTTGGTCTCTACAGGTTTTTTTGCTTACAGCAGGTTTTGCTTGGTTTTGTTTTTTAGCAGTTTTGATGATTCTGGGGTTTACAGCAGGTTTTGCTTGGTTTTGTTTTTTAGCAGTTTTGATGATTCTGGGGTTTACAGCAGGTTTTGCTTGGTTTTTTTTAGCAGTTTTGACGATTCTTGGGTTTACAGCAGCTCTTCCTTTTGCAACAGAGTTTTTGCAGGATGTGCATTGGGTAATTATAATAGCCTAGGTGACTTCTTTCCTCTATTCTCTCTCAATGACAATAAAAAAGCAATTTTCTCTTTTGCCTTTTTTGCTAATCTGAAAGGTTTGCAGTTTGGAAAATGATGATATCTTGGTTCTTGAGCAAGTTGACTTGCTATTTTGTTTGATTTAGCTTATGATGTTGTTGGTTTGGACTGTTGGAAAATGATGATATCTTGCCATACTGCTGCCTCGTTTTAGCTTATGATGTTGTTGGTTTGGACTGTTGTAATGCTGCTGTTTGTTTGTCCAGTTTGTGATGATGTTTGTTATTTATCCAGCTTGTAATGTTGTTGTTTGTCCGTCCAGTTTGTGATGCTGTTTGTTTGGACAGTTGTAGCATTTTGTTCTTGTAGCATGCTCGCGAATTTCTCTTCTTCTTTCTTTTTGTGAACCAAGAAGGGCAACCTTCTTGTGATTTGCAACTAGGGGAAATAGGTTGTGATGAATTAAATAGCATTCTGATTCCACATTGCAAATCTTAATGATGAATACCTTTTGGAAAATTTCTTGTTCATGCCCATATAATTTTGTACTAATCATGTTTTCTTTTTCTTGTTTTCATGTGAGCAAAATTGGAGATGACAAAGCAAAGAATGCAAGAAATCTGTAGCAAGCATGGAAGTCTTGGAGATAAGCAAAGGAATCTGATACGACTTCAATCTTCAAACAACTTAGACATAGATTAATTCTCCTAGGCCAAACATTCATTTGGATTTTCTTTGTAATTAGAAAGATCATTCTTGTATTTTGATGTATTGTATCCAATAGTTGTAACAATTTTTCTTTTAAATACAATAAGTTGTAAAACATAAAGTATTAAAAAGAAATAAATTGTTTTGTAACAATGTTTGAAATTGGAGAAAATCTTGAGTTGTAGCATGAAGTATTCTGGTGTCATTTTATAACTTGAAATCCTTTATCAACAACAATTTGTAATTTCTCTTCGCATCCTAATTGATTTTCTTTTTGAAGTTCCCAATCAGGATATTTGAAATAAAATACTCCAGTCTGGTAACTTAAATTCCAAATAATCCCAATAACTTTGTAACTGCATTTCAAACAAACACGCATTGTGTACTCCGTTTCCTAATAAAACAAATGTTTTAAGGACGTAAATCATCTGGTCAACCTGGATCCCAAAATCATGATTGTCCTAAATGACAGTCTTAAACTCCATCTCTTGTCCCAAACAAGTCATGCTCTAAGAACAAACATTATCCTTTCAGTAAACTGTATTTAAGAAAATTCAAAATCAATCAAATGCCTTACGATGATTTGATAATTTTAAAGTTTTCCGAACTCAAATTTCTTTCGATTCTTTGAAGATAAACCCGTGAGCGACATCACATGTGACCATGAACAGACATAATTGTCTCAAAATCTTGTAGCTTGAAGAAATCATAAATATAACCTTAAGGAAGCATGAAGACCTATGAAGGCCAATTAGATCTTTGAAAACTCATTTTCTTTTTGAGAATTGCAAAAAACCCTAATTGCTGGTTTATTGCCCCAGAAGAGAATCTGTCTGGTAAATTTCTGAGCAAACTTGAATATCCGAGAAACCCTAGGGTTGTGTCTTCTATGAAAAATGGGAGGGCAAATTTTGGGGTACAACAGTTGCCCCTGTTCAATCTTCTTAAACTTGAAAAGTGAGATCGACATGTTTGTCGTTTATGGCTTGAAAGTAGAAGATGATTGAACACTAGAGTGCCCAGAAATTTGCACTTGATGACGCACTGGTTTGATTGTGTATGGAAATGGGCTTAAAGATTCCATTTGGAGAAACATAGGAGAATTGTCGGAGATGGGCTTATAGATGCCATCCAAAGGTGATTGTTGATGGAAATTTTGAACTGGATCTGAACAGAGAACGAATCAGAATAAATCGTTGAGAGATTTATCTGAAATAGTGAAATAATCTGGAGACGAATCAAAATAAACTGTTGAGAGATTTATCTGAAATAGTAAAATCTGGAAACGAATCAGAATAAACCGTTGAGAGATTTATCTGAACCAGTGAAATCTGGAAATGAATCAGAATAAACCGTTGAGAGATTTATCTGAAACAGTGAAAATCTGGAGACGAATCAGAATAAACCGTTGAGAGATTTATCTAAACCAGTGAAAATCTGGAGACGAATCAGAATAAACCATTGAGAGATTTATCTGAACCAGTAAAAATATGGAAATGAATCAGAATAAACTGTTGAGAGATTTATCTGAACCAGTAAAAAATATAGAGATGAATCAGAATAAACCGTTGAGAGATTTATCTGAACCAGTAAAAATCTGGAGATGAATCAGAATAAATCGTTGAGAGTTTTATTTGAACCAGTAAAAATCTGGAAATGAATCAGAATAAACTGTTGAGAGATTTATCTGAACCAGTGAAATATGGAGACGAATTAGAATAAACCGTTGAGAGATTTATCTGAACCAGTGAAATCTGGAGACGAATCAGAATAAACCGTTGAGAGATTTATCTGAACCAGTGAAATCTGGAGACGAATCAGAATAAACCGTTGAGTGATTTATCTGAACCAGAAAAATCTGGAGACGAATAAGAATAAACCATTGAGAGATTTTTCCGAACCATTAAAATCTGGAGACGAATCAAAATAAACCGTTGAGAGATTTATCTGAACCAGTGAAATCTGGAGATGAATCAGAATAAACCATTGAGATTTATCTGAACCAGTAAAAAAATCAGCCTTTTCTCGGAAACTGATATGTATTTGACTTGTTGAAGATTTGTGTCTGTCGGAAGTTTGTTGATAATAACTGTCAAATGTCTCTTTCCTGTAAAAAGGTGGAGAGTTAATTGTATGCAATGCTATGACGTATGCGATGCATGGTGTGATTTTTGCCTCTCAAAATAAATGAGAATGCATTGTATGCACTTGAGCTGTCAATGTTATGACGTATGTATGCAAATGTATGAAAAGTAAAGATTGTTTGTGTCGTAGCGTTGCTGGAAGTGGGGAAAATAAATCCCCTCTGAAGTACTGATGGGTGAATTTCCAGGTAAAAGCTCTGTTGCAGAAGGGAAAAGCCAGACATTGCTTGTGATATCCTGCTGGGGAAATCTGAGAAGTTGGGCAACTTGTTGGGGACACTTTGGACCAGTGGTTGGAAATTTTTGCTCTGGCTGGAGAAAGTACCTGCAGGGGGGTTTTATGGAATGGCTTACAGATGTTATTCTATTTCTTAAAGTCATTAGTGATTGTCTTTCCGTTTTTTTTATTTATTTGTAACAGTAATCACGTTCAAATGTATATGTTCAAAAATAACTCATTGGACGTTTTTGTAAATAAAACATAAAGAAAAACATATGGTTTTGCACTTTCAAAAGGGATATCTTTGTATTAACTTGAACAAGTGTTTTTTTTACAATGAGACAAAGCATTCTGGCAAGAGAATGTCGTTGTAAAAAATATGAAAATTAATACAAAGAAAAGATAGCTATGTGGTATAATCCCAAGGGGTTCCCGTTCTACTATAGCCTTCATGTCTCTGAATGTCTTATCCGCTGGTCGCCTCGGTGAAGTCGATTTGATTGATTTAGAGCCAATTGAGTTGATTGGTTGCCGCTGAAGATTGTTTGCCAGATGATCCAACAGGACATAGTCATACGCTTTAATCCCTAACTTTTTCCTGGACCGCCCTCTCGGGTTTTCAGTCCACCGAGATACCCTTTTTTGCCCAAGCCGCCCTTTCGGGTTTTCGACTTGTCGGGTGTACAAATTTTTTTTTATTTTCATCCCTTATTTTTGCCCGAACCCTTTTGGTTCGCCGGGAAGCCCTTATTTTTTCCTAGTCCAATCAACCTAGAGGGTCTTTGATCATGCGTAGTATCTTTTAACTATGTCTGTATTTACAGGGTGTCGGAGGTCGTCGCCATCCATAGTAGTCAAGATCATTGCTCCACCAGAGAAAATGCTTTTGATTACAAATGGCCCTTCATATGTAGGGGTCCATTTTTCCCCTGGGATCACCTTGTGGTAAAATGATACGCTTGATTACCAAGTCACCGATCCGATATACCTGACGTTTGACCTTTTTATTAAAAGCTTTGGTCATGCATTTTTGGTACATCTGACCATGACAGATAGTTGTGAGCCTCTTCTCATCAATCAAGTTTAGTTGGTCTAACCGAGTCTGAATCCAATCTTCTTCATTCAAACCAACATCCTTCATGATTCTCAGAGAGGGGATCTAGACCTCAATAGGCAAGACAACTTCCATGCCGTATACGAGAGAAAAAAGGTGTTGCCCCAGTTGATGTGTGAGTTGTGGTATGATACCCATGGAGAGCGAACGGTAGCATCTCATGCCAGTCTTTGTATGTGACTGTCATTTTCTGTATGATCTTCTTAATGTTTTTGTTAGAAGCTTCTACAACACCATTCATCTTTAGCCGGTAAGGGGAAGAATTGTGATGCTGAATCTTGAATTGCTCGCACAAGGCGGTGATCATAGTATTATTCAGATTTGTACCATTATCAGTGAGGATTCTCTCTGGGATACCGTACCAACAGAAGAGATTCTGCTTGATGAACCGAGCGACCACATTCTTAGTAACAGAAGCAAAGGAAGCTGCCTCAACCCATTTTGTAAAATAGTCGATGGCCACCAAGATAAAGCGATGTTCGTTGGAGGCTGTTGGCTTGATTTCCCTGATCATATCGATTCCCCACATAGCAAAGGGACAAGGAGCCGTCAATACATTCAGAGGAACCGGAGGTACATGTACTTTGTCGGCATAGATTTGGCACTTATGGCAAGTCTGAGAGTGTTGGTAGCAATCTACCTCCATGGTAGACCAATAATAGCCTGCCCGTAGGATTTTCTTTGCCATTGTATGCCCACTGGAATGTGTACCAAAAGGGCCTTCGTGTAGCTCACCCATGATACTTTCAGCCTCAGCCTTGTCTACGCACCGAAGCAATACCGAGTCATGACTACGTTTGTACAGAATGTCGTTACTAAGGAAGAACTTAGCCGAGAACCTTCTCAGGAACTTCTTGTCATTCACCGAAGCTTCTTCTGGATATTCCTGAGACTCGATATACCTTTTGACTTCATGAAACCAAGGCTGGTCCACTACTTCTTCGGTATTAATCTCGTGACAGTAGGTTGGTTCATTCATCTGCTCAATGGTGATTTGAGGAGCCTCGTTATCCAAATTAAGTTTAAACATAGATGACATTGTAGCTAATGCGTCTGCTAGCTGATTTTCTTCTCGCGGGAAATGCTCGAATGTAATCTTCTTGAAATGCGGCAACAATGTCAATACATGTTCTTTATAAGGGATAAGGTTGGGGTGATTGGTGTCCCATTCCCCTTTGACTTGACTGATGACCAAGGTTGAATCTCCAAATACATCCAAGTGTTTGATTCCCAAGTATATGGCAGCCTTGAGACCAAAGATGCACGCTTCGTATTCTGCCATGTTGTTTGTACAGTTGAAGCAAAGTCTGGCAGTAAAAGGAGTATGACATCCTTCTGGAGATATGAGTACGGCGCCGATACCATTGCCAAGTGCGTTGGATGCCCCATCAAAGAACAGAATCCATCGAGATCCTTGTTCAGGTCCGTCATATGGCCTGATTTCCTCAAAGTTTTCCAACGTCATGATGTCTTCATCCGGGAATTCAAACTTCATGGACTGATAGTCTTCTACAGCTTGGTGAGAAAGATGATCAGCCAATACAATTCCCTTTATAGATTTATGGGTAGTATACTGTATGTCGTATTCTGTCAGGATCATTTGCCATCTTGCTATTCTCCCAGAGAGAGCAGGCTTCTCAAAGATGTACTTTATCGGATCCATTTTAGATATCAACAAAGTATTATGGGTCAGCATATACTGTCTCAGCCAGCGAGCAGCCCATGCCATAGCGCAACAAGTTTTCTCGAGCAGTGAATATCTTGTTTCACAGTCAGTAAACTTTTTGCTCAGGTAATAAATAGCATGCTCTTTTCGGCCAGACTCGTCATACTGCCCCAGCACACACCCCATTGAGTTTTCTAAAACATTTAGATATAAGATCAATGGTCTTCCTTCGACAGGTGGCAACAACACAGGAGGTTCTTGCAGGTATTCCTTGATTTTGTCAAAAGAAACTTGGCATTCATCATTCCATCTGACTACTTGATCTTTCTTCAAGAGTTTGAAGATTGGTTCACAAGTAGCCGTCAGGTTAGAAATAAACCTGGCTATGTAATTCAGACGTCCCAAGAATCCTCTAACTTCTTTCTCAGTACGAGGAGACGGTATTTCTTGTATCGCTCTAACCTTGGCAGGATCAACTTCGATACCCTTATTGTTGACGACAAAACCCAGGAGTTTACCAGACCGCACTCCGAATGTACACTTGTTTGGATTCAATCTCAGCTTGTACTTCTTCAACCTTTCGAACAGTTTATGTAGATGATCAAGGTGCTCTTCTTCCGTCTACGATCTGGATATCATATCGTCTACGTAGACCTCTATATCATGGTGTATCATGTCATGAAATAAAGCTACCATAGTGCGTTGATAGGTTGCCCCAGCATTCTTCAGTACGAATGGTATGACTTTATAATAGAAAGTGCCCCACTGCGTAACAAAAGTTGTTTTCTCCATATCCTCAGGCACCATTTTGATTTTGTTGTAGCCCGAGAAGCCATCCATGAAGGAAAACACTTTGTGTTGCGCCGTATTGTCAACTAAGATATCGATGTGGGGAAGTGGGAAATCATCTTTGGGGCTTGCCCTGTTTAAGTCCCTGTAGTTGATCGGGACTTTATAAGTCTGTCGGGATACTAACTGCAAGTATACAGTTCAGTCGTTCTAGTTTTAAAAGATTATCGAACCCATAGAGACTGAGGATCAATAGCATACGATCTAATGCTACAGTTTGTCTAACTAAGCGATGAATATTCGATTTTTGGGGGAAACAATTTAATTAAAAGTAATAGTACTAATTATACCGGTATGTGATAATCGGACTTAGGGAATTCGATGAATCGCTTGGCCTATAAAGTATTTCGGTAAAAGCTAATTGTTTAAAAACCTGAGACATACACTCTCGTGTTTATGAAATAAGTCATGCTACTAAACCTAGTGGATGCACTTTAAATTTAATAACACTTTTTGAAAACAATTTGAATTTAATTAATTTATTAAAACACTCTCGTGTATTTAAAAATCAATGCTTCGTTACCACTATCTGGGTTGAACCCTAGCTCTCGCATGCAGGTTCTTGCCTTAATTAATTTCCCACTCTCGTGGCAAAATCGTGTTAATTAACCTCTCACTCTCGTGACAAGGATAGTTAAATTAATCTTGGAAATTGGAAACCAGAAATTATTTTGTAAATATTTTTGGCCATGGTATCATTGAATTCTTTCAGTTCTTACGGTCACATACCGGTATTAATAATTTAGCCAGACATAATTAACTTAACAGCAATACAGTTCAAAATATAATTCATGGCAATAATTGGCATATTATAAAAACTGAATAAATAATAATTGCAATATAAAAAACCTGGAATCAAATTTGCTATGGTAATCTTGAGGTAATACAGTAATCCAATCTTCGAGCTTGACTTGCAGTAAATGATTCGCGTTAATTCTTGAAAGAAGAATTAACACTTAAAAATAGAAACTAAGGCTTTGAATGAAAATTACAAGAAAATGAAAACAGAATTCCAAAACAAGTAAATTAGAAAATAACTGTAAAATAAAATAATATTTGCTCTGAGTAAATTTCTTCGACCCCTGCAGCTTTGCACTACCACATATATATATAGCAGAGGAAATGGCAGTTGAAAGTGTCTTGAGAAGAGACTTGAGTGGCGTAAAAATAGGATGCATGGTCACTGAGTGGGGGAAATATTGGAGAAGTATTCTTCCTCACGTTGCCCACGTCTCCACCAAAGCATAATGTTCCTCTTTACGCGCGTGACGGTCGTCACAGGTGGGTGACGGTCGTAATGCGCTTAAATAGTGCATTACGCTCGTCATCAATGTGTTACGAGCGTTATTTCTAGTTGGGGAGGCGTGACGATCGTCACAGGGTGTGACGGTCGTCACAGGTGAAAAAATCCAAACTTTGTATTTTTAGTTCTTTTTCTCTTTGTCTATTGTCTAGCCTTCTTCATGTTGTCCTTTTCCATTGGTTTGAGTTGACAAATGTTATACCTGTAAAAAGACAAATAAACTCGAAATAATCGGGGGTTAGACGACTTAATGTAATATAAAATCGGTAAAAAGCGTAGTAATTATACGATACGTTTTCTCGTTATCAAATTCCCCCATACTTAAACCTTTGCTTGTCCTCAAGCAAATAGTCATTCAAAATGTCGGACAAGTTTTGTCAAGCGCATATGCATGACATACCTTGGATTTTTAAAGCAATTTCGGGAAATCCTCATCGGTTCGGCCAATACTTGACTGAAACACTAAAGATACGCTAATGACACAAGCAATAAGCTTAGTCGTAGGCTTCCATTTAAAACGAGCTATCCAACAGTTCCGTTATAATTCTGCCCAGAGTTCCTCGTATCTATTTCACCCGGTTTCATTCTGGCGCAATCACATTAAGCCCTTTGTCTTAGCACACACGTAGTGGAGTAACCGGTTAGTGACTTTGATCCTTTTAGCACGGGGTCTGGTACATGAATGTGGCAACCCTACATATGTTATCCAAGTTGGAGGTTATGGGGGATCGGGCCATAGCACGCCCTACCGAGTTCAGAACCAGATACCTCTGAACCAACCAACACTGGATTCCTTCATTATTTGCTCAGCTCTTATATGTGACCGTATATTTTGGTGCACAAAATTTATTTTCTTTTAGCAGCGAGATAGGAAGGATGTTTTTAGAATCAGGCGTCAAACACTTATATTCATCGATTCTCCATGTGGTTTGTGTCAAGACGGTGCTGACTGCTAGTATAAACTACTAGGGGTTACTCTAGAACTTAAAACTCCAGATATCGGTATAATGGTTATTGAAACGGATCGCGTAAATAGGAAGTCTACAATGTCATAACCGTATCAATCTTGTTATGTCATTTTCGGCTTCCTCAACTGGGATTTCGTTAAAATAGGTATGTCGGGCTAATGCGAAGATAAAAAAATTTCGGTGTGGCTAAATAAAGCGAAGAATTTGAATCGAGACATATCGTAAAAATTTACTAGTTTATAAAAGATGGAAAGGTACCTCTCCCACACTAAATCCGACATTGTCCTCAATGTTGCGGTATATAGGCGGGGAAGTACAATTACAAAAACAAACAGAAAGGAAATGAAACAGAAAAAAGTAAACTACATAGAAAATAAAGAAAAACTACTGGTGACCACGTCCTCTACTCCTGGTGCGAGAGCGTCTGGTAGGAGTGGCTTCTGTGTCAGTATCTTGGAAACCAAGGGTGCTGACGTCCATCCTTAAGGAATTAAGCTCTGACAGGGCCTCATCCAACCTTTCATTCATGTTCCGCTGCCCAGTCAAGATTTGAGTGTTTTGAGCGCATAGATACTCATATTGCTCCTACTGTCTTCTTTCAAGCGTTGCGCTCATTTAAAAACTGTAAAAAGTAGACTTGTTTAAAATGAAATCATTAACTGCCTAGAAACATAAAACACAAGGTAAAAATAAGTGATGATTCTGCTGCTTCATCCCAGTCGCGTCTTCAAGTCTTCGAAAGCTGCATGTATGTGAGAAAACGGTTCCACAGTTATATCAGTTAAGCTTATCACGTCCATACGCATACCCTTCAACTCGTTCTTGATTCCATTGATGTCCGTCTGATAAACATCCAGCGTAGAAAAGATTTTATTCAAATTTTCAGCATATTCCCCTTTTGTTATTGCAAGGGTATCAACTTCCTCTACGATGTTGTTACCATCATGGTAAACAGGAGGGGTCTCGGGGTCACTCTCATCAGACATTGTGGTATCATAAACTTGGTAGGATTGGGGTGGCTCAGGTGTCGAAGGGTGGTCGGGAGGGTTAAGCTCCTACAACCAATTGTCGCGATTTTGGGCACTTGTTTTGGCATGGTTAGGAAGTGTAAATACCGTGACTACTTCGTCCCTTATCAAGTAATCGAAGGGTGCAGGACCTAGGTTACCTATTATTCGTAGGTGGAAAAAAAATCAATGTTTATAGGGCGGATTGAAACAAATTGTGTGCACCTATGTAGCTGGTATCTAAGTCCGAGGGCGTTAGAAATCATGGTAACAAGGCCTCCTATGATGATTGGCTCGCTAGGGTTCTCGGCAATGCGGGTAAATGTCTGCATTAAGAATGGCACTGCATTTACAGGTCGGCCCTGGGTCATACACTGCAGTAAAAATATCTCATCTTTAGATATGGCAGTGCAGTTCTGTTCTTTTCCGAAAATGGTATGTGCTAGAATCTTATGGAAATAACGGATAGCATGGTTGTGTATTATTATCCATGCTATCCTGCTCAGGGTGGTAGTTCCCGGTTTAAGTCCCCCAAAAGTAGTCTAGCTCAAAATCCATTAACTCTGCCTGGGTGGTAGAAAATGCAAAAGGTCCGCAAGGGAATCCTAGAAGGTTGGCTAATTCTTTATGGGTATAAGCAAATTCAATACCAAACAACCCGAAGGCTATAAATCCCTTTCTAGTTCCGAAACCGCACTCGGGTATATGAACTAAAGAGCTCAGAAACTCAAGGGTGAGCTCGCGATATGTAACAAACCTAGATTTAATGTGGGATTTTTCCACCCCAGCTGGCTAAACAGATAATGGACACTATCCTTAATGCCTAAAGTGTCCATTGGTGGTTCATCATAATATAAGGTCATACCAATATTTCTGTGTGATAATTCCTCAAACCTCCTCATTCGGTTCCTGCCTCTAAAAGTGGTTTCCATAGTAAATAGCAAAGGGGGAAAGCAAATCAGGGGAGAAGGTAGGATAGAAAAAGACTTTTTCCGAAAACCTGTAAAGTTGATTGAAAATCAGCAGCAGTTGTATAAATTTTTTTTAGAAAAGATGAAAAAGAAAAATAGTGAAAATAATGCTTTAAAAGAAAACGAATATAGAAACGGAATAGAAAGTTAAAGACAAAAACAAACAGAAACAAACAGATGGGTCGCCTCCCACGCAGCACTTTGTTTAACGTCATAAGCCTGACGAACAGGAGTGCAAGCACTCATGGTGGTTCTCTCGAGGATGACTCCTCGGTTGAACTTTTAGTAGTTGTAATTTTCCATGGCCACTTATCAAGCCATCTCACATATCCCTCACCTTTTCTTTTCTTTCTTCTGTGGGGTGGTTCATTCTTCTGAACTTGTGGTGGTGGTTCTGGATCTATCCTAAGTATCAACTTTTCCAGTTTGGGCTTAATGATTTCATCCACCACCTCAAAGGTTAACCTTACCTTCTTAACAGTAATTATATCCCTAGTTTCATGGTCCTCTAATTTTCTCTTTTTATGCAAGACTTCCAACAAGGGTGCATTAGTGTGGATATTTTCCAATACCTCCACATATGTTTTAGATTTGGAGTCTATCTGAGCTTCTATAAAACTTTTCTAGAAAGGAAACGGTGGGGTATAGGGGTGAGGCATAACAATAGGTGCTCCCTTTTCTACCTCTTCTACAACCTCCCTTTTAGATGGTGTTGGAGGATTTTTCTTAATCTTTACTCTTTCCTCGTCTGAACTCTCCTCATCCACATCATCACTCTCCTCAACCTCATTATCACTCTCCTCAACCTCATTATCGCTCTCCTTAGGATTTTCAACTTGTTTTTCACTACTGGTTGTTACAACATCCAATTTCTCCTCAGGGAAGGGTCCTAGAGGGTTTTGTTCAAGCTGGGAGATTTGGGTCTCTAAGGCTATGTTGTGTGTGATCGGTGGATCTGGAACTGACTGTTTAACGCTGGTTCGCAAAATGTCGCGGAAGCAAGAGTCGCCACCGTCTTTTATTTTCTCCGATATGGAAAGGACAAAAGCACAGAAAAATTCCTTATGAGATTGTTCTCGGTTAGGGAGGTAGATTTATAGAAAGGGAAGGTATTAGCACCCTTTCTATCCATGGTTATCCATGGGCTCTTAGATACTTGCTCATTGTGTTTTCAAAATGTTTGTTTGTTTTTCAAGGTGAGTGGGTTTGAAAAAGTTTCTTTGAAAGTTTCAGATCGACTCTTGTATCAGTCCTCAAGATTGTTTGAAAAGTTGTTTTTGAAAGCTTTTTGCAAAGTGTTGGTGTGAAAAGAAGTATCTACGAGTCATCTACCTACCCTAAGGAATTAGTCTGTGTAGATGTCCTTAAGGTAGTGCCATCCCACCATTGAGGAGTAGGTAGCACCACCGTTGGAGGTGTTCGGGTCAATTCGAGGAGTTAGGGACAATGTGGTCACCAGAGAAATATGAGGACACCTTAGAAGCTACCCCCATGCCATGGACATGAGGACTTACTAAAACGTCCTCTACTCGACGACCACGTTTCGAGGGGCAAGGCAACAATGAGGCGTACCCTAAGAGTGGTGTGTGAATTGTGTATCATTTTCAGTTATTATTTGTCTTGTCATGCATTGGTGATCTACGCTTTGATTTTATTTGGGCATACATTCTTTCATGTGATTGTTAGCAATTAAAAGGGTGCGAAAATTAAAATGCAGAAAAAGAAAGGTCCTACGCTATTACAAGGTGCGGGTCTACATCGCCAAATTAAACCAAGACCCGATTTGAATGAAAGTGCGGAAAGTAAATATCCTAATTATCTATTACAAGGCCTTGGGGCAAATACATTATATCCACAAAAGAAATAAAAATAAGTGCGAAAAGAAATAAGAATCGAGTGCGAGGGCGTTGGACCCTTTAAAGAAATGAAATTAAAATTAAAGGTTAATTAATGATTTAATGAGGAAAAGAAGTTATTTTTGGAGTTTTTGTATTTATGAAAAAAAGGAAGATTAATTGAAATTAGAAATTTAAATAAAAACCCTAATTCTAGCTTGTTTTTAATTATTAGAAAATGTTTAAGTTTTGACCTAATTTAACCCCAATTAATTAAATGTCATATTTATTTACAAGATAATTAATAATTAATAATAATAAGAAGAAAATTTTAATTATTGAGAAAAGGAGTAAAAATGCTAGGAACCCTAATTTTTATGTTTTTTAGTTATTAAGAAGTAAATTAAAATTAAAACCCTAAATTAAAACTAAATTGATTATTAAATTTATTTACAAAATTAATAGAAATTAATATTAATAAAACATATTTTTTGTTTTATGATTTTCTGTTTTTTTGTGTTGATAAAAATTATTTGGTGAATTAATTAAAACAATAAAACAAATTAAAATAAATAAAAGAGATAAAAAGGGAGAGAAAGAAAATACAAACAAGGGAGTTTCTGGCCCATTTATGGAGGTGTATAGGAAGCATTTTGGCCCAAGAATTCCAGACCCACGTTGACTTTCAGCGTTTGTGTGAGGCATGGTCAACTAACGTGCATGATGGGCCTCACATCCTGACCTTTGGATTCATCTCCTGGGACGTTTGGCAAACCAAGGCATTGGGTGCATGGTAGACGCTCAGAGGGCAAGTGTACCTGAATGCATTTCAAGAAAAAAAATGGAGAATATGAGGGACCTGGGAATCGAACCCAGGTCCCATTGCTTGCGTGACAACACACCAACCACCAAGCCAACTATGTTTCTTTGTTAATTAAATGGAATAGAAATAATATAATAGAAACATAAGCTTATGGTATATCACGCGCCAAAATTTCAAATGAGCCAGTCATCCAGGGACACGTACACCTTCTTCTTCGTTTGCCTGAATTTACAAAATGGATAGCGGGGGTTTTAAACCCCCACTAAGCTTCAAACTGCAAAATAGTGAATAGCATATAGTGTAAAAGAAAAAGGGCGCGATGGTTGATTTCTACTTGTTTGAAGGTCCTGATTTCATTGGTATAGGTCTTATGGTCCAATTATTCCAGATATGCAAAGCCCCAAAATTAGAGCTCTGAAACCCTAGGCAGTTTTCATGGTGGATTCACGTACAGGGCTTAAAAACTCAATTGGATGGCACCATTAGCTTCAGAGAGATCATATTAGCGTAAAACAATAATAAAAATGCATGAACAAGGCCTGGAAATTGAAACACGATTATTCAATATTTCAAGAAAAGTTTGATTTCGTTATACCGATTCCTTGGATATGGAGGGTTGAATTTGATTGGAATGGCTTCCTGGATGTATAAGCAAGCTATTGGAATGCTTCTTAGGCCTTGAAACGCACGGCAGCTATGTTTTCAGTTTTGAGTTTTTTTGTCAAAATTGCAAGTTTGGTTTTGAGGTTTCAGCGCAACATGCTTCTCCTTTTGGATTAGGTTTATGTTCCTGCTTATATGTGGAGTGAATTAGGTTAACAAAACAAGTCCAAAATCCATGTTTTAATGCTTTTCAAATTTGTGATCTTCCATGATCTTTTTCAATCTTTTTTCCATCAAAACATTGCCAATCATGGGAGATTCTTTCCCTTTTGGATGTGCACAAAATCTTGAGTGAATAAAGAGCCTATTAGCTGCATAAAAAGATTTAAAACACATGCTTTGCTATTTTTGTCATATTTTATTTTAATTAAATGAATTAATAATAATAAAAATTCAAATAATTAATAAAAAATGATGAAATAACTCCCCTTTGGTTCAATGGGTCGTGCATAACTTTTGGATGATGATTCTTGGAAGAAATTGTGGCCCATTAGCAATTTTGAGGCATTTGAAGCAAAGTTGACTTTTAAAAATTCCCAAAAATTTCCCATCTTCGACAAGGCATATCCTGCTCAATTTTTAAGCTTTGATCATGTTCTTGGACATTTTGGAAAGGTCTTGAAGTCCTCTAACCAATGCCTTTAGTCCCATGTCATTTTTATTTACCAATCTCAAGTTATGGTCTTTGACTTAAAGTGCCTTTTTGTTGATTTTTGAAAATGACCTATAATGTTGAGATTGATAACTTTTTGTGAAAGCATTTCTTGGACTTGAAGTGTGAAGAGGAGTTGTAGGAAATGTCATTCTCTTAAAAATGATCTTTGGATGGAATTTTTCTGATAAACCATGTGGAAGTTATGCCCTGGTCAAGTTGCAGTTGACTTTTTCAACTGTCCAAAAATAGAAACTTTTGCATCTTGAGACTTTTTGAGCCATGCCTTGAGAATCATGATCAAGAATTGATCAAATGATGTTTGTGGCTTCAAAATAAGATGTTGACCAAAAATTTTGACTTTTGATTGTCAAATGACCATTTTGCCCCTGTAGTTGACTGTGAAGCAACTAGGGTTTTTGACTGTGCAATTTTGTGCTGTGAGTCTTGAAACATGGCATGAGGATGCTTGACCATGTTTATAGGCATGTGGGACTTGATTGGACCCTTGAAAACTTCAATTTCTTTGCCAGAACCAAAACCCTAATTTTTTACTGTTAGGAGGCCATTGGACTGTGCAACTCTTGGGGGATTTTGATGCATGCTCTTTGCAAATCTTGAAGAATATGGGAGGGAAAATTTTGGGGTACAATAGTTGCCCCTGTTCAATCTTCTTAGACCTGAGGATGTAGATTGGCTGGCGTGCCTTTCGTAATCCGAAGGTGAAAGATGATTGAACACTAGAGTGCCCAGAAATTTGCGCTCACATAGTAGTGTGATGGTGGGAATGGGCTTACAGATGCCATTTGGAGATTGATGGATAGGAAGATGGGCTCATAGATGCCATGTTGAGGGGTGATGGAGAGGTGTATGGGCTTATAGATGCCATGTGGGTGTCGATCGCGTAAGAGATTCCTTAGCGAGAACTTGCGTACCTGAAAAAGAAAATGATTACCTGGCCTGTTGCAGGAGTTGGTCTTCAAACTATTTTTGTAGATGTGCCCTGACTGATTACAGGAATTGAATCCTTAAACCTCTTCGGACGTGCCCTGGCGATATACAGGAGTTGAGTCTGGAGTTTCGAAAGGTGATGAATGAATCAGGGATGGTTACTGCCTCAACGGGACGGTGAGAGAACCTTGGACGATTACTACCTCAACAGTAACGATGAGAGAATCTGGGATGTCTTCTGCTGAGTCTTCATTAGGAAAATCTTTAGGAATCGATTTAACTGGACCAGAGAAGGCCTTTGACTGGATCGGCATCAGAAAAATCTTTAGGAGTCGATTTAACTGAACCAGGCAAGGTCTTGAAATAACTTCAACTGGATAAGAATCAGGGAGATCTTAGGGTCGATCTGAATGAACCATAGAAGGCCTTTGACTGGATAAGAATCAGAAAAATCTTTAGGAGTCGATTTAACTGAACCAAACAAGGTCTTGAAATAACTTCAACTGGATAAGAATCAGGGAGATCTTAGGGTCGATCTGACTGAACCAGAGAAGGCCTTTGACTGGATAAGAATCAGAAAAATCTTTAGGAGTCGATTTAACTGAACCAGACAAGGTCTTGAAATAACTTCAACTGGATAAGAATCAGGGAGATCTTAGGGTCGATCTGACTGAACCAGAGAAGGCCTTTGACTGGATAAGAATCAGAAAAATCTTTAGGAGTCGATTTAACTGAACCAGACAAGGTCTTGAAATAACTTCAACTGGATAAGAATCAGGGAGATCTTAGGGTCGATCTGACTGAACCAGAGAAGGCCTTTGACTGGATAAGAATCAGAAAAATCTTTAGGAGTCGATTTAACTGAACCAGACAAGGTCTTGAAATAACTTCAACTGGATAAGAATCAGGGAGATCTTAGGGTCGATCTGACTGAACCAGAGGAGGTCTTGGATTAACTTTGACTGGATAAGAATCAGAAAAATCCTAGAATAGATTTAACTGAACCAGACGAAAGTCTTGGAATATAGCTGAGAACTTAACTGGATCTTTCCTGAAAGGTAAAGGTCAGTCATATGCAATGCATGATATGGATCAAGCAATGATGTTCTCAACATAAATGAGATTGCGCGATGCGTTCATGCATGTATCATGATGTATGTGATGTTTTATGAATGTATGTTTTTGTCTTAGGAAAATAAATCCTTGACGGGTGCCGGGAGTTAAAATCCTGGGCTGATGGATAGCTTCTGTTTCCACTGGGGAGTGATAGTTGCAAGAATACTGGTAGGAGAAGATAACTCCGTTGGGGAATAAACTTGATGAAGAGATTACTCTGCGGGGATTAACTGCTCTAGCGACCTTGCTGGGGAACAATACTCTGTGGGGAGAGAGGTACTCTGTTGAGATGTTGATGGTAACTTCGCTGGGGATAGCGTTGTCATGTTGGAAGTGTTAATAGACTTCGCTGGGGATAGGAAGACTTCGCCGAGGACGATCTTTCTGTGGCTCTTGGCTGAGGATAACCCAGTTATACCCTGGTAGGGAGATAACCTTTGAATAAAGCCAGGAGACGCGTTCGTGCTCTGCAGGGGATAAACTTCCAGAACTTACTGGGGATAAGCTTCCTACTGGGGAGATGATTCAAACTTTCCTAGGGAAATCTGGATTGGACTCTCCTGGGTAAATCTTTGAGATATATTGGGGAAGAGGTTCCACTAAATGCTTGGTATATCGCCGGGGAACAATCTTAGATCAAGACTGCCGGGGATGCTTGTCAGGAATGTTCGTATATTGTGCTGAGGAATGTTGATATCTGCGGGAGGATACCCAACTTCCTTGAGGCTGACAGTATAACTCTGCTTGGGGAGAGTGCATTGACTTGCTGGCTCACTCTCTGGGGAATTAAGATATCTTGGTTACGTTCTTCAGCTGAACTTACCTCGGTACCTTGGTGGATAGAGCAATTAGATCGCTTAGACAACTCGTTACTGCCCCTGCTTCTAATGTTACCTGTAATTAATCCTTTGTTTCACATGCAAATATTTATGAGTTAGCAATTAGCGTCAAATGCATATATCACAAATTGAACCTTAGACGTTCTTCGCAAAACAAAACAGAAAAAGGAAAAACAATTGGCAATTGAAAAGTGAATTTATATTGATTTTTTGAATTTGCCCGTAAATAGGCGTTTATGTACAAGAGGCTGACGTCCTAGTAAGAGAACGCCGCCGAATCAAAGAGTTTATACAATTTGTACAAAGGGAAAATAAAACAGCTGTGTGAAAAGAATAATCCCACTGGGTTCCAACTCTACTATCGCCTTTATATTTTCGAGCGTCTCATCACTTGATGACCTAGCTGAAGATGAAGCTGATTGATCAATGCCGTCTGAACTTGATGCTGATACCGGATTCTGGATGCAAAGTGATCCAATGAGACATAGTATTACGCTTTATCCCTAACTTTTTCCTGAACCGCCCTTTCGGGTTTTCGGTCCACCGGGATACCCATTTTTTCCCAAGCCGCCTTTTCAGGTTTTCGACTTGCCGGGTGTATAGATTTTTTCATTTCATCCCTTCATTTTGCCCGAACCCTTTTGGTTCGCCGGGAAGCCCTAATTTTTGCCTAGGTATGTCAACCTAGCGGGTCTTTTATCATGCGTAGTATCTTTTTACTATGTCTGCATTGGCGGGGTGAGGAAGGTCGTTACCATCCATGGTGGTCAGAATCATGGCTCCTCCTGAGAACACATGTTTAACCACAAATGGCCCTTCGTACATAGGGGTCCATTTGCCCCTTGGATCACTCTGAGGAAGGATGATGCGTTTGATTACCAGATCCCCGACTTGATATTCTTGTGGCCTGACCTTCTTGTTAAATGCCCTGATCATCCGTTTTTGGTACGTCTGACCATGACAAATAGCAGCGAGTCTTTTTTCGTCAATCAGGTTTAATTGATCAAGTCGTGTCTGGATCCAATCATCTTCGCTCAGATCTGCATCCTTCATTATCCGGAGAGAGGGTATCTGCACGTCGATCGGTAAGACTGCCTCCATGCCGTAGACCAAGGAGAAAGGAGTGGCCCCGGTTGACGTCCGTGCAGAGGTACGATACCCGTGTAGAGCAAACGGTAACATCTCGTGCCAATCTTTATATGTCACTGTCATCTTCTGCACAATTTTCTTGATATTTTTATTCGCTGCTTCTACAGCCCCATTCATCTTCGGCCGGTAGGGAGAAGAGTTGTGGTGCTGTATCTTAAATTGCTCGCAGAGCTCAGTGATCATCTTGTTATTGAGATTGGTACCGTTGTCTGTAATGATCCTTTCTGAGACGCCGTATCGACAGATCAAATTGTGCCGAATGAACCATGCCACAACATTCTTGGTTACCGTGGCGTACGAAGCTGCTTCAACCCACTTCGTAAAGTAATCGATCGCCACTAGGATGAAGCGATGCCCGTTGGACGCTGTACGTTTAATCTCGCCGATCATATCTATGCCCCACATTGCAAAAGGCCAAGGTGCAGTCAGAACATTTAGAGGAACTGGAGGAACATGCACCTTATCTGCATATATCTGGCACTTATGACATGTCCGAGAATGTTGGTAACAGTCGGCTTCCATTGTGGACCAGAAATACCATGCCCGAAGGATTTTCTTTGCCATCGTGTGTCCACTGGAATGTGTTCTGAAGGTACCTTCATGTAGCTCCGCCATGATCCTTTCTGCTTCAGTCTTATCCACACAACGCAGTAAGGTCGAATCATGGTTTCGTTTGTACAGAATGTCGTTGCTAAGGAAGAACTTTGCTGCGAACCTTCTCAGAAACTTTTTATCGTTGACAGATGCACCTTCAGGATACTCTTGAGCTTCCAAGTACCTCTTCACCTCATGGTACCAAGGTTTTTCAGTCACTTCCTCAGCCTCAAGATCACAACAGTATGCCGGTTCGTCCAGTTTCCAAATGATGACCCGGGGAGCCTCATTGTCCCATTTGACTTTGAAAATGGAAGACATCGTAGCTAACGCGTCAGCCAACTGATTCTCCTCTCTTGGAAAATGTTCAAAAGTTATCTTTGTGAAGTGGGGGATCAATGTCAACACACACTCCTTGTAAGGAATAAGATTTGGATGTTTCGTATCCCACTCGCCTTTGATCTGATTGATCACGAGAGCGGAATCTCCGAAGACACTCAGAAACTTGATCCTTAAGTCAATCGCAGCTTGAAGTCCCATGATGCATGCCTCATACTCTGCCATGTTGTTGGTGCAATTGAAACATAGCCGGGCCGTGAGTGGAGTATGAGTGCCTTGAGGGGATATGATCACAGCGCCGATACCGTTACCCAAAGCGTTGGAGGCTCCTTCAAAGTGCATAGACCATCAGGATCCTTCCTCAGGTCCTTCATCCGGTCCAGGTACTTCACAATCAGTCACAATCATGATGCTCTCGTCCGGAAACTCAAAGTTCATTGACTGATAGTCGTTTACTGCCTGGTGTGCCAAGTGGTCTGCCAATACACTTCCCTTGATGGCTTTCTGAGTCGTGTATTGTATGTCGTATTCTGTCAAGATCATCTGCCATCTTGCTATTCTTCCAGACAGAGCAGGCTTTTCAAATATGTACTTTATTGGATCCATCTTTGAGATCAACAAGGTAGTGTGAGTCAGCATATACTGTCTCAGCCGGCGAGCAGCCCATACCAAAGCGCAACAATTTTTCTCGAGCAGTGAGTATCGGGTCTCACAGTCGGTAAACTTTTTGCTAAGGTAATAAATGGCGTGCTCTTTTCGGCCAGACTCGTCATGCTGCCCCAGCACACACCCCATTGAGTTGTCAAGTACTGTCAGGTATAATATCAGAGGTCTCCCTTCAACCGGTGGCATAAGAATGGGTGGTTCTTGGAGATACTCTTTGATTCTGTCAAAAGCGGCCTGACATTCATCATTCTAATGTACTACTTGATCTTTCTTCAGCAGCTTGAAGATTGGTTCACAAGTAGCGGTTAGGTGCGAGATGAATCGAGCAATGTAATTCAGGCGTCCTAAAAAGCCTCTGACCTCTTTCTCTGTCTTTGGAACTGGCATCTCTTGAATGGCTTTAACCTTAGCAGGGTCCACTTGAATACCCTTATCACTTACGACGAAGCCTAGCAACTTTCCAGACCTTACCCCGAAGGTGCACTTGTTCGAGTTCAACCTCAGCTTGTACAACTTCAGACGGTCAAAAAATTTCTGCAGATGATCAAGGTGTTCCTCCTCAGTTTGGGACCTTGCAATCATGTCGTCGACATACACTTCTATCTCATGATGGATCATGTCATGAAATAAAGCAACCATGGCACGTTGGTAGGTTGCCCCAACATTTTTCAACCCGAATGGCATGACTTTGTAGCAGAAGGTGCCCCACTGAGTAACAAAGGTAGTCTTTTCCATGTCTTCCGGAGCCATCTTGATCTGATTATACCCTGAAAAACCATCCATGAAAGAGAACACCTTGTGTTGAGCAGTATTATCAACAAGGACATCAATGTGAGGTAGAGGGAAGTCATCCTTGGGGCTGGCCCTGTTCCGATCCCTGTAGTCGACACACATTCTGACCTTACCATCTTTCTTTGGTACCGGCACCACATTAGCAACCCATTGAGGGTAAGAAGTCACTGCAAGAAAACCGGCATCAAATTGTTTCATAACCTCAGCTTTGATCTTCTCAGACATCTCTTGACGCATACGGCGGACCTTTTGCTTAACCGGAGGGCAGTCTTCCTTGGTAGGCAAGTGATGGACCACAATGTCGGTATCCAAACCAGGCATGTCTCCGTAGGACCAGGCAAAGATTTCCATGTAGTCATGCAGCATCTGAGTCAACCGTTACTTCATGCTGAGCTCTAGGTTGGCACCAATCTCGACTTCCTTCCTATCTGTCTCAGTACCCAGATTTATTGTTTCCACTGGCTCTTCATGTGGTTGAATTACCCTCTCTTCCTTGAGTAACAGTCTTGCAAGCTCGCCAGGCACTTCGCAATCATCTTCACCTTCGTCTTCGGCTAAGTTGATCGGATTTTCGAAGTCATAACTGGCAGTAGCAGAGTCGTTGCCAGTGAGATCCAGAGTGGATTGAAACCTGTATGAGTGAGTGTGTGTAAATACAGCTGTTTTGCAATATATAAAGAAAGGAAAGAAAGAAAAGGAGCATAAGATCTGAAATGCGAGAAAACGTCCAAGGCCTTTATTCATGATATATGAAATGACAATTAATATGCCCTCACAAATGAAGCCACGGTGCCCCGGGTAAGACACCGGGCCATAGAGTTTTAATTCATTGTTTATTACAAATAACAAAACAAAGGAGTTTATTACTGCGTAACAAAAGTAACGGGAGTATGATCTTTCGCGGTCCAATTGTTCAATCCATCGTCAGTCGTCGGGTAGATCCAGCTATCAAACCCTGACTCTTCCACTTCGTCTTCATCCCCAATAGCATTCACTCCTGGATTGGTGATGAGCACAGGAGGTCTTCTGGTTCTAGCCTTGCGCACAACCCTCTGAGCCTATGCAGTAAAACCCAGTCCAAACTTGTCAGTTTTTGGTGTAAAATCAGGGAGCCTGCCCCAGTTAGCACATTCACCTTTCTCGATTACAGCCCGGGCGTCCTTCAAGGAAGCCATCTTCAAAGGAAAGTCTTCTTCAACCACTGCTTCTGCTGCTGCCAATGTTGGAGGTACCTCTTCAAAATGCTGAAAGGGTGTTTCAATAAACTCCCCGGCCATCTCAATGTACCGGAAGGAATTCAAATGGCTCACCATATATTCTTCCTCCCCCTGCACAGTGACGATCTTCCCTCTGACAGGGTACTTGAGTTTTTGGTGTAGGGTAGAGGTCACTGCCCCAACTTTGTGAATCCAAGGTCGACCCAGTAAACAGGAATAAGATGGACGAATATCCATCACATAGAAAGTTGAGTCGAATACTTGAGAACCCACGCGAATAGGAATGTCTACCTCTCCATGAACCATCCTCTTAGAACCGTCAAAGGCTCTGCCAATGATGTTGCTATGTTTCAGCTCCAGGCCCTCACAATCCAACCGGTCTAAGGCCTTTTTGGGTAGCACATTCAGGGAAGAACCGGTGTCCACCAACACGTGCGTAAGAGTAGTGCCCCTGCATTCTATAGAGACATGCAGGGCGTCATTGTGGTTCTTTCCCTTAGCAGTAAGGTCAGCATCCGAGAAACCCAAACCGTTGTCAGCTGTCAAATTGGCTACGCAATCAGTAAACTGGTCTGCAGAGGTCTCTTGTGGCACATGGGCCGTCTTTAGAAATGAAATCAGGGCCTTAGCATGGGCCTCTGAGCACAGTAGTAAGGAGAGCATAGAGATCTTGGAGGGTGTATGCCCCAGCTGTTCAACGACATTGAAGTCGCTCTTCTTGATTATTTTGAGAATTTCCTCCATCTCTTGTTGGGAGGCTTCAACATTCACAGATTTTGGTGCCTCCATCCGGGCAGGCTCATCTTCAATCCCTTTGCCCCGAGCATTAGATGACTCGGCAGCAGGGGAAACAACTTGATCAGAAGTTGTAACAGGTGCACTTGCAGGCGTTATTATGAGAGGTCTTTGAATAGCTGGTGGCGCAATGTCAGGCGAGAAGAGCCTGCCACTGTGGGTTACTTTAGCTGGACCGGTAATATTGCTGATGCTGGTACCGGTGTTGAACTCTTGCTTTATTCCATGTACATATACATCTGCCCCATAGTGCCATGGGACAGCTTTATCAGATTCATAGGGGAGGGGCCCCGGAACAGTAATAACAATGGGTGCGACAGTCATGATTTTAATTGGCTTCCTCGGGGGAGCCTTGATTGGATTGTTGAAAATTGTAATGACAGATACTTCTTCCATAGGAACAAACGGAACAACGGTCTTCTTGAACAGAATCTCTTTGCTGTCCATCAGGCTTTGGATGCCTAACTTCAGCAACGGACAACCAGTAAGGGAAACAGCACACAAAAGGCAACCCTCGCTACAACCCGGAAATAAACCGGCCAACAGCAGGTTCCTCTTAACAGTCAACAGAGGAGTAGCTACATCATTCACAGAAACGGCAAATAAGTCTTCATCAATGGCATTTACTCCATGCTGGGGCATGGGAGCAGTCACCACATTTGGCCTCTCGGGCGCTTCAAATTGTATCTCCTTCGCATCAATAAGGTCTTGCACCTTATTCCTTAAGGCCCAACAATCATCAGTAGAATGCCCCAGGCTATCAGAGTGATATGCACAGCGGGCATTTGGATTATACTTCGGAGAGGCAGTATTCACAACCTTCGGGGCCTCCCTGACAGTCACTAAGTTGGTGGATAACAGGTGCGGCAAGATTTGTGACAAGGTCATACTCAGCCGGGTAAATTCTCTTCTGGGTCTCTCAGCCCTTTGTTGATTGGTTTGCCGAGGAGCGGCAGAAGGTTTAGCAATCATTACCGCGTTGACAGATTGGCGGCGCTCTGGTTTATCTTGCCTTCTAGGCCCATACACAGCACTGGCCTCCTTTTTGAAGGGCTTCTTCTCAGAACTTGAAGATGTACCCTTCTGAATTTTACTTGACTTCATGCCAGCCTCTATCCTTTCCCCAGTCAGAATGAGGTCAGTAATCCCTGCAGACGAATTACCGATAAGATGATTGAAGAATGGCTCGGACAGGGTCCCCAGGAACATATCTACCAGCTCACGGTCAGTTAATGGTGGCTGCACCCTGCCAGCCAGGTCCCTCCACTTCTGTGCATACTCTTTAAAACCTTCGCCTGATCCTAGCGACATACCCTGGAGTTGGGTACGTGTAGGAGCAAGGTCGGCATTATATTGATACTGCTTGTAAAAAGCAGTAGCCAACTCCTCCCAGTTACGAACCTTGGTCCCATCCAGCTGATAGAACCATTCGAGATGAGTCCCTGAAAGACTCTCCTGGAAGAAGTGGATCCACAAGTTCTTGTCCACAATGTACGGTTGAATCTTCCGCACATAGGATCTGAGGTGTAGCTTAGGGCAAGACGCCCCATCATACTTGGTGAAAGATGGTGCTTTAAACTTGTGAGGGATGATCACACCAGTAGATAAGCCCAAGTCTCTGAAATCCAGCCCAGGCACTTGTTGGATCTCCATGGCGTTCAGACGGTCTTCCAGCTGCTTGTACCGGTCTTCAGCCGGAGGGTATTGTTCCTCATTAAAATCAGTCTCGTTGTCAGAGACTACTGGACTTGGAGCCTTTCCCCCCTGGGGGCTGTCTTTGCCTACAGAAGAACCAGCTTCCTCATTCTGCAGAGTGTTACCAAACCTCCGGCCCGAGTTGAAAAGAACAGTTTTCTTCTTCTTCTTCTCCTTCTTCAGGAGCAAATCCTTCAGCTCTTCTTGGCCTTGAGCCAAACCCATGATCAGCTCTTGAAATTGTGTGTTCTGCACCTGAAGGGCCTTGATAGACATCTCGGTTGATGATTCAGGGTTCATGATGCTGAAATAAACAGCGAAGAACAGTAAGCAACCTGAAAAGATGAATACCTGCTATGCACATGATGAATGGAATGCGTTATGATTTATGTTTTCAAAGACAATCGGGAATCAACTTTGTAAACAAAAAGGAACACACTTCATTAGATTCAACTTTGAAACTTAAATTGTTCAACAGATTACCCTTAGGCGTTACATAGAAATGGGAATACTGAAAAGGGAAATAAAACTGTAAAAGAACATCCAAAGCTCATCATTGATCCCAGGGTCTCCTCTTCTCAGTACGGATGTAGTCATTCAGAGCTCGTTCATTCTCCAACTACTTTGTCAGCTTCTGGATCTTCAATTCCTGCTCGTTGAACTTTTCCCGATAAGAATCCCGTTCTTCTCGTAGTTGCGACCAAGACCTCTTTAATGTCTCATAATCAGTAGGTATCTGAGGAGGGAGGACAGTTGGAGGAGCCCCATCTTTGTCAGGATACTCAAGAATGACGGGTCTAACAGCTTCGTATGGCATACCTAACTTCTGAGCACGGATGCGAACCCATTTGTAGTAGGCTTCCATAGGTAGAGAAGTCTTTGGCCCTAACTCTTGTGGGTCAGCCTTGTGAATTATGTCCCAAGCCTTGATGAACCTACGACGCAGCTCGTCACTATCCACCTGAAACTCAAAACTGATGTGAGGCACCAACATCTCATAAGGCCCTGCTCTTCTGGCCCTTCCAAACTGACGGAGAGCTAGACATGGATTATAAGATATTCCACCTTGAGTACCAATCAAAGGAACATTAGGGTATTCTCCGCAATGATCAATAACAGCTATCTCATCCAAACCTCTGAAAGTCCAAATGATGTCTTTATCAGTGAGAGACATTAACCTATGAGCCCAACCTCTTCCTTCTTGGTTCTTCAGCACGAACTTAGGGAGGTGCGAAATAAACCACCTCACCAATAAAGGGATGCAACACCACAGAGTTCCTCGTCTTCGGGTAGTACGAGCATAAAGTTGTTGCAGGATGTCACCCAAGAGAGTGGGCACAGGATTCTGAGACATGAAGATCCTTATGGCAGTGACATTGATGAAGTTGTCAGGATTAGGAAACAAGACTAGCCCATAGATTAAGAGAGCCAAGATGTCTTCATATGCCCTAAAGTCCAAGTCATTCCAGAAACTGTTAGCTTTACCAACCAAGAATTTGGCTAAGAAACCCTTAACTCCGCTTCTAGTCAGCCAGTTGTCCATTACTTCTTGATGGGTCAAGGGAAGAGTTGCAGCAACCTCCTCAAGCCTAAGGATCTTTTCCCAACCAGTGAAGGGAGTCTGATCCAAGATAGGGATACCAAGCAAATCAAAGAACTCTTCTAGGGTAGGGACCAACTGGAAGTCTTGAAAGGTGAAGCACTGGTACAGAGGGTCATAAAACTGGGTCAGGACACTCATCAACTGTTGGTCCCGCTTTGCAGTGACTAAACTGAGAAGAGAGCCATGCCTCTGGATGAAGGAAGTGGTGTTTGAAATTCTGCTAACCAATTCTTCAAGTAACTCGGGTGGGTGAAAAAAGTTGAACCGAATAGTATTCCTTCGCATAGGCATCATGATGTCCTACAAAACAGAGCAAAGGTGAAACCCTCTTGTCTTTGAAATGGTCAGTCCTTATACAGGATGCATGCAATGCTCATGATGTTATGATGTTATGACAAAGCACACCACAAATATTTACAAAGGGACACATGTAAGGCACACAAGTCACACAAGACAAGCCCTTAAAGTTTAGGCCAGCATGAGGTCTAGGTATTACCCTATTTAAGTTTGTTGGTTCATACCTGTCCTATCAAAAGTAATTGGGTTCTTAGAGGATCCCAATATCACTGACTACCCTCAATCGGTCATAACTCCAGCATCGCAATCTTTTCTTGCGGCCAGAACCATCACGAGAGTTTAGCCTCAATGGGCGTAGCATACTGCTACTGTTCTATTGGCCAAGTTGTGTCATTTAAGGTTCTAAGGTCGGTTGGTGCTTAATGACTCCTCAGAAGACCCATATTCTCCTCGTTGCAACACAAGGGATATCAGTACAGACCAAGGTGTCACACCAACGTAGCCACTGCTTCACCCGTGTCGGTCTACACCGGACAGGTCCCTCACAGCTTATGCTACCTAAATAGGGTATCCCCAGATCCGGGATAGGATCCATGTAACTCCGATGCAACCCACAATTTAAAGCAAACAAGTCAAAACAATTGAAAACACAGTTTGTGAACTATCCTAAGGTACACCTCACTTTATAAGTGTCCCCAGCAGAGTCGCCAGTTCTGTGATCGGTGGATCTGGAACTGACTGTTTATCGCTGGTTTGCGAAATGTCGCGGAAGCAAGAGTCGCCACTGTCTTTTATTTTCTCCGATATGGAAAGGAAAAAAGCAAAGAAAAATTCCTTATGAGATTGTTCTCGGTTCGGGAGGTAGATTTATAGAAAGGGAAGGTGTTAGCACCCTTTTTATCCATGGTTATCCATGGGCTCTTAGATACTTGCTCATTGTGTTTTCAAAATGTTTGTTTGCTTTTCAAGGTGAGTGGGTTTGAAAAAGTTTCTTTGAAAGTTTCAGATCGACTCTTGTATCAGTCCTCAAGAGTGTTTGAAAAGTTGTTTTTGAAAGCTTTTTGCAAAGTGTTGGTGTGAAAAGAAGTTTTTTTGATTTGTTTTGAATTAGAGCGAGTATCTACGAGTCATCTACCTACCCTAAGGAATTAGTCTGTGTAGATGTCCTTAAGGTAGTGCCATCCCACCATTGAGGAGTAGGTAGCACCAACGTTGGAGGTGTTCGGGTCAATTTAAGGAGTTAGGGACAGTGTGGTCACCAGAGCAATAGGAGGACACCTTAGAAGCTACCCCCATGCCATGTTCATGGACATGAGGACTTACTAAAACGTCCTCTACTCGACGACCACGTTTCGAGGGGCAAGGCAACAGTGAGGCGTACCCTAAGAGTGGTGTGTGAATTGTGTATCATTTTCAGTTATTATTTGTCTTGTCATGCATTGGTGATCTACGCTTTGATTTTATTTGGGCATACATTCTTTCATGTGATTGTTAGCAATTAAAAGGGTGCGGAAATTAAAATGCGGAAAAAGAAAGGTCCTACGCTATTACAAGGCGCGGGTCTACATCGCCAAATTAAACCAAGACCCGATTTGAATGAAAGTGCGGAAAGTAAATATCCTAATTATCTATTACAAGGCCTTGGGGCAAATACATTATATCCACAAAAGAAATAAAAATAAGTGCGAAAAGAAATAAGAATCGAGTGCGAGGGCGTTGGACCCTTTAAAGAAATGAAATTAAAATTAAAGGTTAATTAATGATTTAATGAGGAAAAGAAGTTATTTTTGGAGTTTTTGTATTTATGAAAAAAAGGAAGATTAATTGAAATTAGAAATTTAAATAAAAACCCTAATTCTAGCTTGTTTTTAATTATTAGAAAATGTTTAAGTTTTGACCTAATTTAACCCCAATTAATTAAATGTCATATTTATTTACAAGATAATTAATAATTAATAATAATAAGAAGAAAAATTTAATTATTGAGAAAAGGAGTAAAAATGCTAGGAACCCTAATTTTTATGTTTTTTAGTTATTAAGAAGTAAATTAAAATTAAAACCCTAAATTAAAACTAAATTGATTATTAAATTTATTTACAAAATTAATAGAAATTAATATTAATAAAACATATTTTTTGTTTTATGATTTTCTGTTTTTTTGTGTTGATAAAAATTATTTGGTGAATTAATTAAAACAATAAAACAAATTAAAATAAATAAAAGAGATAAAAAGGGAGAGAAAGAAAATACAAACAAGGGGGTTTCTGGCCCAATTATAGAGGTGTATAGGAAGCATTTTGGCCCAAGAATTCCAGGCCCACGTTGACTTTCAGCGTTTGTGTGAGGCATGGTCAACTAACGTGCATGATGGGCCTCACATCCTGACCTTTGGATTCATCTCCTGGGACGTTTGGCAAGCCAAGGCATTGGGTGTATGGTAGACGCTCAGAGGGCAAGTGTACCTGAATGCATTTCAAGAAAAAAAATGGAGAATATGAGGGACCTGGGAATCAAACCCAGGTCCCATTGCTTGCGTGACAACACACCAACCACCAAGCCAACTATGTTTCTTTGTTAATTAAATGGAATAGAAATAATATAATAGAAACATAAGCTTATGGTATATCACGCGCCAAAATTTCAAATGAGCCAGTCATCCAGGGACACGTACACCTTCTTCTTCGTTTTCCTGAATTTACAAAATGGATAGCGGGGGTTTTAAACCCCCACTAAGCTTCAAACTGCAAAATAGCGAATAACATATAGTGTAAAAGAAAAATGGCGCGATGGTTGATTTCTACTTGTTTGAAGGTCCTGATTTCATTGGTATAGGTCTTATGGTCCAATTATTCCAGATATGCAAAGCCCCAAAATTAGAGCTCTGAAACCCTAGGCAGTTTTCATGGTGGATTCACGTACAGGGCTTAAAAACTCAATTGGATGGCACCATTAGCTTCAGAGAGATCATATTAGCGTAAAACAATAATAAAAATGCATGAACAAGGCCTGGAAATTGAAACACGATTATTCAATATTTCAAGAAAAGTTTGATTTCGTTATATCGATTCCTTTGATATGGAGGGTTGAATTTGATTGGAATGGCTTCCTGGATGTATAAGCAAGCTATTGGAATGCTTCTTAGGCCTTGAAACGCACGGCAGCTATGTTTTCAGTTTTGAGTTTTTTTGTCAAAATTGCAAGTTTGGTTTTGAGGTTTCAGCGCAACATGCTTCTCCTTTTGGATTAGGTTTATGTTCCTGCTTATATGTGGAGTGAATTAGGTTAACAAAACAAGTCCAAAATCCATGTTTTAATGCTTTTCAAATTTGTGATCTTCCATGATCTTTTTCAATCTTTTTTCCATCAAAACATTGCCAATCATGGGAGATTCTTTCCCTTTTGGATGTGCACGAAATCTTGAGTGAATAAAGAGCCTATTAGCTGCATAAAAAGATTTAAAACACATGCTTTGCTATTTTTGTCATATTTTATTTTAATTAAATGAATTAATAATAATAAAAATTCAAATAATTAATAAAAAAATGATGAAATAACTCCCATTTGGGTCAATGGGTCGTGCATAACTTTTGGATGATGATTCTTGGAAGAAATTGTGGCCCATTAGCAATTTTGAGGCATTTGAATCAAAGTTGACTTTTCAAAATTCCCAAACATTTCCCAACTTCCACAAGGCATATCCTGCTCAATTTTTAAGCTTTGATCATGTTCTTGGACATTTTGGAAAGGTCTTGAAGTCCTCTAACCAATGCCTTTGGTCCCATGTCATGTTGATTTACCAATCTCAAGTTATGGTCTTTGACTTAAAGTGCCTTTTTGTTGACTTTTGAAAATGACCTATAATGTTGAGATTGATAACTTTTTGTGAGAGCATTTCTTGGACTTGAAGTGTGAAGAGGAGTTGTAGGAAATGTCATTCTCTTCAAAATGAGATTTGGATGGAATTTTTCTGATAAACCATGTGGAAGTTATGCCCTAGTCAAGTTGCAGTTGACTTTTTCAACTGTCCAAAAATAGAAACTTTTGCATCTTGAGACTTTTTGAGCCATGCCTTGAGAATCATGATCAAGAATTGATAAAATGATGTTTGTGGCTTCAAAATAAGATGTTGACCAAAAATTTTGACTTTTGACTGTCAAATGACCATTTTGCCCCTGCAGTTGACTGTGAAGCAACTAGGGTTTTTGACTGTGCAATTTTGTGCTGTGAGTCTTGAAACGTGGCATGAGGATGCTTGACCATGTTTATAGGCATGTGGGACTTGATTGGACCCTTGAAAACTTCAATTTCTTTGCCATAACCAAAACCCTAATTTTTTACTGTTAGGAGGCCATTGGACTGTGCAACTCTTGGGGGATTTTGATGCATGCTCTTTGCAAATCTTGAAGAATATGGGAGGGCAAATTTTGGGGTACAACATTGTGGGTCGCGAGCGACTCAACCACAATGGTCAGTTGCCTAAGGTTTTCACTGTTTTGAAGACTTTGTTTTCTAAACTCTTCGTTCTGGACAGTTTGCGTCTCTACAAAGTGCTCCATCAGAGATTCTAACCTAGAGTGAATTAGCGTCGCATCGGAATCCTCCATTGATGTTTCGAAGTTGAAATCATGCGATTCTTATGATTTTTCAAATTGAGTTAGAGTCGCATTTTGTGTTTCCGTAAAGAGCTTTGTCATCATTGATATTTCATTAAAATTTCCCATTAATATTTCGAGGTCGGATTTATAGGATACTTGCGTCTCCTCGAAATATTGGGTGTAGTGATTGTAGGGGAAATTTGGTTGAGGATAAGTTTGGTTGGATCTATAATATTCTTGCGATTCCTCAAAACGTTGGGATTGGTGGTTGGAAAGGTAATTCAGATGAGAATGAGTTCGTGATGCATTGAGATTATCCAATAGTATTTCGAGGTCGGATTTATGGGATTCTTGTGATTCCTCGAAATACTCAGAGTGGGGGTTGTAGAAAAAATTCGGGTGATACATAGTAGCTGGGATAAGATTTGTAGATGCAAAGGCTCGCTTAGGGAGTGAGTATTTGGCATACAAATCGAAAGAGGGTTTCTGTTGCCTAGTCTAAACGCGCAACAGAAGAATCGTACTTAATTGATTAATCAGTCCCCGGCAACGGCGCCAAAAACTTGATCAGGACTTTATAAGTCTGTCGGGATACTAACTGCAAGTATACAGTTCAGTCGTTCTAGTTTTAAAAGATTATCGAACCCACAGAGACTGAGGATCAATCGCATACGATCTAATGCTACAGTTTGTCTAACTAAGCGATGAATATTCGATTTTTGGGGGAAACAGTTTAATTAAAAGTAATATTACTAATTATACCGGTATGTGATAATCAGACTTAGGGAATTCGATGAATCGCTTGGCCTATAAAGTATTTCGGTAAAAGCTAATTGTTTAAAAACCTGAGACATACACTCTCGTGTTTATGAAATAAGTCATGCTACTAAACCTAGTGGATGCACTTTAAATTTAATAACACTTTTTGAAAACAATTTGAATTTAATTAATTTATTAAAATACTCTCGTGTATTTAAAAATTAATGCTTCGTTACCACTATCTGGGTTGAACCCCAGCTCTCGCATGCAGGTTCTTGCCTTAATTAATTTCCCACTCTCGTGGCAAAATCGTGTTAATTAACCTCTCACTCTCGTGACAAGGATAGTTAAATTAATCTTGGAAATTGGAAACCAGAAATTGTTTTGTAAATATTTTTGGCCAAGGTATCATTGAATTCTTTCAGTTCTTACGGTCACATACCGGTATTAATAATTTAGCCAGACATAATTAACTTAACAGCAATACAGTTCAAAATATAATTCATGGCAATAATTGGCATATTATAAAAACTGAATAAATAATAATTGCAATATAAAAAACCTGGAATCAAATTTGCTATGGTAATCTTGAGGTAATACAGTAATCCAATCTTCGAGCTTGACTTGCAGTAAATGATTCGCGTTAATTCTTGAAAGAAGAATTAACACTTAAAAATAGAAACTAAGGCTTTGAATGAAAATTACAAGAAAATGAAAACAGAATTCCAAAACAAGCAAATTGGAAAATAACTGTAAAATAAAATAATATTTGCTCTGAGTAAATTTCTTCGACCCCTGCAGCTTTGCACTACCACACATATATATAGCAGAGGAAATGGCAGTTGAAAGTGTCTTGAGAAGAGGCTTGAGTGGCGTAAAAATAGGATGCATGGTCACTGAGTGGAGGAAATATTGGAGAAGGATTCTTCCTCATGTTGCCCACGTCTCCATCAAAGCATAACGTTCCTCTTTACGCGCGTGACGGTCGTCACAGGTAGGTGACGGTCGTAATGCGCTTAAATAGCGCATTACGCTCGTCATCAATGTGTTACGAGCGTTATTTCTAGTTGGGGAGGCGTGACGGTCGTCACGGGGTGTGACGGTCGTCACAGGTGCAAAAATCCAAACTTTGTATTTTTAGTTCTTTTTCTCTTTGTCTATTGTCTAGCCTTCTTCATGTTGTCCTTTTCCATTGGTTTGAGTTGACAAATGTTATACCTGTAAAAAGACAAATAAACTCGGAATAATCGGGGGTTAGACGACTTAATGTAATATAAAATCGGTAAAAAGCGTAGTAATTATACGATACGTTTTCTCGTTATCAGTAGTCCACACACATATGCACTTTACCATCTTTCTTAGGTACAGGAACAACATTGGTCACCCATTGGGGATAAGAGGTGACAGCCAAAAATCCAGCATTGAATTGCTTCATAACTTATGCTTTGATCTTTTCAGACATATCGGGTCTCATACGACGAACCTTTTGCTTTACTGGGGGACAATCTTCCTTTGTAGGCAGATGGTGCACCACAATGTCTGCATCCAGTCCTGGCACGTCTTCGTATGACCAGGCGGAGATCTCAACATAATCCCGCAACAGCTGAATCAGACATTCCTTGACACTCGGCTCTAGATTGGAACCCACCTTGATTTCCTTTTTATCTTCCTCGGTACCCAAGTTGATTGTATCCAATGGTTCCTCATGAGGCTGAATAGCTCTGTCTTCTTGTTGCAACAACCTGGCCAACTCTCCTGGCACTTCAAAATCTTCCTCACCTTTGTCGTCGGCTTGGTAGATCGGATTTTCAAAGTCATAATTGGCTATAGCAGAACTGTTACCCCTGGGATCCTGAGTGGACGTAGATCTTCATTTTCAATATGTGAGCGTGTGTAAGAGCATAGCTACCTTTGATATAAATAAAATGTAAGAAAGAAAATACAAAGAAAACAAAATTTGATGTAAAAAAAAACGTCCATGATTCATTAATGACATATGAGAATGAAGTGACAACCCTTACAGATGGACCATTGTGCCTCGGGTAAGCACAAAGTTTTTTAAAAAAGAGTCTGAATTTTTTAAATATTACAAGCCTGAAAATATTAAAAGACAATTACTCTTGAATAAAAGTAATAGGAATGAAATCCTTCGCCTCCCAATTATTAAGCCCTCCGCTGATAGTTGGAAATATCCATTCATCCATGTCACAGCTGCTATCACTATCTTCTATTGCATTGACTCCTTGATTGCTGATACGCAGAGGTGGTCCCCCTGTGCGAGAATGTCGGACAGTTTTCTGAGCCTCTGAAGTGAACCCCAACCCAAATTTGTCAGACTTGTAGGTAATATCCGGAAGCTGGCCCCAGATAGTACATCCTCCCTCTTCAACTATTGTTCGAGCGTCCTTCAATGAAGCCATCTTTAGCGGAGGTCTGGTAATCTTCAGGACCTTTGGAGTAGACTTGGTTGCTGCGACCGTTGCTGGAACCTCCTCAAAGTTATGACAGGGAGTCTCTATGAATTCACCATCCATTTCAACATACCTGAAAGAGTTCAAATGGCTAACCATGTATTCCTCTTCTCCGTGAACTGTGACATTCTTCCCTCTGATCGGGTATTTTAGCATTTGGTGTAGGGTGGAAGTGACGGCACCAGCACCATGGATCCAGGGTCGACCCAACAGACAAGAGTATGAAGGGCAGATGTCCATCACATAGAAAATTGAGTCAAAGGTCTGAGTCCCAATTTTTATGGGGATACTAACTTCTCCGTGCATTGTCCTCTTGGAACCATCAAAGGCCCTTACTATGATGTTGCTAGGTTTCAAGATGATCCCCTCACAATCCAGTCGGTCGAGAGCATTTTTGGGCAAGACACTCAATGATGAACCGGTATCCACCAAAACATGGGCAAGTGTGGTGCCCCTGCATTCAATGGAAATATGCAAGGCATTGTTGTGCTTCCTTCCCTTAGAGGTTAAATCAGCATCGGAAAAGCCCAATATGTTATCATAAGTTAGACTGGCCACACAGTCTTCAAATTGGTCGATGGAGGTCTCCTGGGGCACGTGAGCGGTCTTAAGAAACTTTACCAAGGCTTTGGCATGAGTTTCAGAGCATAAAAGTAAGGACAACAATGATATCTTCGAGGGGGTCTGCCCCAATTGTTCTACAATGTTGTAGTCACTTTTCTTGATTATCTTCAGGATTTCTTCTATTTCTTTTCTAGAAGCTTCAAGGATGACTTTGGGACGTTCTCTTGCTTGGGTAGGCTCAACCAAAGCCTCTTTGCCCCTGGTATCGACAGTAGGGACAACAGCGGGAGTATCACTGGTAGTGTCGGTAGGAGTGGCAGTAGTGATGATCACAGGAGTAGCAACGGTCTCTGGAGAAATCTCAGGTGAGAAGACTCTTCCACTTCTTGTTATTTTGCTGGTTCCAGTGATGTTACCGATATCAGGATCAGTATCTCTCGCAACTTCATTTGTGACAGCCAACTGATCTTGCTTGACGCCATAGTAATAAACGCCAGCCTCATAACTCCAGGGAACAGCTTTATTTGAGGAGTATGGCATTGGTCTTGGCATAGTGATGATCAATGGTGCAGATCTGGGAGCGGATGTAATCCTGACGGGTCTTTTAGTGGAGACCCTGGGAGGATTGTCGAAAATGGTGATTATCGAAACATCTTGATGAGAGTTTTTGATAAGAGGTAGCTTTTCAAATAGGATTTCTTTACTAGTCATCAGGCGCTGGACGCTTATATTTAGTAACAAACAATTGTTCGGAAGAGATTTGCAAAGATGGCAATTTTCATCGCAACCTGGGAACAAGCCGGCTTGCAGTAGATTTTGTTTAACGGTCAACAAAGGAGTAACCAAGTCATTCACGGAGGAAACAAAACGATCATCATCAATGGAGTTGATACCTTGGCCATGTCTGGGCATTGGTGTCGTTATTACATTAGGCGTTTTTGGGGACTCAAATTCAAGCTCCTTCACATCGATAAGGTCTTGCACCTTATTCTTTAAGGCCCAATAGTAATTTGTATTGTGCCCCGAGCTTCCAGAATGATAGGCACATCAGGTGTTCGGGTTGTAGCAAGGAGAAGCAGTATTGGGGTTCTTGGGAGCTTCCTTTAAAATTGTCAGATTGGTCCTTAGAAGGTGTGGCAAAACTTGAGACATGGTCATGTTAATCCGGGTAAATCTTCTCATGGGCGCTTCTGGTTTGCGCTGATAATTTCGCTGCTGATTTGGCGCAGGATTAGAGATCATGACAGCCCCTACTGCCGGACAACGGTCGGTTTTGTTTTAATTCCTATGGTCATACGCAGCACTGACCTCCTTCTTTTCAACAAAAGGTTTCTTCACCAAACTTGAGGATGCATCTCTTTGAATTTTGCCGCTTTTTATACCAGCTTCGACCCGCTCACCAGTCATGATTAATTCGGTAAACCCATATGAAGAACTCCCAATCAGGTGATTGAAAAATGGTCCTGACAAGGTGCCAAGGAACATATCCACTAATTCTCTGTCGGATAGAGGGCGTTGGACTCTGCCTGCGAGATCCCTCCATTTTGAGCATAGGTTTTAAAACCCTCATATGTTCCCATAGACATACTTTGTAACTGTGTCCTAGTCGGGGCCAAATCAGCATTATATTGATACTATTTGTAGAAAGCGGCAGCCAACTCTTCCCAGTTACGGACATTGGACCCTTCTAATTGGTAGAACCAATCCAACTGAGTCCCCGATAAGCTCTCCTGGAAGAAATGCACCCACAGATTCTTGTCATCCGTGTGGGGTTGAATCTTTCTGACATATGACCTCAGATGTAGTTTTGGGCAAGAGATACCATCATACTTGGTGAAAGTTGGGACCTTGAATTTCTGTGGGATGACAACCTCTGAGATGAGTCCTAATTCTTCAAAGTCCAAACTGGGTACCCTCTAAATCTCCATGGCATTCAAACGATCCTCTAGCTGTTTGTATTTATCATCAGCAGGAGGATATTGCTCCTCATAGTAATCAGGCTCTTCCTCTCCTTCGGATGATGGGTCGTTGTTCACTTCTTGGGTCTCGGCCCCTTGGTTATCTCTTTCACCCGATGATGTTGCAAAGTCCAAGGTTCACCTGGTCTGTCCTTTAAACCTTCTTCCCATGATCACAACTCCGGTTGGTTACTTCGTTTTCTTCTTCTTCTCTTTGGCTAGCAGAGTCTTCAACTCCTCTTACCCTTTTGTTAGAGCCATGAGCATTTGTTGAAACTGGGCATTCTGCGCCTAAAGATCTTTCACAGTCTGTTCAACATCCATCCCACTGAAATAAATAGTAGAAGGATAAGGCGACCTGTTATAAGAAACCTGTATGATGTTATGATGAATGAAGATGCAATATGCAAATGATTTCAAGGAAATTTAGAAGATTTAAACTTGTCCAAACCAAAAAAGAACACACTTCATATTAAATAAAAACAAGTTTGAATACATCATGCCTCCTTGGGCTTACAAAGAAAGAAACAAAATACAGCAAAAATTCTTAAGACAAAAAGACCGAGCGCATCCTCTTTGGAGCAATGTAGGTATTCAGAATTTTCTCTTCATGAAGCAGTTTGGTGAGCTCTAAAACCTTCTTCTCACTGGCGTAATACTGGGTTTCAAAGGTGTCTCGCTCTTCCTTTAACTGAACCCAAGCTTTCTGCAGGTCTTCGAGAGAGGTGGGCATGTCAGGATGAAGAGCGGTGTATGGGACGTCTCCTTCAATAACAGGCTCAATGATGACAGGAAGGATGGAAGGGTAAGGCATCAAGAGATTATGAGCACGAGTCCGTACCCACTTAAGGTAAGGCTCGAGAGGGATAGAGTTTTTATGTCCCAAAGTCCTATTGTCCACCTTGTTCAACATTCCCCAAGCACGGGCAAACCTCTGACGATAACCTTGATCTTCTTTGTCGTAGTCGAAAACCAAACCCTGGACGAGCATCTCATGAGGGTCGTCTCTTCGGGAATACCCAAACTGCTGAAGAGCTAAACACGGGTTGTAGGTGATACCTCCCTGTAGCGATAAAAAATGTAGCGGGGTAAATCAGAGATCGAACTATTAATTAATTCGTCTCACAAAAGCAAGAGTTGCCACCGCGCTTTATTATTTCCAAGGGAAAAGGGAAAAGAGCGAAATAAACCCTAAAATATGCAATGTAAAATAATACTTTAAAAGTAATGAAAATACAAGGCGTTTTTTGAAAAGAGGTCTTGAGTTCGGGGGTTGGTTATACAATGGGAAGGTATTAGCACCCAATGTATCTATAGTATCCTATAGGAACCTTTTGAAATATCTGTTTTTTTTAAATGTTTGTTTGATTAAAAATAAATTGTTTTGGCCAAAAATGGGTATGGACGAGTTTTTTGAAGATACGACGACCTAATGTCGAAGTTTTGACTTAAAAGGTGTGAGTTTTGAAAAATTGAATATTTGGGAAAATTATCCTAAGTTTTTTAACGAAATGATAAATGGAGGATGAATGAGGGTATTCACACGATGTTTTTTGATGACATGAAGTCGACAAAAATTAAACAATTCCCTTGGATTTTGCAAGCAACATGAAGATTAAAACTAAAAGTATAAACACTCCAAGATTTTAAAAGAAAACCAAGAGAGAAACCATGGAATTAAATCGAATTTATCACAAACTCAACCAACATGTATCATGGAAGGAACATCATAAGGGGGAATAAATTCAAGAGATAACCTACAAACTTATCAATAAAAGACTAGTTAAAAAAACTAACAAAATTAACTAAAATGTTGACCAAACTAAAAACGAAATATCAAGATTTGAATAAATTATAAAACTAAACTAATTAATTGGGTGTTATCTAAAACTATGTGAGTATTTAATTTTTTAAAACAAAAGAGCTAAGGAAATCAATAAAAGAATAAGAGTGTAAATTAAAATATAGGGTAAGCATGAGGTACTGTGCGCTAAAGCCTAATTGAAATGAGACCCAAGGTTTTGTTTTGGTTACAGCCAGCTCCAGATCTACAATTAACAAGATATTTGGGAAATGAGCTGGAAACGAAATAAAAAGGTCCAACATGGGATTGAAATCGAAATTGAACAACGCTTCTTTCGAACTCTCTTTTTTTCTTTCTTTCGAACTCTCTTTCGAACTCTCTTTTTTCTCTCTTTCGAACTCTCTCTTCGAACTCTCTTTTTTCTCTCTTTTGAACTCTCTCTTCGAACTCTCTCTTTGATCTCTCATTCGAACTCTTTCTTTCGAACTCTTACTCTTCTAAATCGAAATCGAACACTCTGCTCCCTCTTTCAAACTCTTACTCTTCTAAATCGAAATCAAACACCATGCTTCTAGTTTCGAACTCTTTCTCTCTAAATCAAAATCGAACAACAACATTGCTTCTGGCTTCGAACTCCCTAACAACACTGCTTCTGGGTTCGAATTCTCTCTATTCTAAAATCAGAATCGAACAACAACACTGCTTCTGGTTTCGAACTCCCTAACAACACTGCTTCTGGGTTCGAACTCTCTCTATTCTAAAATCAGAATCGAACAACAATACTGCTTCTGGTTTCGAACTCCCTAACAACACTGCTTCTGGGTTCGAACTCTCTCTATTCTAAAATCAGAATCGAACAACAACACTGCTTCTGGTTTCGAACTCCCTAACAACACTTCTTCTAGGTTCGAACTCTCTCTATTCTAAAATCAAAATCGAACAACAACACTGTTTCTGTTTTCTTTCATGCAGTTAAACATCAAATCAATAAAGCGACAAATATTCATGGTAAGAGAAACAACAATAACAATCTCAGGGGTTCTGGTTTATTGAAACATCAACAAAAAAAATGCAGCAACGACAACTAGTTCATAACATACATCATTATAACAAGCATGGCAGCAGATTTTGAGGGAAAAAAACGTAGGGAAACTTACAAGATCAGAGCAAGTCTGATGGTTTCGATTTTTGACGATGACATAATAAAGAAATCCAAAGATGAGGTAATATACTCTTTTAATTCCTTCTGCTCTTCTGAATATCTTGTTGGAAAATCTTGTAATAGAGAGTAAATGTTGCTTGGTTCGAAATGGGCTTTGAGTTATGCAGGCTATCCTGCTTGCAGTTCGAAACAGGCTTTGGAGTTATGGTTTGTTGGTATTTTTGACTAGGCTTGTTGTTTGCAGTTTGTGGTTGTGCAAGTTTGAGACTTACAGGTTTTTTACTGGTTTTAGGCAGGTTGGAGGAACTTCTGGATTTGTTGTTTGGAGGAGCTTTGGTTTATGCAGGTTTGTTGTTTGCAATTTGAAACGGGTTTTGAGTTATGCAGGCTAGTGCTTGGTTCGAAACAGGCTTTGAGTTATGCAGGCTAGTGCTTGGTTCGAAACAGGATTTGAGTTATGCAGGCTTGTGCTCGCAGGTTTTGTGTTTTTTCTCTTTGTGAACTATATCTTTTTTTTGCTCCTTCCTTCTTCAATTGTATCTGCCTGTTTTATAGTGAAAGAATGAGGTTTTGGGAGGGAAAGTTTGGTGAGTTTGAACATATGGAACACCCTGTTTTCGGCACTTTTTGATTCATCTTCTTGCCCTCCTATTTTGGTGTAGTGTTTGTCTTGACATAGTGCAGACTTTGGACTGGTGTGCTGGTTGTTGGTTGTGGAAATTGGGCAGCAGTGACCGTTTTCTTGGCACGACTTGCAGGGACCATGCAGTTTGGACAGATGTTGCGCAGCAAAGGACAGATTTGTACATAGCATATGGACAAACTTATATGGACATATTTATAATAATCATAATATTAATAATAACAACAATGACAATAATAATAAAATAACTGTTAGTAAAACTAAACTGAAAATATAAAAATGAAATAAAAAGATATTAAAATTTTTCGAGTTTTTTTTCAAATAAAGTGATGCAAAATGTAAATTATATGTAACTAAGATTTTTTGATAATTTTAAATTAACATAAAGAACTTGAAAAATAAAAAAAAGAATGTGAAATTACTATTTTTTGAGAGATTTTTTTACTAAATTAAATCTAAAAGACTATAATTTTAACTTAAATGATACAAGAACAAAAAACTAAATGAAACTTAAGAAAACTAATTTTTTTATATTTTGAATAAAAACGTAAATAAAATGAAAATAGCATGAACTAAATATTTTTAGGATTTTATTTTTATGAAAATAAAAATAAAAGAAAAATGAGTAAAAGTGCAAAAGTACATGATTTAATAAAGTCAGGCAAAACCAGTTAAATTTCACCAAATTCACAACAATTTCTAACGTTTCTATTTTTGGTGGATTTTCACAGCATAATCATCTCTTGACTTGTAAAGAAAAGTTGTAGTTGTTGCAGAGGAGAATCATATGTAAAAGAACCACAAAAAAATTGTCAAAATTGAAGAAGTTATGAATTTTTTGAAATCTGACTTGAGAATTGGCAAAAAATAGGTTGAAACGCTTGTGAACGCTTGCTATGTAATAATGCAGATAGGAGGTGGTATCTTAGGTCAAAATTTGGGGTATGACAGCTGCCCCTATTTAAGTTTCTTCTATCGGGAGATATGAAGATTAAAATCTTCGTCTCGACGAGATTGAAGGTACTTAAATACATAATACGCAAATTTTGCCCTAAGATTCCGCCATTATGTTTGTGATATGAATGTAGTATTTAAATTCACAGAGAATGATATTGTATGAGACAAGATAATGCTGGAGAAACCAAACACCAACAAAACACAGGAGCATAGATTATACACTACTGGGGAAATGAGCCATCGACTTCAAATGATAGACTCTTGACGGCGAATAAAATTTTGAGAGAATACGACCTCTGACCCTAACAAAGAAGGCATCTTGCATAGGCCACAAAAACAGATTATTGACCCAAAACAACAGTGAGTTCACAACTCAAGGTCAAAGATAGACAAAGAGGTACCAAGTTTGTTGATAATGGATTACCGACTTTTGAAGGTAAAGATTCATAACAAACTTCTCTGCGAGATTTCCGGAGAGATACCAATAATGTTGAAATAATAATATGGTTGTAGATACACAAGCTGCTCAAATAAAGAAGCTGTCACTTGCTGTCTTCCAAAAAATACTATGACATACAAGCTGCTCAAATAAAGAAGCTGCCACTTGCTGTCTTCCAAAAAATACTATGACATACAAGCTGCTCAAATAAAGAAGCTGCCACTTGCTGTCTTCCAAAAATACTATGACATACAAGCTGCTCAAATAAAGAAGTTGCCACTTGCTGTCTTCCAAAAACTATGACATACAAGCTGCTCAAATAAAGAAGCTTCCACTTGCTGTCTTCCAAAAATAATAACGTACAAGTTGCTCATGAAGAGACTGCCGCTTGTCGTTTTCCGCAGGAAAAGAACGTACAAGCTGCTCATGAAGAGACCGTCACTTGTCGTTTTCCAAAAAATAACGTACAAAATGCCCATGAAGAGACCGCCACTTTCCGTTTTCCGAAGGAAAAGAACGTACAAGCTGCTCATGAAGAGACCGCCACTTGTCGTTTTTCCAAAAAAAAATTACGTACAAGCTGCCCATGAAGAGACCGCCACTTGCCGTTTTCCGAAGGAAAAGAACGTACAAGCTGCTCATGAAGAGACCGCCACTTGTCGTTTTTTCCAAAAAAATAACGTACAAGCTGCCCATGAAGAGACCGCCACTTGCCATTTTCCGAAGAATAATTCAGAAGAAAATTGCGATAACCCTGCCAGAGAATAAAATCTTCGTCAAAGGGAACCATGAATAGATCCTTCCCGAGGAGATCAAATACTTAAATGTGCAAAATAAATGCACCATTCGTCTAGGTTGCCTAGCTTGGAGAAAATCACGAGATAGCCTATGCAAGAGACAACAACTCCCTCCAGGAATAAACCAGAGAGAAAACAGTCAAACAAGACTCCACCCAATAAGAAAATAATTGGATTGGGGATTCATCCTATCCAGAAATGGACAAGGAAGACTAAATCAAAAAATCATCCACGAGGATTAGCTTAGTTGGGGAATTTAGAAAGGAAGCACATTTTCTGCCTAAGCTAACATTCTACTTGGAAAGAACATGTACATTGTCTTAATAAACATAAACAAAGTGTACGACCCAAAATCAACGACAAATGTGAATATGCATGCGTGATATAAGTGTAAATGAATGAATGAATGTTATGCTGACGAAACAGGCAGACAGAATATCTTGAAGATGATAAGATATCACAAAATACTAGATACTCGGCCAATCTTAAAGAGACGGAAAATAACTAGAACTGGAACCACAAAGCAACGTCAGAGCGCATCACGCTACAAGGCTCAAATCTTCTGGGGAGAAAGGTATTCAAAACCAATCTTCTAATCTCCAATAGACCACTGGCATGAGACAAAGCGTACCACACTTCAGAAATCTGCTCAAATAAAGATAACCAAAACAACGCTTAACTGGAAAAGTTGGGGAGTCACCAAACTTAGTACCACCATAAACAAAAGTTTACACAATCAACACCTCGTGACGATTTTGAAAGAAAACATGTTCATCATGCAAGGATAAATTACTGTATTGTTTTGCATTTCATGGCTTGACCATCCTCGGAACAACTGTTAATATTCCTTTCATTATTCACGAGACATTTTTAAAATAAGAATACTTTAAATAACTTTGTTTCAAATATTGCCGTAAAAATTAAAATCTTGCCCACAAAAGGTAAATGCTCAAATTTCATTAATAAGATGGTAGTTCGCTAACAACGCGACTCCAACGGTTTACAAAAGTTTGGGAAATAGTACATGAAAGAAAGGGTTACACAAAAACAATGATCATTATTCTCCCTAACAACTTCGAATTCCGAAATGTGCTCAAATGCCACAGCCGGTCTGACCAAAAGCCTGCTTAAGTCGCCCCTTCGGGTTTTCAACTTAGCAAACTGTCAACTCAAACCTAGGAGAAATACTTCTTGACTGCGTCGGTGTTTATGGAGCACGGGAGCTCTTCACCGTCCATATTTGTGAGAATCATGGCACCTCCAGAGAAAACTTTCTTAACGACATACGGTCCTTCATAATTCGGAGCCCACTTGCCCCCTAGAATCAGGTTGGAAAGATAATATCTTCTTGAGCACAAGGTCACCTTCTCTAAACTTGCGTGGTCGAACCTTCTTATCAAAAGCCTTCTTCATTCTCTGCTGATATAATTGACCGTGACACAACGCTGTCAATCTCTTTTCTTCAATTAAATTCAAATGATCATATCTACTTTGACACCATTCAGCCTCAGAAAGTTTAGCCTCCATCAACACTCTCATAGACGGAATCTCAACCTCCACGGGGAGTACTGCTTCCATACCATAAACTAAGGAAAATGGGGTTGCACCTGTTGAAGTTCGAGCTGAAGTACGGTATCCATGTAAAGCAAACGGAAGCATTTCATGCCAATCTCTATAAGTTACCACCATCTTCTGGACAATCTTCTTGATGTTCTTGTTAGCAGCTTCAACTACCCCATTCATCTTCGGTCTGTAAGGAGAAGAATTATGATGTTCAATCTTGAACTCTTCACAAAGCTCTTTCATCATCTTGTTATTCAAATTCGAGCCATTATCAGTGATGATCTTGCTCGGGATGCCGTATCGACAAATGATCTGATTCTTGATAAATCTGACTACCACCTGTCTGGTTACATTAGCATAAGATGCTGCTTCCACCCATTTAGTAAAATAATCGATCGCTACCAAGATGAAACGATGACCATTTGAAGCTTTGGGTTCAATCATTCCAATCATATCAATGCCCCACATAGAGAAAGGCCAAGGCGAAGAGATAACATTGAGGAGGGTCGGTGGCACATGTATCTTGTCCGCATAAATCTGGCATTTATGACATTTCTTCACATATTTGCAACAATACGATTCCATTGTCATCCAATAGTAACCAGCTCTCAACATCTTCTTAGCCATTGCATGTCCGTTGGCATGAGTACCAAAGGATCCTTCATGTACTTCTTGCATCAGCATGTCTGCTTCATGTCTGTCTACACATCTGAGCAAGACCATGTCGTAATTCCTCTTATACAATACTTCTTCATTGAGGAAGAAACTTCTTGCTAATCTCCTCAACGTCTTCCTATCTTTATTGGATGCCCCAGGCGGGTACTCTTGAGTTTGAAGAACACGTTTAATGTCATAGAACCATGGTTTGTCGTTGATGACCTCTTCTACTGAGAACACATGAGCAGGTCTGTCGAGGCGCATAACTCTGATTGTAGGCATGTCGTTCCAACTATTCACTTGAAACATTGAAGACAAAGTAGCTAAAGCATCAGCCATTTGGTTTTCATCTCTAGGGATATGATGTAACTCCACTTTGTTGAAGAAGGTTAACAATCTTCTAGCATAATCTCTGTAAGGGATCAAACCAGGATGACGAGTCTCCCATTCTCCTTTGATTTGATTAATTACCAATGCCGAGTCTCCGTAAATATCAAGAATCTTAATCCTTAGATCCACTGCTTCTTCGAGACCCATAATACATGCATCATATTCAGCCATGTTGTTCGTACAGTCGAACTTCAATCTCGCCGTGAACGGGATATGAGTACCTCGGGGAGTGACGATGATTGCCCCAATTCCATTTCCATAAGAATTCACAGCTCCGTCAAATATCAAACCCCAACGGGATTCGGGATCAGGTCCTTCTTCAGGTAACGGCTCTTCACAATCTTTATCTTTCAAGTACATAACATCTTCATCTGGGAAGTCAAACTTGATGGATTGATAATCTTCAATTGGTTGGTGAGCCAAATGATCGGCTAAAATACTCCCTTTGATTGCTTTCTGAGTGTGATACTCAATGTCATATTCAGATAACAACATCTGCCAACGGGCTATTCTTCCAGATAAGGCGGGCTTCTCAAAGATATACTTGATCAGATCCATTTTGGAGATCAACCAAGTGGTGTGGTTAATCATATACTGGCGCAGACGGCGAGCAGCCCAAGCTAAAGCACAACAGGTTTTCTCAAGCATTGAGTATCGAGACTCACAGTCTGTGAATTTCTTACTCAGGTAATATATGGCATGTTCCTTTCTTCCAGTCTCATCTTGTTGACCAAGCACACATCCCATGGAATCTTCCAATATAGTCAAGTACATAATCAAAGGTCTTCCTTCCACTGGAGGAATCAATATGGGAGGTTCAAGTAAATATTCTTTGATGCTGTCAAAAGCTCTCTGACAATCTTCTGTCCACACACATCCTTGGTTCTTTCAGAGAAGCTTGAAAATCGGCCCACAGGTAGCAGTCATATGAGATATAAATCTAGAAATATAGTTCAGTCTCCCAAGGAATCCTCTTACTTGTTTTTCCATCTTGGGTGCGGGCATTTCCCGAATAGCTTTGACTTTATCAGGATCTACCTCAATACCTTTCTGACTGACAATGAAACCCAGAAGTCTTCCAGAACGAACACCAAAAGTGCACTTGTTGGGATTGAGACGGAGTTTATACTTTCTCAAACGTTGGAATAACTTCAATAAATGTTCCAAATGATCCTCTTCAGTTTGCGATTTGGCAATCATGTCATCTACATACACTTATATCTCTTTATGCATCATGTCATAGAATAAAGCAGTCATGGCCCTTTGGTATGTTGCACCAGCATTCTTCAAACAAAACGGCATTACCCGATAACAAAATGTTCCCCAAGGTGTAATGAAAGCTGTCTTCTCCATATCTTCCGGCGCCATCTTGATTTGATTATAACTAGAGAAACCATCCATGAAAGAAAAGACTTTGAACTTTGCGGTACTGTCGACCAATACGTCAATGTGTGGTAATGGAAAATCATCCTTTGGGCTAGCTCTATTTAGATCTCTATAGTCTACACACATCTGAACTTTGCCATCCTTCTTAGCAACAGGCACTATATTGGCTAACCATTGAGGATAGACCGAAGTAACAAGGAAACATGCATTAATTTGCTTTTGAACTTCTTCTTTGATCTTGTCAGCCATATCGGGACGAGTCCTTCTCAACTTCTGCTTAATCGGAGGACATTCAGGTCTCAACGGCAAACGATGCTCCACAATATTGTTGTCCAAACCTGGCATGTCTTGGTAGGACCAAGCAAACACGTTAACATACTCTCTGAGAAGCTCCAACATTTTCTCTTTGACCTCTGGGATAAGCAATGCTCCGACCTTGACTTCCTTTTTATCTTCTTCATCACCCAAATTGATCATCTCTATGGGCTCTTCAAATGGCTGAATAGTCTTTTCATCGTGCTCAAGCAAACGGGAAATTTCATCAGGGATCTCTTCGCTATCTTCTTCCTCGGCTCCGAACACAGGGAATTCAAAGTTGGGAGGGGGCATACGATCATTGTTTTCAATGGTTAAGTCATGGATTAATCTGCACATATGATTATGCTTTATTTTAGAAATCGATTAATATGAATGTTGTACAAATGAAACAAAAGGTTATTATATTTTCCTATTACTACCAATTAATCTTCATTACTATTTCCCAGAAAAGGTGAAAAAATAAAACAGTAGTGGACAAAATAACATTTTTATTCATGAGTGGCAATACTTGAAACAAAGAGCCCAGACATTTTCTCTTTTGCCTTGGGCAGAGCAAAAGGATTTATTTTCAACATAGCCCGACACAAATAGAATTCGCCTTTGGCAGAGCGAAATTTTTTTTCAAAAATAAACAAAACACTACTCAGAAATGTGCATCACAACAGGAACATCAACAACAATCCAATTCTGGCAAACCACTCCAAGCGTTACAAAGTTGGGTAAATCCTCTTCAAAATCGTCTCCTATTATAGCATCAACTTCAGGAGGTGTCGGATGAATAAAACCTGCGCTTCGGAAAACCTCTTGTATCGGACGGATAATTGTTCCCTGCTTAACTCTTGTAGACACGGGACAAAAACCAAGACCTTCTCCAGACTTGTTCTCAGGCAAAGTCAACACCTGGCCCCAACCTTCAGTCGAACCACTTTCAACCACTCGTCGCGCATCCTCAAAAGAAGAAATAGATGTCCCTTTCTTCTTCACTTCATTATTAGCAACAGATAGAGCTTGGAATTGGGTTCCAACATCCTCATCAGCATCAATAAAAGAGAAAGATGACAAATGTCTTACCACCATAGCCTGCTCTCCACCAATCATTACCAACTTTCCATGCCTTACAAACTTCAATCTTTGATGGAGCGTGGAAGTGAGTGCCCCTGCATCATGGATCCATGGACGACCCAATAGGCAACTGTAGGCGGCACGAATATCCATTACTTGAAAAGTGATCTGAAAAGTATAAGGACCAATTATGATAGGAAGATCCACTTCACCAATGACAGTCTTCCTAGAACCATCAAACGCTTTGACAATTACTCCACTAGGTCTCATGGGAGCACCTTGATATGAGAGCCGAGATAATGTAGTTTTGGGCATTACATTTAACGACGAACCTGTATCTACCAATACACTTGATAAAGTATCATTTCCACAACTTATCGAGATATGCAAAGCCATATTATGGTTCCTTCCCTCCTCCGGAAGCTCTTCATCACTGAAACCAAGATTGTTACACGAAGTAATATTTCCCACAATTCCATCAAATTGGTCAACCGTCACATCATGATCCACGAATGCCTGGTCCAAGACCTTCATCAAAGCTTCTCTATGGGCACCAGAATCTCTCAGTAAAGAAAGCAAAGAAATCTTGGAAGGAGTTTGCAATAGTTGGTCCACAATCTTGTATTCACTTCTCTTGATGAGCTTCAGAATCTCATCATCATCGGGGTGTGGGATAGGTTCATTGGATCGACCTATCTCAACCCTGGGTTCAACATTTCTCGCTGGAATTTCTGCCGGTATGGGCCTCCTGACTTGAACTTCTGGCCTCTTCAAAGGTACTGCTGCAAAGACACGTCCGCTTCTCGTAACTCTGCTCACATCAGCGATGTTAACAAAAGATGGCCTTGTTGGTATAGGGACTTCTACCCCATTCTCAATCATTGTAGCATTATACTTATACGGTATAGCTTGGCCTGAGTTGTAAGGCACAGGACCGGGTGGATAAATGATCAAAGGAGCAACAGGTGCAGTCTGACTGTCGTAAACGATCTCTACTGGTTCAGGCAAGTTGAATTGTGGTATTATAACATTCACTTCATCCACCAGATCTCTATCATGTGTAATAGTAATAACCCTTTGGTCTAACAATTTTTGAATGTCCTCCTTCACAGTAGGGCAATCAACTTCTCTTGAACAAAATTCACAAATATCATAATCATGATAATGCCTAAAAAAGGCAAGTCTTCTTAAGCTTTGATGTAACCTGATCAACGAATCTCTTATGTGTTCAACTTGAAAAACTCGAAACTTTCCCGGATAACCTTCCACCATATTCACTGATGCTGCCCCATGTCGAGGCAAAGGATTATCTCTAACATTCGGGTTAACATCCTTGAAAGACAAGATACCATTCTTAATCAACCTCTGCACGTCCGCCTTTAGAGCAAAGCAATTTTCAATGTTGTGCCCCGGCGACCCTTGATGATACTCACAAAACTGGTCCGCCTTGTACCACGGAGAAGTACTATTCGGTGCGACAAGAGGAGGCTTCGTCGTTATGAGGTTCTTTCTGATCAGAGCAGGGAACAATTCAGTGTAAGTCATAGGAATGGCATCAAAGTGCGGTTTCCTTGGTGAACGATTCTGGTTGTTAAATTGATAAGCCTGTTGTCGAGGCTGCTGTTGAAATGGCCGTTGCTGAGTTGGTGGGGTTTGATGAGTTGGGGTCACCAATGTTGGGCGGACAGCCGGAGTGAGTGCCGCAACATGTGAATAACTTCTCCTTGGTCTCCCAGGGAAAATTACACTGACTTCTTATTCTTTCCTTTTAGGGAAAACACTTCCAAACTTCTTGCTACTGCTAGACAGACTTCCTTCTTTAACCAAACGTCCCTCACGAATCCCTTCTTCCAACCGCATGCCCATACTTACCATCTCGGTGAAGTCACTGGGTGCGCTGGCAATCATTATTTCATAATAAAAGGAACCTAAAGTCTTCAGGAATATCTTTGTCATTTCTTTCTCCTCAATAGGGGGATAAATCTGAGCAGCAATCTCGCGCCACCTCTGGGCATATTCTTTAAAGGACTCTCTGTCTCTCTGGGACATCGCCCGGAGTTGATCTCTGTCCGGCGCCACGTCGACGTTGTACTTATACTGGCGAACAAAAGCTTCACTAAGATCGTTGAAATTACGGATCCGAGTGCTGTCCAAACCCATATACCACTTTAGAGCGGCACCAGTCAAACTGTCTTGAAAGTAGTGAATTAACAAGTCATGATCATCAGAATATGTAGACATCTTTCTCACATACATAGTTAAATGACTCCGCGGACACGAATCACCTTTATACCTTTCAAAGTATGGTACTTTGAATTTGGCTGGAATCTTTACATTGGGAACTAAACACAGGTCATGAGCATTCTTTCCAAACAAATCTTTCCCCTTTAACGCTCTGATCTCCCTCTGCATCTCTTGAAACTGGTCTTGAAATTCTTCAATCTTATCGAAAAGACCCAAACTTTCAGCAGGCTCGACATGATAAGCAGGTTCATTCATGTATGGCATAGAATGAATCACAGGAGCGACAGTGTTGTACCCCAAAATTTGCCCTCCCATATTCTTCAAAATTTGCCAAGTCAAAGCTTCAAGTCTCCCCAAGGGTTGTACAGTTCAAGGGCCTCCTAACAGTCAAAGATTAGGGTTTTGGTTCTGACAAAGTAAATGAAGTTTCCAAGGGTCTAATCAAGTCCCATATGCCTACAAACATGGTCAAGCATCCTCATACCAAGTTTCAAGACTTACAGCACAAAATTGCACAGTCAAAAACCCTAATTGCTCAACAGTCAACTGCAGGGGCAAAATGGTCATTTGACAGTCAAAAGTCAAGATTTTTGGTCAACATCTTATTTTGAAGCCACAAACATCATTTTATCAATGCTTGATCATGATTCTCAAAGCTTGGCTCAAAAAGTCTCAAGATGCAAAAGTTTCCATATTTGGACAGTTGAAAAAGTCAACTGTAACTTGACCAAGGCATAACTTCCACATGGTTTATCATAAAAATTCCATCCAAAGCTCATTTTGAATAGAAAGACATTTCCTACAACTCCTCTACACACTTCAAGTCCAAGAAATGCTCTCACAAAAAGTTATCAATTTCAACATTATAGGTCATTTTCAAAAGTCAACAAAAAAGGACTTTAAGTCAAAGGCCATAACTTGAGATTGGTAAATCAAAATGACATGGGACCAAAGGCATTGGTTAGAGGACTTCAATACCTTTCCAAAATGTCCAAGAACATGATCAAATCTTAAAAATTGAGCAAGATATGCCTTGTGAAAGTTGGGAAATTTTTGGATATTTTGAAAAGTCAACTTTGCTTCAAATGCCTTAAAATTGCTAATGGGCCTCTTTTTCTCCCAAGATTCATCATCCAAAGCATGTGCACGACCATTTGGCCCAAAGGGAAGTTATTCATCATTTTTATTTATTTATTTGAATTTTTAATTGCTAATAATTCATTTAATTAATTAAAATATATGAAAAATACCAAAATAAGGTTTTCAAATCTTTTTGTGCAAGACAATCACTCATGATTCACTAAGGATTTCGTGCATATCAAAAGAGGAAAGAATTGGTGCAAATTGGCATGATTCTTCATGAAAAAATATTGAAAAAGATTCACCAAAATCAAATCTTGAAAACCATTAAAAACAAGGCTATGAGCTTGGATTATTGATCAAATTTGTTCCTTATACAAGCATAAACCTAAACCTAAAGCTCAGGATCTGAAGGCGGCGCCTCCTCTCAAGAACAAAGTTGCACTTTTTTGTGAAAAATTCAAAAACTAAAAACACCATTCCAAGGTGTTTCAAGGCCATATAACCATTCCACTAGCTTGCCAAGGCCACGAGGAGACTATTCCAATCAAGAACATTGTCCCATACTCAAGGAATTGGTATATCAAAGTCATACTTTTCACGAAAATATTCATAATCGTATCATGAATTCTATGCATTTTTCATATGTTTTTGATGTTGATTTATGCTAATTGGATCATTCTAAAGCTAACCATATACATCAATTGAGTTTTCGTGCACTATAGGAGAATTCACCATGGAAGATTGTTAGGGTTTTAAAAACCTTGAATTGGGGTTTCTCAATGATGGAAAAATTAGGACGTGAGACTTAGACCATTAAACTCAGGAGGCTTGGACGATCTGAACACACTACTCGCGCTCAATTTATGAGCCACCATATTCTAATCGCTGTTTTTGCACTTGTCATTTAGTGGGGGTTTAAAACCCCCGCTATTTAATCTGTTTTTGTTTCAGGCACAACAAGCAAGTGGGGAAGATGATGATGTGTAGGCAGGTGAATGGAGCGTTTGAATTTCGCGCGGAAAAATATCATTAACTTTTGTTTTGATTGATATTATTTATTGGTCATATAATAAACAAAGCGTTCAGGTGGTTCAAGTGGCAGGCATGTGTATTGATAACCTCTGGGACCTGGGTTCGAACCCCAGGTCCCCCTTTCTATTCCATATTATTTTTCTAATAATGCTTCTGTGCAGTTTCAATACAAGCGTCCACCATACGTCCATCATCCAGGTTTGCCACGCGCTTATCAAGATCAATCTAAAGGCCCAGATCTGATGAACACCATGGACACTAGTCAACGCACATGCACGCTTCCAGAAAAGTCAAACCAGGCCTCAAATCATTGGGCCTGAATGCTACAATTTAACCTCCCAATTGGGGACAGAACCCCCCAAGGTTTTGCAATTCTCTTCCTTTTTTATTTTATTTGTATTAATTCAATTACTTCCTTTTTTTAATTCTTTAAATTAATTTATTTTCATAACATAAAAAATAAAAATAAAAATCAGAAAGTCACAAAAATTAAAATATATTCCATTTAAACTTTTTTGTAAATAAAACCTTTATTAATTGATTTAGTTTTAAATTCTAGGCATAATTTTAAACATTTTCTTAATAAACTTAAAAATTGTAGAATTAGGGTTTTTAATTATTTTTATCTTGTTTTCTTTTATTTTATCATCCCTAATAATTAATTATTTATTTTTATAAATCAAACTATATTAATTAATTAGGTTAATTTTAGGTTTAATTTTCATATTTTCTTAATAAATTAAAAATAGCTAGAATTAGGTTTAAATTTCATTTAATTCTCTCATAAAAAATCCTAAATACCAAAAACTCAAATTCTTTTTATTTTTAATTTAATTAATTTGTTAAATAGTAATTCAATTTCATTAAAAAGGGTCCAACGCCCTCGCATTCGATAATAATTCCAATTCGCGTATTTTATTTCCTTTCCTATAGTTGTTATGTAATTCTCCCAAAGCCGTGTAAATTAAACATTTATCTTTCTCGCACTTTCCTTTATTTTATGTCAAATCGGGTCCTGGATTAAATTTGGCGATGTGGACCCGCGCCTTTGTAATAGTTTAGGAACTTTATATTTCTCGCAACTTTTTTTAACTGCTAATAAATTGCATGCAAGAATGAATGTTAAAATAAAAACAAAAGCGTAGATCACCCATGACATGACAAGACAAAATATTTGAAAATGACACACAAATCACACACCACCCCTAGGGTACGCCTCATTGTTGCCTTGCCTCTCGAAAGGTGATCGTCGAGTAGAGGATGTTTTAGTAAGTCCTCATGATCCGGGAACCTGGCATGAGGGTAGCTTCTAAGGTATCTTCCCATTGCTCCGGTGATCACCATGTCCCGAACCTTCGAATTGACCCGAACAACTCCAATAGTGGTGCTACCTACCTCTCAATGGTGGGATGGCACTACTTTAAAGGACATCTACACAGACGAATTCCTTAGGGTAGGTAGACGACTCTAGATACTTGCTCTAATTTCAAAACAAATCAAAAATACTTTTCACACCGACACCTTTTCAAAAAGCTTTCGAAAGCAATTTTTCAAACACTCTTGAGGACTGATACAAGAGTCGAACTGGAATTTTCAAAGAAACTTTTTAAAACCCACAGTTGAAAAGCAAACAAACCATTTTTTGAAAACACAAGTGAGCAAGTATCTAAGAGCCCATGGATAACCATGGATAGAAAGGGTGCTAACACCTTCCCTTTCTATAACCTACCTCCCGAACCGAGAGCAATCTCTTTAAGGAATTTTTCTGTGCTTTTGTCCTTTCCATTTGGAGAAAATAAAAGACGGTGGCGACTCTTGCTTCCGCGACATTTCGCGAACCAGCGTTAAACAGTCAGTTCCAGATCCACCGATCACAGACAGTTGTCATCACTAGTTGAGGGAAAGGTGCCACAGACGGGATTACAGGTGGCATGGTAGTTGTCTCTGGTTGAGGAAGAGACACGGTAGGTTGAACCAAAGGTTGTACGACAGGCTGATACCCTTCTGGAACAAAGTTATAAGGCATTCCCCACGGAAAACCTTTTGGCATCTGATGTTGAAGCGGAGAGTTGATTTGAGTCACGGATGTTGGAACGGTGACAACCTCAGAAACCACAGTAGTTGAAGTCTGAATGTCAGCAACTGCATTCGATGGCTGATTCTGAGCAGCCATCAAACTTTCCACCGGCGCAGTTAGTTTCTCCATACCGACACGAAGGGTAGCGACCTCCTCGCGAAGCTCGTGGTTTTCCTGTTCTAGATCTTCCATCTTCCTCTGACGATTGGCTCGGGTATCGTACCGATGAGACAGCTTGACAATCTATCGGAGTGGAAAAAGAAACAAGGATAAGACTCCAGAAAACATGTGAAGTGGAATGTTGGATGATGCATGATATGCGATGCAAATGATCATTTGTTTCGATAGTTTTTCAAGGAACTTCGATAATTTTGCATATCTCAATGGTAAAGGAATTTGGAACAACAAAAACTCACTTCATTAATTAAAAGCGGTAAATTACAACTTAAAACTTTGAAACAACAAAACAATAAATTACAACTTGGGACAACAACCCAAAAATAAAAAGCAATAAATTACAACTTTGGAACATGAAGCCCATAATAAAGCAGTAAATTACAACTTTGGAACATGAATCCCTTTTACAGAGTTTTACAAAATGACAACAGTAAAATAAAACTAAGAACCAAAGATCACTCATAATCATCAGATGAAGGACCAAATGCCAACTATAACTGGAGCTTCCTGATCTTCTCTTCATAAAAGTCTTCCAACTTTTTCTTCTCAGCTACTAGTCGATCAATGATTTCCTTTTGTGGATTGGAAACAAGAGCAACGCTTACCGAATCTTCCTTCTTTCTATTCCTTTCACTAGCATATTTCTTCAGTAAGGCATCCTTTTGACGAAGCTTCTCATCATGATCAATGAACCAGCCGTCTTGAATAAATAGCAAATCCTCCTTTTCCTTTAGCTGTCGAGTCAGGACCCGATCCTCATATTCCGACATGGCATACTTTTCTTTCCAAGCATCTCTCTCGGGCTTTATCCTAGCCATATTTCCTTGGTATTCTCCCATATTCTCGATAGGAATATCAACAAATGACGATGCAACAGTAGGGAATAAAGGTTTCTCAGGTTTATAGGGCATCTTGAGAGCACAAGCCCTAGCACGGACCCATTGTAGGTAAGGCTCCAAAGAAACGACACCTCTCTGTCCTAACATGTCTCTCCCTTTCCTATGGATGTGGCGCCAAGCTCCTTCGATCTCCTTCTTAGCTGCCTGGTGATCTTGTCCTTCTTGTAGAAAGAAACCACTCACATGAATGTTGTTTGGCTTGTCCCTCATCGGGTATCCAAACTGACGGCGCGCGAGAACAGGATTATAGTTAATTCCTCCTTTCGTACCAAGAAGAGGCACGTTAGGAAAAGCACCACAGCTATCGATGATCTTCACGTCATAGTAAACTCGATTATACCAATCAATGTCGAAATGAGTGAGAGCCATAATTTTTGGCGCCCATCGCGGCTCCTTCTCGAGATCCCAGAAAACATCAAATATAGGTAGATGAGAAACATACCACTGATACAGCAATGGTGCACAACAAATAAGCATCCCTCCTTGATAAGAGTTTCGAAGGTGGATGGAGTAGTAGGTATCTCCTAGCAGCGTAGGGACCAGATTTCCAATCAAGAAAATTCCGATGGCGTTGATATCCACAAACTTATCAACATTAGGAAACAAGAAAAGGCCATAAGTGAGCAAAGCAAAAATATCTTCAAAGGCAATAGTATCTTTTATCTCAGCGAAATAACGAGCTTTCTTCAACAAAAATTGCGCAGGTAAGCCTCGGATTCCCCCTTTGGTAGTCATGTTCTCCTCTATCTCCGACTTCTTCAAGTGGGTGATGGTCGCTATCTCGTGAGATTTGGGTTCCTCTTCTAAGCCAGAAAAAGGAACACAGTCGTTGATCGGCAAGCCAAGTATGTAGGAGTACTCTTCTAAGGTGGGCATCAACTGGTAACCCGGAAAGGTGAAGCATTGGTACAAAGGATCGTAGAATTGGACCAACGTATTAAGGATGCCTTCCTTCATCTTGTGCTTCATGAGAGGTATAAGGGACCCATATTTCTTCTGAAATTCTGTCGGGTTCTCGATCTTAGGAATCAAACTCTTCAGCTCTTCAATCTCGGGCTCCTTAAAACTAAAACTTCGAGTGTTTCTTCTTCCAAACTCCATAATACCTGAGATGTCTGCAAAAATCATTCTTAAGTTCCTTGAAAAACCATTTTTTACAAAAAATGTTGATGGATGCATGGATGAATGATAATGCAACAATTACACACAAGTTCGCAAACATGGGGTTCAAAGGTTCAAGGTTCGTGCATGGAGTCAAAGGTAAATCCCACCCTAAGGTATGTACTAACAATTTAATCGTACCTTGCAGGACAAGTTTCTAAGAGTTCCCGGAGTCTACATTCCTCCTTCGGATATTGCCAACGTCTTGATTACTCAATAATTAGCAATATTCTCAAGAGAAACTCATCCGAGCGTAGCATCGCGTAACAATTACTTCCGGATTACTCCGTTATAATCTCCGCGATACACCTAAAAGGCCAAGATGGGTTAGGGTTCTACGGTTCTCAGCTTCTCTGGCTCCCAGGTCGAAAATAATAATGTCTTCCCGATTACTCGGTAAACAAATATTACGTTCAAAAGGGCCTTCCACTGAGTGGGGGATTTCATGCCTCCTTCTTCGGGATTACTCCCTCAAAGTTAACATGACTATACCGCCTGTCCTATCCTTAAGTGTAACTTAATCCGGGTATAAGATTCGTCCTTTGCAAAAAACTCAAACAGCCCCAATATAAACACATAATTAAACAAATCAAATAATAATAAAATAGATAAAACAAACTAGGCTTAACCCACTTAGGTATGGACTAGCAAGAGGTCAATCTTTCCCCAGCAGAGTCGCCAATTCTGTAGCGATAAAAAATGTAGCGGGGTAAATCGGAGATCGAACTATTAATTAATTCGTTTCACAAAAGCAAGAGTCGCCATCGCGCTTTATTATTTCCAAGGGAAAAGGGAAAAGAGCGAAATAAACCCTAAAATATGCAATGTAAAATAATACTTTAAAAGTAATGAAAATACAAGGCGTTTTTTGAAAAGAGGTCTTGAGTTCGGGGGTTGGTTATACAATGGGAATGTATTAGCACCCAATGTATCTATAGTATCCTATAGGAACCTTTTGAAATATCTGTTTTTTTTTAAATGTTTGTTTTATTAAAAATAAATTGTTTTGGCCAAAAATGGGTATGGACGAGTTTTTTGAAGATACGACGACCTAATGTCGAAGTTTTGACTTAAAAGGTGTGAGTTTTGAAAAATTGAATATTTGGGAAAATTATCCTAAGTTTTTTAACGAAATGATAAACGGAGGATGAATGAGGGTATTCGCACGATGTTTTTTGATGACATGAAGTCGACAAAAATTAAACAATTCCCTTGGATTTTGCAAGCAACATGAAGATTAAAACTAAAAGTATAAACACTCCAAGATTTTAAAAGAAAACCAAGAGAGAAACCATGGAATTAAATCGAATTTATCACAAACTCAACCAACATGTATCATGGAAGGAACATCATAAGGGGGAATAAATTCAAGAGATAACCTACAAACTTATCAATAAAAGACTAGTTAAAAAAAACTAACACAATTAACTAAAATGTTGACCAAACTAAAAATGAAATATCAAGATTTGAATAAATTATAAAACTAAACTAATTAATTGGGTGTTATCTAAAACTATGTGATTATTTAATTTTTTAAACCAAAAGAGCTAAGAAAATCAATAAAAGAATAAGAGTGTAAATTAAAATATAGGGTAAGCATGAGGTACTGGGCGCTAAAGCCTAATTGAAATGAGACCCAAGGTTTTGTTTTGGTTACAGCCAGCTCCAGATCTACAATTAACAAGATATTTGGGAAATGAGCTGGAAACGAAATAAAAAGGTCCAGCATGGGATTGAAATCGAAATTGAACAACGCTTCTTTCGAACTCTCTTTTTTTCTTTCTTTCGAACTCTCTTTTTTCTCTCTTTTGAACTCTCTCTTCGAACTCTCTTTTTTCTCTCTTTCGAACTCTCTCTTCGAACTCTCTCTTTGATCTCTCATTCGAACTCTTTCTTTCGAACTCTTACTCTTCTAAATTGAAATCGAACACTCTGCTCCCTCTTTCGAACTCTTACTCTTCTAAATCGAAATAGAACACCCTGCTTCTAGTTTCGAAGTCTTTCTCTCTAAATCAAAATCGAACAACAACACTGCTTCTGGCTTCGAACTCCCTAACAACACTGCTTCTGGGTTCGAATTCTCTCTATTCTAAAATCAGAATCGAACAATAACACTGCTTCTGGTTTCGAACTCCCTAACAACACTGCTTCTGGGTTTGAACTCTCTCTATTCTAAAATCAGAATCGAACAACAACACTGCTTCTGGTTTCGAACTCCCTAACAACACTGCTTCTGGGTTCGAACTCTCTCTATTCTAAAATCAGAATCGAACAACAACACTGCTTCTGGTTTCGAACTCCCTAACAACACTGCTTCTGGGTTCGAACTCTTTCTATTCTAAAATCATAATCGAACAACAACACTGTTTCTGTTTTTTTTCATGCAGTTAAACATCAAATCAATAAAGCGACAAATATTCATGGTAAGAGAAACAACAATAACAATCTCAGGGGTTCTGGTTTATTGAAACATCAACAACAAAAAATGCAACAACGACAACTAGTTCACAGCATACATCATTATAACAAGTATGGCAGCAGATTTTGAGGGGAAAAAACGTAGGGAAACTTACAAGATCAGAGCAAGTCTGATGGTTTCGATTTTTGACGATGAAATAATAAAGAAATCCAGAGATGAGGTAATATACTCTTTTAATTCCTTCTGCTCTTCTGAATATCTTGTTGGAAAATCTTGTAATAGAGAGTAAATGTTGCTTGGTTCGAAATGGGCTTTGAGTTATGCAGGCTATCCTGCTTGCAGTTCGAAACAGGCTTTGGAGTTATGGTTTGTTGGTATTTTTGACTAGGCTTGCTGTTTGCAGTTTATGGTTGTGCAAGTTTGAGACTTACAGGTTTTTTACTGGTTTTAGGCAGGTTGGAGGAGCTTCTGGATTTGTTGTTTGGAGGAGCTTTGGTTTATGCAGGTTTGATGTTTGCAATTTGAAACGGGTTTTGAGTTATGCAGGCTAGTGCTTGGTTCGAAACAGGCTTTGAGTTATGCAGACTAGTGCTTGGTTCGAAACAGGCTTTGATTTATGCAGGCTTGTGCTCGCAGGTTTTGTGTTTTTTATCTTTGTGAACTATATCTTTTTTTTGCTCCTTCCTTCTTCAATTGTATCTGCCTGTTTTATAGTGAAAGAATGAGGTTTTGGGAGGGAAAGTTTGGTGAGTTTGAACATATGGAACACCCTATTTTCGGCACTTTTTGATGCATCTTCTTGCCCTCCTATTTTGGTGTAGTGTTTGTCTTGACATAGTGCGGACTTTGGACTGGTGTGCTGGTTGTTGGTTGTGGAAATTGGGCAGCAGTGACCGTTTTCTTGGTACGACTTGCAGGGACCATGCAGTTTGGACAGATGTTGCGCAGCAAAGGACAGATTTGTACATAGCATATGGACAAACTTATATGGACATATTTATAATAATCATAATATTAATAATAACAGCAATGACAATAATAATAAAATAATTGTTAGTAAAACTAAACTGAAAATATAAAAATGAAATAAAAAGATATTAAAATTTTTTGAGTTTTTTTTCAAATAAAGTGATGCAAAATGTAAATTATATGTAACTAAGATTTTTTGATAATTTTAAATTAACATAAATAACTTGCAAAATAAAATAAAAGAATGTGAAATTACTATTTTTTTGAGAGATTTTTTTACTAAATTAAATCTAAAAGACTATAATTTTAACTTAAATGATACAAGAACAAAAAACTAAATGAAACTTAAGGAAACTAATTTTTTTATATTTTGAATAAAAACGTAAATAAAATGAAAATAGCATGAACTAAATATTTTTAGGATTTTCTTTTTATGAAAATAAAAATAAAAGAAAAATGAGTAAAAATGCAAAAGTACATGATTTAATAAAGTCAGGCAAAACCAGTTAAATTTCACCAAATTCACAACAATTTCTAACGTTTCTATTTTTTGGTGGATTTTCACAGCATAATCATCTCTTGACTTGTAAAGAAAAGGTGTAGTTGTTGCAGAGGAGAATCATATGTAAAAGAACCACTAAAAAATTGTCGAAATTGAAGAAGTTATGAATTTTTTGAAATCTGACTTGAGAATTGGCAAAAATAGGTTGAAACGCTTGTGAACGCTTGCTATGTAATAATGCAGATGGGAGGTGGTATCTTAGGTCAAAATTTGGGGTATGACACTCCCATAATACCTAGAAGAGGTACATTAGGGAACTCCCCACAGCGGTCAATGGTAGAAATATCTTCCAAGGATCTCGAGCACCAACGGATATCAGCGTGGGAGAGAGACATCATCCTTTGAGACCAAGTAAATTTTTGCTCGTTCTTCTATGCTGACTGAGGCAGGTGCGAAGTGAACCACTTAGCGAGTAGGGGTATACAACACAAAAGGATGCCTCTTTTCTTCATGGTACGGGTATGAAGGCAATGCAAGATGTCTCCTAGCAAGGTGGGTATAGGATTGCGAGAGAGAAAGACTTTGATGGCATTAACGTCTATGAATTGGTCCGAATTAGGAAACAGAACCAAACCATAAATGAGGAGAGCTAGCACATCTTCGAAAGCTTGGAAATCCATGTCATCCCATAATGAACGAGCTTTTTCCAACAGAAACTTAGCTAAAAAACCTTTAACCCCACTTCTTGCCTCCCAATTGGCTATAACGTCGACCCTCTTCACATGTAAAGCTTCGGCGATGACTTCAGGTTTTGGAATCCCTTCTAGACTGGTGAACGGTATCTGATTAAGCACGGCCACTCCTAAGAGCAGAGAGAACTCTTCTAGTGTAGGTATTAACTGATAGTCCAGAAAAGTGAAACAATGATGTACGGGATCAAAGAATTGGAATAGTACACACATCATCTCTTCTTGGAAGTTGGATGTAGCCAAACTGAGGAGTCGACCATACTTCTTGGTAAAAGGAGAATCCCCATGCACTCTTGAAGCTAGCTCTTGAAGTTGAGGATGTGCTTTTACAAAGCTGATTCGGATGGTGTTTCTTCGGAGAGAATTCATATCCTACAAAACAAAAATAAAGATAAATTTCTAAATCCTTGAAAGGGTTAGTGAGCATGCATATGATGTTGATGATGTTTATGATGTTTATGTACAATCAAACATATACACACACAACAAACAGATCCCTATGTTTTAGGCTTGCATGAGTTTGTAGGTAAGTACCCTCTTGAAGTTTTAGTTGGCTCAACCTGTCCTAGAAATAATGATCGGGTTCTAAAGGATCTCAATATCACCGACCTTTCTCTTAGGCATTGTCTCAGCACAACAATCTTTTCTTGCGGCCGAGATATCCCAAAACTCTAGCCTCAATGAGTGTAGTATCGAGTGTCAACCAATTTTCAACTTTACACCGAAACCGGCTACCTCACTACGTCCTAATGGCCAAGTTTGTTCAATTAGGGTTCTAAGGTTAATTATTGCTTCATGACGCCACTCAGCGGCCCCGTATTCTCCTGGATTCACCGCGAGGGATACCGATACCCACAAATGTGTCACACTAACATAGCCATTGTCTCAACCATATCGGTCTATGTCGTACAGTCTCCACAATCTATTTCTATTTACCTAAAAAGGTGCCCCAAATCCGGGTAGAGGATCAAAGCAAGCCCAATACAAAGAACTAAATATAAAGCACACAAATCAAATAATGAAAGCGAGTAAAGGTTATCTAACCCTAAGGTAACCCCACTTTTTTTATTTCCCTAGCAGAGTCTCCAGTTATGTGATATGGTGGGAGAATTGACTTGATGATTTGCGTTTCGATCGCATTTGTGCGGATAGCAAGAGTCGCCACCGACTTTTCTTTTATCCAAAAGGAAAGGTGAAAAAGCACGAAAAAGACCTTTCGAGATTATTTCTTGGGTTCGGGGGGTAGATTATGAAAAGGGAAGGTATTAGCACCCTTTTCATCCATGGTTTTCCATGGGCTCTTAGTTACTCGTTTAGATCACTTGCTTTCATTTGACAGTGTGCTTGTGGTGTGGGCTTTGAAAGTATTTTGAAAAATCTCTTTGTAATGGTTCTCGTTTCTATAAGAACGCGTACAAAGTTTTGTTTCGAAAAGTGGTTCAAAGATGTGTTTGTGAATCGTGTTTCGGAAAGTGTTTTGAAGAGATGTTTTGCAATGGTTCTCGTCTCTATAAGAACGTATACAAAATGTTTTGTCTTTTGGAAAATGTTTTGAAATGAAAGTGTAGGTGTAAAAAATTTTATCGTGAGCAAGCGAGTAACTAGGAGCGAATATATCTACTCGAAAGGTCTTAAATTGTTCTTTTCTTCCTCCTTTTAATGGTGCTATCTTACTATTGATTTGGTAAGAAGCCCCATCGTTGGATGTGAAGGGACAGGCGCGGGTCAATTTTACAGTCATCGAAAGCAACTTATGAGACGCTTTAGAAATTTTTTGTAAGGGACGAGATCGTTTTAATCGAAGGGAACGTCGAGGGTCATCGAGGGACTACGATCTTTTTTATTGAAGGGTCATTGCTAAAGCGTCCCATATTCGAGGGACGTGATTGTATTTCCGAGGCAACGAGCGAGGTTACCCTAGAGGTGCGCGTGTGAAAAAGTGTGTTGGTTTCAAGTTATTTTATTCTTTGATTAGGTTATCTAGCGATTGATTTTTGAATCTTGCCATACACGCCTAATTACTATACAGTATAAGGAAAACAGTAAATTGCGGGAATTGAAATTCTACGCTATTACAAAGTATTCGGGAATGGGGGTACAATTTTTACAAATGGGGATGAATCAAATGTGATAGAAAGGTCCAAATAACAAGCAATAAAACCAAATCGAATTTTGTGCGATTAATGAAAGCTATAATAATCTATGAAATAAACTCAACCAACAAAATAAAAATCTAAGTATTTTTACTTGAAAAGAGAAAAGTAAAACCTATTCTAAAAATTAAATAAAATAATTGATTAAATTATATGTTTTATTTTTGTATTTTATTTACTTAAGTAAAATCTAAAGAAGGAAAACAAACTAAATTATTTTTTTGGTGTTTTATTATGTGTAAATTAAATCTAAAAACAAAGTTTATTAAAGAAAGAAAAAGAAATTGATAAAAATTATTCACAAAGTCTAAATCAAATTAATTATATAAAAAAAGTATATTTTAAGTTTAATAGAATTTTGTATAACAGAAAAAAAATATAAGAAGAAAATAAACTTATAGTTAAATGGGCTTATGGAAGTGATTTGGGGCGGAGGCCCAAACGAAAAGATTGTCTACTTGCTGTTGGAGCTTTACAATTTCTTGTGATTTTCTGCGAAATAGGAAAGGAGAGGCGAGACTGAGGACAATATTCAATGGTGGCAGAAGTTTTTCGAGGGAAAGAGATGAGGATGAGAACGTGGCTTTTCTGGCTTGTTGGTAAGTTTTCTGTTTTCTTTGTTTGAATGATGATTATCAAGTGTTGTACCCCAAAATTTTCCCTCCCATATTCTCCAAGATTTGCAAAGAGCATGCTTCAAAATCTCCCAAAGGTTGCACAGTCCAATGGCCTCATAACAGTCAAAAATTAGGGTTTTGATTCTGGCAAAGAAATTGAAGTTTCCAAGTGTCCAAACAAGTTCCACATGCCTATAAACATTGTCAAGCCTTCCCAACCTCATTCAAAGGAGGGTGTGTGCAGAAACGGCCAAGAGCAAAACCAAAAATTATTCAAAAAGTGAGAGTTCTAAAACATAGTTGCGAGCATCTTCAGATCAAAACAAGCACGTGGTTCTATTCCTTGCCACACCCTGAAGCTAAAGCAACCTTTGCCAAGTCCTGAGGCTCATACCGCGCTGTAAGTTCTTCCCAGGTCCCCTATAATTTCCATATTATTTTTTCAATTGCTTTCATGTGCAGATTCTCAAAAGAGGAACACCATAAACCTCATATCCCAGCACTCCAAGTGTTCACCAGCATAGATCCAAGGGCCAAGCATAAGGAACACCATGGTCTGGAGTCAATGTGCTGCAGGAAATCATGAAAGTCAAACGTGGCTTAGATTTCAGTGGGCCTGAATTGCTTCAACAAAAACCTCCATTCCTGGCCCAATACCCCCCCATTTGGTTTATTCTTTTCTTTTCATTTTTTATTTTCCAATTTAATTTCTAACCCTTTTTTATTTTTATTATTATTAACAAATTAACCAATTAACACATTTTCATTAAAAAAATCAAAAAAATAGAATTAACATTATTATTATTATTATTTTATTTTGTAAATAAATATTAACCAAAATAGTTTAATTAGGCAATTTTAATTCATTTTCTTAAATAATTAAAATAAATCTAGAATTAGGTAAAAGTTAACTTTTAATTTTATTCCATTTCTTTTTATTTCATAAAAACATAAAAAGCAAAAAATATTTTCTTTTAATTAAATTAATTAATTAGTCATAAATTAGTTTTAATTTCATTTCAATTACAAAAAAGACCAAAAAAAATCAATTCCTTTTCTTAAAAGGGTCAACACCCTCATGACGTTCCTATTTAATTTTTATTCGCACTTAGTTTATTATTATGTAATTGCTTCCAAGACATGTAATAGTAATTAGGACTTTTACTGTTTTTATTTACTTTCCGTACTTATTTACCAAAAACGGGTCTTTGTAATTTTGGCGATGTATAGACCCGCGCCTTGTAATAGCGTAAGATTTATGTTTCTGCAATTTACTTTCCGTATCCCTTAACTGTTAACTTGCATGAAAGAATGTATGTAAATAAAAACAACTCGTAGCTCACTAATTAACCAGACAAACATTAACCGAATACAACATACAAATACACACACCACTTCTAGGGTACGCCTCACTTGTTGCCTTCGAAACGTGGTCGTCAAGTATAGGATGTCTTAGAGGTCCTTATGTCCATGATCCAGTTGCCTCGAAACAGTTGCCTCGAAACAGTTGCCTCGAAACAGTTGCCTCGGAACAGTTTCCTCGAAACGGTTGCCTCGGATTAAAAAAAGATCAAGGACATAAGGGTAGCCTCTAAGGTGTCTTACTGTTGCTTCGGTGACCACACTGTCCCTACAATCGAATTGACCCGAACAACTCCAACGATGGTGCTACCTACCTCTCAATGGTGGGATAGCACTATCTAAAGGACTCTTACACAGCTTAATTCCTTAGGGTAGGTAGATGACTCATGGATACTTGCTCTATTCAAAAACAAATCAAAAAACCTTTTCACACCGACACTTTCAAAAAGCTTTCAAAACAATTTTTCAAACACTCTTGAGGACTGATACAAGAGTTATTCAGAAATATTTCAAAGAAACTTTTTCAAACCCACTCACATTTTGAAAAGCAAACAACATTTTGAAAACATAAGAGCAAGTACCTAAGAGCCCATGGATAACCATGGATAGAAAGGGTGCTGACACCTTCCCTTTCTATAAATATACCTCCCGAACCGAGAAACATTCTCATAAGGAATTTTGCTGTGCTTTTGTCCTTTCCATGTTGGAGAAAATAAAAGACGGTGGCGACTCTTGCTTCCGCGACATTTCGCGAAACCAGCTAAAAACAGTCAGTTCTAAATCCACCGATCACAGAACTGGCGACTCTGCTGGGGATAACTTAAAGTGAGGTGTACCTTAGGATAGCTCATACTTGTGTTTTCAATTGTCAGAATTGTTTGCTTTATTATTGTGGGTATTGTCTTGGGATTTCTATAGATCCTAACCCGGATCTTGGGAATACCTTCTTAGAAAGTAGCAACAAGACTGTGAGGGAACTGTGCGGGGTATACCGACACGGTTGAAGCAGTCTGCTACGTTGATGTGGCACTTTGGTGAGTACCGGTAACCCTTGAGTCAAGTCAAGGAGAGTACGGGGCCGCCGCGTGGTGTCGTGAAGCATCAACTGACCTTAGGAACCTTAATTGAACCATCTTGGCCTCTTTAGTGTAGTGATATAACTGACTATGGTGCAGTCCGAAGTTGGTTGATACTCGATACTACACTCAGTTGAGGGTTGTTTTCTTGGGATATTTTGATCGCCAGTTCAGTGGCTAAATCGAAACGATGAACACAGAAAACAATCCAATGATATTGAGCTCCTTAGAACCCGGTTACTTTGATAGGACAGGTTTGAGCCCACCAACTTCAACAGGGTAGTACCCCAAACTTCATGCTGGCCTAAACTCTAAGGGCTCTTTGTGTGACTTGTGTGCCTTCAAAACTTGACTACTTGCATACTTGTTATCTGGCACTTGAGTTTCTTGCAGGTTTTGTTTACAGTCCTTAATTTGGACTCATAACAGGGTTTACCTACATTACTCCACAGCATAACATCATACCATCATACCATTGCATACATCCTACATAAGGACTAATCCATTTCAAGGATCTCAAGGGCTTGTGATGCAGGTCATGATGAATCAAATGTCTAGCAAGGGGAAAAGGGGATTTATTTTCCTCTAGCCAAGGTTAACAGCTTGGTCAGGGGCTATGACCCACTCGATATGGTGAGCCTTGACTCTTGAAGAAGGACTCTCAACAATATGCAGTTCCTTCAATCAAGCCACCGGATTCAAATTCTAACAAGCTTCTTTGTTTATCCCGCGAGGTCCTTGAAAACATTGCATGCATATCATACATATCATTGCATTACAGGTACACTTGTTTCAGGTCACTTACCTTCTTCGCTGTTTATTTCAGCAGTCATCATGAATCCTGAATCATCCAATGGACAAGCTATCAAGGCCCTCCAGGCCCAGAATGCCCAGTTCCAGGAGTTGATTATGAGCCTAGCCCAGGGTCAAAAGGAATTGAAGACTCTGATTAAGAAGAAGAAGAACAAGAGGACTGTTATGTTCAAACCTAGGCGTAGATCTGGGAACACACTGCAGAATGAAGCTGAGAGGACTACTCCATCTGTGGGGGAAGGCAGTCACCAAGGGAGGGAGGTTCCTAGCCCTGTGGTCTTTGACACCGAGACAGACTTCAATGATGAACAATACCCCCCTGTTGAAGACAGGTACAAACAGCTGGAGGACCGGTTAAATGCTATGGATATCCAACGTGTGCCTGGGTTGGACTTTGGGGACCTAGGTTTATCTTCTGGGGTGGTGATCCCTCACAAGTTCAAGGCACCTGCCTTTGTAAAGTACGACGGGGTTTCCTGTCCTAAACTGCATCTCCGTTCATCCGCAAGGAAGATCCAGCCCTACACGGCAGACAAGAATCTATGGATCCATTTCTTCCAGGAGAGTCTTTCAGGGACTAAGCTCGATTGGTTCTATCAGTTGGATGGAACCAGTATTCGTAACTGGGAGGACTTGGCAACTGCTTTTTATAAGCAGTATAATGCCGACCTCGCTCCCACGCGTACCTGTGATACGGTGGGAGAACTGACTATGGTTTTGCGTTTGTTTTCGCAAATGTTTCGGTTGAGCAAGATTCGCCATCGACTTTTTATTTTATCCTAAGGAAAGGTTTAAAAAGCACATCAAAAACCTTTGAGATGTTTTCTTGGGTTCGGGGAGTAGATTATAGAAAGGGAAGGTATTAGCACCCTTTCTATCCATGGTTATCCATGGGCTCTTACTTACTTGCTTAGATCACTTGCCTTTTGTTTTCAATTGTTTGAAATGGTGCTTGTGTGTGTATGTTTGAAAATGTTTTTGAAAAGAGGCCAATGTGGTGGCAACCTTTGTAATGATCCATGTTGGGATGTATACAAAGGTGTATGTCTTTTGAAAAGGTTTTCATTTGTTTTTGAAAGTTTGTTTTGAAAGTGTTGTGAGGTGTGGTTTTAGAAAATAGGCAAGTGTTTTGTTTTGTAAGTTCGATTCAAGTAACTAAGAGGTTATCTACTCCTAAATTTCTCAAAGATTATTGCTATGTTTTAACCCTTTTAACAAGTTTGTTCCACCATTGTATTTGGTGGACAATCTCATGTTAGGATGTGAAAGGGACGGGCGCGGGTCATCGTTTAGGCCATAATTGCAACGGTGTCAAGTATCTTTGGGCAATTTTCCTTAAGGGACTTGATCATTTGTTTAGGCAATATTTTGAAAATGTCATCGAGGGACTATGATCATTTGATTTGTGTTTGTTTTGCCCAAAGAGATCTAACATGCAATATGGCCCAATTTTGAAAGGCAACAAGTGGAATACCCTAGGGGGTGCAAGTGTGATTTGTGTGTCCATTTTCATGCTTGTTTATCTTGAAATTAGGTCAAAACTATTTTTTCGTCATTTTTCGCATACAAACCCTAATTCTAACATGGTATAATTAGAAAGCAATAAAGTGCGAAAATAAATTTACTAAGCTATTACAAAACCATATATGGGAAGGGGGGTACAAATGTTCAAATGGGGGATATTTAGACAAAAAATTAAACCTAGCTATTACATCATTTTTTTTAATATTTACAATATAATTAAAGGCACAAATAGAAATAAAACAAATATGCAAGAATGCAAAAAAAGTTTTTATATGTATGAAAAAAAAGTATTATTTATGTCACAAAAATAAAAATAAAAATATTTTTTGAGTATTTTCATATTTAGGTCAAAACCCTAGTTTACAAAATAGAATGCATTATTTATTCAATATATACAATATTTATTATTTACATACAAAAATAAAATAAAAATGAAGTCTATTTGTAAAAAAATGTATTTTTAATGTTAAATGTTAATAAAATAAAATATGTATATTTTTGGTATTTTATTCTAAGTATACTAATGTATATGTATTTATTTATATTATTTACAAACTATTTTAAATATGCACAAAATAATAATATTTAATTTTTTTTTATATAAAAAAAAGTATATTTCACATAAAATATTTTCAGAATATAAAATGAAATAAAATAAAAATAAAAATGTATTTACACCATTTTAACATTTTTTAATAAAAGTATATCTATTTACTTATTTATGTTCAAATAACTAGTCTAACCAAATAAATATCTAATAAATAGGAAAATGGTACAAAAAATTATTTTTATATTTTTTATATGATTAGGAAAAATAAATAAGTCAAACCAAAAAAAGAAAAGTCAAAAAATCATTAAAATGAAGAAAATGGGCTTAGGGGGTTCAGAAGTAAAAAGAATGTGTGAAAAGGAAATACAAAAACAGGCCCAGCCCAGATAACCTTTCTTCAACCTCTGGCCAAACAATGTCAAAAAACGCGCGCCTCGTTCCCTGATTCAAACATCTTGATTCCTGGCTTTTTAATGAAAACTCATAACATCAAAAATGTTCAGCATCAAGAGACGAATTCATGGATATAAAGAACTTGTCTTAACTCTCTAAGATGAGGGAGAATTTCCTCTCCCCCAATTTCTGACCTAACTTTTTATCAATGTTCAGGCTCAAAATTCTTGCAGCACACATAATATAAATGAAATCTAACTACATGGGCATGTTCAGGGCTATGAATGTGACATATTCTCTTCACAAACCTAAAGCTAACAATGCCTAATAAGAGAGATACGAATCCATAAACTTACCTGTTCAGTTGAAGTTCTATCTGGTAATGGAGGAGCTTTCAGTGCAAGGTGATGATTGGTATAGCTTCCTTGAGGTCCAGGGATGCTATTCCAAGCTTTACTTTGTCTTGAAATTTCTTGAATTGTGCTAGAGAACTTCAACTGCAAAACAAGAAACTGAAAATGGTGGAACTGGTTAGAGGAATTACAGGTCGTGTTTTAGGTTTTGGTTAGCTTGCATAGATGGTATGGAAGGTGTGTGAACTGGTTTGGGCAAGAAAGCTTGAGAGGAATGAAAGATGGCACTCAAACTGCAGGCCCTGCCCTGTTCTTGCAGTTTGAAGGTGATTCTGAGAATGCGAGTGTATGAGGGATGTTAGGGTCGTGTACTAGCTCAGTTGGTATCTCTTGAATGTGTTTTTCAAGTTTGCTTAAGTGTTTGTAAGCTGATATGAGAGTTGGTCTGTGATATGCAATGTTTCTTCTTTCTTAAGCAACAAAAGGCGAGTTGATGTTCTAGACTGATGTAGGCCCCCATAACATGCTGCAACCCTTGGCCTTGATCAGTGCAATGTGTCTCATAACTTGTGCCTAGAAGATTTTGACTGTACCACTTGGATTTGCAAAATGGACATAAAGTTCTACTTTTTCAAAATGGAAATAATGCTTTTTCTAATTAAGGGTTAATTCTCCATGTAATGTCCAAATGCTTAGAACAACATCTTGGCACAATGGTTTTGCATTGAATTATTGAGTGTCAAAGGGTTTTAGGACCTGTAATGTAGCACAAACTATGCTGACTTGAAAATGGCCTAAGTTATGAACATGTACATGGTCAATTCAAAAGTGAGTTTTTGCCATATTGTGAAATTCGATTCTCTCAAGTTATGAGGTTGTTTGATGAGTTCTTGGACATTTTGGAAAGCTTGAAATGTGTACTACAATCCATCTTTGAAATGCAAATTGAAATTCCAAGTGTAAGTGTATGGAAAATGGCCTTGAAGTTAGGTAGAAAACCTTGTCAAAAAGGTCAAATTTTCACTAAGTTAAAGATGGTTTAGTACCCTTATTCAAAAAATTGTAACTTGAGATACAAGCTTCATTTGGGAAAACTTTGTGAATCAAAGTTGTAGATTATGCAACAAGCTACAACTTTCATGTTTTGACTTTTGTTTGAATCCAAATGAATCTTGGTGAGAAAGTGGGGCAAAGTTGGGAAAAAATTAGGGTTTTCCATAACTTAGAAAAAATTCTAAGTTATGAAAAATTTCCATTTTAAACCCTAATTTGCATTTCTTGATTTCTTGGTGAACAAGTTTCATGATTTGGCATGTTTTGATGAAAAATGAACCTTGACCCTTGATTTTGACCAAAAAGTCAAAGTTTGACTTTTCAGTGCACAGTCAAAATTGATCAATTGACTGGGAAATTCAATTGTCAATCTTGTGCACTTGGGATCTTTTGAACTTGTTGAGCATGTCAAGATAATTCCATGGGGTCCTTGAGTCCATATGTGAGCTTGTTTTGCCATTGGCTAGGTCAAACAGTCAAAAATTACCCTTGTGCAGTCAAAACCCTAAAAATGACCATTTTGCCCTTTTGATGATCTGATCAAATTTCTTGTGGAATTGTGGTCCAAACTTGATCAAATGGTCCATGTGAGTTCATAATGTTGATGTGGGTCAATTTTCATGAGATTTGACTGTCAATTGGCCACAGTTGACTTTTCCCCAATACAGGTTATTTCTAGGTCATCTGTCCAATTGACTGGGCAAAATTTGGAATCAAGACTTGAAACTTGGTATGAATAAACTTGGAGTCCAACATGAAGCATGAAAGTCATCTTAGGCATTTTAGGTCAAAATATCCTTGTGCAATCACAAACCCTAATTTGGGTCAACAGTGCAAGGAGAAGTCTTGAGCAGAGGAAACCCTAACTGGATCTTGATCTTCAAGGGTCTGGTGATGAGAAAATGTTGAGGAAATGGGAGGGCAAATTTTGGGGTACAACAGTTGCCCCTGTTCAATCTTCTTGAACCTGAAGAGTTAGATTGGCAAGTTTGCCTTTCGTGACTCGAGGGTAAAAGGAGATTGGACACTAGAGTGCCCGGAAATTTGCACTCGCATGTTGGAGTATCGGCCATGTGATGTCGGGGATGGGCTTATAGATGCCATCTGGAGATGTGACAGAACCTTGTCGGGAATGGGCTTATAGATGCCATTTGGAAGTGTTGATCGCATAAGAGATTCCTTAGCGAGAACTTGTGTATTTGAGAAAGACAGATGTTTTCCTGGCTTGTTACAGGTGTTTGATCTTCAATCTCCTCATGCAGATATGCCCTGGCTGGATGCAGGTATCGAATCTACAATCGGTTGCTCACAGACGTGCCCTGGCTGGATACAGGAATCGAATCCGGAAACAGTCGTCAATAGATATGCCCTGGCTGGATACAGGAATCGAATCTTCGAACTCTTCAGACGTGCCCTGGCTAGATACAGGAATCGAGTCTGGAAATGTTATAGTTAATAGATGTGCCCTGGCTGGATACAGGAATCGAATCTTCGAACTCTTCAGACGTGCCCTGGCTAGATACAGGAATCGAGTCTGGAAACTGATCACTCTCAGATGTGCCCTGGCTAGATACAGGTATCGAATCTGGAATTGTGATAGTTGAAGGTAGTTGTCTTTGGGATTGTCTTTTCCCTGAAAAGGCAAAAACATAAGTTGTATGCAATGTCATGATGTATGATATGCATGATGTCATGATGTTCAACATGAGATAGTGTTGTATGCACTTTATCATGTATGTAAGCAAAATGTATGAACATGTGAAATGTTTATGAATGTATTTTCGTCTTAGGAAAATAAATCCTTGATGACCGGCCAGGGAATTGCTCTGTGGAAGAGATACTTTGCTGAAGTTTTGATGAGAGGTCTGTTGAGGACCTCAATGATGGACTCCGCTGGGGATAATGATGATAAACTCCGCTGGGGAACACCAAAGATAAACTCCGCTGGGGAAAAGGAAGAACTTTGCCGAGGGCGATCTTCTGTGGTAGATAGCTGAGGATAACCCAGTTATAAACCCTTGTGAGGAATAAATTTGAATAAAGCTCGAGAGAGACGTCCGTATTCTGCAAGGAACAAGCTTCCAGAATCTACTGGGGATAAGCTTTAAGACCTGCTGGGGAATGTTGTGCCTTTTCAGGATCGACGGGGGACCAACTCTGCTTGGGGAAAGTATTGCTGAATCTTGTCTTACTCTGTGGGACGTTGAGATGATTTGGTCACATTCTTCAGTCGAATCTACCTTGGTATCTTGGTGGACAAAGCAACCAGACTGCATCAGATAACTTCACATTGCCCCTGCTTCTGATGTCACCTGTGATTAATCTTTTGTTTCATATGCAAATATTTATGAATCAGCAATTTAATGTCAAATGCATATATCAAAAATGAACATTGGACGTTCTTCGCAAGACAAGACAGAAAAAGGAAAAACAATGGCAATTTGTATGGACAAGTGAATTTGTATTGATTTGAATTTTGCCTGTGAATAGGCGTTTTTGTACAAGAGGCTGACATCCTAGTAAGAGGACGCCGCCGAATAACACATAATTTATAATTTTGAAAACAAAACAGTTATGTGAACAATCCCACTGGGTTCCAAATCTGCTATCGCCTTTATGTCCCCGAGCGTCTCATCACTTTGCTGCTTGGTTGAGGATGAAGCTGATTGATCGATGCCTAGATCTGAGCCAGATAGTTGATGCCGAATTCCGGATGCGAAGTGATCCAATGAGACATAGTGTTACGCTTTATCCCTAACTTTTGCCTGGACCGCCCTTTCGGGTTTTCAGTCCACCGGGATACCCATTTTTGCCCAAGCCGCCTTTTCAGGTTTTCGACTTGCCGGGTGTACAGATTTTTTTCATTTCATCCCTTATTTTTGCCCGAACCCTTTTGGTTCGCCGGGAAGCCCTTATTTTTGCCTAGGTATGTCAACCTAGCGGGTCTTATATTCATGCGTAGTATCTTTTCACTATGTCTGCATTGGCGGGGTGAGGAAGGTCGTCACCATCCATGGTGGTTAGGATTATGGCTCCTCCCGAGAACACATGTTTAACCACAAATGGCCCTTCGTAAGTAGGGGTCCATTTTCCCCGGGGATCACTTTGAGGAAGGATGATGCGTTTGATTACCAAGTCCCCAACTTGATACTCTTGTGGTCTGACTTTCTTGTTAAATGCCCTGATCATCCGTTTTTTATACGTCTGACCATGACAGATAGCGGTGAGTCTCTTTTTGTCAATCAGATTTAATTGATCAAGTCGAGTCTGGATCCAGTCATCTTCATTCAAGTTTGCATCCTTCATTATCCAGAGAGAGGGTATCTGGACTTCGATTGGCAGGACTGCCTCCATGCCATAGACCAAGGAGAAAGGAGTTGCCCCGGTTGACGTCCTTGCTGAGGTACGGTACCCATGAAGAGCGAACGGTAACATCTCGTGCCAATCTTTATAGGTCACTGTCATCTTCTGCATAATTTTCTTGATATTCTTATTAGCTGCTTCTACAGCCCCATTCATCTTCGGCCGGTAGGGAGAAGAGTTGTGGTGCTGTATCTTGAATTGTTCGCAGAGTTCAGTGATCATTTTGTTATTGAGATTGGTACCATTGTGCGTAATGATTCTTTCCGGGACGCCGTACCGACATATCAGATTATGCCGGATGAAACGTGCCACGACGCTCTTGGTTACCGTTGCGTAGGAAGCTGCCTCAACCCACTTCGTGAAGTAATCGATTGCCACCAAGATGAAGCGATGCCCGTTGGATGCCGTCGGTAGGATCTCACCGATCATATCAATGCCCCACATTGCAAAAGGCCAAGGTGCCGTCAGGACGTTCAGAGGAACTGGAGGAATGTGCACCTTGTCAGCATAGATCTGGCATTTATGACAAGTTCGAGAATGTTGGTAACAGTCGGCTTCCATGGTGGACCAGAAATATCCTGCCCGAAGGATTTTCTTCGCCATGGTGTGCCCGCTGGAATGTGTTCCGAATGTACCTTCATGCAGTTCTATCATGATCTTCTCTGCTTCAGCCTTATCCACACAACGTAGTAGAGTTGAATCATGATTCCGTTTGTAGAGAATGCTGTTGCTGAGGAAGAATTTCGCCGCAAACCTTCTCATGAACTTCTTGTCATTGACAGATGCCCCCTCAGGGTATTCCTGAGCTTCCAAATACCTCTTCACCTCATGATACCAGGGTTTTTCAGTCACCTTCTCGGCCTCAAGCTCGCAGCAGTATGCTAGTCCGTCCAGCTTCCAGATAATGATCCGGGGAGCCTCATTGTCCCATTTAACTTTGAACATTGAAGACATCGTAGCTAGTGCGTCCGCTAGCTGATTCTCCTCTCTTGGGAAGTGCTCAAAAGTTATCTCTTCAAAGTGGGGAAGCAAGGTTGACACATACTCCTTGTAAGGAATAAGATTTGGGTGTTTCGTATCCCACTCGCCTTTGATCTGATTGATCACGAGAGCGGAATCTCCGAAGACACTCAGAAATTTGATCCTCAAGTCGATTGCATCTTGTAGACCCATGATACATGCCTCATATTCTGCCATGTTGTTGGTGCAGTTGAAACATAATCGGGCGGTGAGTGGAGTATGAGTTCCTTTGGGAGATATGATTACAGCGCCGACGCCATTACCCAAAGCATTGGAGGCTCCGTCAAAGTGCATAGACCATCGGGATCCTTCCTCAGGTCCTTCATCCGGTCCAGGTACTTCGCAGTCAGTTACCACCATGATGTCTTCGTCCAGAAAATCGAAGTTCAATGATTGGTAATCATCCACAGGTTGGTGTGCCAGATGATCTGCCAGTACACTTCCTTTGATTGCTTTCTGAGTTGTATAATGGATATCATATTCTGTTAAGATCATTTGCCATCTTGCTATTCTCCCAGACAGAGCAGGCTTTTCGAATATGTACTTGATGGGATCCATCTTTGAAATCAATAACGTGGTGTGAGTCAGCATATACTGTCTCAGCCGGCGAGCAGCCCATACTAGAGTGCAGCAAGTTTTCTCAAGCAGTGAGTAACGAGACTCACAGTCGGTAAACTTTTTGCTCAAGTAATAAATGGCGTGCTCTTTTCGGCCGGACTCGTCATGCTGTCCCAGCACACACCCCATTGAATTGTCAAGTACTGTTAAATATAGTATCAGAGGTCTTCCTTCCACTGGTGGCATAAGAATGGGTGGCTCTTGGAGATATTCCTTTATCTTTTCAAAGGCAGCCTGACATTCATCGTTCCAGCGTACTACTTGATCTTTCTTCAGTAATTTGAAGATTGGCTCACAAGTAGCAGTCAGATGTGAGATGAATCGGGAAATGTAATTCAGTCGTCCCAGGAAGCCTCTGACTTCTTTCTCTGTCTTTGGAGTTGGCATCTCTTGTATGGCTTTTACCTTGGCAGGGTCCACCTGAATACCTTTATCACTTACAATGAAACCCAACAATTTTCTGGACCTCACCCCAAAGGTGCATTTGTTGGGATTCAACCTCAGCTTATATAACTTCAGTCGGTCGAATAGCTTCCTCAGATGATCAAGGTGCTCCTCCTCAGTTTGAGACCTTGCAATCATGTCATCAACGTATACCTCAATCTCATGATGGATCATATCATGAAATAAAGCAACCATGGCATGTTGATAGGTTGCCCCAGCATTTTTCAATCCGAACGGCATGACCTTGTAACAGAAGGTGCCCCACTGAGTCACAAAGGTAGTTTTCTCCATATCCTCCAGAGCCATCTTGATCTGATTATACCCTGAAAAACCATCCATGAAGGAGAAAACCTTATGTTGAGCAGTATTGTCAACGAGAACGTCAATGTGAGGTAGAGGAAAATCATCCTTGGGGCTTGCCCCGTTTAAATCCCTGTAGTCAATACACATTCTAACTTTACCGTCCTTCTTCGGTACTGGCACCACATTGGCAACCCACTGAGGGTAAGAAGTTACTGCTAGAAATCCGGCATCGAATTGCTTCATAACCTCAGCCTTGATCTTTTCAGACATCTCTGGGCGCATGCGGCGAACCTTTTGCTTTACTGGAGGGCAGTCTTCCTTGGTTGGTAAGTGATGAACTACAATGTCGGCATCCAAACCAGGCATATCTTTATAGCACCAAGCAAATACCTCCATGTAATCATGTAGCATCTGGATCAATCGTTGCTTCACGCTGAGCTCTAGATTGGCACCAATCTTGACCTCTTTCCTATCTGTCTCAGTACCCAGGTTAATTGTTTCCACCGGCTCTTCATGTGGTTGAATAGCCCTCTCTTCCTGGAGTAGCAGTCTTGCGAGTTCACCAGGCACTTCACAATCATATTCACCTTCGTATTCGGCCAAGTTGATCGGATTCTCGAAGTCATAACTGGCGGTAGCAGAGCTGTTACCAGTGAGATCCAGAGTGGATTGAAACTTGTATAAGTGAGTGTGTGTAAATATAGTTGTTTTGCAATATATAACACAGAAAGAAAAGAGCACAAGATTTGAAATGCAACAAACGTCCAATGTTTTGATTGATGATATATGGAAATGTCATACAAAAAGCCCTCACAAATGGAGCTACGATGCCCCGGGTAGGACACCGAGCCAATAAAAGTTTCAACACATTGTTTGTTACAAATTGAAAATCAAAAGAAATAATTACTGCGTGACAAATGTGATAGGTGTAAAATCCTTTGCCGTCCAGTTGCTTGGTTCGTTGCTGGTAGTCGGGTAGATCCAACTGTCAAACTCTGCTTCCTTTACGTCCTCCTCGATAGAATTCACCCTTGGGTTGGAGATAAATGCCGGAGCCTTTCTGATCTTTTCCTTGCGCACAGCCCTCTGAGCCTCTGCAGTAAAGCCTAGCCCAAACTTGTCGTTCTTTTGAGTGAAGTCAGGAAGCTGACCCCAGTTTGCACAATTTCCTTTCTCGATTACAGCCCGGGCATCCTTTAAGGACGCTGTTGTACCCCAAAATTTGCCCTCCCATATTCTTCAAGATTTGTCAAAAGACTGCTTCAAAATTTCCCAAGGGTTTGCACAGTTCAAGGGTCTCCTAAACAGTCAAAATTAGGGTTTTGGTTCTGATCAAGAAAATGAAGTTTCCAAGGGTCCAATCAAGTCTCACATGCCTACAAATATGGTCAAGCATCCTCATACCAAGTTTCAAGACTTTCAGCACAAAATTGCACAGTCAAAAACCCTAATTGCACTACAGTCAACTGTAGGGGCAAAATGGTCATTTGACAGTCAAAAGTCCAAATTTTTGGTCAACATCTCATTTTGAAGCCACAAACATCATTTTATCAATGTTTGATCATGATTCTCAAAGCTTGGCTCAAAAATCATCAAGATGCAAAAGTTTCCTTATTTGGACAGTTGAAAAAGTCAACTGTAAATTGACCAGGGCATAACTTTCACATGGATTATCAGAAAAATTCTATCCAAAGCTCATTTTGAATATAAAGACATTTCCTACAACTCCTCTTCATACTTCAAGTCCAAGAAATGCTCTCATAAAAAGTTATCAATTTCAACATTATAGGTCATTTTCAAAAGTTAACAAAAAGGGACTTTAAGTCAAAGGCCATAACTTGAGATTGGTAAATCAAAATGACATGGGACCAAAGACATTGGTTAGAGGACTGAAAGACCTTTCCAAAATGTCCAAGAACATGAGCAAAGCTTAAAAATTGAGCAAGTTATGCCTTGTGGAAGTTGGGAAATTTTTGGATATTTTGAAAAGTCAACATTGTTTCAAATGACCTAAAATTGCTAATGGGCCTCTTTTTCTTCCACAATTCATTATCCAAGGCATGTGCACGACCATTTGGTCCAAAGGGAAGTTTTTTTATCATTTTTATTTATTTATTTGGATTTTAATTATTAATAATTCATTTAATTAAATTAAATATGTGGAAAATACTAAACCTAATTTGTTGAATCTTTTTGTGCATGAAATAATTTCAAGATATTGTGTATAATCAGATTTGGAAAGAATCTTGCTAATTGGTCATGATTTGGTAGAAGTTTGCATGAAAAGATTAGAAAATATTTTGCCTTAAAAATCAAATATTATTCAATCAATGAAAAGGTTTTTTTGGATCAAATTTTAACCCTAATTGGTTCCATACATAAGCTTGATCAAGACCTAATGCCTGGTAACCTCCAAGCTGCGCAGAAAGACAAAAGAGAACTTTGCAACTTTGATCAAAAAATTCAAAACTGAAATCGTGATTCCCAAGCATTTCAAGGCAAAGTAATCAATCCATTGCCTTCCTAGGACATTAGGGAAACTTCCTGGATCAAAAGCACGACCTCTAACGCCCAGAATTGGTAGAACGACTGAGCCCTGTTCTTGATTTTTTCCATACTCACTTATCATAATTCTTGCATTATTCTTGATTTTTAATATTTGGTTTGCATTATTTGACTCATTCTGAAGCTAACCATGTAGTTGGATTGAGTTTTTGTGTCTCATACGCGAAATCGCCATTAAAGCACCCTAGGTTTTCAGACTTGCAAAATTAGGGATTCTCTTATCCAGAAAAATTGGAGCACAAGACCCAGACCATCAAAATCAGGACCTTCATACAAACTCAGTGATGGGGTCGCGCTCAATTTATGAGCCACCCTGAGCTAATCACTATTTTTTATAATAGTGTCTGAGGGAACGGTTCAAAACCGTTGCCATTCTTCTTTTTATTTTCAGGAAAAAACAAAACCATGGGGAAGACGATGAAGTGGCCAGCTCTGGTTGGTCTATTCAAAAATTCGCGCTAAAAGTCCACTAGCGTTTTGTTCTATTTTATATTAATTGTTGGTTATTATATAAACAAAGAACTCAAGCAGCGCGTTTGGTAAAGTGTAAGACTGGTAAACCACAGGACCTGGGTTCGAGCCCCAGGTCCCCCATCCCTTTCACATTATTTTTCTATTAATGATTCTGTGCAGGTTCACCATGAGGGAATACCATACGTCCAAAATCTCAGCCTGCCACGCGCTCAATCTCATCAATTCAAGGGCACAGATCTGGAGGGCATGGTACACGTGAGTCAACGCTTGAGTACACTAGTGGAAAAGTCAGCCAGGCCTAAGGCTTATTGGGCTCAAATTACTGACTAAAGCCTCCACTTTGGGGACAGAAACCCCCCTAGGTTTGTTATCTCTTATATTATTATTTTTTTCATTCTTTTTTATTTCAATTATTATTCTTTTCAATTAATTCCTTTAACTTAATTTTTCATAAAAAAGATATAAAAACAATAAAAAACAGAAAAAGACAAAAAATAAGTATTTTATTTAATTAATATATTTTTTGTAAATAAAATTCATTAATTCACTTAGTTTTAATTTAGGGTTTAATCTTAATATTTTTTTCAATAAAAAACCTAAAATTGGTAGAATTAGGGTTTATAATAATTTTTATCCCCTTTTCTTTTCTTTCACAATAATTAATTATTAAAATATTATTTACTTTTATAAATCAAGATTTGCATGTAAATAATTAGATTAATATTAGGTTAAAATTTAATTCTTTTTTTAATAAATAAAAGCTATAGAATTAGGGTTAATTTAATTTTAATTTCATTTAATTCTTTTTCATTAAAATCTTAAAATACAAAAATACCAAAAAATAATTTCTTTTCATTTTAATTTTATTAATTTAATAATCGTTTAATTTAATTTAATTAAAAAGGGTCCAACACCCTCGTTTCAATTTAAAATCTCAATGCGCGTATTTATTTCTTTTTTCTTTTAATATTTATGTATCTCTCCCAAGGCCATGTAATATTTATCTTTCGCATTTTTAATTCTTTATTTTCTGTCAAATCGGGTCCTGGAAATTTTGGCGATGTGGACCCGCGCCTTTTGTAATAGCTTAGAACTTTATATTTCTCGCAATTTTTAACTATTAATAATGACATGCAAGAATGAATGATAAAATAAAAACAAACGCATAGATCACTTTGACAAAAGACAAAAATAAATGAAAACGACACACGAGTCACACACCACCCCTAGGGTACGCTTCACTGTTGCCTTGCCTCTCGAAAGGTGATCGTCGAGTAGAGGATGTTTTAGTAAGTCCTCATGATCCAGGAACCTGGCATGAGGGTAGCTTCTAAGGTGTCTTCCTATTGCTCCGGTGATCACCATGTCCCAAACCTCGAATTGACCCGAACACCTCCATCGGTGGTGCTACCTACCTCTCAATGGTGGGATGGCACTACTTTAAAGGACATTTACACAGACGAATTCCTTAGGGTAGGTAGACGACTCTAGATACTTGCTCTAATTTCAAAACAAAATTCAAAAATACTTTTCACACCAACACATTTTCCAAAAGCTTTCGAAAGCAATTTTTTCAAACACTCTTGAGGAACGATACAAGAGTCGAACTGGAATTTTCAAAGAAACTTTTTTAAAACCCACAATTGAAAAGCAAACAAACAATTTTGAAAACACAAATGAGCAAGTATCTAAGAGCCCATGGATAACCATGGATAGAAAGGGTGCTAACACCTTCCCTTTCTATAATCTACCTCCCGAACCGAGAGCAATCTCTTTAAGGAATTTTTCTGTGCTTTTGTCCTTTCCATTTGGAGAAAATAAAAGACGGTGGCAACTCTTACTTCCGCGACATTTCGCGAACTAGCGTTAAACAGTCAGTTCCAGATCCATCGATCACAGACGCCATCTTCAACGGAAAGTCTTCTTCAACCACTGTTTCAGCTGATGCCAACGTTGGAGGTACCTCCTCAAAATGCTGAAAGGGGGTTTCAATAAACTCTCCATCCATTTCGATATACCGGAATGAATTCAAGTGACTAACCATGTATTCCTCCTCACCCTGCACAGTAACAATCTTCCCTTTGACAGGGTATTTGAGCTTTTGGTGTAGAGTGGAAGTTACTGCCCCAGCTTTGTGAATCCAGGGTCGACCCAACAAGCAGGAGTAAGATGGACGAATATCCATTACATAGAATGTTGAGTCGAAAACCTGGGAGCCCACACGAATAGGAATGTCTACCTCACCGTGCACCATCCTCTTAGAACCGCCGAAGGCTCTAACAATGATGTTACTAGGTTTCAGCTCCAAACCCTCACAATCCAGACAATCCAATGCCTTCTTGGGCAAAACATTCAGGGAAGAACCGGTATCCACCAACACGTGTGCGAGAGTAGTGCCCCTGCACTCTATAGAGACGTGCAGAGCATCATTGTGATTTTTCCCTTTGGCGGTAAGGTCAGCATCTGAGAACCCCAAGCCATTGTCAGCCGTCAAATTAGCCACACAGTCAGTGAATTGATCCGCGGAGGTCTCTTGCGGCACATGTCGTTTTCAGAAATGAAATCAGGGCTTTTGCATGGGCCTCTGAGCATAGCAGTAATGATAGCATAGAGATTTTGGAGGGAGTATGCCCCAACTGTTCAACAAGGTTAAAGTCACTCTTTTTGATGATTTTAAGAATTTCCTCCATTTCTTGTTGGGAGGCTTCTACAGCAGTCTTTTTTGGCGCCTCCGTCCTGGCAGGCAAATCGGTAGCAACTTCTTTGCCCCGAGTATCAGAGGACTCGGCGGCAGTAGTAGACACAGGAACTTGAACTGGAACATGCACACTTGCGGGTGTGATGGTGAGAGGTTTTTGGATAACTGGCGGTGCAATGTCAGGTGAGAAGAGCCTGCCACTGCGGGTAATCTTGGCGGGACCAGTGATGTTACTGATACTGGTATTGGTGTTGAACTCCTGCTTCACCCCAAGCATATACACGTCGGCCCCATAATGCCATGGGACCGCTTTATCAGACTCATAGGGGAGAGGCCCCGGAACAGTAATAGTAATGGGTGCAACAGACATAATTTGGACTGGTTTCTTCATGGGAGCTTTGGCAGGATTGTAAATTGTGACAACAGATATTTCTTCAACGGAAACAAACGGAACAGCAGTTTTCTTGAACAAAATTTCTTTGCTATCCATCAGGCTTTGGATGCCTGATTTCAGCAGTGGACAAACGGTAGGGATAACAGCATATAGGAGGCAACCCTTGCTACAACCCGGAAATAAACCGGCTAGTAGTAAGTTCCTCTTAACAGTCAAAAGAGGGGTAGCAACATCATTCACCGAAACAGCATACAACTCTTCCTCAATGGCATTTACTCTATGCTGGGGCATAGGAGCAGTTACAACATTCGGTCTCTCAGGCGCTTCAAACTGAATTTCCTTCGCGTCAATAAGATCTTGCACTTTGTTTCTCAAGGCCCAGCAATCATCAGTAGTATGCCCGGGGCTATCGGAATGATAAGCACAACGGGCATTTGGGTTATACTTAGGAGATGCAGTATTGACGACCTTAGGAGCTTCTTTGATGGCCACCAAGTTGGTTGATAACAGTTGGGGTAAAATTTGAGATAAGGTCATACTCAGCCGAGTATACTGCCTCTTGGGCCTTTCACCTCTTTGTTGATTGTACTGCTGAGGAGCAGCAACAGGTTTTGAAATGACCAAAGCATTGACGGCTTGGCGACTTTCGGGCTTGACTTGTCTTCTAGGACCATAGACGGCACTTGCTTCTTTCTTGAAAGGCCTCTTCTCAGTACTTGTGGAGGCAGCTTTTTGTATCTTTCCTGACCTGATGCCAGCGTCAATTCTTTCTCCCGTCAGAATCAAATCCGTAAACCCAGCGGAGGAGTTACCAACCAAATGATTGAAAAATGGACCAGACAAAGTCCCTAGGAACATATCAACCAGCTCACGATCAGTCAATGGAGGCTGCACCCTGCCAGCCAAATCTCTCCATTTTTGTGCATATTCTTTGAACCCTTCACCCGTTCCTAGAGACATACCCTGAAGTTGGGTACGCGTAGGAGCGAGATCAGAATTGTATTGATATTGTCTGTAGAATGCGGTTGCCAAATCTTCCCAATGTCGGATGCTAGTTCCATCTAGTTGGTAGAACCATTCAAGCTGTGACCCCGAAAGGCTATCTTGGAAGAAGTGAATCCAAAGGTTCTTATCCGCCGTGTAAGGTTGGATCTTCCTTACGTACGACCTTAGATGCAGCTTTGGGCAGGAGACCCCATCATATTTGGCGAAGGCAGGCGCCTTAAACTTGTGTGGAATTACTACCCCAGAAGATAACCCCAAATCTCCGAAATCCAGCCCCGGCACATTCTGAATCTCCATGGCGCTCAAGCGGTCCTCCAATTGCTTGTATCTGTCAGCAGCAGGTGGGTATTGTTCGTCATTATAGTCCGTCTCGTTGTCGGAGACTGCGGGACTAGGAGCTCCTCCCCCTTGGGGACTGTTTTTCTCAGCAGAAGAAGTAGTTGGATCGGCTTCATTATGGAGTGTGTTCCCAAATCTGCGTCCAGTGTTGAACAACGCAGTCCTCTTTTTCTTCTTCTTCTTCAGGAGTAGAGTCTTCAACTCTTGCTGACCTTGGGCCAGGCTCAGGACCATCTCTTGAAACTGGGCACTTTGGGCCTGAAGGGCCTTGATTGCTTGCTCACTGGATGATTCTGGATTCATGATGACTGTTCAAATAAACAGCGAAGAAGAATAAGCAACCTGTGAAATAGGGTACCTGCTATGCATATGGTGCAATGAAATGCGTATGTTTTATATTTTCAAAGATAAACAAGATCCAACTTTGTAGACAAAAAGGGAAACACACTTCATTAGATTAAAATTTTCAATTGTTCAACAACTTGCCCTTAGGCGTTACAGGAATGAAAAATACTGGAAAGGAAATGAAAGCTATAAAAGGAAATATCCAAAGCCCATCAGTGCTCCCATGGCCTCCTTTTCTCAGTGTTGATGTAGTTATTCAGAACCCTCTCTTCCTCCAATTGCTTAGTCAGCCTCTGGATCTTCCGTTCCTGCTCGTTGAACTTTTTCCGATAGAAATCCCGCTCTCCCTTTAGCTGCGCCCAAGATCTCTTCATTGTGTCAAAATCAGTGGGTATCTGAGGAGGGAGGACAGTTGGAGGAACCCCATCTTCATCAGGAGATTCAAGAATGATAGGTCTGACAGCTTCGTACGGCATACCTAACCTCTGAGCACGGATGCGGACCCATTTGCAATAGGGTTCCATTGGCAGAGAAGTCTTTGGTCCCAACTTATGTGGGTCAGCTTTGTGAATTTTGTCCCAAGCTCTAATGAATCCATGGCGTAGTTTGTCACTGTCTTCCTGAAACTCAAAATGGAAGTGAGGAACCAACATTTCATGAGGCCCAGCTCCTCTAGCTCTTCCAAACTGACGGAGAGCTAAGCATGGATTATAAGAAATTCCTCCTTGGATACCAATCAATGGAACATTAGGGTATTCCCCGCAACGATCAATAACAGCTACCTCATCCAAACCTCTGAGAGTCCAAGTGATGTCATTATCAGTGAGAGACATTAACCTCCGAGCCCAACCCTTTCCTTCTTCATTCTTCAACACGAACTTAGGAAGGTGCGAAATAAACCACCTCATTAGCAAAGGAGCACAACACCATGGAGTTCCCCGTTTTCGGGCGGTACGAGCATAGAGTTATTGCAAGATATCACCCAAAAGAGTGGGTACAGGATTCCGAGACATGAAGATCCTTATGGCACGAATACTGATAAAGGTGTCAGGATTGGGAAACAATACCAGACCATAGATCAAAAGAGCCAGAATATCCTCGTACGCCTTGAAGTCCAAGTCATTCCAGAAATCATTAGCCTTGCCAACCAGAAATTTGACCAAAAAGCCTTTAACTCCACTCCTAGTTTCCCAGTTAGCCAATACCTCTTCTTTGGTCAAGGGGAGAACTGCAGCAACCTCTTCAGGCCTAGGAGTCTTTTCCAAACCAGTGAATGGAGTTTGCTCCAAGACAGGGATCCCAAGCAAATAAGAGAGTTCTTCCAGGGTAGGAACCAGCTGGAAGTCTTGAAAGGTGAAACAATGATACAGGGGGTCATAAAACTGGGTCAGAACACTTATCAATTGTTGGTCCCATTTTGCAGTGATCAAGCCAAGGAGAGAACCATGTCTGTTGATGAAGGAAGAAGTGTTTGGAATCCTACCAACCAAATCCTTGAGCAAAGTTGGTGGTTGAACAAAGTTGAGCCGGATAGTATTCCTACGCACGGGCATCATGATGTCCTACAAAACAGAGCAAAGATGAAACTTTTTTTGTCTTTGAAATGGGTTAGTCCTTTATACAGGATGCATGCAATGGTATGATGGCATGATGCTATGATGAAGCACACCACAAGTATTCACATAGGCAAGCATGGTAAGGCACACAAGTCACACAAGACACCCTTAGGTTTCAGGCCAGCATGAATTTTAGGTATTACCCTCTTTTGGTTTCGTTGGTTAAAACCTGTCCTATCAAAAGTAACCGGGTTCTAAAGGATCTCAAATCATTGGCTACCCTCAATCGGTCATAACTCCAGCATCGCAATATTTTCTTGCGGCCAGAACCATCTCGAGAGTTTAGTCTCAATGAGTGTAGCATACTGCTACTGTCCTAATAGCCAAGTTGGTCAATTTAGGGTTCTAAGGTCAGTTGGTGTTTAATGACTCCTTAGAAGACCTATATTCTCCTCATTTCAACACAAGGGATATAGGTACAGACCAAGGTGCCACACCAATGTAGCCACTGCTTCACCCATGTCGGTCTACGCCGGACAGGTCCCTCACAGATTATGCTACCTAAAAAAGGGTATTCCCCAGATCCGGGTTAGGATCTATGAAACTCCGATGCAAAGCCCACAAATATAAAAGCAAACAAAGCAAACAATTGAAAACAAAGGTGATCTAAGCCCTAAGGTTAATCCACTTTTAAATTTATCCCCAACAGAGTCGCCAGTTCTGTGATACGGTGGGAGAACTGACTATGGTTTTGCGTTTGTTTTCGCAAATGTTTCGGTTGAGCAAGAGTCGCCACCGACTTTTTATTTTATCCTAAGGAAAGGTTTAAAAAGCACAGCAAAAACCTTTGAGATGTTTTCTTGGGTTCGGGGAGTAGATTATAGAAAGGGAAGATATTAGCACCCTTTCTATCCATGGTTATCCATGGGCTCTTAGTTACTTGCTTAGATCACTTGCCTTTTGTTTTCAATTGTTTGAAATGGTGCTTGTGTGTGTGTGTTTGAAAATGTTTTTGAAAAGAGGCCAATGTGGTGGCAACCTTTGTAATGATCCATGTTGGGATGTATACAAAGGTGTATGTCTTTTGAAAAGGTTTTCATTTGTTTTTGAAAGTTTGTTTTGAAAGTGTTGTGAGGTGTGGTTTTATAAAATAGGCAAGTGTTTTGTTTTGTAAGTTTGATTCAAGTAACTAAGAGGTTATCTACTCCTAAATTTCTCAAAGATTATTGCTATGTTTTAACCCTTTTAACAAGTTTGTTCCACCATTGTATTTGGTGGACAATCTCATGTTAGGATGTGAAAGGGACGGGCGCGGGTCATCGTTTAGGCCATAATTGCAACGGTGTCAAGTATCTTTGGGCAATTTTCCTTAAGGGACTTGATCATTTGTTTAGGCAATATTTTGAAAACGTCATCGAGGGACTATGATCATTTGATTTGTGTTTGTTTTGCCCAAAGAGACCTAACATGCAATATGGCCCAATTTTGAAAGGCAACAAGTGGAATACCCTAGGGGGTGCAAGTGTGATTTGTGTGTCCATTTTCATGCTTGTTTATCTTGAAATTAGGTCAAAACTATTTTTTCGTCATTTTTCGCATACAAACCCTAATTCTAACATGGTATAATTAGAAAGCAATAAAGTGCGAAAATAAATTTACTAAGCTATTACAAAACCATATATGGGAAGGGGGGTACAAATGTTCAAATGGGGGATATTTAGACAAAAAATTAAACCTAGCTATTACATCATTTTTTTTAATATTTACAATATAATTAAAGGCACAAATAGAAATAAAACAAATATGCAAGAATGCAAAAAAAGTTTTTATATGTATGAAAAAAAAGTATTATTTATGTCACAAAAATAAAAATAAAAGTATTTTTTGAGTATTTTCATATTTAGGTCAAAACCCTAGTTTACAAAATAGAATGCATTATTTATTCAATATATACAATATTTATTATTTACATACAAAAATAAAATAAAAATGAAGTCTATTTGTAAAAAAATGTATTTTTAATGTTAAATGTTAATAAAATAAAATATGTATATTTTTGGTATTTTATTCTAAGTATACTAATGTATATGTATTTATTTATATTATTTACAAACTATTTTAGATATGCACAAAATAATAATATTTAATTTTTTTTTATATAAAAAAAAAGTATATTTCACATAAAATATTTTCAGAATATAAAATGAAATAAAATAAAAATAAAAATGTATTTACACCATTTTAACATTTTTTAATAAAAGTATATCTATTTACTTATTTATGTTCAAATAACTAGTCTAACCAAATAAATATCTAATAAATAGGAAAATGGTACAAAAAATTATTTTTATATTTTTTATATGATTAGGAAAAATAAATAAGTCAAACCAAAAAAAGAAAAGTCAAAAAATCATTAAAATGAAGAAAATGAGCTTAGGGGGTTCAGAAGTAAAAAGAATGTGTGAAAAGGAAATACAAAAACAGGCCCAGCCCAGATAACCTTTCTTCAACCTCTGGCCAAACAATGTCAAAAAACGCACGCCTGGTTCCCTAATTCAAACATCTTGATTCCTGACTTTTTAATGAAAACTCATAACATCAAAAATGTTCAGCATCAAGAGACGAATTCATGGATATAAAGAACTTGTCTTAACTCTCTAAGATGAGGGAGAATTTCCTCTCCCCCAATTTCTGACCTAACTTTTTATCAATGTTCAGGCTCAAAATTCTTGCAGCACACATAATATAAATGAAATCTAACTACATGGGCATGTTCAGGGCTATGAATGTGACATATTCTCTTCACAAACCTAAAGCTAACAATGCCTAATAAGAGAGATATGAATCCATAAACTTACCTGTTCAGTTGAAGTTCTATCTGGCAATGGAGGAGCTTTCAGTGCAAGGTGATGATTGGTATAGCTTCCTTGAGGTCCAGGGATGCTATTCCAAGCTTTACTTTGTCTTCAAATTTCTTGAATCGTGCTAGAGAACTTCAACTGTAAAACAAGAAACTGAAAATGGTGGAACTGGTTAGAGGAATTACAGGTCGTGTTTTAGGTTTTGATTAGCTTGCATAGATGGTATGGAAGGTGTGTGAACTGGTTTGGGCAAGAAAGCTTGAGAGGAATGAAAGATGGCACTCAAACTGCAGGCCCTGCCCTGTTCTTGCAGTTTGAAGGTGATTCTGAGAATGGGAGTGTATGAGGGATGTTAGGGTCGTGTACTAGCTCAGTTGGTATCTCTTGAATGTGTTTTTCAAGTTTGCTTAAGTGTTTGTAAGCTGATATGAGAGTTGGTCTGTGATATGCAATGTTTCTTCTTTCTTAAGCAACAAAAGGCAAGTTAATGTTCTAGACTGATGCAGGCCCCCATAACATGCTGCAACCCTTGGCTTTGATCAGTGCAATGTGTCTCTTAACTTGTTCCTAGAAGATTTTGACTGTACCACTTGGATTTGCAAAATGGACATAAAGTTCTACTTTTTCAAAATGGAAATAATGCTTTTTCTAATTAAGGGTTAATTCTCCATGTAATGTCCAAATGCTTAGAACAACATCTTGGCACAATGGTTTTGCATTGAATTATTGAGTGTCAAAGGGTTTTAGGACCTGTAATGTAGCACAAACTATGCTGACTTGAAAATGGCCTAAGTTATGAACATGTACATGGTCAATTCAAAAGTGAGTTTTTGCCATATTGTGAAATTCGATTCTCTCAAGTTATGAGGTTGTTTGATGAGTTCTTGGACATTTTGGAAAGCTTGGAATGTGTACTACAATCCATATTTGAAATGCAAATTGAAATTCCAAGTGGAAGTGTATGGAAAATGGCCTTGAAGTTAGGTAGAAAACCTTGTCAAAAAGGTCAAATTTTCACTAAGTTAAAGATGGTTTAGTACCCTTATTCAAAAATTTGTAACTTGAGATACAAGCTTCATTTTGGAAAACTTTGTGAATCAAAGTTGTAGATTATGCAACAAGCTACAACTTTCATGTTTTGACTTTTGTTTGAATCCAAATGAATCTTGGTGAGAAAGTGGGGCAAAGTTGGGAAAAAATTAGGGTTTTCCATAACTTGGAAAAAATTCTAAGTTATGAAAAATTTCCATTTTAAACCCTAATTTGCATTTCTTGATTTCTTGGTGAACAAGTTTCATGATTTGGCATGTTTTGATGAAAAATGAACCTTGACCCTTGATTTTGACCAAAAAGTCAAAGTTTGACTTTTCAGTGCACAGTCAAAATTGATCAATTGACTGGGAAATTCAACTGTCAATCTTGTGCACTTGGGATCTTTTGAACTTGTTGAGCATGTCAAGATAATTCCATGGGGTCCTTGAGTCCATATGTGAGCTTGGTTTGCCATTGGCTAGGTCAAACAGTCAAAAATTACCCTTGTGCAGTCAAAACCCTAAAAATGACCATTTTGCCCTTTTGATGATCTGATCAAATTTCTTGTGGAATTGTGGTCCAAACTTGATCAAATGGTCCATGTAAGTTCATAATGTTGATGTGGGTCAATTTTCATGAGATTTGACTGTCAATTGGCCACAGTTGACTTTTCCCCAATACAGTTGATTTCTAGGTCATCTGTCCAATTGACTGGGCAAAATTTGGAATCAAGACTTGAAACTTGGTATGGATAAACTTGGGAGTCCAACATGAAGCATGAAAGTCATCTTAGGCATTTTAGGTCAAAATATCCTTGTGCAATCACAAACCCTAATTTGGGTCAACAGTGCAAGGAGAAGTCTTGAGCAGAGGAAACCCTAACTGGATCTTGATCTTCAAGGGTCTGGTGATGAGAAAATGTTTAGGAAATGGGAGGGAAAATTTTGGGGTACAACAGTACCCAACTTCAGGGTATGTCACTTGGGATGAGTGAAGGTTTTAAGGAGTATGCGCAAAGGTGGAGAGATCTGGCTGGAAGGGTGCAACCGCCCTTGACTGACCGCGAGCTCGTTGACATGTTCTTGGGGACCTTGTCTGGTCCATTCTACAACCATCTGATTGGGAATTCTTCTGCTGGGTTTACAGATCTTATCTTGACTGGGGAGAGAATTTAAGCTGGTATCAAGTCGGGGATGATTCAAGAAACCGCACCTGCTGATGCTCAGAAAAAGCCCCACACTGAGAAGAAAGAGGCCAATGCTGCGTACAGCCAAAAGGGTCGCCATGATCAACATGTAGGGGCAGTCCAGATCTCTAATCCTAAGCCTGCTCAACAAGGACAGGGGCATCAACGTAAGGAGGTCGCACCCAAGAGACAATTCACTAAAATCAACATGTCACTGGATCAAGCGCTACAGCAAATGTTGAAGGCAGGGCTGATTACCTTGAGGGATCCTCTCCGGAATCCAAACACCTCTGCTCCCAACTACCATCCTAATGAGAGGTGCGCATACCACTCTGATAGCCTGGGTCATACTACAGACAACTGCTGGCCTTTGAAGAACAAGATTCAAGACATGATCGACGCCGGAGAGATTCAGTTTGAAGCGTCAGAGACTCCAAACCTAATCAATGCTCCTTTGCCCAATCATTGAAGGCTTTTGTTTATTTGAATTTCCGAGTTGTAATTTTTTGCTTATACAAACAATTAATGTCATAGCAAACTCTTTTATTTCACTAATGCACTGCATATGTCTGTTTTTGAATTAATCCAATTATTTTCATTATATTCAAATTTCTTTCATGATCAACTCTCAATTAATAATTCTAAGCCTCTTGAGGGAGGATGACGAAAACGATACCATAATCTACAGTATGCTTTTGAACAAACCCCGCTGATGAGGTACAGGCATTGTTTCAATTCCTAAACACTGGAGTTATAAGGAAGATAATCCCTCGTTAACCCCTTTGAGCCAAAGAAGTAGGAGTTTTTCTTTTCGAAAATTAAAACCCTTAATCATAACCTGGGGCAGGGTAGTTCTCTCAGTTTGATCCAGGTGCACAATGAGTGGCACCGAAGAAGTCCTTACAAAACAAAAGACAGTGATGGTCCTAAATAATCATAAAGGACAGGCAGTCATTACCAAAAAAAAACTAAAGCCCAATAAGTCAAAACCTATGAAGGAGACTTACAAAAACTGGGGCATCCCGCTGACTGTGATCATGAAAGAAACAGTTCAGGCAAAAAACAGGGATAACAAAATCAAAAAAGAAAGAGGTCCTACAAACCCTCAACCAAAAAAGGAATGACTGCCTATTCCAAATAAATTGTCAACATCCGAACCATCACCGGTATATCAGGACGAAGACTCAAACAAGGTCTAACGCGCGATCAACTGAGTTTAGGTTTGAAGAACATCATGAAGAGCGGGTGGGTACAAATATAATTTGAGCCTTTATCCTTTGTTTCTTAAACCGTGAACCAGGCCACGTCATAACCCTTAAAAGTCCTAGCTGAAGCATGGGTTAGTTCGAAAGCCTACTGTTACAAAAGGTATTCTGACTCCTTAAGGCTTGCTGTAAAAAACTGAGTTGACATCACATTTTACAAAATTTGCTTGTTTTACTGAAAATGCATTTTCAAAAATTTCAAGACAGACATAAGCTTTGCATTTTTTAATATAACATTGCTTGCATGTGACTATTTGTTTGAACAGCATAGAAGTTCACACGAAGAATATCTAATGAACAAAAGCACCTCCAATCAAGGGGCATGGCATGATCATTGTCCATTATCTGGGGCAGTTAAGTCAAGATTCGGAGAATCTCTCAAAAGGCCAACCAGCTTGGGAAAAATCTCCGCTTGAGTCACCTGGGGCATTGGACATGAGTTCCGGCTACGAATCTTGCCTGATCAAACATCTTCTGGTCGCATGGCAACACAACAACAAGGGCATCTCCCTACATTCTGAGAGCGTGGACATAGTCGAAAAAATACTACGCATAATCAAAGTCCCGCTAGGTTGACACACCTAGGCAAAAATAAGGGCTTCGCGGCGAACCAAAAGGGTTTGGGCAAAAACAAGGGATGAAATGAAAAAATCTGTACACCCGGCAAGTCGAAAACCTGAAAAGGCGGCTTGGGCAAAAAAGGGTATCCCGATGGACTGAAAACCCGAAAGAGCGGTCCAGGCAAAAGTTAGGGATCAAAAGTGTACGACTATGTCCCGTCATATCGTCACTTGCCTGCCAGAAGAAGATTTGTCGAATCGGCGGTTGTCTAACACTCCACAAGGTATCTTCCTCTCCCACATCAGAAACAAGGGAAATAATGAGTTGTCCAAACGATCTAGTTGCTCTGTCAACCAAGGTACCAAGGTAGGTTCGGCTGAAGAATGTAACCAAGTTACCTCAACTCCCCACAGAGTAAGACCAGATTTCAGCAATACTCTCCCCGAGCAGAGTTTGGTCTCCCAATCAACCCTGAAAAGGCACAGTATCCTCCAGCAAGTCAGCGATACCCTCCCCAAGCAGAGTTGGTCTACTGTCAACCTCAAGGAAGTTGGTTTATCCCCCAGAAGATCTCAATATTCCCCAGCGGAGTATACAGATCTTCCTAAGCAAGCATCCCCGGCAGACTTAATATAAGATTGTTCCCCGGCGGAATACAGACACACCAGTGGAGCCACTTCCCCAGTACAGTTCAAAAGTTTCCCCATGAGAGTTGAATCAATCCCCCAGTAGGAAGCTTATCCCCAGTAGATTCTGGAAGCTTATCCCCTGCAGAGCACGAACGCGTCTCCCCGGCTTTATCCAAAGGTTATTCCCCACCAGGGCTTATAACTGGGTTATCCTCAGCTAATAACCACGGAAAGATCGTCCTCGCCGAAGTTTCTTCCTACCCCCCAGCGGAGTTCATCAATTCCCTCAACAAAGCTTATCAACGGTATCCCTCAGCGGAGTTATCATCAAATTCTCAGTGAAATATCCCTTCCCCACAGAGTATTCCCCACAGAGTATCTCTCCAGCAAGTTTATTCCCCAACGGAGTCATCTTCTCCTACCGGTTTGTTCTTGCAACCATCATCCCCAGCGGAAACGAAGAACTCTGTTCTTCAACATCAGTCCAGGATTCAACTTCCCGGCATTCGTCAAGGATTTACTTTCCTAGACGAAAATACATTCATAAACATATCACCTTTCATACATCTTGCTTACATACACAATGCATGCACATACGCATCATATCACACAAATCTCATTTATTTTTGAGAACATCTTAAAATCATGCAGTTCATGCATCATGATATTGCATACAACTGATGTTTTTCCTTTTCAGGAAAAAGGTCAATCCAAAGACGGTTACTATCAACCGTCGCAATTCCAGATTCGATACCTGTATCTAGCCAGGGCATATCTACATTTCAGAGATAGCTTGGAAATGCTCCAGATATGGATGTTGTTCTTTTGCTTATTTAAGACTCCTTCTAGATATAGTTCAGATGTGACTCAGGCATGGCGACGTTCTGATACTCATTCCAGATTTCCTTTCAGAGATAGCTTGGAAATGCTCCAGATCTGGATGTTGTTCTTTTGCTTATTCAAGACTCCTTCTAGATATAGTTCAGATGTGACCCAGGCATGGCGACGTTCTGATACTCATTCCAGATTTCCTTTCAGAGATAGCTTGGAAATGCTCCAGATATGGATGCTGTTCTTTTGCTTATTCAAGACTCTTTCTAGATATAGTTTAGATGTGACCCAGGCATGGCGACATTCTAATACTCATTCCAGATTTCCTTTCAGAGATAGCTTGGAAATGCTCCAGATATGGATGCTGTTCTTTTGCTTATTCAAGACTCCTTCTAGATATAGTTCGGATGTGACCCAGGCATGGCGACGTTCTGATACTCATTCCAGATTTCCTTTCAGAGATAGCTTGGAAATGCTCCAGATATGGATGCTGTTCTTTTGCTTATTCAAGACTCCTTCTAGATATAGTTCAGATGTGACCCAGGCACGGCGACGTTCTGATACTCATTCCGGATTTCCTTTCAGAGATAGCTTGGAAATGCTCCAGATATGGATGTTGTTCTTTTGCTTATTCAAGACTCCTTCTAGAGATAGTTCAGATGTGACCCAGGCATGGCGACCTTCTGATACTCATTCCAGATTTCTTTTCAGAGATAGCTTGGAAATGCTCCAGATATGGATGCTGTTCTTTTGCTTATTCAAGACTCCTTCTAGATATAGTTCAGATGTGACCCAGGCATGGCGACGTTCTGATACTCATTCCAGATTTCCTTTCAGAGATAGCTTAGACATGCTCCAGATATGGATGATGTTCTTTTGCTTATTCAAGACTCCTTCTAGAGATAGTTCAGATGTGACCCAGGCATGGCGATGTTCTGATACTCATTCCAGATTTCCTTTCAGAGATAGCTTGGAAATGCTCCAGATATGGATGTTGTTCTTTTGCTTATTCAAGACTCCTTCTAGAGATAGTTCAGATGTGACCCAGGCATGGCGACGTTATGATACTTGTTCAGTTTCCCTTTCAGATATAGCCTAGAGATGCTCCAGATCCGGACGCTGTTCTATTGCTTATTCAGATTCAAACTTCTAAAAGACAACTTAGAGATGCTCCATCCCGGATGCTCTTCTATTGTTCAGTCCAGATACGATCCAGATTCGGATGAAATTCTGTTACTCATGCAGTATGGATATACCCCATACATGGCGGTCATTCTACCATTTATTCAGAGGTCAGCAATCAGACACAGACTAGATATGCTCCAGACACGGAAGCTATTCTATTTCTTATTTAGATTCACCTATCCACCATCTTTCCAAATGGCATCTATAAGCCCATTCCCGACAAGGTTCTGTCACACGTTAAGATGGCATATTTAAGCCCATCCTCCTATCCATCATCTCTCCAAATGGCATATGTAAGCCCATTCCCGTTGTCACACTACTGATATTCTACTATGTGAGTGCAAATTTCTGGGCACTCTAGTGTTCAATCATCTTCCCCCTTCGGATCACGAAAGGCACACAAGCCAATCTACATCCTCAGGTCTAAGAAGATTGAACAGGGGCAACTGTTGTACCCCAAAATTTTCCCTCCCATATTCTCCAAGATTTGCAAAGAGCATGCTTCAAAATCTCCCAAAGGTTGCACAGTCCAATGGCCTCCTAACAGTCAAAAATTAGGGTTTTGATTCTGGCAAAGAAATTGAAGTTTCCAAGGGTCCAAACAAGTCCCACATGCCTATAAACATTGTCAAGCCTTCCCAACCTCATTCAAAGGAGGGTGTGTGCAGAAACGGCCAAGAGCAAAACCAAACATTATTCAAAAAGTGAGAGTTCTAAAACATAGTTGCGAGCATCTTCAGATCAAAACAAGCACGTGGTTCTATTCCTTGCCACACCCTGAAGCTAAAGCAACCTTTGCCAAGTCCTGAGGCTCATACCGCGCTGTAAGTTCTTCCCAGGTCCCCTATAATTTCCATATTATTTTTTCAATTGCTTTCATGTGCAGATTCTCAAAAGAGGAACACCATAAACCTCATATCCCAGCGCTCCAAGTGTTCACCAGCATAGATCCAAGGGCCAAGCATAAGGAACACCATGGTCTGGAGTCAATGTGCTGCAGGCAATCATGAAAGTCAAACGTGGCTTAGATTTCAGTGGGCCTGAATTGCATCAACAAAAACCTCCATTCCTGGCCCAATACCCCCTCCATTTGGTTTATTCTTTTCTTTTCATTTTTTATTTTCCAATTTAATTTCTAACCCTTTTTTATTTTTATTATTATTAACAAATTAACCAATTAACACATTTTCATTAAAAAAATCAAAAAAATAGAATTAACATTATTATTATTATTTTATTTTGTAAATAAATATTAACCAAAATAGTTTAATTAGGCAATTTTAATTCCTTTTCTTAAATAATTAAAATAAATCTAGAATTAGGTAAAAGTTAACTTTTAATTTTATTCCATTTCTTTTTATTTCATAAAAACATAAAAAGCAAAAAATATTTTCTTTTAATTAAATTAATTAATTAGTCATAAATTAGTTTTAATTTCATTTTAATTACAAAAAAGACCAAAAAAAATCAATTCCTTTTCTTAAAAGGGTCAACACCCTCATGACGTTCCGATTTAATTTTTATTCGCACTTAGTTTATTATTATGTAATTGCTTCCAAGACATGTAATAGTAATTAGGACTTTTACTATTTTTATTTACTTTCCGTACTTATTTACCAAAAACGGGTCTTTGTAATTTTGGCGATGTATAGACCCGCGCCTTGTAATAGCGTAAGATTTATGTTTCTGCAATTTACTTTCCGCACCCCTTAACTGTTAACTTGCATGAAAGAATGTATGTAAATAAAAACAACCCGTAGCTCACTAATTAACCAGACAAACATTAACCGAATACAACATACAAATACACACACCACTTCTAGGGTACGCCTCACTTGTTGCCTTCGAAACGTGGTCGTCAAGTATAGGATGTCTTAGCGGTCCTTATGTCCATGATCCAGTTGCCTCGAAACAGTTGCCTCGGAACAGTTGCCTCGAAACAGTTGCCTCGGAACAGTTGCCTCGAAACGGTTGCCTCGGATTAAAAAAAGATCAAGGACATAAGGGTAGCCTCTAAGGTGTCTTACTGTTGCTTCGGTGACCACATTGTCCCTACAATCGAATTGACCTGAACAACTCCAACGATGGTGCTACCTACCTCTCAATAGTGGGATAGCACTATCTAAAGGACTCTTACACAGCTTAATTCCTTAGGGTAGGTAGATGACTCATGGATACTTGCTCTATTCAAAAACAAATCAAAAAACCTTTTCACACCGACACTTTCAAAAAGCTTTCAAAACAATTTTTCAAACACTCTTGAGGACTGATACAAGAGTTATTCAGAAATATTTCAAAGAAACTTTTTCAAACCCACTCACATTTTGAAAACATAAGAGCAAGTACCTAAGAGCCCATGGATAACCATGGATAGAAAGGGTGCTAACACCTTCCCTTTCTATAAATATACCTCCCGAACCGAGAAACATTCTCGTAAGAAATTTTGCTGTGCTTTTGTCCTTTCCATGTTGGAGAAAATAAAAGACGATGGCGACTCTTGCTTCCGCAACATTTCGCGAAACCAGCTAAAAACAGTTAGTTCTAAATCCACCGATCACATCAAGTTTTCTGAATTTTTGTGGTTTGTTACTGGTTTTTGAGTTTTGCTTTGTTCACAGTTTTGGGATTTTTGAGGCTTTGTTACTGGTTTGTTGTAGACTTTGAGGGTTAACAGGCCTTGGGATTTTTGTGATGGTTGTTTGGTTCTTGCTCTTGATGCTGGTTACTGTTTTGGGTTTGAGGCTTTGCTACTGGTTTTTTTGAGTTTGATCTAGTTACAGGTTTTGGGTTTGATGCTTTGCTACTGTGTTGAGTTTGATGATGGTTGCTGTGTTCGGTTTGTGATAATTCTGGTTAACAGTTTTGGGTTTGAGGCTTTGCTACTGGTTTTTTGAGTTTGATCTGGTTACAAGTTTTGGGATTTTTCAGTGATGGTTAACAGGTTTTGGGTTTGAGGCTTTGCTACTGTTTTGTGAGTTTTGAGGCTTGTTCACAGTTTTTTGAGTTTGAAGCTTGTTCACAATTTATTTTTGAGTTAACAGGTTTTTTGAGTTTGAAGCTTGTTACTGTGTTTGTTCTCTTTGCTCTCCTCCTGCTTTTGGATCCCCTGCTTCTGTTATATTAACCTCTTCTTATCTTGTGGCCTCTTGGCCTTTGGTCTCTACAAGTTTTTTTTGCTTACAGCAGGTTTTGCTTGGTTTTGTTTTTTAGCAGTTTTGATGATTCTGGGGTTTACAACAGGTTTTGCTTTGTTTTGTTTTTTAGCACTTTTGATGATTCTTGGGTTTACAGCAGCTCTTCCTTTTGCAACAGAGTTTTTGCAGGATGTGCATTGGGTAATTCTAATAGCCTAGGTGACTTATTTCCTCTCTTCTCTCTCAATGACAATAAAAAATCAAATTTCTCTTTTGCCTTTTTTACTAATCTGAAAGGTTTGCAGTTTGGAAAATGATGATATCTTGGTTCTTGAGCAAGTTGACTTGTTATTTTGTTTGATTTAGCTATTTGTTTATTTGCCATACTGCTGCCTCGTTTTAGCTTATGATGTTGTTGGTTTGGACTGTTGTAATGTTGTTGTTTGTTTGTCCATTTTGTGATGCTGTTTGTTGTTTATCCAGTTTGTAATGTTGCTGTTTGTCCGTCCAGTTTGTGATGCTGTTTGTTTGGACAGTTGTAGCATTTTGATCTTGTAGCATGCTCGCGAATTTCTCTTCTTCTTTCTTTTTGTGAACCAAGAAGGGAAACCTTCTTGTGATTTGAAACTAGGAGAAATAGGTTGTGATGAATTAAATAGCATTCTGATTCCACATTGCAAACCTTAATGATGAATACCTTTTGGAAAATTTCTTGTTCATGCCCATATAATTTGGTACTAATCATGTTTTCTTTCTCTTGTTTTCATGTGAGAAAAATTGGAGATGACAAAGCAAAGAACACAAGAAATCCGTGGCAAGCATGGAAGTCTTGGAGATAAGCAAAGGAATTTGATACGACTTCAATCTTCAAACAACTTAGACATAGATTAATTCTCCTAGGCCAAACATTCATTTGGATTTTCTTTGTAACTTAGAAAGATCATTCTTGTATTTTGATGTATTGTATTCAATAGTTGTAACAATTTATCTTTTAAATACAATAAGTTGTAAAACATAAAGTATTAAAAAGAAATAAATTGTTTTGTAACAATATTTGAAATTGGAGAAAATCTTGAGTTGTAGCATGAAGTATTCTGGTGTCATTTTATAACTTGAAATCCTTTATCAACAACAATTTGTAATTTCTCTTCGCATCCTAATTGATTTTATTTTTGAAGTTCCCAATCAGGATATTTGAAATAAAATACTCCAGTCTGGTAACTTAAATTCCAAATAATCCCAATAACTTTGTAACTGCATTTCAAACAAACACGCACTGTGTACTCTGTTTCCTAATAAAACAAATGTTTTAAGGACGTAAATCATCTGGTCAACCTGGATCCCAAAATCATGATTATCCTAAATGACAGTATTAAACTTCGTCTCTTGTCCCAAACAAATCATGCTCTGAGAACAAACATTATCCTTTCAATAAACTGTATTTAAGAAAAATTCAAAATCAATCAAATGCCTTGCGATGATTTGATAATTTTAAAGTTTTCCGAACTCAAATTTCTTCTGATTCTTTAAAGATAAACCTGTGAGCGACATCACATGTGACCATGAACAGACATAATCGTCTCAAAATCTTGTAGCTTGAAGAAATCATAAATACAACCTTGAGGAAGCATGAAGACCTATGAAGGCCAATTGGATCTTTGAAAACTCATTTTCTTTTTGAGAATTGCAAAAAACCCTAATTGCTGGTTTATTACCCCAGAAGAGAATCTGTTTGGTCGATTTCTGAGCCAACTTGAATATCTGAGAAACCCTAGGGTTGTGTCTTATATGAAAAATGGGAGGGAAAATTTTGGGGTACAACAAAGACTAATAACAAAATGTTAGTAAACCTAACACAAAAGACAAAAATAACTGAACATAACACACATTTCACATATACACCTCTAGGGTACCTCACTTTGGTTGCCTTCCAAAATAAAACAGTCATGTCCCTCGAGACAGGGACGCTTTAGAAAAGACCCATAAATCAAAAGATCATAGTCCCTCGATGACCCTACAGTTGCCTTTCGGTAAATAATCTAGACCCTAAACAGGAATTGCTAAAGCATCTCTACATTGTTGTCTTTATGACTGTACGTCCCTTTGAATGTCTCTCATACATCCAACGATGGGGCTTCTTATCAATAAATGGTAAGATAGAAACATCTAAAGGAGGAGGAAAATAATATTAGACCTTTTGAGTAGGTAGGATGCTCATAGTTGCTCGCTTGCTCACAACAAAAAATCATTTTCACACATACACTTTCAATTAAAACATTTTCAAAAGTCAAAGCTTTTTGTACGCATTCTTATAGAGACGAGAATCATTACAAAGGCACTTTTCAAAATCATTTTCAAAAACATCTCCCATAAACAAACACTCCTTTAAACTATTTTCAAAACCAACACTTTGTACACGTTCTTATAGAGACGAGAATCATTACAAAGACGTTTTCGAAATATTTTCAAACCCGCACCAGAAGCACATTTTCAAAAGCAAGTGAACTAGCAAGAAACTAAGAGCCCGCAGATAACTACGGGTGGAAAGGGTGATAACACCTTCCCTTTCCATAATGTACCCCCTAACTCAGAAAATCTCGAAAAGGTCTTTTCTGTTCTTTTCACCCTTTCTTTAATTTGGATAAAAGAAAATTCGGTGGCGACTCTTGCTTACCGCAACATTTGCGAACACAAACGCAAAACCAGTATTAAATAATCGGTTCTGCCACCGTATCACACATCCAGACGAATCAAAAGGGTTCGGGAAAAAAGTAGGGACAAATAAATAAAATTATACACCCGGCAAGTCGAAAACCTGAGAAGGCGACTTGGGCGAAAAGGGGTATCCCAGTGGACTGAAAATATGAAAAGACAATCCAGGAAAAAGTTAGGGATTAAAGCGTATGATTATGGCCCATTATCTCATCACTTGTTTATCAGTAGAAGATTTATCACTCTAGGAGTTGGGATAATGTTAAAATTTATCCACAAATCCTCGCAGAGCAATCTCTATGGAACTATCTCTATAGAGCTACATCCACAAGCTCATCCCCAACCGAGATATATTCCCCAGCAAGACTAATATGCCCTCAGGAAAAAATTAGGACATCTTCCAGCAGTTCACCTTCATATCCCTAATGGATAGCTTGATATGATCATCATCCCCGATAAGTTCCCTAGCGGATAAGGAAGTTTGATCATTTCCCCAGCATACAGTGAAGACTTCCTCGGAGCAGCCTATAAAATTCCAATCCCCATTAGAGTTTATTTCCTCGACATATTTCACAGGAATTTAATTCCCCAGCTGAGTTCATTACTGCAAAGTTGTAAATCCATAACAAAATTCTCTTCTCCAATAGGGGTTAATCAAAGTTGCTATCCCCAGAAGAGCTACTACAATATTTGAAAATTTAACAGATAGCACACCATAGGATTATCCATCTCTTTTATTCCCAGTCAATGTACGTAAGAATTAAATCCTTCAACAAAAAGAACGACGAACAACTGACTCTCCTTGAATGCCTCTATCCTCAAGAAGAAGTTGAAGATCCCCAGTGGAGTATCCTCAAACAGAAAGCGGGAATCCCCAATAAAATTATTCCCAGCGGAAATTGAAGAATCATTTTTATTCATCCCCAGCAACAGTCCGAGATTTATTTTCCCCAGTTAAACATTGTTACAAAGAGCTACCGATACGCTTCAACAACATATTGCATCCATACATCATTTCACAATACATCATAGAATATGCTTACCGAAATGCATATAACATTCTCATTTATTTTGAGAGCATCATTACGCAATACATTACATACATCATGACATTACATAAAGCTATTTTTGTCTTTTCTGGTAAAGTTTGCAAACAGATGAATATCATCAGCAATTTTAAAATAGGTCAGAGATTAAATCCTGAAACAGGACGGGGCAACTATCTATATGACCAGGCGGTATGAATTCTAGAAACAGGACGAGTTTACCAACAAAAATAGGTCACAAATTAATTCCTGAAACATGATGGGGAAACTATCTATATGACCAGGCGGTATAAACTCCCGAAACAGGACGAGTTTACCAACAAAAAACATGTCGCAGATTAATTCCTAAAATAGGACGAAGCAACTATCTATATGATCTGGCACTATGAATTCCCGAAACAGGACGGGTTTACCAACAAAAAATAGGTCACAGATTAATTCCCGAAATAGGACAGGGCAACTATCTATATAACCAGGCGATATGAATTCTCGAAACAAGACGGGTTTACCAACAAAAAATAGGTCGTAGATTAATTCCCGAAATAGGACGAGGCAACTATCTATATGACCAGGCGGTATGAATTCCTGAAATAGGACGAACTTACCAATGAAAAATATATTGTAGATCAATTCCCGAAACAGGATGGGCGACTATTTGCTTGACCAAATGATTTCCTTTAGAGACTGGATTTTGACAAGCATTTCCTTCAGAGATTCATTCTGAAAAGCGTTTCCCTCAGATAAAATTGAGACATAGATTTCATTCTGATACTCCCCAATGCATTTTCTAGTTACTTTGGATGGCGTCTATAAGACCATCTCCGACGACACTCTGTCAACTTTCCGAATGGTATCTTCAAAGCCCATGCAAGCAATACAATCAACCAACAATGTTACTTCGCGCACCGACAAGTGCAAATTTCCGGGCACTTAAGTGTTCAATCCTCTTCCACCTCCAGTCACGAATGACAGACATGTCAATCTAACTCTTCAGGTTTAAGAAGATTGAACAGGGGCAGCTGTTGTACCCCAAAATTTGCCCTCCCATTTTCGAAGACAATTGATTCAAGACACCTCCTCATGCTCCTAGGGTTCTCAATTCCTCAAGAATACTTAAGGGTTGACCAGACAAACCCTCCTCCTAAATAGTTTACCTATAACTAGGGTTTGACTTTCCTCAAAGAAAATTGAACTTATAATTCCTCAATTAAATTTCATGGTTCCTCATATGCTTCAAGGTACCCTCATGGCCAATTTCAAGCCTTGCATCATAAGTTTACTCAATCAATTGCTCAGATTATTGAAAATCAATTGTATTGGACCAAAAGTCAAATATGGTCAACATACAATCAAACTTCAAGATTTTTGGTCAACATCAATATTTTGAACTCAAATTCATAATTTGATTAAGGTTTGATCATGATTCATCAAGGAAACTCAAGATTCGTCAAAAGTCAAAAATTGCTAAATTAGGATTTTCTTTAGGAGAAGTCAACTGAACTTTGACCAAGCATAACTTTCACATGCTTCATCATAAAATTCTCAAAAAAATCCAATTTTTAAGGAGATTCAATTCTCTACAGCTTTGTCTCTCTAAGCTCAAGGCCAAAAATGCTTCATTTGAGAAATATGGATCAAAACATCACAAGTCATTTTAAAAGTCAACAAAAAGACATTTTTTATCAAGCCAATTTAAATCAATTTAAAGACTTTAAATCTAAAAATGACCAACATTAAAGTTGTAGACATTTCTAGGTTTCTAAAAAGTCAAAGATCACATTCATATGACAAAAATTGAGAGAGTTATGATTGGTGCAAGTTGAGCAATTTTAAGAAAATGCATGAAGTCCACTTTGAGCAAAATTGAATTTTTGGGCTAATGGGCCTATGTTTTTAGATTCAAACGTGTTCATGACGTGTTTAAGGACCCATAAGTCTATTCATGCATTATCTTTTATTTTTATTTCATTTATTTTGATTTTTATTCATTTAAAAGCAAAATAAATCAAATAAAATAACAAATGATGGACCGAGGCATGTGGGCTTTTGTTTTGGATCATTTTAAAGTCCAAGATCACATATCCAACTTGCGAAAATCGTGTTTCCTCAATATGGAAAGAGAATTTCATTTGTTTTGGAAGGTTTTTAATTGGTTTTAGTAAGAATCCTCAAATTCGGAAGCTTGAAAACATGTTTTATCATGTTTGATTCACACTTAACTCCTCATGATTGCCATTCATTTTTGTTGATTTAATATGATGCTTATAAATAGAGGACATCATTAGTGAAGAGAGGACCATGAAATTCTACCTCAAAAGCTAGTTCAAAAAACCACCAAAAAGTCAAGAATTAGGGCATATTCGAATTCCATTTTTCAGTGGTTTTTAGCCCAAACCAAGGACTAAACCATCATCCTGACATTCCCAAGAATACGACCAGATCAAGAACTAAGAAATTCCACGCCCAAGATCATCATACTCACACTCACCATTTGGGTAGGGTTTTGAAAATTCAAATCTATTAATTTATGCATGCTTAACTGTTTTTGTGTGTCCAAACATATTCTACAGGATGATTAGAATAGGTTTGAGCCAAAATATGCAAGGTTGAGCGCATGAATCGTGACTTGCCATTGTTATGGCATAGTCACAATGAAGCTTCGAATCTCTACTCACAGGCACTTTCAGACTAAACGGAGGGTGTCATTCAATTCTCACCCCATGCAATTTCTTGTAACACTTTTTTCTATCATTTTTCCTTTCTTATATTTCCATTTATTTATTTATTTCTTTTTTACAGTTAAAATAAAAAGACAATAAAAAATAAATAAAAAAACTTATAAAATCAAAAAATTAGGTTTTAGTCTTTCTTTCATATCAATTAATTTAATTAATTGAGAATTAGGTTTTTGCAATAATTAATTTTTAATTAAAATTAGACATTAGGTTTTTTTTATTAACATATAAAATAAAAAAAATACAAAAAAATATCTTTTAACACCTAGAATTTTTAGGACTTTAAAAAATCTTTCTAATTTTTTTTTATTTATCTTTTGCATTTAAATTCCTAGAAACAATTGTATAGGTCGCACGGGTTTTTTTTTGTAATAGCTTAGTTTTAATTTCTCGCAAAGTTTTAATTATTATGTAACTCTCCCTAGGCCATGTAATAGTGTGAGGTTTTATCTTCCGCACTTTATATTTTCCGCACTTATACTCTATGCCATATATATATATATATATATATATATATATATATATATATATATATATATATATATATATATATATATATATATATATATATATATATATATATATATATATATATATATATATATATATATATATATATATATATATATATATATATATATATATATATATATATATATATATATATATATATATATATATATATATATATATATATATATATATAATTGTGTAGTAAATAGGCTTATATGGCAAGATAAATCGATAGATAACCTTAAACATTTCCAAGATAAATATAACTGAACTGAATCACTTTTGCACACTTTGTACCTCTAGGGTAATCTCTCTCTGTTGCCTTCGGAAAATAATGATCATGTCCCTCGAAAATAAGGGTACTTTAGCAAAGACCCTCGATTAAAATATCATAGTCCCTTTGAATAAAGATCATAGTCCCGTGGTGTCCCTCGAGTTGCCTATGAAAAATGATCTAGTCCCTTGTTGCCTACTGTTGTACCCCAACTTTTTCCCCTAAGATTCCTCTATCATATCATATCAGCTCGATCATAACAAGATCGTATTAGGATTGGTTCTTCCTCTTTTTCTATCTCCTATCTTTAAGTTTGCTCTTGAGGAATCTCCAAGCACCTTAGTTGTATATTTTGTATATGTGTTGTTGACTAACTTCTAATCAAAATACAAAAATATTTGTCTTTGTCTTTGCATATTTGTGTTTTGTAGGTACCGAGTCAAAGCATCTAACAAATAAGGATTTCCAGTATTATTTTCCTAAAATCTCTATTTGCAAGAAAATAATTAACAAAAATTCATTTTTTTCACTGATGCAATCGATTGCTCTTAGAGTGCAATCGATTGCACATGGTGCATTTTGCGCCATTTTTTAAAAAATACACTGATGCAATCGATTGAGCCTAGAGTGCAATCGATTGCACAATGTGAAAATTTGAAAAAATCAACAATTTCAAGCTTGTCAATTTTTGTGCCAATTTTTCTTCATTTTTGAAATATATATCATTAATTCAAATTTTGGTGCCAATTTTTCATTTTTGAATAATATATCATTAATTCAAATTTTGGTGCTAATTTTTCATTTTTTGAAATATATGTCATTAATTCAAATTTTGGCTCCAAATTTTCATTTTTTTTGAAAGATATATCATTAATTCAAATTTTGGCTCCGAGAATCAATTATCAAATTACCACTAATCCCAAGACTAAAACTCTATAAATAGAGCCCTCATTTCATTCAAATTTCAAGCTTTTGATAGCCAAATCCACCTTGCTAAAAAATCTCTCAATTTTCTCCATCTCTCAAATTCACTCAAAGCTCCATTTTCAAAAGTTAGTAAGCTTTGCATTGAAGCTTACTAATCTTTGAGATAAACATTCATTCAAACACTTTTTCTTCATCAATTCTCTACATTCAAGCTTGGACAATTGATTCTTGTGGTTGAATTGAAGCAAATTCTTGAAGTTGTTTTGATAATTCTCTAGATCTACCTTTGGTAAGTTGGATAATTCATCTTTCACAATGTGATCTCTTGTTGATCTTTGGATCTGATTCATTGAGCATTATTTTGTGATTTCAATGGTGTTATTTTCTCATAATTTGATGGAATTTTCGTGCTCAATTGGATCCATGATCATAAGGTATTTGATGGAAAGTTTGAACAATTTGGCCTTTTAAAATACTGTTTTGCTGTCTGTAACAGCGTGCAATTGATTGTTGTAACAGTGCAATCGATTGCACTAAGTGAATTTCACGCTGATTTCTGAAAATTGCATTGTGCAAATCGATTTGCATTGTAGTGCAATTGATTTGCACAGAAACAGAATGCATTTTTTGCCTTTTTTGGGGCTGTTTTGATCCATAAATGTTTTCTACTCACTCATTTTGATTGTTGGTTTGGTTTGCAATTTCAAATGTCCAATTTCTCTTTAAATTCAATGGACTTTGGGTGTAGATGAAGTTGGATAAATGTTAATTAATTCAAATCTACCTAAGAGTGAATTATTTAATTCATTTTTAGTGCTTTTAATTAGTGATATGTTTAATACTTTAATCCACCAAGATGAGTGATTAAATTTAAGGATGAAAGAAATTTGAGGTAGTGATCCAAATTAGCTTATCATTCTCCTCCCTCTTCATCTTATCCCTTTATTTTTTAATTGTGCTACATGTTAAGGGATGATGATCTTCATATCATTTATCAAACATGAGGTACATGGATTGCTATTGACCGGCCTCAAAATAGGTGCGACTTCTACATAAGTCCACTTACGATTGCTTAACATAGCGCTAAATTTTGTCCCGATTCGAATAAATGATCATTCGTGGCCCAAACTTATGTTTGCAAGCCCAAGTATGTTAATTTGATCTCTTTGATCCAATAACCTTGAGATTCATTGTGTGGAGGCTTTGGTTCTACCAATCCTCTAATGGATCTTCATCAATTTTGGTCAATGCGGATCACTTAAATATCATTGATTATTAAATGTTGCCTTGAGAATTCTAAAATGGATGATATACTTGACAAAAAGCAAATGCAACTTGTTGTGTGGAGGCTTTGGTTCTACCATTCCTCTAATGAGTTTCAAATGCAAGTTTCAAGATGGTCATCCAACTAACCACTAATTCTTAACAATTGACTTTACTTTATGCTTTTATTTTTATGTTTTTACTTTATGTCCCATTTACTTTAGCATTTACATTTCATGCTATTTTCATCTCTTCTCACTTGAGCATTTACTTTTATGCCATTTTTTATTTTGCTCACTTGAGCTTTTCTTTTCTTTTCTTTTGAAGATACTTAATAATCAACATAAACCATAAAAAAACTTTAATGATACTTGGACTATTTGGTTACTATCCTTGGCATTATGGAGTATTGAACTTCTTGGACTTAGGATTAGAAACTTTGGCCTATGTTGGAGACCTTGTGACCTTAATTGATATTTTGTCTGGAGTTCTTGAGGTTTACCTCAAGACATTGGGTTATTTGTTTGTTTTGTGTGCAGGTTATTGTGATTACATACTTTGTTTGTAATCTAAAATTCACCCGTATACAGCCGTTACTCTTCCTAATTTTTGTGAAGACTTAATACACTTGAAGTTTGGTTCTCTCAAGAGGTCTATTATCTTTTCTTGCTTGGTTTCAATCCAAAGAATGAGAATTCTATCTTGACTCATAATGTCAAGTATTGGCTTCTTGTTGGTTATATGATTCTTCTCCTTAGCTTTTACCTTATGCTTTAGGATAGTATCTTCTTCTCCTCCCATCTTATTTAATTTAAAAAATCTTCTCCCTCCTTTTGAAAACTCTTCTTATTTTTTAAACTTGAACCACTTTCATAATAAACTTGGACTTAGGTCCATGCATTTTCAAAACATTTTTCATAAATAAACTTCAATCAACTTAATAATACCTTGATCTTTTTTGTGAGAAGACTAAAAGTCAATCAATCTCATTTCAAACTATTTTGCCACTTTGGATTTTTTTTATTTTAAAACTTTTCTCAAAATAATAGACTCTTGTCAATCCTTGTAGTGATGCAAATAACTATACTTCTATAATATGTAGTGAAGTGAGATATTTTCCACTTGGGTGTTGAGTGAGGTTTTGTTGATTTTTAAAATCCAAGCCATATCCTCCACTTTGAGATGATGCAAATTCTCCTTTCTCATGATCGTGGGTAGTAAGTATGTTTTCCACACGGACAATGACAATGATGTCTTATCTCTTAAAATTAACCAACACAGTTGTGTTTTAAAATTTTTAAAGGTGAACCATGTGTACCCTAATCCCCTATTACACGAAAGGTGGTACGTAGACACTAAAGGTTCGCAACCGCGACAGGTGCAAAAATCATAAAAAAATATATATTTCTTTTCTCACCTCCACTATCTATTTTACATACAACATTTTATAGCCAAAATATACAGATTTTACAAAGAGGTTCCTATGGAGTACCATAGATGTTTAAGGTGATAATACCTTCCCTTTGCATAACCAACCCCCTTACCTTGAATATTTCCCCCTCTTTTTGGTTATTCGCTCTTTTCCCATTCTTTTGGAAATAATAAAGCACGGTGGCAATTTTTATTTTGATCTGTATAAGTCAAGTCAATCTAATGGTTTAGTCTTAAACATTTCTATCGCTACACCTACGAATAATGTGATGACAATCACTTCTAATTGCTAAAGTATCTCTACGTGTTGCCTTCAATGACCATTCGATGACCCTTCGCTTGTCCCTCCACATCCAATAGATAGGGCTACCTACCAACTAATGGTATGGATAAAACTATCTCTAAAGGAGAAGGAAAATAACAATAACGGCCTTTAGTGGGTAAGACTCAACAAAATGCTTTCTCATAAACAAATCATTTTTACACATCACACTTTTCAAACAAAATATTTTCAAACACTTTGTACGCATTCTTGAGGACTGATACAAGAATCATTACAAAGTTGGCCGTACTTTGGCTTTTCAAAAATATTTTAAAACAAATCACACACAAGTCTAATTTCAAAAAGTGAGCTAGCAACTAAGAGCCTGTAGATAACTACAGATGAAAAGGGTGCTAACACCTTCCCTTTTCATAGCTTACCCCCCAAACTCAAAATCTATCAAGGTCTTTCATGTTATTTCCAGCCTTTCCTTATATTGGATAAAAGAAAAGTCAGTGGCGACTCTTGCTAACTGTAACATTTGCAATAAAGCGCTAAACAAGTCAGTTCTACCACTGTATTATAGGTTCCAACTCTTAACCTAGTTTTTCATCTTTTAACAAACAATTTTTAGACATAGTTTTGTAAGTTGATATTCACTTATGTCAAGCTTTTAAAGTTACCATATTGATAGTTAGGCTGAGAGATCATCTAAGGATCAATGTGACAAAACTCACAATTTGTTTTAGAGATGAATCATATCGAGAGGATATGTGATTATATCGATTGTTAACGAGTTCACACGCTCTATTAATAAAATACGTACGACTTAGGTTATCGAGCCCTAATCTTGACATGCTTTTACCAATCGTTTTAAAACCAAAATTTCTTTTACCGTTACTTAACACTTTTCATGAAATCAAAACTTTTTGTTACCAAAACCTTTTATAAAGCCATGTGTTGTACCCCAAAATTTTCCCTCCCATTTCCTCAACATTTTCCCATCACAAAACCCTTGGAGCTCAAGATCCAGTTAGGGTTTCCTCTGCTCAAGACTTCTCCTTGCATTGTTGACCCAAATTAGGGTTTGTGTTTGCACAAAGATGTTTTGACCTAAAAAGCCTAAGATGACTTTCATGCTTCATGTTGGACTCCCAAGTTTATCCATACAAAGTTTCAAGTCTTGATTCCAAATTTTGCCCAGTCAATTGGACAGTTGACCTAGAAATCAACTGTATTGGGGAAAAAGTCAACTGTAGCCAATTGACAGTCAAATCTCATGAAAATTGACCCACATAAACATCATGAACTCACATGGACCATTTGATCAAGTTTGGATCACAATTCCACAAGAAATTTGATCAGATCATCAAAAGGGCAAAATGGTCATTTTTAGGGTTTTGACTGCACAAAGGCAATTTTTGACTGTTTGACCTAGCCAATGGAAAACCAAGCTCACATATGGACTCAAGGGCCCCATGGAATTATCTTGACATGCTCAACAAGTTCAAAAGATCCCAAGTACACAAGATTGACAGTTGAATTTCCCAGTCAATTGATCAATTTTGACTGTATACTGAAAAGTCAAACTTTGACTTTTTGGTCAAAATCAAGGGTCAAGATTCATTTTTCATCAAAACATGCCAAATAATGAAACTTTTTCACCAAGAAATCAAAAAATTCAAATTAGGGTTTGAAATGGAAATTTTTCATAACAGAATTTTTCTAAGTTATGGAAAACCCTAATTTTTTCCCAACTTTGCCCCACTTTCTCACCAAGATTCATTTGGATTCAAACAAAAGTCAAAACATCAAAGTTGTAGCTTGTTGCATAATCTACAACTTTTATTCACAAAGTTTTCCAAAATGAGGCTTGTATCTCAAGTTACAATTTTTGGAATAAGGGTACTAAACCATTCTTAACTTAGTGAAATTTTAACCTATTTTGGCAAGGTTTTCTACCTAACTTCAAGGCCATTTTCCATACACTTCCACTTGGAATTTCACTTTGCATTTCAAAGATGGATTGTAGTACACATTCCAAGCTTTCCAAAATGTCCAAGAACTTCTCAAACAACCTCATGGTTAGGGAGAATCGAATTTTGCAATATGGAAAAACTCACTTTTGATTAGGCCAAGTTACATGTTCATAGCACTATGCATTTCAATCTCAGCTTGCACAACTTGATTACAGGCCTTTTATCTCAATTACACTCATAAATTTAATGCATATTCATTGTGCCAAGACCATGTTCTTTGTGTTCTAGCATTGCATAGTGGATTAATCCCAAAATAGATAAAGTACTTTATCCATTTTTGCAAAAGCAAGCTTTATGTCAAATTGAAAATCCAAGCAAGTACAGTTAGGATCTCATTGGCACAAGTTTAGGAGCTAATTACACTGATCAAGACAAGGGTTTGCAGCATGTTATGGGGGCCTGCATCAGTCTAGAACACCAACTTGCCTTTTGTTGCTTAAGTAAGAAGAAACATACCATAACATACAACAACTCTCATATCAGCTCAAAAACCCTGAAGCAAACTTGTCAAGCATATTCCAAAGATCCATTCTGAGCTAACACACGACTCCAATACCTCCATTTCCCTCTAGAACTCAGAACCACTCTCAAACTGCAAGAAACAGAGCTACCCCTGCAGATTGAGTTCCAACTCTCATCCCTGTCATCCTTTCTTGCTAAAAGCTCATCAAACACATTCCCTAGCATCAATGCAAGCTAACCAAAACCTAAAACACGACCTGTAATTCCTCTAACCAGTTCCACCATTTTCATTTTCTTGTTTTGCAGTTGGATTTCTCTAGCACGATTCAAGAAGTTTCAAGACAAAGTAAAGCTTGGAATAGCATCCCTGGACCTCAAGGAAGCTATACCAATCATCACCTTGCACTGAAAGCTTCTCCATTGCCAGATACAACTTCAACTGAACAGGTAAATTCATGAACTCGTATCTCTCTTATTAGGCATTGTTAGCTTTAGGTTTGTGAAGAAAACATGTCACAATCATAGCTCTGAACATGCCCATATGATTAGATTTCATTTATATTATGTGTGCTGCAAGAATTTTGAGTCTGAACATGGCATAAAAACTAGGTCAGAATTTGGGGGAGAAGAAATTCTCTCTCATTTCTGAGAGTTGGATTGATTTTTTTACATGCTTAGAATCGTGACATGATGCTTTACAAGTTTGCTGTTGTAAGTTTTTGATGAAAGTCAAAGAATCAGGATCTATGCTTGACAATGGAAAACGCGCGATTTGTTCTTGTTTCAAACATGCTGGAGGTTGAAGAGGGTCCTTTGGGCTGGGCCTATTTCACATTTTCTTTTTGCACCATACACTTACTTCTGCACCCCCTGAGCCCATTTTGCTTATTTCTTTGACTTTTTGACTTTTTCCTTTTTGGATTAATTAATTTATTTTTTCTCATGATATTAGAAATATAAAAAATTATTTTCACACCATTTTTGCATTTTTTAGGTATTTATTTGTTTATATAGATATTTGTGTATAAATAATATATATATATACTATTATTTAGAAAATTAAAAAAAAAATAGTGCAAATATACTTATTTCTGATTTTTTTTATTTCATTTTTCTTTTTGAAAACATTTTATGTAAAATATACTTTTTTTTTATAAATATTAAATATTATTATTTTTTATATATATAATATATATCTAGAAATTAATATATATATATATATATATATATATATATATATATATATATATATATATATATATATATATATATATATATATATATATATATATATATATATATATATATATATATATATATATATATATATATATATATATATATATATATATATATATATATATATATATATATATATATATATATATATATATATATATATATATATATATATATATATATATATATATATATATATATATATATATATATATATATATATATATATATATTTATTAGTATATTTAGGTTAAAATACAAAAATACCTATATTTTTACTTTATTAATATTTGACATAAAAAAAAAATACTTTTTGTAAATATATTTCATTTTATTTTATTTTTGTATATAATAAACAAATACTTGTATTAAATTAAATAATATATATGTTATTTAATGAAAATTAGGGTTTTACCCTAAATATGAAAATATTCCAAAAATAATCTTTTTTTATTTTTATTTATTTGACATAAATAATACCTTTTTTTTCATATACATAAAAACCTTTTTGCATTTTTTGCATCTTTATTATATTTTCTATTTAATTTATGCAATCAATTACTTGTAAATATTCCAAAAAATTGATGTAATAGCTAGGTTTTAATTTCTTGTCTAAATATCCCCCCATTTGAATATTTGTACCCCCTTTCCCATATTGTGTTGTAATAGTGTAGGAATTTTAATTTTTGCACTTTAAACGCTTTCTAAATATACCATGCTAGAATTAGGGTTTGTATGCAAATAAAAAGAACAAAATAGCTTGACCTAAAGATAATCAAAGCATGAAAAATGGACAACACATATCACACTTGCACCCCCTAGGGTATTCCACTTTGTTGCCTTCAAATAAATGGGCCATATTGCATGTTAGGTCTCTTTAGGCAAAACAAACAAATCAAATGATCACAGTCCCTCGATGACGCTTTCAAAATGTTGCCTAAACAAATGATCAAGTCCCTTAAAGAAAATTGCCCAAAGATACTTAGCACCATTGCAATTATGGTCTAAACGATGACCCGCGCCCGTACCTTCCACATCCTAACATGAGATTGTCCACCAAATACAATGGTGGAACAAACTTATTAAAAGGGTTAAAACATAGCAATAAACTTTGAGAAATTTAGGAGTAGATAACCTCTTAGTTACTTGAATCAAAACTTGCAAAAACAAAAACACTTGCCTATTTTCTAAAACCACACCTCACAACACTTTCAAAACAAAAACAAATGAAAACCTTTTTAAAAGACATACATCTTTGTATACATCCCCACATGGATCATTACAAAGGTTGCCACCACATTGGCTTCTTTTCAAAACATTTTCAAACCCACACACACGAGCACCATTTCAAACAATTGAAAACAAAAGGCAAGTGATCTAAGTAAGTAACTAAGAGCCCATGGATAACCATGGATAGAAAGGGTGCTAATACCTTCCCTTTCTATAATCTACTCCCCGAACCCAAGAAAAATCTCAAAGGTTTTTGCTGTGCTTTTTAAACCTTTCCTTAGGATAAAATAAAAAGTCGGTGGCGACTCTTGCTCAACCGAAACATTTGCGAACACAAACGCAAAACCATAGTCAGTTCTCCCACCGTATCACAGAACTGGCGACTCTGCTGGGGATAATTTTAAAAGTGGAGTAACCTTAGGGCTTAGATCACCCTCTTGCATGACTAATTGTTTGAATTGTTTGCTTTATATCTTGGCTCTATTGTTTGGGTTTGCAATCCTACACCCGGATTTTGGGAAACATTCATAGATAGCAATACGTTGTGGAAACTGTGCGGGGTATACCGACACGGTCGAAGGAATAGCTATATTAGTGCGACATATTTGTGAGTACCGGTAACCCTTGAGTTCAATCAAGGAGAGTACGGGGCCGCTGAGTGATGTCACTAAGCACTAATGACCTAGAACCTTACTTGACCATCTTGGCCTTTTATTAGGGGTAGTGAGATGACCGGCTTTGGTGCAGCCCGAAGTTGGTAGATACTCTATACTACACTCATTGAGGGTTGTTTTCTTGGAATATTTTGGTCGCTAGTTAAGTGGCTAAACCAAAACAATGAACATTGAAAACAATCCAATGATATTGAGCTCCTTAGAACCCGGTTACTATTTATAGGACAGGTTTTTTAAGCCAACTACACTCAAGAGGGTACTTACCTATGAAACCCCATGCAAGCCTGAAACTAGGGTTTGGTGTGTTTTGCTTGTACATATGTTTTGTGCATACATCATAAACATCACGAAGCATCATATGCATTCACTAACCATTTCAAGGGTTTGGATCTTCATCTTTGTTCTTGTTTTGTAGGTCATGGAAATTCCTCGCAGAAACACCATTCAAGTCAACCTTGTGAGAATTTCTCCTCAACTCAAGGAGCTCACCTCAAGAATTCCGGAAAATTCATCCTTCAGTAAAAGACATGGTAGACTGCTCAGCCTAGTCAACACCAACATTGAAGAAGATATGATGAAAGTGATATTCCAGTTCTTTGATCCTCTTCACCACTGTTTCACTTTCCCCGATTACCAGTTGGTGCCCACTTTGGAGGAGTTTTCTCAACTCCTGAGAATTCCTATCCTTAATCAACTACCCTTCAACGGTACGGAAAAGGAGCCAAAGCCGGAAGATGTTGCTCGAGCATTACATCTACAACCATCCGACCTCAAGGCGCATTGGGAAACCAGAAGCGGCGTTAAGGGATTCTTAGCAAAATTCTTGTTTGAGAAGGCACAAGAATGTTGGAATTCATTGGACCTACAAGCCTTTGAAGAAATTGTGGCACTCCTTATCTATGGGTTGGTCTTGTTCCCAAATCCTGACCAATTGGTAGATGTCAACGCCGTCAAAATCTTCTTGTCCAGAAATCCAATACCAACATTGCTTGGGGACATCCTTCACTCATTTTACACACGAACAATGAGAAAGAGGGGTGTTCTCATGTGCTGTACTCCTCTCCTTGCAAGGTGGTTTATTTCGCACCTTCCACAATCTGTCCTGAAGAATGACCAAGGCTCAAGGTGGTCCCAACGGTTGATGACTCTTACTCATTCTGATGTACATTGGTGTTCTCGGTCCAGAGAAAATTTCATCATCATCGATCGTTGCGGAGAATTTCCTAATGTTCCTTTACTTGGAATTAGAGGAGGTATCACCTATAACCCTTGCCTAGATTTGAGACAATTTGGATATGCACGGAGGGATGGCCCTCATGACATGTTGATTCCTGACCTAGTTTTTGACTTCGACAACGATGCGCAAGGACTTCTCCAAAGATTCATCAGAGCTTGGGGAAAACTCAACAAGGTTGATAGCAAGACTCTGGGACACAAGAACTCCATCCCTCTTGAGCCTTATCTCAAGTGGGTACGAGCCCGAGCCCAAAGTCTGATGATGCCTTATCCTCATGTTCTCCCTGTGATTAAAGAGCCCGTCAAGGAAGGAGAGGTTCCCTACACCATCCTACATCCAGACATGCCTACATCGTGGGAGGAAATGCAGAAAAGTTGGATTCAGCTCAAGAAAGAACGGAATACTTTTGAAGCTAGCTTCTACGCCAATGAGAAGAAGGTTCTAGAGCTTACCCGCCGACTCCATGAGCAAGAGGCCCTCAACACCTACATCGCACCAAAAAGGATGTGCAATGTCTTTTTGCCTTAAGAAGTTTATTTTATAATATTTGGCCCATGGGGCATTTATGTACTGACAAATTTCTTCTTATTAATATGACGTGCGTTCTTCTTTGTCTGAAACAATTTTGAATGTCCTAAATCCTTGAATGCATTGCATACATAAGCATACCATTCATCATGTGCATAAGCAGGTCTCATTCCAAGTTTCCTTCTCTGTCTGCTGTTTATTACAGTAGGATGGATCTCGAGCAAACAGTCAAAGACCTACAAGCTCAAAATGCACAGTTCCAGCAACTCCTGATGACCTTGGCTAAGGGTCAGGAGGATATCAAGACTCAATTGGGGAACAAAGACCCAGTGAAAAAGAATAAAAAGAGACTCGGGGTGGCTACTTTGGGGAGAAGATTTGACGGAGAAGCTCGGAGAGTGCTTGAATTTCCTCCTACTTCTGATGAAGGAACCAGCAAAGGAGGTGGAGCTGCGGTACCTTCTGAGTCTGATGCGGAAGAAGAAGAGGTCTAAGAGGATTAAGATTATACTGATCAACAATACCCTCCAGCTGATGATAAATACAAAGGGATAGAAGACATGTTGGCCGCCATGGAGCTACAAAGAGTACCGGGTTTGGATTTTGAAGACTTGGGTTTGGTTGTCGGGATTGTGATTCCCCCAAAATTCAAAGTGCCAGTGTTTGTAAGGTATGATGGGCTGTCCTGTCCAAAAATGCATCTTAGGTCCTACGTGAGAAAGATCCAGCCCTATACGGCATATAAAAACCTTTGGATTCATTTCTTTCAAGACAGCCTTTCGGGAGCTCAATTGGAGTGGTTTTATCAGCTAGAGGGAACCAGCGTTCGAAATTGGGAAGATTTGGCCACCGCTTTCTACAAATAATACCAATACAATTCTGACCTTGCCTCTACTCGTACCCAACTTCAGGGTATGTCGTTAGGAACAGGCGAAGGATTCAAAGAATACGCACAAAAATGGAGGGATTTGGCTGGCAGGGTGCAGCCTCCATTGACTGATCGTGAGCTGGTTGATATGTTTCTAGGGACCATGTCTGGTCCATTTTTCAATCATCTGATTGGTAACTCTTCCGCGGGGTTTACCGATTTGATCTTAACGGGCGAAAGAATAGAAGCTGGCATCAAGTCAGGAAAGATTCAGAAGGGTGTTGCTGCAAGCACTGAGAAGAGGCCTTTTAAGAAAGAAGCAAGTGCCGTCTATGGTCCTAGAAGACAAGTCAAGCCAGAAAGTCGCCAAGCCGTCAATGCTTTGGTCATTTCCAAACATGTTGCTACTTCTCAGCAGTACAATCAACAAAGAGGTGAAAGGCCCAAGAGACAGTATACTCGGTTGAGTATGACCTTGTCACAAATTTTACCCCAACTATTATCAACCAACTTGGTGACCATCAAAGAAGCTCCTAAAGTCGTGAATACTGCATCTCCTAAGTATAACCCAAATGCCCGTTGTGCTTATCATTCTGATAGCCCCGGGCATACTACTGATGATTGCTGGGCCTTGAGAAACAAAGTGCAAGATCTTATCGACGCGAAGGAAATTCATTTTGAAGCGCCTGAGAGGCCGAATGTTGTAACTGCTCCTATGCCCCAGCATAGAGTAAATGCCATTGAGGAAGAGTTGTATGCTGTTTCGGTGAATGATGTTGCTACCCCTCTTTTGACTGTTAAGAGGAACTTACTACTAGCCGGTTTATTTCCGGGTTGTAGCAAGGGTTGCCTCCTGTGTGCTGTTATCCCTACCGATTGTCCGCTGCTGAAGTCACGCATCCAAAGCCTGATGGATAGCAAGGAAATTCTGTTCAAGAAAACTGCTGTTCCGTTTGTCTCCGTTGAAGAGATATCTGTTGTCACAATTTACAATCCTGCCAAAGCTCCCATGAAGAAACCAGTCCAAATTATGTCTGTTTCACCCATTACTATTACTGTTCTGGGGCCTCTCCCATATGAGTCTGATAAAGCGGTCCCATGGCATTATGGGGCCGACGTATATGTGCTTGGGGTGAAGCAGGAGTTCAACACCAATACCGGTATCAGCAACATCACTGGTCCCGCCAAGATTACCCGTAGTGGCAGGCTCTTCTCGCCTAACATTGCACCGCCAGTTATCCGAAAACCTCTCACCATCACACCCGCAAGTGTGCATGTTCCAATTCAAGTTCCTGTGTCTACTACTGCCGCCGAGTCCTCTGATACTCGGGGCAAAGAAGTTGCTACCGATTTGCCTGCCAGGACGGAGGCACCAAAAAAGACTGCTGTGGAAGAATCCCAACAAGAAATGGAGGAAATTCTTAAAATCATCAAAAAGAGTGACTTCAATGTTGTTGAACAGTTGGGGCATACCCCCTCCAAAATCTTTATGCTATCATTGCTGCTATGCTCAGAGGCCCATGCAAAAGCCCTGATTTCATTTCTGAAAACGGCCCATGTACCGCAAGAGACCTCCGCGGATCAATTCACCGACTCTGTAGCTAATTTGACAGCTGACAATGGCTTGGGGTTCTCGGATGCTGACCTTACTCCCAAAGGGAAAAATCACAATGATGCCCTGCATGTTTCCATAGAATGCAGGGGCACTACTCTCGCACACGTGTTGGTGGATACCGGTTCTTCCCTGAATGTTTTGCCCAAGAAGGCATTGGACCGCTTGGATTGTGAGGGTCTGGAGTTGAAACCTAGTAACATCATTGTTAGAGCCTTCGACGGTTCTAAGAGGATGGTGCACGGTGAGGTAGACATTCCTATTCGTGTGGGTTCCCAAGTTTTCGATTCAACGTTCTATGTAATGGATATTCGTCCATCTTACTCTTGCTTGTTGGGTCGACCCTGGATTCACAAGGCTGGGGCAGTAACATCCACTCTACACCAAAAGCTCAAATACCCTGTCAAAGGGAAGATTGTTACTGTGCAGGGTGAGGAGGAATACATGGTTAGTCACTTGAATTCATTCCGGTATATCGAGATGGACGAGGAGTTTATTGAAACCCCCTTTCAGCATTTTGAGGAGGTATCCCCAACGATGGCATCAGCTGAAACAGTGGTTGAAGAAGACTTTCCGTTGAAGATGGCGTCCCTGAAGGATGCCCGGGCTGTAATCGAGAAAGGCAATTGTGTAAATTGGGGTCAGCTTCCTGACTTCACTCAAAAGAACGACAAGTTTGGGCTGGGCTTTACTGTGGAGGCTCAGAGGGTTGTGCGCAAGGACAAGATCAGAAAGGCTCCGGTATTTATCTCCAACCCAAGGGTTAATGCTATTGAGGAGGATGTAGAGGAAGCAGAGTTTGACAGTTGGATCTACCCGACTACCAGCAACGGACCAAGCAACTGGACGGCAAAGGATTTTACACCTATCACATTTGTCACGCAGTAATTAATTCTTTTGATTTTCAATTTGTAACAAACAATGTGTTAAAACTTTTATTGGCTCGGTGTCCTACCCGGGGCATCGTAGCTCCATTTGTGAGGGCTTTTTGTATGACATTTCCATATATCATCAATCAAAACATTGGACGTTTGTTGCATTTCAAATCTTGTGCTCTTTTTCTTTCTGTGTTATATATTGCAAAACAGCTATATTTACACACACTCACTTATACAAGTTTCAATCCACTCTGGATCTCACTGGTAACAGCTCTGCTACCGCCAGTTATGACTTCGAGAATCCGATCAACTTGGCCGAAGATGAAGGTGAAGATGATTGCGAAGTGCCTGGTGAACTCGCAAGACTGCTGCTCCAGGAAGAGAGGGCTATTCAACCGCATGAAGAGCCGGTGGAAACAGTTAACCTGGGTACGGAGACAGATAGGAAAGAAGTCAAGATTGGGGCTAATCTAGAGCTCAGCGTGAAGCAACGATTGATCCAGATGCTACATGATTACATGGAGATCTTTGCTTGGTCATACGAAGATATGCCTGGTTTGGATGCCGACATTGTAGTTCATCACCTGCCAACTAAGGAAGACTGCCCTCCGGTAAAGCAAAAGGTTCGCCGCATGCACCCAGAGATGTCCGAAAAGACCAAGGCTGAGGTTATGAAGCAATTCGATGCCGGATTTCTAGCAGTAACTTCTTACCCTAAGTGGGTTGCCAATGTGGTGCCAGTGCCGAAGAAGGACGGTAAAGTCAGAATGTGTGTTGACTACAGGGATTTAAACAGGGCAAGCCCCAAGGATGATTTTCCTCTACCTCACATTGACGTTCTCGTTGACAATACTGCTCAACACAAGGTTTTCTCCTTCATGGATGGTTTTTCAGGGTATAATCAGATCAAGATGGCTCCGGAGGATATGGAGAAGACTACCTTTGTGACTCAGTGGGGCACCTTCTGTTACAAGGTCATGCCATTCGGATTGAAAAATGCTGGGGCAACCTATCAACATGCCATGGTTTCTTTATTTCATGATATGATCCATCATGAGATTGAGGTATACGTTGATGACATGATTGCAAGGTCTCAAACTGAGGAGGAGCACCTTGACCATCTGAGGAAGCTGTTTGACCGACTCAAGTTATACAAACTGAGGTTGAATCCCAACAAATGCACCTTTGGGGTGAGGTCCGGAAAATTGCTAGGATTCATTGTAAGTGATAAAGGTATTCAGGTGGACCCTGCCAAGGTAAAAGCCATACAAGAGATGCCAACTCCAAAGACAGAGAAAGAAGTCAGAGGCTTCCTGGGACGACTGAATTACATTTCCCGATTCATCTCACATCTGACTGCTACTTGTGAGCCAATCTTCAAATTACTGAAGAAAGATCAAGTAGTACGCTGGAACGATGAATGTCAGGCTGCCTTTGAGAAGATAAAGGAATATCTCCAAGAGCCACCCATTCTTATGCCGCCAGTGGAAGGAAGACCTCTGATACTATATTTGACAGTACTTGACAATTCAATGGGGTGTGTGCTGGGACAGCATGACGAGTCTGGCCGAAAAGAGCACGCTATTTATTACTTGAGTAAAAAGTTTACCGACTGTGAGTCTCGTTACTCACTGCTTGAGAAAACTTGCTGCGCTCTAGTATGGGCTGCTCGCCGGCTGAGACAGTATATGCTGACTCACACTACTCTGTTAATTTCAAAGATGGATCCCATCAAGTACATATTTGAAAAGCCCGCTCTGTCTGGAAGAATAGCGAGATGGCAAATGATCTTAACAGAATATGATATCCAGTATACAACTCAGAAAGCAATCAAAGGAAGTGTACTGGCAGATCATTTGGCACACCAACTTGTGGACGATTACCAATCATTGAACTTTGATTTTCCGGACGAAGACATCATGGTGGTAACCGACTGTGAAGTACCTGGACCGGATGAAGGACCTGAGGAGGGATCCCGATGGTCTATGCATTTTGACGGAGCCTCAAATGCTTTGGGTAACGGCGTCGGCGCTGTAATCATATCTCCCAAAGGAACTCATACTCCACTCACCGCCCGATTGTGTTTCAACTGCACCAACAACATGGCAGAATATGAGGCATGTATCATGGGTCTACAAGCTGCAATCGACTTAAGGATCAAATTTCTGAGTGTCTTCGGAGATTCCGCTCTCGTGATCAATCAGATCAAAGGCGAGTGGGATACGAAACACCCAAATCTTATTCCTTACAAGGAGTATGTGTCAACCTTGCTTCCCCACTTTGAAGAGATAACTTTTGAGCACATCCCAAGAGAGGAGAATCAGCTAGCGGACGCACTAGCTACGATGTCTTCAATGTTCAAAGTTAAATGGGACAATGAGGCTCCCCGAATCATTATCTGGAAGTTGGACGAACCGGCATACTGCTGCGATCTTGAGGCCGAAAAGGTGACTGAAAAACCCTGGTATCATGAGGTGAAGAGGTACTTGGAAGCTCAGGAATACCCTGAAGGTGCATCTGTCAATGACAAGAAGTTCATGAGGAGGTTTGCGGCAAAATTCTTCCTCAGCAACGGCATCCTCTACAAACGGAATCATGATTCAACTCTACTACGTTGTGTGGATAAGGCTGAAGCAGAGAAAATCATGATAGAACTGCATGAAGGTACATTCGGAACACATTCCAGTGGACACACCATGGAAAAGAAAATCCTTAGGGCAGGATATTTCTGGTCCACCATGGAAGCCGATTGTTACCAACACTCTCGAACTTGTCACAAATGCCAGATCTATGCTGACAAGGTGCATATTCCTCCAGTTCCTCTGAACGTCCTGACGGCACCTTGGCCTTTTGGAATGTGGGGCATTGATATGATCGGTGAGATCCGACCGACGGCATCCAACGGGCATCATTTCATCTTGGTGGCAATCGATTACTTCACGAAGTGGGTTGAGGCAGCTTCCTATGCAACGGTAACTAAGAGCGTCGTGGCACGTTTCATCCGGCATAATCTGATCTGTCGGTACGGTGTCCCGGAAAGAATCATTACGGACAATGGTACCAATCTCAATAACAAGATGATCACTGAACTCTGCGAACAATTCAAGATACAGCACCATAATTCTTCTCCCTACCGGCCGAAGATGAATGGGGCTGTAGAGGCAGCTAATAAGAATATCAAGAAAATTGTGCAGAAGATGACAGTGACCTATAAAGATTGGCACGAAATGTTACCATTTGCTCTTCATGGGTACCGTACCTCAGCAAGGACGTCAACCGGGGCAACTCCTTTCTCCTTGGTCTATGGCATGGAGGCAGTCTTGCCAATTGAAGTTCAGATACCCTCTCTCCGGATAATGAAGGATGCAGACTTGAGTGAAGATGACTGGATTCAGACTCGACTTGATCAATTAAACCTGATTGACGAAAAGAGGCTCACTGCTATCTGTCATGGTTAGACGTATCAAAAACGGATGATCAGGGCATTTAACAAGAAGGTCAGACCACAAGAGTATCAAGTTGGGGACCTGGTAATCAAACGCATCATCCTTCCTCAAAGTGATCCCCGGGGCAAATGGACCCCTACATACAAAGGGCCATTTGTGGTTAAACATGTGTTCTCAGGAGGAGCCATGATCCTAACCACCATGGATGGTGACGACCTTCCTCACCCCGCCAATGCAGACATAGTGAAAAGATACTACGCATGAATAAAAGACCCGCTAGGTTGACATACCTAGGCAAAAATAAGGGCTTCCCGGCGAACCAAAAGGGTTCGGGAAAAAATAAGGGATGAAATGAAAAAAATTGTACACCCGGCAAGTCGAAAACCTGAAAAGGCGGCTTGGGCAAAAAATGGGTATCCCGGTGGACTGAAAACCCGAAAGGGCGGTCCAGGTAAAAGTTAGGGATAAAGCGTAACACTATGTCTCATTGGATCACTTCGCATCCGGAATTCGGCATCAACTATCTGGCTAAGATTTCGGCATCAACCAATCAGCTTCATCTTCAACTAAGCAGCAAAGTGATGAGACGCTTGAAGACATAGAGGCGATAGCAGAGTTGGAACCCAGTGGGATTGATCACATAGCTGTTTTGTTTCCCTTTCAAAATTGTAAATTCTATGTCATTCGGCAGCATCCTCTTACTAGGATGTCAGCCTCTTGTACAAAAACGCCTTTTCACAGGCAAAATTCAAATCAATACAAATTCACTTGTCCATACAAATTGCCATTGTTTTTCCTTTTTCTGTTTTGTCTTGCGAAGAACGTCCAATGTTCATTTTTGATATATGCATTTGATATTAAATTGCTGATTCATAAATATTTGCATATGAAACAAAAGATTAATTACAGGTGACATCAGAAACAGGGGCAATGTAAGGTTGTCTGATGCAGTCTGGTTGCTTTGTCCGCCAAGGTACCAAGGTAGATTCGACTGAAGAATGTGACCAAATCATCTCAACGCCCCGCAGAATAAGAAAAGATTCAGCAATGCTTTCCCCAAGCGGAGTTGACTCCCCGTCAATCCTGAAAAGGCACAACATTCCCCGGCAGGTCTTAAAGCTTATCCCCAGTAGATTCTGGAAGCTTGTTCCCTGCAGAATACGGACGTCTCTCCCGAGCTTTATTCAGAGTTATTCCTCACAAGGGCTTATAACTGGGTTATCCTCAGCTAATTGCCACGGAAGATCGCCATCAACAAAGTTCTTTCAATCCCCAGCGGAGTGTATCTTTGGTATCCCCAGCGGAGTTTATCATCATTATCCCCAGCGGAATCCATCATTGAAGTCCTCGGCAGGCCTCTCATCAAAAACTTCAGCAAAGTATCTCTTCCACAGAGAAATTCCCCGGCCGATCGTCAAGGATTTATTTTCCTAAGACGAAAATACATTCATAAACATTTCACGTTTTCATACATCCTGCTTACATACATGATAAAGTGCATACAACACTATCTCATGTTAAAACATCATGCATATCATACATCATGACATTGCATACAACTTATGTTTTGCCTTTTCAGGGAAAAAGACAATCCCAAAGACAACTACCTTCAACTGTCACAATTCCAGATTCGATACCTGTATCTAGCCAGGGCATATCTGAGAGTGATCAGTTTCCAGACTCGATTCCTGTATCTAGCCAGGGCACGTCTGAAGAGTTCAAAGATTCGATTCTTGTATCCAGCCAGGGCACATCTATCAACTACAACATTTCCAGATTCGATTCCTGTATCCAGCCAGGGCATATCTGTTGACCACATTTCCAGACTCGATTCCTGTATCTAGCCAGGGCACGTCTGAAGAGTTCGAAGATTCGATTCCTGTATCCAGCCAGGGCATATCTATTGACGACTATTTCCAGATTCGACTCCTGTATCCAGCCAGGGCACATCTGTGAGCAACCGATTGTAGATTCGATACCTGTATCCAGCCAGGGCATATCTGCATAAGGGGATTGAAGATCAAACACCTGTAACAAGCCAGGAAAACATCTGTCTTTCTCAAATTACACAAAGTTCTCGCTAAGGAATCTCTTGTGCGATCAACACTTCCAAATGGCATCTATAAGCCCATTCCCGACAAGGTTCTGTCACATCTCCAGATGGCATCTATAAGCCCATCTCCCTATCAACCACCTCTCCAAATGGCATCTATAAGCCCATTCCCGACATCACATTGTTGATACTCCAACATGCGAGTGCAAATTTCCGGGCACTCTAGTGTCCAATCTCCTTTTACCCTCGAGTCACGAAAGGAAAACTTGCCAATCTAACTCTTCAGGTTCAAGAAGATTGAACAGGGGCAACTGTTGTACCCCAAAATTTGCCCTCCCATTTCCTCAACATTTTTCCATCACAAAAACCTTGGAGCTCAAGATCCAGTTAGGGTTTCCTCTGCTCAAGACTTCTCCTTGCACTGTTGACCCAAATTAGGGTTTGTGTTTGCACAAAGATGTTTTGACCTAAAAAGCCTAAGATGACTTTCATGCTTCATGTTGGACTCCCAAGTTTATCCATACAAAGTTTCAAGTCTTGATTCCAAATTTTGCCCAGTCAATTGGACAGTTGACCTAGAAATCAACTGTATTGGGGAAAAATTCAATTGTGGCCAATTGACAGTCAAATCTCATGAAAATTGACCCACATTAACATCATGAACTCACATGGACCATTTGATCAAGTTTGGATCACAATTCCACAAGAAATTTGATCAGATCATCAAAAGGGCAAAATGGTCATTTTTAGGGTTTTGACTGCACAAAGGCAATTTTTGACTGTTTGACCTAGCCAATGGCAAACCAAGCTCACATATGGACTCAAGGGCCCCATGGAATTATCTTGACATGCTCAACAAGTTCAAAAGATCCCAAGTACACAAGATTGACAGTTGAATTTCCCAGTCAATTGATCAATTTTGACTGTATACTGAAAAGTCAAACTTTGACTTTTTGGTCAAAATCAAGGGTCAAGATTCATTTTTCATCAAAAAATGCCAAATTATGAAACTTGTTCACCAAGAAATCAAAAAATGCAAATTAGGGTTTGAAATGGAAATTTTTCATAACTTAGAATTTTTCTAAGTTATGGAAAACCCTAATTTTTTCCCAACTTTGCCCCACTTTCTCACCAAGATTCATTTGGATTCAAACAAAAGTCAAAACATGAAAGTTGTAGCTTGTTGCATAATCTACAACTTTGTTTCACAAAGTTTTCCCAAATGAGGCTTGTATCTCAAGTTACAATTTTTGGAATAAGGGTACTAAACCATTCTTAACTTAGTGAAATTTTAACCTATTTTGGCAAGGTTTTCTACCTAACTTCAAGGCCGTTTTCCATACACTTCCACTTGGAATTCCACTTTGCATTTCAAAGATGGATTGTAGTACACATTCCAAGCTTTCCAAAATGTCCAAGAACTTCTCAAACAACCTCATGGTTAGGGAGAATCGAATTTTGCAATATGGCAAAAACTCACTTTTGATTAGGCCAAGTTACATGTTCATAGCACTATGCATTTCAATCTCAGCTTGCACAACTTGATTACAGGCCTTTTATCTCAATTACACTCATAAATTTAATGCATATTCATTGTTCCAAGACCATGTTCTTTGTGTTCTAGCATTGCATAGTGGATTAATCCCAAAATAGATAAAGTACTTTATCCATTTTTGCAAAAGCAAGCTTTATGTCAAATTGAAAATCCAAGAAAGTACAGTTAGGATCTCATTGGCACAAGTTTAGGATCTAATTACACTGATCAAGATAAGGGTTTGCAGCATGTTATGGGGGCATGCATCAGTCTAGAACACCAACTTACAACAACTCTCATATCAGCTCAAAAACCCTGAAGCAAACTTGTCAAGCATATTCCAAAGATCCATTCTGAGCTAACACACGACTCCAATACCTCCATTTCCCTCTAGAACTCAGAACCACTCTCAAACTGCAAGAAACAGAGCTACCCCTGCAGATTGAGTTCCAACTCTCATCCCTGTCATCCTTTCTTGCTAAAAGCTCATCAAACACATTCCCTAGCATCAATGCAAGCTAACCAAAACCTAAAACACGACCTATAATTCCTCTAACCAGTTCCACCATTTTCATTTTCTTGTTTTGCAGTTGGAGTTCTCTAGCACGATTCAAGAAGTTTCAAGACAAAGTAAAGCTTGGAATAGCATCCCTGGACCTCAAGGAAGCTATACCAATCATCACCTTGCACTGAAAGCTTCTCCATTGCCAGATACAACTTCAACTGAACAGGTAAATTCATGAACTCGTATCTCTCTTATTAGGCATTGTTAGCTTTAGGTTTGTGAAGAAAACATGTCACAATCATAGCTCTGAACATGCCCATATGATTAGATTTCATTTATATTATGTGTGCTGCAAGAATTTTGAGTCTGAACATGGCATAAAAACTAGGTCAGAATATGGGGGAGAAGAAATTCTCTCTCATTTCTGAGAGTTAGATTGATTTTTTTACATGCTTAGAATCGTGACATGATGCTTTACAAGTTTGTTGTTGTAAGTTTTTGATGAAAGTCAAAGAATCAGGATCTATGCTTGACAATGGAAAACGCGCGCTTTGTTCTTGTTTCAAACATGCTGGAGGTTGAAGAAGGTCCTTTGGGCTGGGCCTGTTTCACATTTTCTTTTTGCACCATACACTTACTTCTGCACCCCCTGAGCCCATTTTGCTTATTTCTTTGACTTTTTGACTTTTTCCTTTTTGGATTAATTTATTTATTTTTTCTCATGATATTAGAAATATAAAAAATTATTTTCACACCATTTTTGCATTTTTTAGGTATTTATTTGTTTATATAGATATTTGTGTATAAATAATATATATATACTATTATTTAGAAAACTAAAAAAAAATAGTGCAAATATACTTATATCTGATTTTTTATTTCATTTTTCTTTTTGAAAACATTTTATGTAAAATATACTTTTTTTTATAAATATTAAATATTATTATTTTTATATATATAATATATATCTAGAAATTAATATATATATATATATATATATATATATATATATATATATATATATATATATATATATATATATATATATATATATATATATATATATATATATATATATATATATATATATATATATATATATATATATATATATATATATATATATATATATATATATATATATATATATATATATATATATATATATATATATATATATATATATATATATATATATATATATATATATATATATATATATATATATATATATATATATATATTTATTTATTTATTTATTAGTATATTTAGGTTAAAATACAAAAATACCTATATTTTTACTTTATTAATATTTGACATAAAAAAAATACTTTTTGTAAATATATTTCATTTTATTTTATTTTTGTATATAATAAACAAATACTTGTATTAAATTAAATAATATATATGTTACTTAATGAAAATTAGGGTTTTACCCTAAATATGAAAATATTCCAAAAATAATCTTTTTTTATTTTTATTTATTTGACATAAATAATACCTTTTTTTTTCATATACATAAAAACCATTTTGCATTTTTTGCATCTTTATTGTATTTTCTATTTAATTTATGCAATCAATTACTTGTAAATATTCCAAAAAATTGATGTAATAGCTAGGTTTTAATTTCTTGTCTAAATATCCCCCCATTTGAACATTTGTACCCCCCTTTCCCATATTGTGTTGTAATAGTGTAGGAATTTTAATTTTCGCATTTTAAACGCTTTCTAAATATACCATGCTAGAATTAGGGTTTGTATGCAAATAAAAAGAACAAAATAGCTTGACCTAAAGATAATCAAAGCATGAAAAATGGACAACACATATCACACTTGCACCCCCTAGGGTATTCCACTTTGTTGCCTTCAAATAAATGGGCCATATTGCATGTTAGGTCTCTTTGGGCAAAACAAACAAATCAAATGATCATAGTCCCTCGATGACGCTTTCAAAATGTTGCCTAAACAAATGATCAAGTCCCTTAAAGAAAATTGCCCAAAGATACTTAGCACCATTGCAATTATGGTCTAAACAATGACCCGCGCCCGTCCCTTCCACATCCTAACATGAGATTGTCCACCAAATACAATGGTGGAACAAACTTATTAAAAGGGTTAAAACATAGCAATAAACTTTGAGAAATTTAGGAGTAGATAACATCTTAGTTACTTGAATCAAAACTTGCAAAAACAAAAACACTTGCCTATTTTCTAAAACCACACCTCACAACACTTTCAAAACAAAAACAAATGAAAACCTTTTTAAAAGATATACATCTTTGTATACATCCCCACATGGATCATTACAAAGGTTGCCACCACATTGGCTTCTTTTCAAAACATTTTCAAACCCACACACACGAGCACCATTTCAAACAATTGAAAACAAAAGGCAAGTGATCTAAGCAAGTAACTAAGAGCCCATGGATAACCATGGATAGAAAGGGTGCTAATACCTTCCCTTTCTATAATCTACTCTCCGAACCCAAGAAAAATCTCAAAGGTTTTTGCTGTGCTTTTTAAACCTTTCCTTAGGATAAAATAAAAAGTCGGTGGCGACTCTTGCTCAACCGAAACATTTGCGAACACAAACGCAAAACCATAGTCAGTTCTCCCACCGTATCACACCATGCTTAAAACAATTTTAACTATAGAACCGATAATATTTCTCAATCTCTGTGGATACGATAAAGAAAATACTTGCCTTGTAAAAGTGTTTCAATAATCACCGGTAAGGTCACTTCCCAACTAAACTCGAGATTTTAACACCAGGATAATCTCGAACCAAATAATAGCTTTTAACACTAGACTAAGCTTATATACCAAATAAGAGTTTAAACTACAAAGACCTCCCAACGTGCCATGAGATTTTAACAGGCTGATCTCAAAATCAAAATTAAGGTTTTACCATGCTCACGTCAACAACCAAACACGAGCTTTTTAATTGGTTTAACTCACAAAAAAATAACATTCTCAACATATAGATTACAATAATGACCCATACCAAAACCAACTATCCTCACAGGTAAATTTCACTCTCAAAGCACTAAGACAAAAATGAAAAGAAATAAAGAGAGAGAAGAGAGTGGAGAGTGAAAAAGAGTATCCAAGATACATTTTTTGGTGTGAAAAGAATGATAAACAAGCTCTCCATTTATAATATAGGCGTGACTCAAAAATGGAAATAATCCATGGGATTTTTAATGCCTCTAATTGATTATACATATCACATAATCGATTAAACAATTCAAATATTGAATGTTTTTAAATGACATTGTCACTAATCGACTATGTCTTCCTCTAATATATTATTAGGGTTACAAAAGTGATGATTGACTAACTTTAATGGGTTAATCGATTATGCCATGTAAAATATCCTTTAATTAACTTGATTGAGTTCCTAATCCATTAGTTGGGTAAAAAAGGGTTTTCGGATGAATTAATAAAATAAGAGAGGTTTTCCGATCATTCAAAAGTGTGTATGATTTTCTTTAGTAGTTTCAAGAGCCAATTTTATACATTTACACACACAAATTTCTCGACACAGACAATGCGAGCTTTCACACTTCCTTTATAACTCTAAAGATTCAATATCTCTTGCTTGATACATCCATGATTCAACACTTTAACTGAGACTTAACTTCACTTTTATCTGACGAGGATTGAAAAGTCTTATTGATAGTGTGATGCGGTGGGAGAACTGACTTGAGGTTTTGCGTTTGTGTTCGCAAATGTTTCGGTTTAGCAAGAGTCGCCACCGACTTTTTATTTTATCCAAAGGAAAGGTCAAAAACCACAGGAAAGACCTTTGAGATGTTTTCTTGGGTTCGGGGGGTAGATTATGAAAAGGGAAGGTGCTAGCACCCTTTTCATCCATGGTTTTCCATGGGCTCTTAGTTACTTGTTTAGATCACTTGCTTTTGCTTTTCAATTGTTGAAATGGTGCTTTGTGTGTGGTTTTGAAAATGTTTTGAAAAGAGGCCTTGTTTAGGCAACCTTTGTAATGATTCTTGTTTGAATATATACAAAGGTGTTTGTCTTTTGAAAAATGTTTCAATGTTTGAAAGTTTGTTTTGGGAAAATGTTTTGAAATTGTGTTGTGTGTTTTTGAAAATAGCAAGGATGTTTGCAAGTTTGATCAAGTAACTAGGAGCATCTACCTACCTACTCAAAAGTCTTTCCTACATTTTTAACCCTTTGACATTGTTGCTTTACCATTGTATTTGGTAAACAACCTTGTGTTTGGATGTTAAACGGGACAGGCGTGGGTCATCGTATGACCATGATAGCAATTGTGCCAAGTATCTTTAGCAAATTTTTGAGGGACTAGATCATTTTTGTATAGGCAACCAAGATAGTGTCATCGAGGGACTATGATCTTTTTGTTTTGTTTTTGTTTTGCCAAGACACCTAGCATGCATACCATGGCCATTTTAAAGGCAACAAGTGGATGAAACCCTAGGGGTGCTTGTGTGCATTGTGTTGTCATTTTCATGCATTTTTGTCTTGTTTTAGTCAAGCTATTTGTTTGATTTTGGATTTTTGCATACAAACCCTAATATCTATCATGTATATTTGAAAGCAATAAAGTGCGTAAAAGTAAATCTACAACTATTACAACATGATTATGGGGAGGGGGTACAAATTTGAATAGGGAGGTATTTGCAAGAAATTAAAACCCTAGTTAACTATTACAACCAAATTGAACTCATTGTACAAATGAATAAATAGTCAAATATTTAAATGGACAATTAAATATAAATATGAAAAAATGTTTTTGTATTGTTTTTATGTATGTAAAAATAAACTATTTGATGTACCAAAAATAAGAAAATAAGAGATTATTTTTATTAAGGGTGGAAACCCTAATTTGGTTTTAAGAAATATATATATATATATATATATATATATATATATATATATATATATATATATATATATATATATATATATATATATATATATATATATATATATATATATATATATATATATATATATATATATATATATATATATATATATATATATATATATATATATATATATATATATATATATATATATATATATATATATATATACAAAATGTTAAAAAAATAAAATATGTATGACAAAATATTATTTAAGTATATAAATAATAAAAATAGAAATATAATATTTTTTGGTATTAATTATAAGTTTTTATTTAAGAAAATAAATATATTAAACCTAATAAACTAAATATTATGCCAAAAATAAAATAAAAAAATAAAATAAAATGTGAAAATTTAAGAAAATATTTTTGGTGATTTTTAATGTTTAGAAAAATAAAATAAAGTCAAAAATGTAAATAGAAATAAAAAAATATGAAAAATAATGAAATGGGCCAAGGGGGTGTAAACAGCAAGCCAATGGGTGTCAAAAGCAAAGAGAAACCAAGCCCAGCCCACATTGCCTTCGTCCATGTCCTTGAGACAGCAACCAAATGCGCGCTTCTTGTTCAAATGGCTAACTCCTGCATTTGTGCTTAAAAACAAAAAGTTGCAACATGAAAGTTATAGAGCATGATCATACGATTCTAACCATGTAAAAAACTTAATCTAACTCTCAAATATCAGAGAGAATTTATCTGGCCCTAATTTCTAACCTAGCTTTTTCAGAAAGTTCATCATTCAAATTCTCCCAACTCAGTTAACTTAAATGAAATCTATGCATATGTACAGCTCAAGGGCAATGAGTACTACATTTTTTATTCACAAACCTAAGCCTAATGTTTCCTAAATAGAGAGATAGAAGTTTGAACTTTACCTGTTTCAGTCAAGCTCAAGTATGGCAATGTATGGGTTTTCAGTGAGGCCTGAGATGCTTGTAAGCTTGCTTGAAGTCCCTTTGAGCTTTCCCAATGCTTAGCTAGCTTTGAACTTGCTTGAATCTCTCTACAGAACTCAACCTGCAAACTCAAAATTCAGAAATGGTGAAGTGTGTAAATGGAGTTACAGTGACTTGGGAATGGTTGGGATAGTTTAGGTAGGTTGTATGGAGTGTGTTGGAACTGATTGCAAGCAAAACGCGTGAGTAGTTTGTGATTTAGGAATCAAAATGCAGAACCTGCCCTATTTTGCAAGAAAATGTGATTTTTGTGTTTTGGAAGGTTTGAGGACTTGTAAACTCGTGTTTCTGGCTTAGTGTATTGTGTAAAAGTTGTTTGAAATGTTGACAAGCTTTGGTTTTATCAGATTGCAAAGTTATGTCCTTTTTGCAAGTTGACTTGGTTTTAAAGAAAAGTGTGAAGTGACCAAGGCCAGGCCTGTACAGGCTAGCTCCAAGCATGCACATAGTTGGTATACTTTCCCTGATATTTGTGGATGTTGTTTGCTGCAAAAGACTTGGTGCAATGCTCAATAGAAACAAAATTGCATAAAGCAACCTTTATCAAAATGGCATTGTTAACTTTTTGCCAATTTTAGATTAATCCTTTGTGTAATCTTCGATTGATCAGAACAATGCATTAAACCATTGTGTTTGCATTAAATTTTTGAGTGTGTAAGTGTTTAAGGACCTGTAAACAAGTACAAGCAAGGTTGGACAGAAATTGCAACTTGTGTCAACATGAAAAATGCCATGAACCAAAGTGATATTTTGCAAAATTCAAACCTTCGATTCTCCATAACCACAAATGATTTTGGAGAGTTCTTGGACATTTTGGAAAGCTTGTAACATGCTCTACAATCCATATTTGAAATGCATTTTGAAATTCCACTTGTAACTATGTGAAAAATTTCTAAGAAGATAGGTCAAAATCCTGCCTAAACTAGGGCAAAATTTCACAAAGTTAAAAGTTTCATGGACCCTTGTTCATAAAATCATAACTTGAGATCCAAGCATATTTTGGGAAAACTTTGTGAATAAAAGTTGTATATTTTGTGGAGTAATACAACTTTAATGTTTGAAGTTTTGTTTGAATCCAATTGCATCATGGTGAAAATGTTGGGCAAAGTTGGGAAAAAATAAGAAAATTTCATAACTTAGAAAATTTCTAAGTTATGAAATTTTTCAATCTTAAACCCTAATTTCCAAAATTAGGTTTCTTGATGAACAAGTTTCATGTTTTGACACATCTTGATGAAAAATGACCCTTGGCACTTGATTTTGACCAAAAAGTCAAAGTTTGACTTTTTAGTGTACAGTTGATTTTTGATCAGTTGATTGGAAAATTCATCTGTCAAACCAATGCTTTTGAGATCTTTTGAACCTTGTGATTAGGTAAAGATGATGCAATTGAGTCCTTGAATCCATACTTGAACCCCATTTTCCATTGGCTAGGTGAAAAATCAGAAATTGCCCTTCTGCAGTCAAAACCCTAAAAATGACCATTTTGCCCTTTTGATGATCTGATCAAATTTCTTGAGGAGTTGTGGTCCAAACTTGATCAAATGGTTCATATGAGTCTATAATGTTGATGTGGATCAAAAATTATGAGGTTTGACTGTAAATTGGCCACAGTTGACTTTTTCCCCAATACAGCTGATTTCTAGGTCAACTGTCCAATTGACTGGGCAAAAATTTGATTCAAGGCTTGAAACTTGGTATGGGCAAACTTATAAGTCCAACATGAAGTATGAAAGTCATATTAAGCATTGAAATTCCAAAAGTCCCTGTGCAAACTCAAACCCTAATTTCAGGTCAACAGTGCAAGGAAGTGTCTTAAGCTGAGCAAACCTTAATCTGGTCTGGAGTCCAAGGAGTCTTGTGGGGGGAAATCTTGATAAAATGAGAGGGCAAATTTTGGGGTACAACATCTGCCCCTGTTCAATCTTCTTGAACCTGAAGAGTTAGATTGGCGAGTTTTCCTTTCGTGACTCGAAGGTAAAAGATGATTGGACACTAGAGTGCCTGTATATTTGCACTCGTCAAAATGTGGTTGAAGGAATGGGCTTAAAGATGCCATTTGGAGAGGTGACAAAATCTTGTCGGAGATGGGCTTAAAGATTCCATCCAATAACGTTTGTTGAAAATCAGGAGAATTAACATCAGAATGGTATCCGTATCTGGAACGTATCTGAGTTGTATCTGGAGATTGAATTTGTATGAACAAGAGAATGGCGCCCGTGTCTGGAGCGTATCCGAGCTGTAGCTGTATCTGATTCTTGAATGAATAACAGAATGACTGCCGTGTCTGGAGTGTATCTGTATTGTATCTAAATTCTGAATAGGAGACATAATAACATCTGTGTCTGGAGCATCTCTGGGCTGGGGAAAAGTCTGAATGAGTGACAGAATGGCTACCGTGTCTGGAGCGTATCTGGACTATATCTTGACTTGAAATTCTGAATGAGTAGTAGAATGAACTCCGTGTCTGGGGCGTATCCATAGTGTATCTGAATAAGAGATTCGAATGAGTAACAAAATGACTTCCATGTCTTTGAGTGTATCCGTACTGTATCTGAAATCTTTGAATATTTGTTAAAGATAACTTTTAATCTTATCCTGAAAAGGGTAAAATGTTAGCTGAAACACAAATTTGCATGAAATGTATGATGCAATAAAATGTGTTTTATCAATGCTTATGATATATGAATGTAATGTATGCGCATGTAAGCTGATTCGCTGTCTTGCTGAGGAAATAAATCCTTGATAGCTGGTAATGATGAAATCTTTTGACTGCTACTGGGGAAAATAAATCCTTGATTGCTGAGGATGATAAGTCCTTGGATCACTATTGGGGATAGAAAATCTTGGGCAACTTGCGGGGATTATCAAGAACTTTGACAACTTCTGTGGGGATGCGAGAATCCTTCATGACTTTTCTAGAGATATAGGGATCCTTCAAGTCTGCTTGAGAAACCTGCTTGGCGAATCCCGAGAACTATGGCTGGAGATTACATCATGGGAATCCTTACTCGGCTGGGGAATAAGGAAACTCTAATGATCTCTACTGGGGATTTAGACAAAAGAAAACCTTGATCTGCTGGAGAATAAGGAAAACTTTGATGGCTTCTGCAGAGAACCAAGAATGAGAAACTTCGATCTCCTGGGGGCATTGAAACCTTGGGGGCTTCGCTGGAGAAATGAGAAATGAGAATCTTTGATCTGCAGGAGATTAAAAATTCTGACAAACTCACGCTGGGGAGTTACGAAAACTCTGGCAACTTCACTGGGGAATCAAGAATGAGAATCTTCAATCTGCTAGAGGAATTTGAGTCCTTGGGGACTTCAAACTGGGGAGTTAAGAATGAGAATCTTCATTCTGTTGGGGAGTAAAAAACTCTGCGGGGAATAGTTGTACTGCTGGAGAGTAACCGTCTTGCTGGAAAGTAAGTTCAAGACTCTCTGGGGGAAAAGCTTATTCCTGTTTGGAAAAAGTTCGGGAGTTTGGGTTGTATGCCAATCTACTGGGTGTTATTCGGAGGTTGGGGATAAGACAAAAGTTAACTGTTATCTGGTTGATTCTCAGACTTTAAGACAACTTGCTGGGGAATCTGGAGAAACTGGATGGTTTCTGATGTGGATTGGTAGTTGGAAATTTGACTTCGCTGGGGAAGAAGGTTTCATCTTTGCTGGGGATTTATGACCCAAAGCTTTGCTCCGCTAAGGATTCTAACTCTGATGAGAATTAAAAGTTTGAAATATGACTCTGTCGGGGATTGGGAGTTTGAAGTTTGGACTCTGGTGAGAATTTTGAAATTTAATTCCGCTGGGGGACATGTATTTCAAGGTTTTAGCTCCGCTGGGGATCCAGATGATGTGCTGCAGGGAATTTCTCTTGGAATAACCTAAAGACGTCTTCCTATACTTTCAACCTATCAGTAATTATTCTTTCACATTTCGTTTATTTGTAAGCAGTGATTATATTCAAATGCATATGCCCATTTAATAAACCATTGGACGTTTTCAAAATAAAACACAAGTGTAAAAAAAGAAAAGGCAAATAGTTTTCTGCACTTAGAAGTATCTTTATATTAACTTCATGTGAGTATTTTGTACAAAGGAGACAGACATCCTAGTAAGATAATGTTGTCATAAAAATTGAGAAAACTTTATACAAAGAAAGATGGCTATGTGTAAAAAAAAATCCATGGGGTTCCCATTCTGCTATAGCCTTCGTAACTCTGAGTATCTTGTCCATTTGTTGCTTCGTCCGAAGATGATTGGATTGATCAGAAGCCAGGAGCTTGTCTGTTGAAGAGATTATCCTTAAAGTGATCCGACGAGACATAGTCATACGCTTTAATTCCCTAACTTTTGCCTGGATCGCCCTTTCAGTTTTTCAATCCACCGGGAAACCCTTTTTTGCCCAAGCCGCCCTTTCTGGTTTTCGACTTACCGGGTGTTAGCTGGCTATTTCGAATAAGGAGGAAACCACTATCAAAATAATATTTTGAATAAAGTACCTAAGGAGATTAATATCAATATTGGATATTGGTGGGAGATATGGATTCATTATCCTGAAGGATTATTCAATTTCCAGCGGATTTCGATTTGGACTTGTTTTGGTGTTCGAATTATAAAAGAGCTCCTTTATGTAAGGGTGCCAGAAGTTGGAAACGGTCCAGGTAATTGGGTTATTTCAAAAGCAATGAAGAAACAAGATGCTTCGATTGGTACAAATTTAGAATCAAATAAAGAGCGCCATTCTAGAAGACGCGTGGAAGTCAGCAAACATAGGAAGCATGCATGCTTCGAACGTGGCGTGATTTTAGATTAGGGCCGTTAGGGTCAAAACACTATAAATAGGTGTTCTTATGTTAGATTTAGAAAAAATGTTCACTTTTATGTACTAAAAGATCTCAAAATACTCATACTTCCGTGAATTAAGGAAAACGAGTCAGAAGATACAATGTACGTCTTGAACATCGTTACTTTTTTACAATTTCAATACAAGTCTTGTTATATTTAGTTCGCCATTACAGCATTTCCTTGCCCTTTAAATCCTTCGATTGCCTTGCATTTCTTTGTTTTACTTGCCTTCGATTTCCTTGCATTCCCTTGTTTTACTTTCCTTTAAATACAGTCTAATTCGAACTGCCCTTTAAATCCTTCGATTGCCTTGCATTTCTTTGTTTTACTTGCCTTCGATTTCCTTGCATTACAATATTTCCTTGCCCTTTAAATCCTTCGATTTCCTCGCATTTCCTTGTTTTACTTGCCTTTAAATACAGTCTAATTCGAACTGCCCTTTACATCCTTCGATTTCCTTGCATTACCTTGTTTTACTTGCCTTTAAACACAGTCACTTCGTTAGAAACTTTACTTTTACTTTATCCTTTTAGTCAAACACTTATCTTTACATTCAAGCCCAAGTCTAATTCGAAGCCTTTCCTGCCTACATTCAGTTAGTTTATTCCTATAGACCATTTTAGAAATCTTTCCTAAGAATCTCATATTCGAACTTAACATACAATATAAGTCTATCAATATAATAGATATGAACATAAAAATAAGTTATGACACATGTGTTCTAGGATCAATCTAGTCGATCCTGCAAGTAACCAATAATAATTAGTAAATTGGAAGACTAGCGGTTGTTTACTAGAAATCATTGTAAACAAATTGGCACACCCAATAGGACAGTGTCATAACAAAAAAAAAAGTTTTATCAAACAAACATATTAGAGAAGTTTTAGGATTTTCTGAGTGTGGAGCGCGTTTCGGTACATGAACCTTCGAAGCGGCAAAATAAAGAATAACAATCCACATATACCCAGAAAATAACGTACCAAAACAATGGTTAATACAACCAACCAAGATGGGGTACAGAATCCCCCACAGGGGGCTGCAACAATCGTTTCAAGTTCGATTGCTGCCTCCAATGCCATTCCTGTTGGCAGTTCGAATACGATCCCAGTATGTACATTAGACATGCCATCAAACGTGTCTTCAGTGCAAACTGCACCACACATAGGGAATCAACAGTATTCGACCCCCCTAGGCCTCCAGGTTTCGAACCTTTGAGACCCAGAAATCCTCTGTATGGGATGCCAACTTCGTTTATGGAAGGGTTACATAATACAATAACTTTGTCCCCACTCCAATGATCTGGTTCAGGAATGAACCATTTGGGTACAAATTTCCAAAATACAGGAAACTTTGCCCAAATGCCTACTCTTACAACTAATAGTCAGGCAGCACTTAGGCAACAGATGGATGATAGCAATCATGATATGGTAGGCATCCTAGCCCGCGAAATGAATGTTATTTTTAATCCCCTAATCCAGAATATAAATAGAACAAACCAAGAAAATGCAGCCCAGATGGCCAGAATAGCATATTTTTTTGGTGCCCCTAATGCGCCTGCAAGGCGTAGGCAAAACCCAGTGGTAATTCGAAATGAAGAACCCATAATTGAACAAATTCGACCCCCTGTACAAGTGGTCGAAGAAAGAGATATAAGGGTAAGATTAAGAGACCAGGGAATTCAGGAAGTTCATAATGAACAGCCTAGACCTATACTGATGGTGAATAGGGACCAAAATGCAGACGAAATTGTTCATCGAATTAGGAATGACAATTTAGTGGCAGAAAATAACCTCACCACCATGATTGAAAGAATAATGGCCCAGAATGGTTTAAATTCAGGATTTAGAAGGCCAAATTACACATCTCCCATTATAGATTATGTTTTGCAAACAGAATTACCCAGGGGCGTTAAAGTTCCTAAATTCACGAAATTTGCTGGAGATACAAGTGAATCAACAGTGGAACATATAGCAAGATATTTAACAGAAGCAGGAGATATAACAAATAATGAAAATCTTAGGATAAAATACTTCCCAAGTTCTTTGACAAAGAACGCGTTCACTTGGTTCACCACCTTGCCCCCTGGATCTGTAGACACCTGGCCTTATTTAGAAAGGCTTTTCCATGAACAATTTTATATGGGTCAATCTAAAATCAGTCTCAAGGAACTAGCAAGCATTAAGAGAAAATTCACGGAACCAATAGATGAATATTTGAATAGATTCCGTTTATTAAAATCCAGATGCTTCATAGTGGTCCCTGAACATGAATTGGTCGAAATGGCTGCTGGGGGCCTAGATTATTCCATTCGAAAGAAATTGGATACACAGTATCTTAGAGATATGGCCCAACTAGCAGACAGAGTGCGTCAGGTCGAAAGATTAAAAGCTGAAAAAGCTAGGGCTAGTAAAAATCATAAGAAAGAGAGAATAGCCTACATAGAGGCTGAAGAAGAAAACATAGATGATTCTCAAGACCCTTATGATTTCGATCAGTTCGAAATAGATCTTGCAGAACTAAAAGAAGCACCCCCTTATGCTTGCAAAGTTCTACTTCCTTCCAATGGAAAGGATTCTGTCAAAAGTGAAAGGAATGATAAATTCCCCAAGAAAATCTATACTTTCGATATAACTAAATGTGATGAGATATTTGATCTACTTGTTAAAGATGGCCAGTTAATAGTTCCTCCTAACCTTAAGGTTCCTCCGTTGGAACAAAGGAAAAAGAGGGGCTTTTGTAAATATCACAACTTTTTAGGCCATAAAACCTCACAATGTTTTCTTTTCAGGGATCTGATACAGAATGCAATCAAAGATAGCAGGCTGAAGTTCTCAGACAAGGGAAAGAATCCAATGAAAGTTGATGTTGATCCGTTGCTGATGGCGGAGACTAACTATGCTGAACCTCTAGACATCAATGTGGTGGAAATTGCTGAGGGGAAAGTTGAGTCGAAGGAGGAATTCGAAGAGGATGGGGACTTCATCTTAATCGAAAATGAAAGAGAGGCTATTGATGGCCTCCCATTGATCAAAAACGAAATAGAGGCTACTGATGGCCTCCCAAAGGTGCTCAAAGCAAAGATATTAAGTGATAGAAAATTGGCTAAGGCCACTGAAGGTCTTAGGATGAAATTTGAAGAAGTCAAAATTTCTGATGACCAAATGCTAGGAGTGAATATGGTGGACTTCGAACAGCCTAATGCTGAAATGGAAGAAGTGGAACGCTGTTTAGAGAGGGAAAGAGAACAAAGAAGAGAGAACTTACCTAGAAAGGACGCAGGTTTGCGTGAATACCTCTTCCACTGTCATAAGAAAAATCAGGAAAAGTTGCTATGCCCAAGGTGCAGTATCATCTGCAACCCCAGAATTGTTGCTGAATTTGAAAGGGCCCAGCGTGAACGAACAGGAGTCAACTGGAGGCAAGACAACCAATTATACAAAGTCTATCCAAAAGCTGATGAAAGTCTGCTCGAATTCCTAGTTCGTTGCCACAAGATTGGAACAGAATGCTTGATATGTCCCAGATGTGCAGCAGTGTATGATAAGGAAATGGCTGAAGCATTCGAGATAATTCCATTTGCGTCAGGCTGGGGGCACCAAGGCGGAATGCCTTCGAATCTTGTTAGCACAGCCAGAAGTATGCCAAGGAGGCCAGATAGCCCTTATCCCAGGGGAGCAAAGAGAGTTTCCTTTAAACTACCTGCAGAAATCTCCACTGACAGATGGCTGCAAGTGAATGCTGATAAGGGAAAAGGGAAGTGACGCAGCTTCGATCGAGGAGGTAGGACTACAATGGCTTACAGGAGGCAATTCAATTCAAACAGGAGGGAAGAAATAAGATTGGAGAATTGTAAAGGCAGAAACCCAATGTCTCGCTCTCAGTGGCACAGACACCAGAGAAACCAAAAAGCTGCAAGGGATTCGAAACCTACAGGAGTAGGAGAATCCAATACCAATAACCCAACATCACTGAACCAGACTGGGGGCAAACCCCCAGTGTCCAGGAAACTTTTTTCTCCACAGAAGGACGCTAAGGAAAATATGACTCAGAAGGAAGCTGCGAACGAAGAGGACTTGATGACTGATGCCTTCGAATCTGGGGGGGAATCCTTCTTCAATGCAAACTGCAATGTAGTTTCGTTGCTGCCTTGTGAGTACAATCAGGAAACAGAGGTTTATGCTGATGAGGATACTGGTGAGGACGAAATGGCCAGACATAGGCCAGTATGCTATTATGTGATGAACAATGGAGCGGTCGAAGAGCAGAACGCTTTCTTCGAGAATCCAGACGAAGGAATGAAAAACCATCTCAAACCCTTATTCATCAGGGCAAAGGTGGAACAATATGGTGTGAACAAGGTTCTGGTAGATGGTGGAGCTGCTGTCAATCTGATGCCCCAATTCATGCTGAAGAGAATAGGAATGCAGGATTCAGATGTTAGACCTCACAACATGGTGCTTTCGAATTATGAAGGGAAGGTTGGCCAGACTTTGGGAGTAATACAAGTTAACCTGACAGTTGGTTCCCTCACAAGGCCAACAATGTTCATAGTCATTGCTGCAAAAGCAAATTACAATCTGGTTCTTGGCAGGGAATGGATCCATGGAGTTGGAGTTGTACCTTCTTCAATGCATCAAAGGTTGGTGTTGTGGAGAGATGATGGGATTGTTGAAAATATAGAAGCAGACCAAAGTTACTATATGGCAGAAATCAACAATGTGGACAAAAGAAATTTCGACAGAAATATGGCTAACATAGGGCCATGTCACCCACCTGAAGAATATTTCGAGCCAAATGAGAACGCTTATTATTCCCTAACCTTGCGTCCAATGGATTCCAATGGGATAGGGAAATCATGTGGGATGGGCAGGTGACTGAAAAAGATGGAGAGACTTTGACAATACGGCCAACTGGCTAGGCAAGCGAAGGTTATTATGACTGAATCAAATTACTACCAAAAGATTTCGGCCTATTTGGCTGAGAACAAACGAAGAACGGCTCTCGAAGCCGAAATACAAAACATGGATGTCGAAGCTATAGACAAAAAAGAAATAGCAAATCCTGAAGGAAACCATTCATCCTCACCATGTGATGGACAAACTTCTGAACTGATGGATCAAAGACTAGATGCCATTTATGATCAAGAGCCCTTGGGGTTCAAAAAGGATCCAGAGTCATCAAGCGCTAAGATGCTGGCCCAAGATCCTTTGGAGGAAGTTGATATTGGGGATGGTGTTGAAAAAAGGATTACATACATCAGTGCGAAACTTAGTCCCAACTTAAAAGGCAAAGTGGTTGAAATGCTCAAACAAAACAGAGATTGCTTCGCCTAGGACTATGATGAAATGCCTGGTTTAAAGAGGGAACTGGTAGAACATAGGCTTCCAATCAAGGATGGCAAGAAGCCCATCAAGCAGATGCCTAGACGATTCGCTCCAGAAATCCTCTCAAAAATAAAGGCAGAGGTGGAACGGCTCCTTCGATGCAGATTTATCAGGACCACAAGGTACGTAGAATGGCTTGCTAACATTGTACCTGTTATTAAGAAAAATGGCTCTTTACGAATTTGCATAGATTTTAGGGATTTAAACACTACCATCCCAAAAGATGAATATTCCATGCCTATAGCAGAAATGCTAATTGATTCTGCTGCGGGTTTCAAATACCTGAGTATGTTAGATGGATACTCTGGGTATAATCAGATTTTTATTGCTGAGGATGATGTTCCCAAAACTGCATTCAGATGTCCAGGCGCCTTAGGCACTTATGAATGGGTAGTTATGCCCTTTGGACTAAAAAATGCTGGGGTAACATATCAGAGGGCAATGAACACTATTTTTCACGATTTCATTGAGTCATTTATGCAGATTTATATAGATGACATAGTAGTCAAATCTGTTTCTGATGAGGATCATTTGACTCACCTTTGCCAGTCATTCGAAAGAATGAGAAAACATGGCTTAAAAATGAATCCTCTTAAACGTGCTTTCTTTGTTCAGGCTGGGGATTTCCTAGGCTTTGTGGTCCACAAGAAAGGGATCGAAATTAACTTAAACAAGACGAAGGCTATTATGGAGACGAAACCTCCTTCAACAAAGAAAGAGTTGCAATCTCTATTGGGTAAAATTAACTTTTTAAGGAGATTCATATCTAATTTGAGTGGGAGAACTCAAGCTTTCTCTCTACTGCTCCGTCTCAACCAAGGGAATTTTGAATGGACTGCGCAGCATCAGGAGGCATTCGAGAAAATCAAAGCTTATTTGATGCATCATCCTATACTTGCACCCCCTTCAAAAGATAAACCAATGAGGTTGTACATCTCTGCCTCCAATGTAACTATAGGTAGTATGTTGGCCCAAGAAAATGATGATGGCGTCGAAAGAGCCATCTATTATCTTAGTAGGGTCCTAAATAAAGCAGAGGCTAAGTATAGTAGCATTGAAAAACTATGCCTCTGTCTGTATTTCTCTTGTACAAAACTTAAATATTATATTAAACCAGTTGATGTTTATGTTTCATCTCACTTTGATGTTATTAAACATATGCTTTCGAAACCAATCATGCACAGCAGAATTGGAAAATGGGCCTTAGCGCTCACTGAGTACAATTTGACCTTCAAGCCTTTAAAATCTATGAAAGGACAAGTAGTTTCAGATTTCATAGTGGATCACTTTGTGAGTGAGGACTTCACGTTAGATTGTGTTGAGATCCAGCCTTGGAAGTTATCCTTCAATGGGTCAACACATAAACATGGAAGTGGTGTTGGAGTCCTTATAATTTCTCCTGAGGGAATTCCAACAAAATTCAAGTACAAGTTAGAAGGCCCTCCTTGTTCAAACAACGAAGCTGAGTATGAAGCATTAATTGCTGGACTTGAAGCTTTGTTAGAGTTGGGGGCAACTAGAGTCGAAATTAGGGGAGACTCAGAGCTGGTCATCAAACAGATAACCAAAGAATACAAATGTATCAAGGAAAATTTGATCATGTACTTCGTTATTGCTAACAGATTACTCAATAAATTTGAATATGTGGATATAAAACATATTCTCAGAATTGATAATCAGGAGGCAAATGACTTGGCTCAAATAGCTTCAGGATATAAGACATCTAGAGAAAAACTCCAATATCTCATAGAAACAAGAGGCAGAATAATGGCTACCAAATTATCACCATTAGACTTGGAAAATTCGAAACTGGGTTATGCAGATCAGAAAGAATTCGAAGTTCTGAATATTGATACTTTGGCAGATACAGATTGGAGAAGTCCCATAGTAAATTATCTGAAAGAACCTTCAGTAAGTACAGAGAAAAAGACCAAATATAGGGCATTGTCTTATGTCCTAATAGGAAATGAACTTTTTAAGAAAACCCCAGAAGGTATATTACTCAAGTGTTTAGGAGAAAATGAAGCATATTTAGCAGTATCTAGTGTGCACAGTGGGGAATGTGGGGCACATCAAGCAGGTCACAAAATGAAATGGTTGTTGTTTCGATATGGAATGTATTGGCCCACTATGCTCAAAGACTGCATAGAATTTGCTAAAGGTTGCGAACAATGCCAAGTTCATGCAGGTATTCAACATGCTCCTGCAAGTGAGTTACATTCAATTGTTAAGCCTTGGCCTTTTAGAGGATGGGCATTAGATCTAATTGGTGAAATTTGACCAGCATCATCCAAAGGACAGAAATATATCCTTGTGGGCATAGATTATTTTACAAAATGGGTCGAAGCAATTCCTCTAGTGAACGTTGATCAAGAGGTCATTATGGAATTTATCCAGAGGCAAATAATTTACAGGTTCATAATACCAGAAAGTATTACAAAAGATCAAGGTTCAGTTTTCACAGGGCGAAAAATGCAAGAGTTTGCAAAAGAAATGGGATTTAAATTACTCACGTCAACTCCTTACTATGCTCAAGCTAATGGACAAGTAGAAGCAGCCAATAAAGTCATAATAGGTTTGATAAAGAAACATGTAGGATGAAAGCCAATAATTTCTTAATAAACTTAAAAATTGTAGAATTAGGGTTTTTAATTATTTTTATCTTGTTTTCTTTTATTTTATCATCCCTAATAATTAATTATTTATTTTTATAAATCAAACTATATTAATTAATTAGGTTAATTTTAGGTTTAATTTTCATATTTTCTTAATAAATTAAAAATAGCTAGAATTAGGTTTAAATTTCATTTAATTCTCTCATAAAAAATCCTAAATACCAAAAACTCAAATTCTTTTTATTTTTAATTTAATTAATTTGTTAAATAGTAATTCAATTTCATTAAAAAGGGTCCAACGCCCTCGCATTCGATAATAATTCCAATTCGCGTATTTTATTTCCTTTCCTATAGTTGTTATGTAATTCTCCCAAAGCCGTGTAAATTAAACATTTATCTTTCTCGCACTTTCCTTTATTTTATGTCAAATCGGGTCCTAGATTAAATTTGGCGATGTGGACCCGCGCCTTTGTAATAGTTTAGGAACTTTATATTTCTCGCAACTTTTTTTAACTGCTAATAAATTGCATGCAAGAATGAATGTTAAAATAAAAACAAAAGCGTAGATCACCCATGACATGACAAGACAAAATATTTGAAAATGACACACAAATCACACACCACCCCTAGGGTACGCCTCATTGTTGCCTTGCCTCTCGAAAGGTGATCGTCGAGTAGAGGATGTTTTAGTAAGTCCTCATGATCCGGGAACCTGGCATGAGGGTAGCTTCTAAGGTATCTTCCCATTGCTCCGGTGATCACCATGTCCCGAACCTTCGAATTGACCCGAACAACTCCAATAGTGGTGCTACCTACCTCTCAATGGTGGGATGGCACTACTTTAAAGGACATCTACACAGACGAATTCCTTAGGGTAGGTAGACGACTCTAGATACTTGCTCTAATTTCAAAACAAATCAAAAATACTTTTCACACCGACACCTTTTCAAAAAGCTTTCGAAAGCAATTTTTCAAACACTCTTGAGGACTGATACAAGAGTCGAACTGGAATTTTCAAAGAAACTTTTTAAAACCCACAGTTGAAAAGCAAACAAACCATTTTTTGAAAACACAAGTGAGCAAGTATCTAAGAGCCCATGGATAACCATGGATAGAAAGGGTGCTAACACCTTCCCTTTCTATAACCTACCTCCCGAACCGAGAGCAATCTCTTTAAGGAATTTTTCTGTGCTTTTGTCCTTTCCATTTGGAGAAAATAAAAGACGGTGGCGACTCTTGCTTCCGCGACATTTCGCGAACCAGCGTTAAACAGTCAGTTCCAGATCCACCGATCACAGACAGTTGTCATCACTAGTTGAGGGAAAGGTGCCACAGACGGGATTACAGGTGGCATGGTAGTTGTCTCTGGTTGAGGAAGAGACACGGTAGGTTGAACCAAAGGTTGTACGACAGGCTGATACCCTTCTGGAACAAAGTTATAAGGCATTCCCCACGGAAAACCTTTTGGCATCTGATGTTGAAGCGGAGAGTTGATTTGAGTCACGGATGTTGGAACGGTGACAACCTCAGAAACCACAGTAGTTGAAGTCTGAATGTCAGCAACTGCATTCGATGGCTGATTCTGAGCAGCCATCAAACTTTCCACCGGCGCAGTTAGTTTCTCCATACCGACACGAAGGGTAGCGACCTCCTCGCGAAGCTCGTGGTTTTCCTGTTCTAGATCTTCCATCTTCCTCTGACGATTGGCTCGGGTATCGTACCGATGAGACAGCTTGACAATCTATCGGAGTGGAAAAAGAAACAAGGATAAGACTCCAGAAAACATGTGAAGTGGAATGTTGGATGATGCATGATATGCGATGCAAATGATCATTTGTTTCGATAGTTTTTCAAGGAACTTCGATAATTTTGCATATCTCAATGGTAAAGGAATTTGGAACAACAAAAACTCACTTCATTAATTAAAAGCGGTAAATTACAACTTAAAACTTTGAAACAACAAAACAATAAATTACAACTTGGGACAACAACCCAAAAATAAAAAGCAATAAATTACAACTTTGGAACATGAAGCCCATAATAAAGCAGTAAATTACAACTTTGGAACATGAATCCCTTTTACAGAGTTTTACAAAATGACAACAGTAAAATAAAACTAAGAACCAAAGATCACTCATAATCATCAGATGAAGGACCAAATGCCAACTATAACTGGAGCTTCCTGATCTTCTCTTCATAAAAGTCTTCCAACTTTTTCTTCTCAGCTACTAGTCGATCAATGATTTCCTTTTGTGGATTGGAAACAAGAGCAACGCTTACCGAATCTTCCTTCTTTCTATTCCTTTCACTAGCATATTTCTTCAGTAAGGCATCCTTTTGACGAAGCTTCTCATCATGATCAATGAACCAGCCGTCTTGAATAAATAGCAAATCCTCCTTTTCCTTTAGCTGTCGAGTCAGGACCCGATCCTCATATTCCGACATGGCATACTTTTCTTTCCAAGCATCTCTCTCGGGCTTTATCCTAGCCATATTTCCTTGGTATTCTCCCATATTCTCGATAGGAATATCAACAAATGACGATGCAACAGTAGGGAATAAAGGTTTCTCAGGTTTATAGGGCATCTTGAGAGCACAAGCCCTAGCACGGACCCATTGTAGGTAAGGCTCCAAAGAAACGACACCTCTCTGTCCTAACATGTCTCTCCCTTTCCTATGGATGTGGCGCCAAGCTCCTTCGATCTCCTTCTTAGCTGCCTGGTGATCTTGTCCTTCTTGTAGAAAGAAACCACTCACATGAATGTTGTTTGGCTTGTCCCTCATCGGGTATCCAAACTGACGGCGCGCGAGAACAGGATTATAGTTAATTCCTCCTTTCGTACCAAGAAGAGGCACGTTAGGAAAAGCACCACAGCTATCGATGATCTTCACGTCATAGTAAACTCGATTATACCAATCAATGTCGAAATGAGTGAGAGCCATAATTTTTGGCGCCCATCGCGGCTCCTTCTCGAGATCCCAGAAAACATCAAATATAGGTAGATGAGAAACATACCACTGATACAGCAATGGTGCACAACAAATAAGCATCCCTCCTTGATAAGAGTTTCGAAGGTGGATGGAGTAGTAGGTATCTCCTAGCAGCGTAGGGACCAGATTTCCAATCAAGAAAATTCCGATGGCGTTGATATCCACAAACTTATCAACATTAGGAAACAAGAAAAGGCCATAAGTGAGCAAAGCAAAAATATCTTCAAAGGCAATAGTATCTTTTATCTCAGCGAAATAACGAGCTTTCTTCAACAAAAATTGCGCAGGTAAGCCTCGGATTCCCCCTTTGGTAGTCATGTTCTCCTCTATCTCCGACTTCTTCAAGTGGGTGATGGTCGCTATCTCGTGAGATTTGGGTTCCTCTTCTAAGCCAGAAAAAGGAACACAGTCGTTGATCGGCAAGCCAAGTATGTAGGAGTACTCTTCTAAGGTGGGCATCAACTGGTAACCCGGAAAGGTGAAGCATCGGTACAAAGGATCGTAGAATTGGACCAACGTATTAAGGATGCCTTCCTTCATCTTGTGCTTCATGAGAGGTATAAGGGACCCATATTTCTTCTGAAATTCTGTCGGGTTCTCGATCTTAGGAATCAAACTCTTCAGCTCTTCAATCTCGGGCTCCTTAAAACTAAAACTTCGAGTGTTTCTTCTTCCAAACTCCATAATACCTGAGATGTCTGCAAAAATCATTCTTAAGTTCCTTGAAAAACCATTTTTTACAAAAAATGTTGATGGATGCATGGATGAATGATAATGCAACAATTACACACAAGTTCGCAAACATGGGGTTCAAAGGTTCAAGGTTCGTGCATGGAGTCAAAGGTAAATCCCACCCTAAGGTATGTACTAACAATTTAATCGTACCTTGCAGGACAAGTTTCTAAGAGTTCCCGGAGTCTACATTCCTCCTTCGGATATTGCCAACGTCTTGATTACTCAATAATTAGCAATATTCTCAAGAGAAACTCATCCGAGCGTAGCATCGCGTAACAATTACTTCCGGATTACTCCGTTATAATCTCCGCGATACACCTAAAAGGCCAAGATGGGTTAGGGTTCTACGGTTCTCAGCTTCTCTGGCTCCCAGGTCGAAAATAATAATGTCTTCCCGATTACTCGGTAAACAAATATTACGTTCAAAAGGGCCTTCCACTGAGTGGGGGATTTCATGCCTCCTTCTTCGGGATTACTCCCTCAAAGTTAACATGACTATACCGCCTGTCCTATCCTTAAGTGTAACTTAATCCGGGTATAAGATTCGTCCTTTGCAAAAAACTCAAACAGCCCCAATATAAACACATAATTAAACAAATCAAATAATAATAAAATAGATAAAACAAACTAGGCTTAACCCACTTAGGTATGGACTAGCAAGAGGTCAATCTTTCCCCAGCAGAGTCGCCAATTCTGTAGCGATAAAAAATGTAGCGGGGTAAATCGGAGATCGAACTATTAATTAATTCGTTTCACAAAAGCAAGAGTCGCCATCGCGCTTTATTATTTCCAAGGGAAAAGGGAAAAGAGCGAAATAAACCCTAAAATATGCAATGTAAAATAATACTTTAAAAGTAATGAAAATACAAGGCGTTTTTTGAAAAGAGGTCTTGAGTTCGGGGGTTGGTTATACAATGGGAATGTATTAGCACCCAATGTATCTATAGTATCCTATAGGAACCTTTTGAAATATCTGTTTTTTTTTAAATGTTTGTTTTATTAAAAATAAATTGTTTTGGCCAAAAATGGGTATGGACGAGTTTTTTGAAGATACGACGACCTAATGTCGAAGTTTTGACTTAAAAGGTGTGAGTTTTGAAAAATTGAATATTTGGGAAAATTATCCTAAGTTTTTTAACGAAATGATAAACGGAGGATGAATGAGGGTATTCGCACGATGTTTTTTGATGACATGAAGTCGACAAAAATTAAACAATTCCCTTGGATTTTGCAAGCAACATGAAGATTAAAACTAAAAGTATAAACACTCCAAGATTTTAAAAGAAAACCAAGAGAGAAACCATGGAATTAAATCGAATTTATCACAAACTCAACCAACATGTATCATGGAAGGAACATCATAAGGGGGAATAAATTCAAGAGATAACCTACAAACTTATCAATAAAAGACTAGTTAAAAAAAACTAACACAATTAACTAAAATGTTGACCAAACTAAAAATGAAATATCAAGATTTGAATAAATTATAAAACTAAACTAATTAATTGGGTGTTATCTAAAACTATGTGATTATTTAATTTTTTAAACCAAAAGAGCTAAGAAAATCAATAAAAGAATAAGAGTGTAAATTAAAATATAGGGTAAGCATGAGGTACTGGGCGCTAAAGCCTAATTGAAATGAGACCCAAGGTTTTGTTTTGGTTACAGCCAGCTCCAGATCTACAATTAACAAGATATTTGGGAAATGAGCTGGAAACGAAATAAAAAGGTCCAGCATGGGATTGAAATCGAAATTGAACAACGCTTCTTTCGAACTCTCTTTTTTTCTTTCTTTCGAACTCTCTTTTTTCTCTCTTTTGAACTCTCTCTTCGAACTCTCTTTTTTCTCTCTTTCGAACTCTCTCTTCGAACTCTCTCTTTGATCTCTCATTCGAACTCTTTCTTTCGAACTCTTACTCTTCTAAATTGAAATCGAACACTCTGCTCCCTCTTTCGAACTCTTACTCTTCTAAATCGAAATAGAACACCCTGCTTCTAGTTTCGAAGTCTTTCTCTCTAAATCAAAATCGAACAACAACACTGCTTCTGGCTTCGAACTCCCTAACAACACTGCTTCTGGGTTCGAATTCTCTCTATTCTAAAATCAGAATCGAACAACAACACTGCTTCTGGTTTCGAACTCCCTAACAACACTGCTTCTGGGTTTGAACTCTCTCTATTCTAAAATCAGAATCGAACAACAACACTGCTTCTGGTTTCGAACTCCCTAACAACACTGCTTCTGGGTTCGAACTCTCTCTATTCTAAAATCAGAATCGAACAACAACACTGCTTCTGGTTTCGAACTCCCTAACAACACTGCTTCTGGGTTCGAACTCTTTCTATTCTAAAATCATAATCGAACAACAACACTGTTTCTGTTTTTTTTCATGCAGTTAAACATCAAATCAATAAAGCGACAAATATTCATGGTAAGAGAAACAACAATAACAATCTCAGGGGTTCTGGTTTATTGAAACATCAACAACAAAAAATGCAACAACGACAACTAGTTCACAGCATACATCATTATAACAAGTATGGCAGCAGATTTTGAGGGGAAAAAACGTAGGGAAACTTACAAGATCAGAGCAAGTCTGATGGTTTCGATTTTTGACGATGAAATAATAAAGAAATCCAGAGATGAGGTAATATACTCTTTTAATTCCTTCTGCTCTTCTGAATATCTTGTTGGAAAATCTTGTAATAGAGAGTAAATGTTGCTTGGTTCGAAATGGGCTTTGAGTTATGCAGGCTATCCTGCTTGCAGTTCGAAACAGGCTTTGGAGTTATGGTTTGTTGGTATTTTTGACTAGGCTTGCTGTTTGCAGTTTATGGTTGTGCAAGTTTGAGACTTACAGGTTTTTTACTGGTTTTAGGCAGGTTGGAGGAGCTTCTGGATTTGTTGTTTGGAGGAGCTTTGGTTTATGCAGGTTTGCTGTTTGCAATTTGAAACGGGTTTTGAGTTATGCAGGCTAGTGCTTGGTTCGAAACAGGCTTTGAGTTATGCAGACTAGTGCTTGGTTCGAAACAGGCTTTGATTTATGCAGGCTTGTGCTCGCAGGTTTTGTGTTTTTTATCTTTGTGAACTATATCTTTTTTTTGCTCCTTCCTTCTTCAATTGTATCTTCCTGTTTTATAGTGAAAGAATGAGGTTTTGGGAGGGAAAGTTTGGTGAGTTTGAACATATGGAACACCCTATTTTCGGCACTTTTTGATGCATCTTCTTGCCCTCCTATTTTGGTGTAGTGTTTGTCTTGACATAGTGCGGACTTTGGACTGGTGTGCTGGTTGTTGGTTGTGGAAATTGGGCAGCAGTGACCGTTTTCTTGGTACGACTTGCAGGGACCATGCAGTTTGGACAGATGTTGCGCAGCAAAGGACAGATTTGTACATAGCATATGGACAAACTTATATGGACATATTTATAATAATCATAATATTAATAATAACAGCAATGACAATAATAATAAAATAATTGTTAGTAAAACTAAACTGAAAATATAAAAATGAAATAAAAAGATATTAAATTTTTTTGAGTTTTTTTTCAAATAAAGTGATGCAAAATGTAAATTATATGTAACTAAGATTTTTTGATAATTTTAAATTAACATAAATAACTTGCAAAATAAAATAAAAGAATGTGAAATTACTATTTTTTTGAGAGATTTTTTTACTAAATTAAATCTAAAAGACTATAATTTTAACTTAAATGATACAAGAACAAAAAACTAAATGAAACTTAAGGAAACTAATTTTTTTATATTTTGAATAAAAACGTAAATAAAATGAAAATAGCATGAACTAAATATTTTTAGGATTTTCTTTTTATGAAAATAAAAATAAAAGAAAAATGAGTAAAAATGCAAAAGTACATGATTTAATAAAGTCAGGCAAAACCAGTTAAATTTCACCAAATTCACAACAATTTCTAACGTTTCTATTTTTTGGTGGATTTTCACAGCATAATCATCTCTTGACTTGTAAAGAAAAGGTGTAGTTGTTGCAGAGGAGAATCATATGTAAAAGAACCACTAAAAAATTGTCGAAATTGAAGAAGTTATGAATTTTTTGAAATCTGACTTGAGAATTGGCAAAAATAGGTTGAAACGCTTGTGAACGCTTGCTATGTAATAATGCAGATGGGAGGTGGTATCTTAGGTCAAAATTTGGGGTATGAAACTCCCATAATACCTAGAAGAGGTACATTAGGGAACTCCCCACAGCGGTCAATGGTAGAAATATCTTCCAAGGATCTCGAGCACCAACGGATATCAGCGTGGGAGAGAGACATCATCCTTTGAGACCAAGTAAATTTTTGCTCGTTCTTCTATGCTGACTGAGGCAGGTGCGAAGTGAACCACTTAGCGAGTAGGGGTATACAACACAAAAGGATGCCTCTTTTCTTCATGGTACGGGTATGAAGGCAATGCAAGATGTCTCCTAGCAAGGTGGGTATAGGATTGCGAGAGAGAAAGACTTTGATGGCATTAACGTCTATGAATTGGTCCGAATTAGGAAACAGAACCAAACCATAAATGAGGAGAGCTAGCACATCTTCGAAAGCTTGGAAATCCATGTCATCCCATAATGAACGAGCCTTTTCCAACAGAAACTTAGCTAAAAAACCTTTAACCCCACTTCTTGCCTCCCAATTGGCTATAACGTCGACCCTCTTCACATGTAAAGCTTCGGCGATGACTTCAGGTTTTGGAATCCCTTCTAGACTGGTGAACGGTATCTGATTAAGCACGGCCACTCCTAAGAGCAGAGAGAACTCTTCTAGTGTAGGTATTAACTGATAGTCCAGAAAAGTGAAACAATGATGTACGGGATCAAAGAATTGGAATAGTACACACATCATCTCTTCTTGGAAGTTGGATGTAGCCAAACTGAGGAGTCGACCATACTTCTTGGTAAAAGGAGAATCCCCATGCACTCTTGAAGCTAGCTCTTGAAGTTGAGGATGTGCTTTTACAAAGCTGATTCGGATGGTGTTTCTTCGGAGAGAATTCATATCCTACAAAACAAAAATAAAGATAAATTTCTAAATCCTTGAAAGGGTTAGTGAGCATGCATATGATGTTGATGATGTTTATGATGTTTATGTACAATCAAACATATACACACACAACAAACAGATCCCTATGTTTTAGGCTTGCATGAGTTTGTAGGTAAGTACCCTCTTGAAGTTTTAGTTGGCTCAACCTGTCCTAGAAATAATGATCGGGTTCTAAAGGATCTCAATATCACCGACCTTTCTCTTAGGCATTGTCTCAGCACAACAATCTTTTCTTGCGGCCGAGATATCCCAAAACTCTAGCCTCAATGAGTGTAGTATCGAGTGTCAACCAATTTTCAACTTTACACCGAAACCGGCTACCTCACTACGTCCTAATGGCCAAGTTTGTTCAATTAGGGTTCTAAGGTTAATTATTGCTTCATGACGCCACTCAGCGGCCCCGTATTCTCCTGGATTCACCGCGAGGGATACCGATACCCACAAATGTGTCACACTAACATAGCCATTGTCTCAACCATATCGGTCTATGTCGTACAGTCTCCACAATCTATTTCTATTTACCTAAAAAGGTGCCCCAAATCCGGGTAGAGGATCAAAGCAAGCCCAATACAAAGAACTAAATATAAAGCACACAAATCAAATAATGAAAGCGAGTAAAGGTTATCTAACCCTAAGGTAACCCCACTTTTTTTATTTCCCTAGCAGAGTCTCCAGTTATGTGATATGGTGGGAGAATTGACTTGATGATTTGCGTTTCGATCGCATTTGTGCGGATAGCAAGAGTCGCCACCGACTTTTCTTTTATCCAAAAGGAAAGGTGAAAAAGCACGGGAAAGACCTTTCGAGATTATTTCTTGGGTTCGGGGGGTAGATTATGAAAAGGGAAGGTATTAGCACCCTTTTCATCCATGGTTTTCCATGGGCTCTTAGTTACTCGTTTAGATCACTTGCTTTCATTTGACAGTGTGCTTGTGGTGTGGGCTTTGAAAGTATTTTGAAAAATCTCTTTGTAATGGTTCTCGTTTCTATAAGAACGCGTACAAAGTTTTGTTTCGAAAAGTGGTTCAAAGATGTGTTTGTGAATCGTGTTTCGGAAAGTGTTTTGAAGAGATGTTTTGCAATGGTTCTCGTCTCTATAAGAACGTATACAAAATGTTTTGTCTTTTGGAAAATGTTTTGAAATGAAAGTGTAGGTGTAAAAAATTTTATCGTGAGCAAGCGAGTAACTAGGAGCGAATATATCTACTCGAAAGGTCTTAAATTGTTCTTTTCTTCCTCCTTTTAATGGTGCTATCTTACTATTGATTTGGTAAGAAGCCCCATCGTTGGATGTGAAGGGACAGGCGCGGGTCAATTTTACAGTCATCGAAAGCAACTTATGAGACGCTTTAGAAATTTTTTGTAAGGGACGAGATCGTTTTAATCGAAGGGAACGTCGAGGGTCATCGAGGGACTACGATCTTTTTTATTGAAGGGTCATTGCTAAAGCGTCCCATATTCGAGGGACGTGATTGTATTTCCGAGGCAACGAGCGAGGTTACCCTAGAGGTGCGCGTGTGAAAAAGTGTGTTGGTTTCAAGTTATTTTATTCTTTGATTAGGTTATCTAGCGATTGATTTTTGAATCTTGCCATACACGCCTAATTACTATACAGTATAAGGAAAACAGTAAATTGCGGGAATTGAAATTCTACGCTATTACAAAGTATTCGGGAATGGGGGTACAATTTTTACAAATGGGGATGAATCAAATGTGATAGAAAGGTCCAAATAACAAGCAATAAAACCAAATCGAATTTTGTGCGATTAATGAAAGCTATAATAATCTATGAAATAAACTCAACCAACAAAATAAAAATCTAAGTATTTTTACTTGAAAAGAGAAAAGTAAAACCTATTCTAAAAATTAAATAAAATAATTGATTAAATTATATGTTTTATTTTTGTATTTTATTTACTTAAGTAAAATCTAAAGAAGGAAAACAAACTAAATTATTTTTTTGGTGTTTTATTATGTGTAAATTAAATCTAAAAACAAAGTTTATTAAAGAAAGAAAAAGAAATTGATAAAAATTATTCACAAAGTCTAAATCAAATTAATTATATAAAAAAAGTATATTTTAAGTTTAATAGAATTTTGTATAACAGAAAAAAAATATAAGAAGAAAATAAACTTATAGTTAAATGGGCTTATGGAAGTGATTTGGGGCGGAGGCCCAAACGAAAAGATTGTCTACTTGCTGTTGGAGCTTTACAATTTCTTGTGATTTTCTGCGAAATAGGAAAGGAGAGGCGAGACTGAGGACAATATTCAATGGTGGCAGAAGTTTTTCGAGGGAAAGAGATGAGGATGAGAACGTGGCTTTTCTGGCTTGTTGGTAAGTTTTCTGTTTTCTTTGTTTGAATGATGATTATCAAGTGTTGTACCCCAAAATTTTCCCTCCCATATTCTCCAAGATTTGCAAAGAGCATGCTTCAAAATCTCCCAAAGGTTGCACAGTCCAATGGCCTCATAACAGTCAAAAATTAGGGTTTTGATTCTGGCAAAGAAATTGAAGTTTCCAAGGGTCCAAACAAGTTCCACATGCCTATAAACATTGTCAAGCCTTCCCAACCTCATTCAAAGGAGGGTGTGTGCAGAAACGGCCAAGAGCAAAACCAAAAATTATTCAAAAAGTGAGAGTTCTAAAACATAGTTGCGAGCATCTTCAGATCAAAACAAGCACGTGGTTCTATTCCTTGCCACACCCTGAAGCTAAAGCAACCTTTGCCAAGTCCTGAGGCTCATACCGCGCTGTAAGTTCTTCCCAGGTCCCCTATAATTTCCATATTATTTTTTCAATTGCTTTCATGTGCAGATTCTCAAAAGAGGAACACCATAAACCTCATATCCCAGCACTCCAAGTGTTCACCAGCATAGATCCAAGGGCCAAGCATAAGGAACACCATGGTCTGGAGTCAATGTGCTGCAGGAAATCATGAAAGTCAAACGTGGCTTAGATTTCAGTGGGCCTGAATTGCTTCAACAAAAACCTCCATTCCTGGCCCAATACCCCCCCATTTGGTTTATTCTTTTCTTTTCATTTTTTATTTTCCAATTTAATTTCTAACCCTTTTTTATTTTTATTATTATTAACAAATTAACCAATTAACACATTTTCATTAAAAAAATCAAAAAAATAGAATTAACATTATTATTATTATTATTATTTTATTTTGTAAATAAATATTAACCAAAATAGTTTAATTAGGCAATTTTAATTCATTTTCTTAAATAATTAAAATAAATCTAGAATTAGGTAAAAGTTAACTTTTAATTTTATTCCATTTCTTTTTATTTCATAAAAACATAAAAAGCAAAAAATATTTTCTTTTAATTAAATTAATTAATTAGTCATAAATTAGTTTTAATTTCATTTCAATTACAAAAAAGACCAAAAAAAATCAATTCCTTTTCTTAAAAGGGTCAACACCCTCATGACGTTCCTATTTAATTTTTATTCGCACTTAGTTTATTATTATGTAATTGCTTCCAAGACATGTAATAGTAATTAGGACTTTTACTGTTTTTATTTACTTTCCGTACTTATTTACCAAAAACGGGTCTTTGTAATTTTGGCGATGTATAGACCCGCGCCTTGTAATAGCGTAAGATTTATGTTTCTGCAATTTACTTTCCGTATCCCTTAACTGTTAACTTGCATGAAAGAATGTATGTAAATAAAAACAACTCGTAGCTCACTAATTAACCAGACAAACATTAACCGAATACAACATACAAATACACACACCACTTCTAGGGTACGCCTCACTTGTTGCCTTCGAAACGTGGTCGTCAAGTATAGGATGTCTTAGAGGTCCTTATGTCCATGATCCAGTTGCCTCGAAACAGTTGCCTCGAAACAGTTGCCTCGAAACAGTTGCCTCGGAACAGTTGCCTCGAAACGGTTGCCTCGGATTAAAAAAAGATCAAGGACATAAGGGTAGCCTCTAAGGTGTCTTACTGTTGCTTCGGTGACCACACTGTCCCTACAATCGAATTGACCCGAACAACTCCAACGATGGTGCTACCTACCTCTCAATGGTGGGATAGCACTATCTAAAGGACTCTTACACAGCTTAATTCCTTAGGGTAGGTAGATGACTCATGGATACTTGCTCTATTCAAAAACAAATCAAAAAACCTTTTCACACCGACACTTTCAAAAAGCTTTCAAAACAATTTTTCAAACACTCTTGAGGACTGATACAAGAGTTATTCAGAAATATTTCAAAGAAACTTTTTCAAACCCACTCACATTTTGAAAAGCAAACAACATTTTGAAAACATAAGAGCAAGTACCTAAGAGCCCATGGATAACCATGGATAGAAAGGGTGCTGACACCTTCCCTTTCTATAAATATACCTCCCGAACCGAGAAACATTCTCATAAGGAATTTTGCTGTGCTTTTGTCCTTTCCATGTTGGAGAAAATAAAAGACGGTGGCGACTCTTGCTTCCGCGACATTTCGCGAAACCAGCTAAAAACAGTCAGTTCTAAATCCACCGATCACAGAACTGGCGACTCTGCTGGGGATAACTTAAAGTGAGGTGTACCTTAGGATAGCTCATACTTGTGTTTTCAATTGTCAGAATTGTTTGCTTTATTATTGTGGGTATTGTCTTGGGATTTCTATAGATCCTAACCCGGATCTTGGGAATACCTTCTTAGAAAGTAGCAACAAGACTGTGAGGGAACTGTGCGGGGTATACCGACACGGTTGAAGCAGTCTGCTACGTTGATGTGGCACTTTGGTGAGTACCGGTAACCCTTGAGTCAAGTCAAGGAGAGTACGGGGCCGCCGCGTGGTGTCGTGAAGCATCAACTGACCTTAGGAACCTTAATTGAACCATCTTGGCCTCTTTAGTGTAGTGATATAACTGACTATGGTGCAGTCCGAAGTTGGTTGATACTCGATACTACACTCAGTTGAGGGTTGTTTTCTTGGGATATTTTGATCGCCAGTTCAGTGGCTAAATCGAAACGATGAACACAGAAAACAATCCAATGATATTGAGCTCCTTAGAACCCGGTTACTTTGATAGGACAGGTTTGAGCCCACCAACTTCAACAGGGTAGTACCCCAAACTTCATGCTGGCCTAAACTCTAAGGGCTCTTTGTGTGACTTGTGTGCCTTCAAAACTTGACTACTTGCATACTTGTTATCTGGCACTTGAGTTTCTTGCAGGTTTTGTTTACAGTCCTTAATTTGGACTCATAACAGGGTTTACCTACATTACTCCACAGCATAACATCATACCATCATACCATTGCATACATCCTACATAAGGACTAATCCATTTCAAGGATCTCAAGGGCTTGTGATGCAGGTCATGATGAATCAAATGTCTAGCAAGGGGAAAAGGGGATTTATTTTCCTCTAGCCAAGGTTAACAGCTTGAGTCAGGGGCTATGACCCACTCGATATGGTGAGCCTTGACTCTTGAAGAAGGACTCTCAACAATATGCAGTTCCTTCAATCAAGCCACCGGATTCAAATTCTAACAAGCTTCTTTGTTTATCCCGCGAGGTCCTTGAAAACATTGCATGCATATCATACATATCATTGCATTACAGGTACACTTGTTTCAGGTCACTTACCTTCTTCGCTGTTTATTTCAGCAGTCATCATGAATCCTGAATCATCCAATGGACAAGCTATCAAGGCCCTCCAGGCCCAGAATGCCCAGTTCCAGGAGTTGATTATGAGCCTAGCCCAGGGTCAAAAGGAATTGAAGACTCTGATTAAGAAGAAGAAGAACAAGAGGACTGTTATGTTCAACCCTAGGCGTAGATCTGGGAACACACTGCAGAATGAAGCTGAGAGGACTACTCCATCTGTGGGGGAAGGCAGTCACCAAGGGAGGGAGGTTCCTAGCCCTGTGGTCTTTGACACCGAGACAGACTTCAATGATGAACAATACCCCCCTGTTGAAGACAGGTACAAACAGCTGGAGGACCGGTTAAATGCTATGGATATCCAACGTGTGCCTGGGTTGGACTTTGGGGACCTAGGTTTATCTTCTGGGGTGGTGATCCCTCACAAGTTCAAGGCACCTGCCTTTGTAAAGTACGACGGGGTTTCCTGTCCTAAACTGCATCTCCGTTCATCCGCAAGGAAGATCCAGCCCTACACGGCAGACAAGAATCTATGGATCCATTTCTTCCAGGAGAGTCTTTCAGGGACTAAGCTCGATTGGTTCTATCAGTTGGATGGAACCAGTATTCGTAACTGGGAGGACTTGGCAACTGCTTTTTATAAGCAGTATAATGCCGACCTCGCTCCCACGCGTACCTGTGATACGGTGGGAGAACTGACTATGGTTTTGCGTTTGTTTTCGCAAATGTTTCGGTTGAGCAAGATTCGCCACCGACTTTTTATTTTATCCTAAGGAAAGGTTTAAAAAGCACATCAAAAACCTTTGAGATGTTTTCTTGGGTTCGGGGAGTAGATTATAGAAAGGGAAGGTATTAGCACCCTTTCTATCCATGGTTATCCATGGGCTCTTACTTACTTGCTTAGATCACTTGCCTTTTGTTTTCAATTGTTTGAAATGGTGCTTGTGTGTGTATGTTTGAAAATGTTTTTGAAAAGAGGCCAATGTGGTGGCAACCTTTGTAATGATCCATGTTGGGATGTATACAAAGGTGTATGTCTTTTGAAAAGGTTTTCATTTGTTTTTGAAAGTTTGTTTTGAAAGTGTTGTGAGGTGTGGTTTTAGAAAATAGGCAAGTGTTTTGTTTTGTAAGTTCGATTCAAGTAACTAAGAGGTTATCTACTCCTAAATTTCTCAAAGATTATTGCTATGTTTTAACCCTTTTAACAAGTTTGTTCCACCATTGTATTTGGTGGACAATCTCATGTTAGGATGTGAAAGGGACGGGCGCGGGTCATCGTTTAGGCCATAATTGCAACGGTGTCAAGTATCTTTGGGCAATTTTCCTTAAGGGACTTGATCATTTGTTTAGGCAATATTTTGAAAATGTCATCGAGGGACTATGATCATTTGATTTGTGTTTGTTTTGCCCAAAGAGATCTAACATGCAATATGGCCCAATTTTGAAAGGCAACAAGTGGAATACCCTAGGGGGTGCAAGTGTGATTTGTGTGTCCATTTTCATGCTTGTTTATCTTGAAATTAGGTCAAAACTATTTTTTCGTCATTTTTCGCATACAAACCCTAATTCTAACATGGTATAATTAGAAAGCAATAAAGTGCGAAAATAAATTTACTAAGCTATTACAAAACCATATATGGGAAGGGGGGTACAAATGTTCAAATGGGGGATATTTAGACAAAAAATTAAACCTAGCTATTACATCATTTTTTTTAATATTTACAATATAATTAAAGGCACAAATAGAAATAAAACAAATATGCAAGAATGCAAAAAAAGTTTTTATATGTATGAAAAAAAAGTATTATTTATGTCACAAAAATAAAAATAAAAATATTTTTTGAGTATTTTCATATTTAGGTCAAAACCCTAGTTTACAAAATAGAATGCATTATTTATTCAATATATACAATATTTATTATTTACATACAAAAATAAAATAAAAATGAAGTCTATTTGTAAAAAAATGTATTTTTAATGTTAAATGTTAATAAAATAAAATATGTATATTTTTGGTATTTTATTCTAAGTATACTAATGTATATGTATTTATTTATATTATTTACAAACTATTTTAAATATGCACAAAATAATAATATTTAATTTTTTTTATATAAAAAAAAGTATATTTCACATAAAATATTTTCAGAATATAAAATGAAATAAAATAAAAATAAAAATGTATTTACACCATTTTAACATTTTTTAATAAAAGTATATCTATTTACTTATTTATGTTCAAATAACTAGTCTAACCAAATAAATATCTAATAAATAGGAAAATGGTACAAAAAATTATTTTTATATTTTTTATATGATTAGGAAAAATAAATAAGTCAAACCAAAAAAAGAAAAGTCAAAAAATCATTAAAATGAAGAAAATGGGCTTAGGGGGTTCAGAAGTAAAAAGAATGTGTGAAAAGGAAATACAAAAACAGGCCCAGCCCAGATAACCTTTCTTCAACCTCTGGCCAAACAATGTCAAAAAACGCGCGCCTCGTTCCCTGATTCAAACATCTTGATTCCTGGCTTTTTAATGAAAACTCATAACATCAAAAATGTTCAGCATCAAGAGACGAATTCATGGATATAAAGAACTTGTCTTAACTCTCTAAGATGAGGGAGAATTTCCTCTCCCCCAATTTCTGACCTAACTTTTTATCAATGTTCAGGCTCAAAATTCTTGCAGCACACATAATATAAATGAAATCTAACTACATGGGCATGTTCAGGGCTATGAATGTGACATATTCTCTTCACAAACCTAAAGCTAACAATGCCTAATAAGAGAGATACGAATCCATAAACTTACCTGTTCAGTTGAAGTTCTATCTGGTAATGGAGGAGCTTTCAGTGCAAGGTGATGATTGGTATAGCTTCCTTGAGGTCCAGGGATGCTATTCCAAGCTTTACTTTGTCTTGAAATTTCTTGAATTGTGCTAGAGAACTTCAACTGCAAAACAAGAAACTGAAAATGGTGGAACTGGTTAGAGGAATTACAGGTCGTGTTTTAGGTTTTGGTTAGCTTGCATAGATGGTATGGAAGGTGTGTGAACTGGTTTGGGCAAGAAAGCTTGAGAGGAATGAAAGATGGCACTCAAACTGCAGGCCCTGCCCTGTTCTTGCAGTTTGAAGGTGATTCTGAGAATGGGAGTGTATGAGGGATGTTAGGGTCGTGTACTAGCTCAGTTGGTATCTCTTGAATGTGTTTTTCAAGTTTGCTTAAGTGTTTGTAAGCTGATATGAGAGTTGGTCTGTGATATGCAATGTTTCTTCTTTCTTAAGCAACAAAAGGCGAGTTGATGTTCTAGACTGATGTAGGCCCCCATAACATGCTGCAACCCTTGGCCTTGATCAGTGCAATGTGTCTCATAACTTGTGCCTAGAAGATTTTGACTGTACCACTTGGATTTGCAAAATGGACATAAAGTTCTACTTTTTCAAAATGGAAATAATGCTTTTTCTAATTAAGGGTTAATTCTCCATGTAATGTCCAAATGCTTAGAACAACATCTTGGCACAATGGTTTTGCATTGAATTATTGAGTGTCAAAGGGTTTTAGGACCTGTAATGTAGCACAAACTATGCTGACTTGAAAATGGCCTAAGTTATGAACATGTACATGGTCAATTCAAAAGTGAGTTTTTGCCATATTGTGAAATTCGATTCTCTCAAGTTATGAGGTTGTTTGATGAGTTCTTGGACATTTTGGAAAGCTTGAAATGTGTACTACAATCCATCTTTGAAATGCAAATTTAAATTCCAAGTGTAAGTGTATGGAAAATGGCCTTGAAGTTAGGTAGAAAACCTTGTCAAAAAGGTCAAATTTTCACTAAGTTAAAGATGGTTTAGTACCCTTATTCAAAAAATTGTAACTTGAGATACAAGCTTCATTTGGGAAAACTTTGTGAATCAAAGTTGTAGATTATGCAACAAGCTACAACTTTCATGTTTTGACTTTTGTTTGAATCCAAATGAATCTTGGTGAGAAAGTGGGGCAAAGTTGGGAAAAAATTAGGGTTTTCCATAACTTAGAAAAAATTCTAAGTTATGAAAAATTTCCATTTTAAACCCTAATTTGCATTTCTTGATTTCTTGGTGAACAAGTTTCATGATTTGGCATGTTTTGATGAAAAATGAACCTTGACCCTTGATTTTGACCAAAAAGTCAAAGTTTGACTTTTCAGTGCACAGTCAAAATTGATCAATTGACTGGGAAATTCAATTGTCAATCTTGTGCACTTGGGATCTTTTGAACTTGTTGAGCATGTCAAGATAATTCCATGGGGTCCTTGAGTCCATATGTGAGCTTGTTTTGCCATTGGCTAGGTCAAACAGTCAAAAATTACCCTTGTGTAGTCAAAACCCTAAAAATGACCATTTTGCCCTTTTGATGATCTGATCAAATTTCTTGTGGAATTGTGGTCCAAACTTGATCAAATGGTCCATGTGAGTTCATAATGTTGATGTGGGTCAATTTTCATGAGATTTGACTGTCAATTGGCCACAGTTGACTTTTCCCCAATACAGGTTATTTCTAGGTCATCTGTCCAATTGACTGGGCAAAATTTGGAATCAAGACTTGAAACTTGGTATGAATAAACTTGGAGTCCAACATGAAGCATGAAAGTCATCTTAGGAATTTTAGGTCAAAATATCCTTGTGCAATCACAAACCCTAATTTGGGTCAACAGTGCAAGGAGAAGTCTTGAGCAGAGGAAACCCTAACTGGATCTTGATCTTCAAGGGTCTGGTGATGAGAAAATGTTGAGGAAATGGGAGGGCAAATTTTGGGGTACAACAGTTGCCCCTGTTCAATCTTCTTGAACCTGAAGAGTTAGATTGGCAAGTTTGCCTTTCGTGACTCGAGGGTAAAAGGAGATTGGACACTAGAGTGCCCGGAAATTTGCACTCGCATGTTGGAGTATCGGCCATGTGATGTCGGGGATGGGCTTATAGATGCCATCTGGAGATGTGACAGAACCTTGTCGGGAATGGGCTTATAGATGCCATTTGGAAGTGTTGATCGCATAAGAGATTCCTTAGCGAGAACTTGTGTATTTGAGAAAGACAGATGTTTTCCTGGCTTGTTACAGGTGTTTGATCTTCAATCTCCTCATGCAGATATGCCCTGGCTGGATGCAGGTATCGAATCTACAATCGGTTGCTCACAGACGTGCCCTGGCTGGATACAGGAATCGAATCCGGAAACAGTCGTCAATAGATATGCCCTGGCTGGATACAGGAATCGAATCTTCGAACTCTTCAGACGTGCCCTGGCTAGATACAGGAATCGAGTCTGGAAATGTTATAGTTAATAGATGTGCCCTGGCTGGATACAGGAATCGAATCTTCGAACTCTTCAGACGTGCCCTGGCTAGATACAGGAATCGAGTCTGGAAACTGATCACTCTCAGATGTGCCCTGGCTAGATACAGGTATCGAATCTGGAATTGTGATAGTTGAAGGTAGTTGTCTTTGGGATTGTCTTTTCCCTGAAAAGGCAAAAACATAAGTTGTATGCAATGTCATGATGTATGATATGCATGATGTCATGATGTTCAACATGAGATAGTGTTGTATGCACTTTATCATGTATGTAAGCAAAATGTATGAACATGTGAAATGTTTATGAATGTATTTTCGTCTTAGGAAAATAAATCCTTGATGACCGGCCAGGGAATTGCTCTGTGGAAGAGATACTTTGCTGAAGTTTTGATGAGAGGTCTGTTGAGGACCTCAATGATGGACTCCGCTGGGGATAATGATGATAAACTCCGCTGGGGAACACCAAAGATAAACTCCGCTGGGGAAAAGGAAGAACTTTGCCGAGGGCGATCTTCTGTGGTAGATAGCTGAGGATAACCCAGTTATAAACCCTTGTGAGGAATAAATTTGAATAAAGCTCGAGAGAGACGTCCGTATTCTGCAAGGAACAAGCTTCCAGAATCTACTGGGGATAAGCTTTAAGACCTGCTGGGGAATGTTGTGCCTTTTCAGGATCGACGGGGGACCAACTCTGCTTGGGGAAAGTATTGCTGAATCTTGTCTTACTCTGTGGGACGTTGAGATGATTTGGTCACATTCTTCAGTCGAATCTACCTTGGTATCTTGGTGGACAAAGCAACCAGACTGCATCAGATAACTTCACATTGCCCCTGCTTCTGATGTCACCTGTGATTAATCTTTTGTTTCATATGCAAATATTTATGAATCAGCAATTTAATGTCAAATGCATATATCAAAAATGAACATTGGACGTTCTTCGCAAGACAAGACAGAAAAAGGAAAAACAATGGCAATTTGTATGGACAAGTGAATTTGTATTGATTTGAATTTTGCCTGTGAATAGGCGTTTTTGTACAAGAGGCTGACATCCTAGTAAGAGGACGCCGCCGAATAACACATAATTTATAATTTTGAAAACAAAACAGTTATGTGAACAATCCCACTGGGTTCCAAATCTGCTATCGCCTTTATGTCCCCGAGCGTCTCATCACTTTGCTGCTTGGTTGAGGATGAAGCTGATTGATCGATGCCTAGATCTGAGCCAGATAGTTGATGCCGAATTCCGGATGCGAAGTAATCCAATGAGACATAGTGTTACGCTTTATCCCTAACTTTTGCCTGGACCGCCCTTTCGGGTTTTCAGTCCACCGGGATACCCATTTTTGCCCAAGCCGCCTTTTCAGGTTTTCGACTTGCCGGGTGTACAGATTTTTTTCATTTCATCCCTTATTTTTGCCCGAACCCTTTTGGTTCGCCGGGAAGCCCTTATTTTTGCCTAGGTATGTCAACCTAGCGGGTCTTATATTCATGCGTAGTATCTTTTCACTATGTCTGCATTGGCGGGGTGAGGAAGGTCGTCACCATCCATGGTGGTTAGGATTATGGCTCCTCCCGAGAACACATGTTTAACCACAAATGGCCCTTCGTAAGTAGGGGTCCATTTTCCCCGGGGATCACTTTGAGGAAGGATGATGCGTTTGATTACCAAGTCCCCAACTTGATACTCTTGTGGTCTGACTTTCTTGTTAAATGCCCTGATCATCCGTTTTTGATACGTCTGACCATGACAGATAGCGGTGAGTCTCTTTTTGTCAATCAGATTTAATTGATCAAGTCGAGTCTGGATCCGGTCATCTTCATTCAAGTTTGCATCCTTCATTATCCAGAGAGAGGGTATCTGGACTTCGATTGGCAGGACTGCCTCCATGCCATAGACCAAGGAGAAAGGAGTTGCCCCGGTTGACGTCCTTGCTGAGGTACGGTACCCATGAAGAGCGAACGGTAACATCTCGTGCCAATCTTTATAGGTCACTGTCATCTTCTGCATAATTTTCTTGATATTCTTATTAGCTGCTTCTACAGCCCCATTCATCTTCGGCCGGTAGGGAGAAGAGTTGTGGTGCTGTATCTTGAATTGTTCGCAGAGTTCAGTGATCATTTTGTTATTGAGATTGGTACCATTGTGCGTAATGATTCTTTCCGGGACGCCGTACCGACATATCAGATTATGCCAGATGAAACGTTCCACGACGCTCTTGGTTACCGTTGCGTAGGAAGCTGCCTCAACCCACTTCGTGAAGTAATCGATTGCCACCAAGATGAAGCGATGCCCGTTGGATGCCGTCGGTCGGATCTCACCGATCATATCAATGCCCCACATTGCAAAAGGCCAAGGTGCCGTCAGGACGTTCAGAGGAACTGGAGGAATGTGCACCTTGTCAGCATAGATCTGGCATTTATGACAAGTTCGAGAATGTTGGTAACAGTCGGCTTCCATGGTGGACCAGAAATATCCTGCCCGAAGGATTTTCTTCGCCATGGTGTGCCCGCTGGAATGTGTTCCGAATGTACCTTCATGCAGTTCTATCATGATCTTCTCTGCTTCAGCCTTATCCACACAACGTAGTAGAGTTGAATCATGATTCCGTTTGTAGAGAATGCTGTTGCTGAGGAAGAATTTCGCCGCAAACCTTCTCATGAACTTCTTGTCATTGACAGATGCCCCCTCAGGGTATTCCTGAGCTTCCAAATACCTCTTCACCTCATGATACCAGGGTTTTTCAGTCACCTTCTCGGCCTCAAGCTCGCAGCAGTATGCTAGTCCGTCCAGCTTCCAGATAATGATCCGGGGAGCCTCATTGTCCCATTTAACTTTGAACATTGAAGACATCGTAGCTAGTGCGTCCGCTAGCTGATTCTCCTCTCTTGGGAAGTGCTCAAAAGTTATCTCTTCAAAGTGGGGAAGCAAGGTTGACACATACTCCTTGTAAGGAATAAGATTTGGGTGTTTCGTATCCCACTCGCCTTTGATCTGATTGATCACGAGAGCGGAATCTCCGAAGACACTCAGAAATTTGATCCTCAAGTCGATTGCATCTTGTAGACCCATGATACATGCCTCATATTCTGCCATGTTGTTGGTGCAGTTGAAACATAATCGGGCGGTGAGTGGAGTATGAGTTCCTTTGGGAGATATGATTACAGCGCCGACGCCATTACCCAAAGCATTGGAGGCTCCGTCAAAGTGCATAGACCATCGGGATCCTTCCTCAGGTCCTTCATCCGGTCCAGGTACTTCGCAGTCAGTTACCACCATGATGTCTTCGTCCGGAAAATCGAAGTTCAATGATTGGTAATCATCCACAGGTTGGTGTGCCAGATGATCTGCCAGTACACTTCCTTTGATTGCTTTCTGAGTTGTATAATGGATATCATATTCTGTTAAGATCATTTGCCATCTTGCTATTCTCCCAGACAGAGCAGGCTTTTCGAATATGTACTTGATGGGATCCATCTTTGAAATCAATAACGTGGTGTGAGTCAGCATATACTGTCTCAGCCGGCGAGCAGCCCATACTAGAGCGCAGCAAGTTTTCTCAAGCAGTGAGTAACGAGACTCACAGTCGGTAAACTTTTTGCTCAAGTAATAAATGGCGTGCTCTTTTCGGCCGGACTCGTCATGCTGTCCCAGCACACACCCCATTGAATTGTCAAGTACTGTTAAATATAGTATCAGAGGTCTTCCTTCCACTGGTGGCATAAGAATGGGTGGCTCTTGGAGATATTCCTTTATCTTTTCAAAGGCAGCCTGACATTCATCGTTCCAGCGTACTACTTGATCTTTCTTCAGTAATTTGAAGATTGGCTCACAAGTAGCAGTCAGATGTGAGATGAATCGGGAAATGTAATTCAGTCGTCCCAGGAAGCCTCTGACTTCTTTCTCTGTCTTTGGAGTTGGCATCTCTTGTATGGCTTTTACCTTGGCAGGGTCCACCTGAATACCTTTATCACTTACAATGAAACCCAACAATTTTCTGGACCTCACCCCAAAGGTGCATTTGTTGGGATTCAACCTCAGCTTATATAACTTCAGTCGGTCGAATAGCTTCCTCAGATGATCAAGGTGCTCCTCCTCAGTTTGAGACCTTGCAATCATGTCATCAACGTATACCTCAATCTCATGATGGATCATATCATGAAATAAAGCAACCATGGCATGTTGATAGGTTGCCCCAACATTTTTCAATCCGAACGGCATGACCTTGTAACAGAAGGTGCCCCACTGAGTCACAAAGGTAGTTTTCTCCATATCCTCCAGAGCCATCTTGATCTGATTATACCCTGAAAAACCATCCATGAAGGAGAAAACCTTATGTTGAGCAGTATTGTCAACGAGAACGTCAATGTGAGGTAGAGGAAAATCATCCTTGGGGCTTGCCCCGTTTAAATCCCTGTAGTCAATACACATTCTAACTTTACCGTCCTTCTTCGGTACTGGCACCACATTGGCAACCCACTGAGGGTAAGAAGTTACTGCTAGAAATCCGGCATCGAATTGCTTCATAACCTCAGCCTTGATCTTTTCAGACATCTCTGGGCGCATGCGGCGAACCTTTTGCTTTACTGGAGGGCAGTCTTCCTTGGTTGGTAAGTGATGAACTACAATGTCGGCATCCAAACCAGGCATATCTTTATAGCACCAAGCAAATACCTCCATGTAATCATGTAGCATCTGGATCAATCGTTGCTTCACGCTGAGCTCTAGATTGGAACCAATCTTGACCTCTTTCCTATCTGTCTCAGTACCCAGGTTAATTGTTTCCACCGGCTCTTCATGTGGTTGAATAGCCCTCTCTTCCTGGAGTAGCAGTCTTGCGAGTTCACCAGGCACTTCACAATCATATTCACCTTCGTATTCGGCCAAGTTGATCGGATTCTCGAATTCATAACTGGCGGTAGCAGAGCTGTTACCAGTGAGATCCAGAGTGGATTGAAACTTGTATAAGTGAGTGTGTGTAAATATAGTTGTTTTGCAATATATAACACAGAAAGAAAAGAGCACAAGATTTGAAATGCAACAAACGTCCAATGTTTTGATTGATGATATATGGAAATGTCATACAAAAAGCCCTCACAAATGGAGCTACGATGCCCCGGGTAGGACACCGAGCCAATAAAAGTTTCAACACATTGTTTGTTACAAATTGAAAATCAAAAGAAATAATTACTGCGTGACAAATGTGATAGGTGTAAAATCCTTTGCCGTCCAGTTGCTTGGTTCGTTGCTGGTAGTCGGGTAGATCCAACTGTCAAACTCTGCTTCCTTTACGTCCTCCTCGATAGAATTCACCCTTGGGTTGGAGATAAATGCCGGAGCCTTTCTGATCTTTTCCTTGCGCACAGCCCTCTGAGCCTCTGCAGTAAAGCCTAGCCCAAACTTGTCGTTCTTTTGAGTGAAGTCAGGAAGCTGACCCCAGTTTGCACAATTTCCTTTCTCGATTACAGCCCGGGCATCCTTTAAGGACGCTGTTGTACCCCAAAATTTGCCCTCCCATATTCTTCAAGATTTGTCAAAAGACTGCTTCAAAATTTCCCAAGGGTTTGCACAGTTCAAGGGTCTCCTAAACAGTCAAAATTAGGGTTTTGGTTCTGATCAAGAAAATGAAGTTTCCAAGGGTCCAATCAAGTCTCACATGCCTACAAATATGGTCAAGCATCCTCATACCAAGTTTCAAGACTTTCAGCACAAAATTGCACAGTCAAAAACCCTAATTGCACTACAGTCAACTGTAGGGGCAAAATGGTCATTTGACAGTCAAAAGTCCAAATTTTTGGTCAACATCTCATTTTGAAGCCACAAACATCATTTTATCAATGTTTGATCATGATTCTCAAAGCTTGGCTCAAAAATCATCAAGATGCAAAAGTTTCCTTATTTGGACAGTTGAAAAAGTCAACTGTAAATTGACCAGGGCATAACTTTCACATGGATTATCAGAAAAATTCTATCCAAAGCTCATTTTGAATATAAAGACATTTCCTACAACTCCTCTTCATACTTCAAGTCCAAGAAATGCTCTCATAAAAAGTTATCAATTTCAACATTATAGGTCATTTTCAAAAGTTAACAAAAAGGGACTTTAAGTCAAAGGCCATAACTTGAGATTGGTAAATCAAAATGACATGGGACCAAAGACATTGGTTAGAGGACTGAAAGACCTTTCCAAAATGTCCAAGAACATGAGCAAAGCTTAAAAATTGAGCAAGTTATGCCTTGTGGAAGTTGGGAAATTTTTGGATATTTTGAAAAGTCAACATTGTTTCAAATGACCTAAAATTGCTAATGGGCCTCTTTTTCTTCCACAATTCATTATCCAAGGCATGTGCACGACCATTTGGTCCAAAGGGAAGTTTTTTATCATTTTTATTTATTTATTTGGATTTTAATTATTAATAATTCATTTAATTAAATTAAATATGTGGAAAATACTAAACCTAATTTGTTGAATCTTTTTGTGCATGAAATAATTTCAAGATATTGTGTATAATCAGATTTGGAAAGAATCTTGCTAATTGGTCATGATTTGGTAGAAGTTTGCATGAAAAGATTAGAAAATATTTTGCCTTAAAAATCAAATATTATTCAATCAATGAAAAGGTTTTTTTGGATCAAATTTTAACCCTAATTGGTTCCATACATAAGCTTGATCAAGACCTAATGCCTGGTAACCTCCAAGCTGCGCAGAAAGACAAAAGAGAACTTTGCAACTTTGATCAAAAAATTCAAAACTGAAATCGTGATTCCCAAGCATTTCAAGGCAAAGTAATCAATCCATTGCCTTCCTAGGACATTAGGGAAACTTCTTGGATCAAAAGCACGACCTCTAACGCCCAGAATTGGTAGAACGACTGAGCCCTGTTCTTGATTTTTTCCATACTCACTTATCATAATTCTTGCATTATTCTTGATTTTTAATATTTGGTTTGCATTATTTGACTCATTCTGAAGCTAACCATGTAGTTGGATTGAGTTTTTGTGTCTCATACGCGAAATCGCCATTAAAGCACCCTAGGTTTTCAGACTTGCAAAATTAGGGATTCTCTTATCCAGAAAAATTGGAGCACAAGACCCAGACCATCAAAATCAGGACCTTCATACAAACTCAGTGATGGGGTCGCGCTCAATTTATGAGCCACCCTGAGCTAATCACTATTTTTTATAATATTGTCTGAGGGAACGGTTCAAAACCGTTGCCATTCTTCTTTTTATTTTCAGGAAAAAACAAAACCATGGGGAAGACGATGAAGTGGCCAGCTCTGGTTGGTCTATTCAAAAATTCGCGCTAAAAGTCCACTAGCGTTTTGTTCTATTTTATATTAATTGTTGGTTATTATATAAACAAAGAACTCAAGCAGCGCGTTTGGTAAAGTGTAAGACTGGTAAACCACAGGACCTGGGTTCGAGCCCCAGGTCCCCCATCCCTTTCACATTATTTTTCTATTAATGATTCTGTGCAGGTTCACCATGAGGGAATACCATACGTCCAAAATCTCAGCCTGCCACGCGCTCAATCTCATCAATTCAAGGGCACAGATCTGGAGGGCATGGTACACGTGAGTCAACGCTTGAGTACACTAGTGGAAAAGTCAGCCAGGCCTAAGGCTTATTGGGCTCAAATTACTGACTAAAGCCTCCACTTTGGGGACAGAAACCCCCCTAGGTTTGTTATCTCTTATATTATTATTTTTTTCATTCTTTTTTATTTCAATTATTATTCTTTTCAATTAATTCCTTTAACTTAATTTTTCATAAAAAAGATATAAAAACAATAAAAAACAGAAAAAGACAAAAAATAAGTATTTTATTTAATTAATATATTTTTTGTAAATAAAATTCATTAATTCACTTAGTTTTAATTTAGGGTTTAATCTTAATATTTTTTTCAATAAAAAACCTAAAATTGGTAGAATTAGGGTTTATAATAATTTTTATCCCCTTTTCTTTTCTTTCACAATAATTAATTATTAAAATATTATTTACTTTTATAAATCAAGATTTGCATGTAAATAATTAGATTAATATTAGGTTAAAATTTAATTCTTTTTTTAATAAATAAAAGCTATAGAATTAGGGTTAATTTAATTTTAATTTCATTTAATTCTTTTTCATTAAAATCTTAAAATACAAAAATACCAAAAAATAATTTCTTTTCATTTTAATTTTATTAATTTAATAATCGTTTAATTTAATTTAATTAAAAAGGGTCCAACACCCTCGTTTCAATTTAAAATCTCAATGCGCGTATTTATTTCTTTTTTCTTTTAATATTTATGTATCTCTCCCAAGGCCATGTAATATTTATCTTTCGCATTTTTAATTCTTTATTTTCTGTCAAATCGGGTCCTGGAAATTTTGGCGATGTGGACCCGCGCCTTTTGTAATAGCTTAGAACTTTATATTTCTCGCAATTTTTAACTATTAATAATGACATGCAAGAATGAATGATAAAATAAAAACAAACGCATAGATCACTTTGACAAAAGACAAAAATAAATGAAAACGACACACGAGTCACACACCACCCCTAGGGTACGCTTCACTGTTGCCTTGCCTCTCGAAAGGTGATCGTCGAGTAGAGGATGTTTTAGTAAGTCCTCATGATCCAGGAACCTGGCATGAGGGTAGCTTCTAAGGTGTCTTCCTATTGCTCCGGTGATCACCATGTCCCAAACCTCGAATTGACCCGAACACCTCCAACGGTGGTGCTACCTACCTCTCAATGGTGGGATGGCACTACTTTAAAGGACATTTACACAGACGAATTCCTTAGGGTAGGTAGACGACTCTAGATACTTGCTCTAATTTCAAAACAAAATTCAAAAATACTTTTCACACCAACACATTTTCCAAAAGCTTTCGAAAGCAATTTTTTCAAACACTCTTGAGGAACGATACAAGAGTCGAACTGGAATTTTCAAAGAAACTTTTTTAAAACCCACAATTGAAAAGCAAACAAACAATTTTGAAAACACAAATGAGCAAGTATCTAAGAGCCCATGGATAACCATGGATAGAAAGGGTGCTAACACCTTCCCTTTCTATAATCTACCTCCCGAACCGAGAGCAATCTCTTTAAGGAATTTTTCTGTGCTTTTGTCCTTTCCATTTGGAGAAAATAAAAGACGGTGGCAACTCTTACTTCCGCGACATTTCGCGAACTAGCGTTAAACAGTCAGTTCCAGATCCATCGATCACAGACGCCATCTTCAACGGAAAGTCTTCTTCAACCACTGTTTCAGCTGATGCCAACGTTGGAGGTACCTCCTCAAAATGCTGAAAGGGGGTTTCAATAAACTCTCCATCCATTTCGATATACCGGAATGAATTCAAGTGACTAACCATGTATTCCTCCTCACCCTGCACAGTAACAATCTTCCCTTTGACAGGGTATTTGAGCTTTTGGTGTAGAGTGGAAGTTACTGCCCCAGCTTTGTGAATCCAGGGTCGACCCAACAAGCAGGAGTAAGATGGACGAATATCCATTACATAGAATGTTGAGTCGAAAACCTGGGAGCCCACACGAATAGGAATGTCTACCTCACCGTGCACCATCCTCTTAGAACCGTCGAAGGCTCTAACAATGATGTTACTAGGTTTCAGCTCCAAACCCTCACAATCCAGACAATCCAATGCCTTCTTGGGCAAAACATTCAGGGAAGAACCGGTATCCACCAACACGTGTGCGAGAGTAGTGCCCCTGCACTCTATAGAGACGTGCAGGGCATCATTGTGATTTTTCCCTTTGGCGGTAAGGTCAGCATCTGAGAACCCCAAGCCATTGTCAGCCGTCAAATTAGCCACACAGTCAGTGAATTGATCCGCGGAGGTCTCTTGCGGCACATGCCGTTTTCAGAAATGAAATCAGGGCTTTTGCATGGGCCTCTGAGCATAGCAGTAATGATAGCATAGAGATTTTGGAGGGAGTATGCCCCAACTGTTCAACAAGGTTAAAGTCACTCTTTTTGATGATTTTAAGAATTTCCTCCATTTCTTGTTGGGAGGCTTCTACAGCAGTCATTTTTGGCGCCTCCGTCCTGGCAGGCAAATCGGTAGCAACTTCTTTGCCCCGAGTATCAGAGGACTCGGCGGCAGTAGTAGACACAGGAACTTGAACTGGAACATGCACACTTGCGGGTGTGATGGTGAGAGGTTTTTGGATAACTGGCGGTGCAATGTCAGGTGAGAAGAGCCTGCCACTGCGGGTAATCTTGGCGGGACCAGTGATGTTACTGATACTGGTATTGGTGTTGAACTCCTGCTTCACCCCAAGCATATACACGTCGGCCCCATAATGCCATGGGACCGCTTTATCAGACTCATAGGGGAGAGGCCCCGGAACAGTAATAGTAATGGGTGCAACAGACATAATTTGGACTGGTTTCTTCATGGGAGCTTTGGCAGGATTGTAAATTGTGACAACAGATATTTCTTCAACGGAAACAAACGGAACAGCAGTTTTCTTGAACAAAATTTCTTTGCTATCCATCAGGCTTTGGATGCCTGATTTCAGCAGTGGACAAACGGTAGGGATAACAGCATATAGGAGGCAACCCTTGCTACAACCCGGAAATAAACCGGCTAGTAGTAAGTTCCTCTTAACAGTCAAAAGAGGGGTAGCAACATCATTCACCGAAACAGCATACAACTCTTCCTCAATGGCATTTACTCTATGCTGGGGCATAGGAGCAGTTACAACATTCGGTCTCTCAGGCGCTTCAAACTGAATTTCCTTCGCGTCAATAAGATCTTGCACTTTGTTTCTCAAGGCCCAGCAATCATCAGTAGTATGCCCGGGGCTATCGGAATGATAAGCACAACGGGCATTTGGGTTATACTTAGGAGATGCAGTATTGACGACCTTAGGAGCTTCTTTGATGGCCACCAAGTTGGTTGATAACAGTTGGGGTAAAATTTGAGATAAGGTCATACTCAGCCGAGTATACTGCCTCTTGGGCCTTTCACCTCTTTGTTGATTGTACTGCTGAGGAGCAGCAACAGGTTTTGAAATGACCAAAGCATTGACGGCTTGGCGACTTTCGGGCTTGACTTGTCTTCTAGGACCATAGACGGCACTTGCTTCTTTCTTGAAAGGCCTCTTCTCAGTACTTGTGGAGGCAGCTTTTTGTATCTTTCCTGACCTGATGCCAGCGTCAATTCTTTCTCCCGTCAGAATCAAATCCGTAAACCCAGCGGAGGAGTTACCAACCAAATGATTGAAAAATGGACCAGACAAAGTCCCTAGGAACATATCAACCAGCTCACGATCAGTCAATGGAGGCTGCACCCTGCCAGCCAAATCTCTCCATTTTTGTGCATATTCTTTGAACCCTTCACCCGTTCCTAGAGACATACCCTGAAGTTGGGTACGCGTAGGAGCGAGATCAGAATTGTATTGATATTGTCTGTAGAATGCGGTTGCCAAATCTTCCCAATGTCGGATGCTAGTTCCATCTAGTTGGTAGAACCATTCAAGCTGTGACCCCGAAAGGCTATCTTGGAAGAAGTGAATCCAAAGGTTCTTATCCGCCGTGTAAGGTTGGATCTTCCTTACGTACGACCTTAGATGCAGCTTTGGGCAGGAGACCCCATCATATTTGGCGAAGGCAGGCGCCTTAAACTTGTGTGGAATTACTACCCCAGAAGATAACCCCAAATCTCCGAAATCCAGCCCCGGCACATTCTGAATCTCCATGGCGCTCAAGCGGTCCTCCAATTGCTTGTATCTGTCAGCAGCAGGTGGGTATTGTTCGTCATTATAGTCCGTCTCGTTGTCGGAGACTGCGGGACTAGGAGCTCCTCCCCCTTGGGGACTGTTTTTCTCAGCAGAAGAAGTAGTTGGATCGGCTTCATTATGGAGTGTGTTCCCAAATCTGCGTCCAGTGTTGAACAACGCAGTCCTCTTTTTCTTCTTCTTCTTCAGGAGTAGAGTCTTCAACTCTTGCTGACCTTGGGCCAGGCTCAGGACCATCTCTTGAAACTGGGCACTTTGGGCCTGAAGGGCCTTGATTGCTTGCTCACTGGATGATTCTGGATTCATGATGACTGTTCAAATAAACAGCGAAGAAGAATAAGCAACCTGTGAAATAGGGTACCTGCTATGCATATGGTGCAATGAAATGCGTATGTTTTATATTTTCAAAGACAAACAAGATCCAACTTTGTAGACAAAAAGGGAAACACACTTCATTAGATTAAAATTTTCAATTGTTCAACAACTTGCCCTTAGGCGTTACAGGAATGAAAAATACTGGAAAGGAAATGAAAGCTATAAAAGGAAATATCCAAAGCCCATCAGTGCTCCCATGGCCTCCTTTTCTCAGTGTTGATGTAGTTATTCAGAACCCTCTCTTCCTCCAATTGCTTAGTCAGCCTCTGGATCTTCCGTTCCTGCTCGTTGAACTTTTTCCGATAGAAATCCCGCTCTCCCTTTAGCTGCGCCCAAGATCTCTTCATTGTGTCAAAATCAGTGGGTATCTGAGGAGGGAGGACAGTTGGAGGAACCCCATCTTCATCAGGAGATTCAAGAATGATAGGTCTGACAGCTTCGTACGGCATACCTAACCTCTGAGCACGGATGCGGACCCATTTGCAATAGGGTTCCATTGGCAGAGAAGTCTTTGGTCCCAACTTATGTGGGTCAGCTTTGTGAATTCTGTCCCAAGCTCTAATGAATCCATGGCGTAGTTTGTCACTGTCTTCCTGAAACTCAAAATGGAAGTGAGGAACCAACATTTCATGAGGCCCAGCTCCTCTAGCTCTTCCAAACTGACGGAGAGCTAAGCATGGATTATAAGAAATTCCTCCTTGGATACCAATCAATGGAACATTAGGGTATTCCCCGCAACGATCAATAACAGCTACCTCATCCAAACCTCTGAGAGTCCAAGTGATGTCATTATCAGTGAGAGACATTAACCTCCGAGCCCAACCCTTTCCTTCTTCATTCTTCAACACGAACTTAGGAAGGTGCGAAATAAACCACCTCATTAGCAAAGGAGCACAACACCATGGAGTTCCCTGTTTTCGGGCGGTACGAGCATAGAGTTATTGCAAGATATCACCCAAAAGAGTGGGTACAGGATTCCGAGACATGAAGATCCTTATGGCACGAATACTGATAAAGGTGTCAGGATTGGGAAACAATACCAGACCATAGATCAAAAGAGCCAGAATATCCTCGTACGCCTTGAAGTCCAAGTCATTCCAGAAATCATTAGCCTTGCCAACCAGAAATTTGACCAAAAAGCCTTTAACTCCACTCCTAGTTTCCCAGTTAGCCAATACCTCTTCTTTGGTCAAGGGGAGAACTGCAGCAACCTCTTCAGGCCTAGGAGTCTTTTCCAAACCAGTGAATGGAGTTTGCTCCAAGACAGGGATCCCAAGCAAATAAGAGAGTTCTTCCAGGGTAGGAACCAGCTGGAAGTCTTGAAAGGTGAAACAATGATACAGGGGGTCATAAAACTGGGTCAGAACACTTATCAATTGTTGGTCCCATTTTGCAGTGATCAAGCCAAGGAGAGAACCATGTCTGTTGATGAAGGAAGAAGTGTTTGGAATCCTACCAACCAAATCCTTGAGCAAAGTTGGTGGTTGAACAAAGTTGAGCCGGATAGTATTCCTACGCACGGGCATCATGATGTCCTACAAAACAGAGCAAAGATGAAACTTTTTTTGTCTTTGAAATGGGTTAGTCCTTTATACAGGATGCATGCAATGGTATGATGGCATGATGCTATGATGAAGCACACCACAAGTATTCACATAGGCAAGCATGGTAAGGCACACAAGTCACACAAGACACCCTTAGGTTTCAGGCCAGCATGAATTTTAGGTATTACCCTCTTTTGGTTTCGTTGGTTAAAACCTGTCCTATCAAAAGTAACCGGGTTCTAAAGGATCTCAAATCATTGGCTACCCTCAATCGGTCATAACTCCAGCATCGCAATATTTTCTTGCGGCCAGAACCATCTCGAGAGTTTAGTCTCAATGAGTGTAGCATACTGCTACTGTCCTAATAGCCAAGTTGGTCAATTTAGGGTTCTAAGGTCAGTTGGTGTTTAATGACTCCTTAGAAGACCTATATTCTCCTCATTTCAACACAAGGGATATAGGTACAGACCAAGGTGCCACACCAATGTAGCCACTGCTTCACCCATGTCGGTCTACGCCGGACAGGTCCCTCACAGATTATGCTACCTAAAAAAGGGTATTCCCCAGATCCGGGTTAGGATCTATGAAACTCCGATGCAAAGCCCACAAATATAAAAGCAAACAAAGCAAACAATTGAAAACAAAGGTGATCTAAGCCCTAAGGTTAATCCACTTTTAAATTTATCCCCAGCAGAGTCGCCAGTTCTGTGATACGGTGGGAGAACTGACTATGGTTTTGCGTTTGTTTTCGCAAATGTTTCGGTTGAGCAAGAGTCGCCACCGACTTTTTATTTTATCCTAAGGAAAGGTTTAAAAAGCACAGCAAAAACCTTTGAGATGTTTTCTTGGGTTCGGGGAGTAGATTATAGAAAGGGAAGATATTAGCACCCTTTCTATCCATGGTTATCCATGGGCTCTTAGTTACTTGCTTAGATCACTTGCCTTTTGTTTTCAATTGTTTGAAATGGTGCTTGTGTGTGTGTGTTTGAAAATGTTTTTGAAAAGAGGCCAATGTGGTGGCAACCTTTGTAATGATCCATGTTGGGATGTATACAAAGGTGTATGTCTTTTGAAAAGGTTTTCATTTGTTTTTGAAAGTTTGTTTTGAAAGTGTTGTGAGGTGTGGTTTTATAAAATAGGCAAGTGTTTTGTTTTGTAAGTTTGATTCAAGTAACTAAGAGGTTATCTACTCCTAAATTTCTCAAAGATTATTGCTATGTTTTAACCCTTTTAACAAGTTTGTTCCACCATTGTATTTGGTGGACAATCTCATGTTAGGATGTGAAAGGGACGGGCGCGGGTCATCGTTTAGGCCATAATTGCAACGGTGTCAAGTATCTTTGGGCAATTTTCCTTAAGGGACTTGATCATTTGTTTAGGCAATATTTTGAAAACGTCATCGAGGGACTATGATCATTTGATTTGTGTTTGTTTTGCCCAAAGAGACCTAACATGCAATATGGCCCAATTTTGAAAGGCAACAAGTGGAATACCCTAGGGGGTGCAAGTGTGATTTGTGTGTCCATTTTCATGCTTGTTTATCTTGAAATTAGGTCAAAACTATTTTTTCGTCATTTTTCGCATACAAACCCTAATTCTAACATGGTATAATTAGAAAGCAATAAAGTGCGAAAATAAATTTACTAAGCTATTACAAAACCATATATGGGAAGGGGGGTACAAATGTTCAAATGGGGGATATTTAGACAAAAAATTAAACCTAGCTATTACATCATTTTTTTTAATATTTACAATATAATTAAAGGCACAAATAGAAATAAAACAAATATGCAAGAATGCAAAAAAAGTTTTTATATGTATGAAAAAAAAGTATTATTTATGTCACAAAAATAAAAATAAAAGTATTTTTTGAGTATTTTCATATTTAGGTCAAAACCCTAGTTTACAAAATAGAATGCATTATTTATTCAATATATACAATATTTATTATTTACATACAAAAATAAAATAAAAATGAAGTCTATTTGTAAAAAAATGTATTTTTAATGTTAAATGTTAATAAAATAAAATATGTATATTTTTGGTATTTTATTCTAAGTATACTAATGTATATGTATTTATTTATATTATTTACAAACTATTTTAAATATGCACAAAATAATAATATTTAATTTTTTTTTATATAAAAAAAAAGTATATTTCACATAAAATATTTTCAGAATATAAAATGAAATAAAATAAAAATAAAAATGTATTTACACCATTTTAACATTTTTTAATAAAAGTATATCTATTTACTTATTTATGTTCAAATAACTAGTCTAACCAAATAAATATCTAATAAATAGGAAAATGGTACAAAAAATTATTTTTATATTTTTTATATGATTAGGAAAAATAAATAAGTCAAACCAAAAAAAGAAAAGTCAAAAAATCATTAAAATGAAGAAAATGAGCTTAGGGGGTTCAGAAGTAAAAAGAATGTGTGAAAAGGAAATACAAAAACAGGCCCAGCCCAGATAACCTTTCTTCAACCTCTGGCCAAACAATGTCAAAAAACGCACGCCTGGTTCCCTGATTCAAACATCTTGATTCCTGGCTTTTTAATGAAAACTCATAACATCAAAAATGTTCAGCATCAAGAGACGAATTCATGGATATAAAGAACTTGTCTTAACTCTCTAAGATGAGGGAGAATTTCCTCTCCCCCAATTTCTGACCTAACTTTTTATCAATGTTCAGGCTCAAAATTCTTGCAGCACACATAATATAAATGAAATCTAACTACATGGGCATGTTCAGGGCTATGAATGTGACATATTCTCTTCACAAACCTAAAGCTAACAATGCCTAATAAGAGAGATACGAATCCATAAACTTACCTGTTCAGTTGAAGTTCTATCTGGCAATGGAGGAGCTTTCAGTGCAAGGTGATGATTGGTATAGCTTCCTTGAGGTCCAGGGATGCTATTCCAAGCTTTACTTTGTCTTCAAATTTCTTGAATCGTGCTAGAGAACTTCAACTGTAAAACAAGAAACTGAAAATGGTGGAACTGGTTAGAGGAATTACAGGTCGTGTTTTAGGTTTTGGTTAGCTTGCATAGATGGTATGGAAGGTGTGTGAACTGGTTTGGGCAAGAAAGCTTGAGAGGAATGAAAGATGGCACTCAAACTGCAGGCCCTGCCCTGTTCTTGCAGTTTGAAGGTGATTCTGAGAATGGGAGTGTATGAGGGATGTTAGGGTCGTGTACTAGCTCAGTTGGTATCTCTTGAATGTGTTTTTCAAGTTTGCTTAAGTGTTTGTAAGCTGATATGAGAGTTGGTCTGTGATATGCAATGTTTCTTCTTTCTTAAGCAACAAAAGGCAAGTTGATGTTCTAGACTGATGCAGGCCCCCATAACATGCTGCAACCCTTGGCTTTGATCAGTGCAATGTGTCTCTTAACTTGTTCCTAGAAGATTTTGACTGTACCACTTGGATTTGCAAAATGGACATAAAGTTCTACTTTTTCAAAATGGAAATAATGCTTTTTCTAATTAAGGGTTAATTCTCCATGTAATGTCCAAATGCTTAGAACAACATCTTGGCACAATGGTTTTGCATTGAATTATTGAGTGTCAAAGGGTTTTAGGACCTGTAATGTAGCACAAACTATGCTGACTTGAAAATGGCCTAAGTTATGAACATGTACATGGTCAATTCAAAAGTGAGTTTTTGCCATATTGTGAAATTCGATTCTCTCAAGTTATGAGGTTGTTTGATGAGTTCTTGGACATTTTGGAAAGCTTGGAATGTGTACTACAATCCATATTTGAAATGCAAATTGAAATTCCAAGTGGAAGTGTATGGAAAATGGCCTTGAAGTTAGGTAGAAAACCTTGTCAAAAAGGTCAAATTTTCACTAAGTTAAAGATGGTTTAGTACCCTTATTCAAAAATTTGTAACTTGAGATACAAGCTTCATTTGGGAAAACTTTGTGAATCAAAGTTGTAGATTATGCAACAAGCTACAACTTTCATGTTTTGACTTTTGTTTGAATCCAAATGAATCTTGGTGAGAAAGTGGGGCAAAGTTGGGAAAAAATTAGGGTTTTCCATAACTTGGAAAAAATTCTAAGTTATGAAAAATTTCCATTTTAAACCCTAATTTGCATTTCTTGATTTCTTGGTGAACAAGTTTCATGATTTGGCATGTTTTGATGAAAAATGAACCTTGACCCTTGATTTTGACCAAAAAGTCAAAGTTTGACTTTTCAGTGCACAGTCAAAATTGATCAATTGACTGGGAAATTCAACTGTCAATCTTGTGCACTTGGGATCTTTTGAACTTGTTGAGCATGTCAAGATAATTCCATGGGGTCCTTGAGTCCATATGTGAGCTTGGTTTGCCATTGGCTAGGTCAAACAGTCAAAAATTACCCTTGTGCAGTCAAAACCCTAAAAATGACCATTTTGCCCTTTTGATGATCTGATCAAATTTCTTGTGGAATTGTGGTCCAAACTTGATCAAATGGTCCATGTAAGTTCATAATGTTGATGTGGGTCAATTTTCATGAGATTTGACTGTCAATTGGCCACAGTTGACTTTTCCCCAATACAGTTGATTTCTAGGTCATCTGTCCAATTGACTGGGCAAAATTTGGAATCAAGACTTGAAACTTGGTATGGATAAACTTGGGAGTCCAACATGAAGCATGAAAGTCATCTTAGGCATTTTAGGTCAAAATATCCTTGTGCAATCACAAACCCTAATTTGGGTCAACAGTGCAAGGAGAAGTCTTGAGCAGAGGAAACCCTAACTGGATCTTGATCTTCAAGGGTCTGGTGATGAGAAAATGTTTAGGAAATGGGAGGGAAAATTTTGGGGTACAACAGTACCCAACTTCAGGGTATGTCACTTGGGATGAGTGAAGGTTTTAAGGAGTATGCGCAAAGGTGGAGAGATCTGGCTGGAAGGGTGCAACCGCCCTTGACTGACCGCGAGCTCGTTGACATGTTCTTGGGGACCTTGTCTGGTCCATTCTACAACCATCTGATTGGGAATTCTTCTGCTGGGTTTACAGATCTTATCTTGACTGGGGAGAGAATTGAAGCTGGTATCAAGTCGGGGATGATTCAAGAAACCGCACCTGCTGATGCTCAGAAAAAGCCCCACACTGAGAAGAAAGAGGCCAATGCTGCGTACAGCCAAAAGGGTCGCCATGATCAACATGTAGGGGCAGTCCAGATCTCTAATCCTAAGCCTGCTCAACAAGGACAGGGGCATCAACGTAAGGAGGTCGCACCCAAGAGACAATTCACTAAAATCAACATGTCACTGGATCAAGCGCTACAGCAAATGTTGAAGGCAGGGCTGATTACCTTGAGGGATCCTCTCCGGAATCCAAACACCTCTGCTCCCAACTACCATCCTAATGAGAGGTGCGCATACCACTCTGATAGCCTGGGTCATACTACAGACAACTGCTGGCCTTTGAAGAACAAGATTCAAGACATGATCGACGCCGGAGAGATTCAGTTTGAAGCGTCAGAGACTCCAAACCTAATCAATGCTCCTTTGCCCAATCATTGAAGGCTTTTGTTTATTTGAATTTCCGAGTTGTAATTTTTTGCTTATACAAACAATTAATGTCATAGCAAACTCTTTTATTTCACTAATGCACTGCATATGTCTGTTTTTGAATTAATCCAATTATTTTCATTATATTCAAATTTCTTTCATGATCAACTCTCAATTAATAATTCTAAGCCTCTTGAGGGAGGATGACGAAAACGATACCATAATCTACAGTATGCTTTTGAACAAACCCCGCTGATGAGGTACAGGCATTGTTTCAATTCCTAAACACTGGAGTTATAAGGAAGATAATCCCTCGTTAACCCCTTTGAGCCAAAGAAGTAGGAGTTTTTCTTTTCGAAAATTAAAACCCTTAATCATAACCTGGGGCAGGGTAGTTCTCTCAGTTTGATCCAGGTGCACAATGAGTGGCACCGAAGAAGTCCTTACAAAACAAAAGACAGTGATGGTCCTAAATAATCATAAAGGACAGGCAGTCATTACCAAAAAAAAACTAAAGCCCAATAAGTCAAAACCTATGAAGGAGACTTACAAAAACTGGGGCATCCCGCTGACTGTGATCATGAAAGAAACAGTTCAGGCAAAAAACAGGGATAACAAAATCAAAAAAGAAAGAGGTCCTACAAACCCTCAACCAAAAAAGGAATGACTGCCTATTCCAAATAAATTGTCAACATCCGAACCATCACCGGTATATCAGGACGAAGACTCAAACAAGGTCTAACGCGCGATCAACTGAGTTTAGGTTTGAAGAACATCATGAAGAGCGGGTGGGTACAAATATAATTTGAGCCTTTATCCTTTGTTTCTTAAACCGTGAACCAGGCCACGTCATAACCCTTAAAAGTCCTAGCTGAAGCATGGGTTAGTTCGAAAGCCTACTGTTACAAAAGGTATTCTGACTCCTTAAGGCTTGCTGTAAAAAACTGAGTTGACATCACATTTTACAAAATTTGCTTGTTTTACTGAAAATGCATTTTCAAAAATTTCAAGACAGACATAAGCTTTGCATTTTTTAATATAACATTGCTTGCATGTGACTATTTGTTTGAACAGCATAGAAGTTCACACGAAGAATATCTAATGAACAAAAGCACCTCCAATCAAGGGGCATGGCATGATCATTGTCCATTATCTGGGGCAGTTAAGTCAAGATTCGGAGAATCTCTCAAAAGGCCAACCAGCTTGGGAAAAATCTCCGCTTGAGTCACCTGGGGCATTGGACATGAGTTCCGGCTACGAATCTTGCCTGATCAAACATCTTCTGGTCGCATGGCAACACAACAACAAGGGCATCTCCCTACATTCTGAGAGCATGGACATAGTCGAAAAAATACTACGCATAATCAAAGTCCCGCTAGGTTGACACACCTAGGCAAAAATAAGGGCTTCGCGGCGAACCAAAAGGGTTTGGGCAAAAACAAGGGATGAAATGAAAAAATCTGTACACCCGGCAAGTCGAAAACCTGAAAAGGCGGCTTGGGCAAAAAAGGGTATCCCGATGGACTGAAAACCCGAAAGAGCGGTCCAGGCAAAAGTTAGGGATCAAAAGTGTACGACTATGTCCCGTCATATCGTCACTTGCCTGCCAGAAGAAGATTTGTCGAATCGGCGGTTGTCTAACACTCCACAAGGTATCTTCCTCTCCCACATCAGAAACAAGGGAAATAATGAGTTGTCCAAACGATCTAGTTGCTCTGTCAACCAAGGTACCAAGGTAGGTTCGGCTGAAGAATGTAACCAAGTTACCTCAACTCCCCACAGAGTAAGACCAGATTTCAGCAATACTCTCCCCGAGCAGAGTTTGGTCTCCCAATCAACCCTGAAAAGGCACAGTATCCTCCAGCAAGTCAGCGATACCCTCCCCAAGCAGAGTTGGTCTACTGTCAACCTCAAGGAAGTTGGTTTATCCCCCAGAAGATCTCAATATTCCCCAGCGGAGTATACAGATCTTCCTAAGCAAGCATCCCCGGCAGACTTAATATAAGATTGTTCCCCGGCGGAATACAGACACACCAGTGGAGCCACTTCCCCAGTACAGTTCAAAAGTTTCCCCATGAGAGTTGAATCAATCCCCCAGTAGGAAGCTTATCCCCAGTAGATTCTGGAAGCTTATCCCCTGCAGAGCACGAACGCGTCTCCCCGGCTTTATCCAAAGGTTATTCCCCACCAGGGCTTATAACTGGGTTATCCTCAGCTAATAACCACGGAAAGATCGTCCTCGCCGAAGTTTCTTCCTACCCCCCAGTGGAGTTCATCAATTCCCTCAACAAAGCTTATCAACGGTATCCCTCAGCGGAGTTATCATCAAATTCTCAGTGAAATATCCCTTCCCCACAGAGTATTCCCCACAGAGTATCTCTCCAGCAAGTTTATTCCCCAACGGAGTCATCTTCTCCTACCGGTTTGTTCTTGCAACCATCATCCCCAGCGGAAACGAAGAACTCTGTTCTTCAACATCAGTCCAGGATTCAACTTCCCGGCATTCGTCAAGGATTTATTTTCCTAGACGAAAATACATTCATAAACATATCACCTTTCATACATCTTGCTTACATACACAATGCATGCACATACGCATCATATCACACAAATCTCATTTATTTTTGAGAACATCTTAAAATCATGCAGTTCATGCATCATGACATTGCATACAACTGATGTTTTTCCTTTTCAGGAAAAAGGTCAATCCAAAGACGGTTACTATCAACCGTCGCAATTCCAGATTCGATACCTGTATCTAGCCAGGGCATATCTACATTTCAGAGATAGCTTGGAAATGCTCCAGATATGGATGTTGTTCTTTTGCTTATTTAAGACTCCTTCTAGATATAGTTCAGATGTGACTCAGGCATGGCGACGTTCTGATACTCATTCCAGATTTCCTTTCAGAGATAGCTTGGAAATGCTCCAGATCTGGATGTTGTTCTTTTGCTTATTCAAGACTCCTTCTAGATATAGTTCAGATGTGACCCAGGCATGGCGACGTTCTGATACTCATTCCAGATTTCCTTTCAGAGATAGCTTGGAAATGCTCCAGATATGGATGCTGTTCTTTTGCTTATTCAAGACTCTTTCTAGATATAGTTTAGATGTGACCCAGGCATGGCGACATTCTAATACTCATTCCAGATTTCCTTTCAGAGATAGCTTGGAAATGCTCCAGATATGGATGCTGTTCTTTTGCTTATTCAAGACTCCTTCTAGATATAGTTCGGATGTGACCCAGGCATGGCGACGTTCTGATACTCATTCCAGATTTCCTTTCAGAGATAGCTTGGAAATGCTCCAGATATGGATGCTGTTCTTTTGCTTATTCAAGACTCCTTCTAGATATAGTTCAGATGTGACCCAGGCACGGCGACGTTCTGATACTCATTCCGGATTTCCTTTCAGAGATAGCTTGGAAATGCTCCAGATATGGATGTTGTTCTTTTGCTTATTCAAGACTCCTTCTAGAGATAGTTCAGATGTGACCCAGGCATGGCGACCTTCTGATACTCATTCCAGATTTCTTTTCAGAGATAGCTTGGAAATGCTCCAGATATGGATGCTGTTCTTTTGCTTATTCAAGACTCCTTCTAGATATAGTTCAGATGTGACCCAGGCATGGCGACGTTCTGATACTCATTCCAGATTTCCTTTCAGAGATAGCTTAGACATGCTCCAGATATGGATGCTGTTCTTTTGCTTATTCAAGACTCCTTCTAGAGATAGTTCAGATGTGACCCAGGCATGGCGACGTTCTGATACTCATTCCAGATTTCCTTTCAGAGATAGCTTGGAAATGCTCCAGATATGGATGTTGTTCTTTTGCTTATTCAAGACTCCTTCTAGAGATAGTTCAGATGTGACCCAGGCATGGCGACGTTATGATACTTGTTCAGTTTCCCTTTCAGATATAGCCTAGAGATGCTCCAGATCCGGACGCTGTTCTATTGCTTATTCAGATTCAAACTTCTAAAAGACAACTTAGAGATGCTCCATCCCGGATGCTCTTCTATTGTTCAGTCCAGATACGATCCAGATTCGGATGAAATTCTGTTACTCATGCAGTATGGATATACCCCATACATGGCGGTCATTCTACCATTTATTCAGAGGTCAGCAATCAGACACAGACTAGATATGCTCCAGACACGGAAGCTATTCTATTTCTTATTTAGATTCACCTATCCACCATCTTTCCAAATGGCATCTATAAGCCCATTCCCGACAAGGTTCTGTCACACGTTAAGATGGCATATTTAAGCCCATCCTCCTATCCATCATCTCTCCAAATGGCATATGTAAGCCCATTCCCGTTGTCACACTACTGATATTCTACTATGTGAGTGCAAATTTCTGGGCACTCTAGTGTTCAATCATCTTCCCCCTTCGGATCACGAAAGGCACACAAGCCAATCTACATCCTCAGGTCTAAGAAGATTGAACAGGGGCAACTGTTGTACCCCAAAATTTTCCCTCCCATATTCTCCAAGATTTGCAAAGAGCATGCTTCAAAATCTCCCAAAGGTTGCACAGTCCAATGGCCTCCTAACAGTCAAAAATTAGGGTTTTGATTCTGGCAAAGAAATTGAAGTTTCCAAGGGTCCAAACAAGTCCCACATGCCTATAAACATTGTCAAGCCTTCCCAACCTCATTCAAAGGAGGGTGTGTGCAGAAACGGCCAAGAGAAAAACCAAACATTATTCAAAAAGTGAGAGTTCTAAAACATAGTTGCGAGCATCTTCAGATCAAAACAAGCACGTGGTTCTATTCCTTGCCACACCCTGAAGCTAAAGCAACCTTTGCCAAGTCCTGAGGCTCATACCGCGCTGTAAGTTCTTCCCAGGTCCCCTATAATTTCCATATTATTTTTTCAATTGCTTTCATGTGCAGATTCTCAAAAGAGGAACACCATAAACCTCATATCCCAGCGCTCCAAGTGTTCACCAGCATAGATCCAAGGGCCAAGCATAAGGAACACCATGGTCTGGAGTCAATGTGCTGCAGGCAATCATGAAAGTCAAACGTGGCTTAGATTTCAGTGGGCCTGAATTGCTTCAACAAAAACCTCCATTCCTGGCCCAATACCCCCTCCATTTGGTTTATTCTTTTCTTTTCATTTTTTATTTTCCAATTTAATTTCTAACCCTTTTTTATTTTTATTATTATTAACAAATTAACCAATTAACACATTTTCATTAAAAAAATCAAAAAAATAGAATTAACATTATTATTATTATTTTATTTTGTAAATAAATATTAACCAAAATAGTTTAATTAGGCAATTTTAATTCCTTTTCTTAAATAATTAAAATAAATCTAGAATTAGGTAAAAGTTAACTTTTAATTTTATTCCATTTCTTTTTATTTCATAAAAACATAAAAAGCAAAAAATATTTTCTTTTAATTAAATTAATTAATTAGTCATAAATTAGTTTTAATTTCATTTTAATTACAAAAAAGACCAAAAAAAATCAATTCCTTTTCTTAAAAGGGTCAACACCCTCATGACGTTCCGATTTAATTTTTATTCGCACTTAGTTTATTATTATGTAATTGCTTCCAAGACATGTAATAGTAATTAGGACTTTTACTATTTTTATTTACTTTCCGTACTTATTTACCAAAAACGGGTCTTTGTAATTTTGGCGATGTATAGACCCGCGCCTTGTAATAGCGTAAGATTTATGTTTCTGCAATTTACTTTCCGCACCCCTTAACTGTTAACTTGCATGAAAGAATGTATGTAAATAAAAACAACCCGTAGCTCACTAATTAACCAGACAAACATTAACCGAATACAACATACAAATACACACACCACTTCTAGGGTACGCCTCACTTGTTGCCTTCGAAACGTGGTCGTCAAGTATAGGATGTCTTAGCGGTCCTTATGTCCATGATCCAGTTGCCTCGAAACAGTTGCCTCGGAACAGTTGCCTCGAAACAGTTGCCTCGGAACAGTTGCCTCGAAACGGTTGCCTCGGATTAAAAAAAGATCAAGGACATAAGGGTAGCCTCTAAGGTGTCTTACTGTTGCTTCGGTGACCACATTGTCCCTACAATCGAATTGACCTGAACAACTCCAACGATGGTGCTACCTACCTCTCAATAGTGGGATAGCACTATCTAAAGGACTCTTACACAGCTTAATTCCTTAGGGTAGGTAGATGACTCATGGATACTTGCTCTATTCAAAAACAAATCAAAAAACCTTTTCACACCGACACTTTCAAAAAGCTTTCAAAATAATTTTTCAAACACTCTTGAGGACTGATACAAGAGTTATTCAGAAATATTTCAAAGAAACTTTTTCAAACCCACTCACATTTTGAAAACATAAGAGCAAGTACCTAAGAGCCCATGGATAACCATGGATAGAAAGGGTGCTAACACCTTCCCTTTCTATAAATATACCTCCCGAACCGAGAAACATTCTCGTAAGAAATTTTGCTGTGCTTTTGTCCTTTCCATGTTGGAGAAAATAAAAGACGATGGCGACTCTTGCTTCCGCAACATTTCGCGAAACCAGCTAAAAACAGTTAGTTCTAAATCCACCGATCACATCAAGTTTTCTGAATTTTTGTGGTTTGTTACTGGTTTTTGAGTTTTGCTTTGTTCACAGTTTTGGGATTTTTGAGGCTTTGTTACTGGTTTGTTGTAGACTTTGAGGGTTAACAGGCCTTGGGATTTTTGTGATGGTTGTTTGGTTCTTGCTCTTGATGCTGGTTACTGTTTTGGGTTTGAGGCTTTGCTACTGGTTTTTTTGAGTTTGATCTAGTTACAGGTTTTGGGTTTGATGCTTTGCTACTGTGTTGAGTTTGATGATGGTTGCTGTGTTCGGTTTGTGATAATTCTGGTTAACAGTTTTGGGTTTGAGGCTTTGCTACTGGTTTTTTGAGTTTGATCTGGTTACAAGTTTTGGGATTTTTCAGTGATGGTTAACAGGTTTTGGGTTTGAGGCTTTGCTACTGTTTTGTGAGTTTTGAGGCTTGTTCACAGTTTTTTGAGTTTGAAGCTTGTTCACAATTTATTTTTGAGTTAACAGGTTTTTTGAGTTTGAAGCTTGTTACTGTGTTTGTTCTCTTTGCTCTCCTCCTGCTTTTGGATCCCCTGCTTCTGTTATATTAACCTCTTCTTATCTTGTGGCCTCTTGGCCTTTGGTCTCTACAAGTTTTTTTTGCTTACAGCAGGTTTTGCTTGGTTTTGTTTTTTAGCAGTTTTGATGATTCTGGGGTTTACAACAGGTTTTGCTTTGTTTTGTTTTTTAGCACTTTTGATGATTCTTGGGTTTACAGCAGCTCTTCCTTTTGCAACAGAGTTTTTGCAGGATGTGCATTGGGTAATTCTAATAGCCTAGGTGACTTATTTCCTCTCTTCTCTCTCAATGACAATAAAAAATCAAATTTCTCTTTTGCCTTTTTTACTAATCTGAAAGGTTTGCAGTTTGGAAAATGATGATATCTTGGTTCTTGAGCAAGTTGACTTGTTATTTTGTTTGATTTAGCTATTTGTTTATTTGCCATACTGCTGCCTCGTTTTAGCTTATGATGTTGTTGGTTTGGACTGTTGTAATGTTGTTGTTTGTTTGTCCATTTTGTGATGCTGTTTGTTGTTTATCCAGTTTGTAATGTTGCTGTTTGTCCGTCCAGTTTGTGATGCTGTTTGTTTGGACAGTTGTAGCATTTTGATCTTGTAGCATGCTCGCGAATTTCTCTTCTTCTTTCTTTTTGTGAACCAAGAAGGGAAACCTTCTTGTGATTTGCAACTAGGAGAAATAGGTTGTGATGAATTAAATAGCATTCTGATTCCACATTGCAAACCTTAATGATGAATACCTTTTGGAAAATTTCTTGTTCATGCCCATATAATTTGGTACTAATCATGTTTTCTTTCTCTTGTTTTCATGTGAGAAAAATTGGAGATGACAAAGCAAAGAACACAAGAAATCCGTGGCAAGCATGGAAGTCTTGGAGATAAGCAAAGGAATTTGATACGACTTCAATCTTCAAACAACTTAGACATAGATTAATTCTCCTAGGCCAAACATTCATTTGGATTTTCTTTGTAACTTAGAAAGATCATTCTTGTATTTTGATGTATTGTATTCAATAGTTGTAACAATTTATCTTTTAAATACAATAAGTTGTAAAACATAAAGTATTAAAAAGAAATAAATTGTTTTGTAACAATATTTGAAATTGGAGAAAATCTTGAGTTGTAGCATGAAGTATTTTGGTGTCATTTTATAACTTGAAATCCTTTATCAACAACAATTTGTAATTTCTCTTCGCATCCTAATTGATTTTATTTTTGAAGTTCCCAATCAGGATATTTGAAATAAAATACTCCAGTCTGGTAACTTAAATTCCAAATAATCCCAATAACTTTGTAACTGCATTTCAAACAAACACGCACTGTGTACTCTGTTTCCTAATAAAACAAATGTTTTAAGGACGTAAATCATCTGGTCAACCTGGATCCCAAAATCATGATTATCCTAAATGACAGTATTAAACTTCGTCTCTTGTCCCAAACAAATCATGCTCTGAGAACAAACATTATCCTTTCAATAAACTGTATTTAAGAAAAATTCAAAATCAATCAAATGCCTTGCGATGATTTGATAATTTTAAAGTTTTCCGAACTCAAATTTCTTCTGATTCTTTAAAGATAAACCTGTGAGCGACATCACATGTGACCATGAACAGACATAATCGTCTCAAAATCTTGTAGCTTGAAGAAATCATAAATACAACCTTGAGGAAGCATGAAGACCTATGAAGGCCAATTGGATCTTTGAAAACTCATTTTCTTTTTGAGAATTGCAAAAAACCCTAATTGCTGGTTTATTACCCCAGAAGAGAATCTGTTTGGTCGATTTCTGAGCCAACTTGAATATCTGAGAAACCCTAGGGTTGTGTCTTATATGAAAAATGGGAGGGAAAATTTTGGGGTACAACAAAGACTAATAACAAAATGTTAGTAAACCTAACACAAAAGACAAAAATAACTGAACATAACACACATTTCACATATACACCTCTAGGGTACCTCACTTTGGTTGCCTTCCAAAATAAAACAGTCATGTCCCTCGAGACAGGGACGCTTTAGAAAAGACCCATAAATCAAAAGATCATAGTCCCTCGATGACCCTACAGTTGCCTTTCGGTAAATAATCTAGACCCTAAACAGGAATTGCTAAAGCATCTCTACATTGTTGTCTTTATGACTGTACGTCCCTTTGAATGTCTCTCATACATCCAACGATGGGGCTTCTTATCAATAAATGGTAAGATAGAAACATCTAAAGGAGGAGGAAAATAATATTAGACCTTTTGAGTAGGTAGGATGCTCATAGTTGCTCGCTTGCTCACAACAAAAAATCATTTTCACACATACACTTTCAATTAAAACATTTTCAAAAGTCAAAGCTTTTTGTACGCATTCTTATAGAGACGAGAATCATTACAAAGGCACTTTTCAAAATCATTTTCAAAAACATCTCCCATAAACAAACACTCCTTTAAACTATTTTCAAAACCAACACTTTGTACACGTTCTTATAGAGACGAGAATCATTACAAAGACGTTTTCGAAATATTTTCAAACCCGCACCAGAAGCACATTTTCAAAAGCAAGTGAACTAGCAAGAAACTAAGAGCCCGCAGATAACTACGGGTGGAAAGGGTGATAACACCTTCCCTTTCCATAATGTACCCCCTAACTCAGAAAATCTCGAAAAGGTCTTTTATGTTCTTTTCACCCTTTCTTTAATTTGGATAAAAGAAAATTCGGTGGCGACTCTTGCTTACCGCAACATTTGCGAACACAAACGCAAAACCAGTATTAAATAATCGGTTCTGCCACCGTATCACACATCCAGACGAATCAAAAGGGTTCGGGAAAAAAGTAGGGACAAATAAATAAAATTATACACCCGGCAAGTCGAAAACCTGAGAAGGCGACTTGGGCGAAAAGGGGTATCCCAGTGGACTGAAAATATGAAAAGACAATCCAGGAAAAAGTTAGGGATTAAAGCGTATGATTATGGCCCATTATCTCATCACTTGTTTATCAGTAGAAGATTTATCACTCTAGGAGTTGGGATAATGTTAAAATTTATCCACAAATCCTCGCAGAGCAATCTCTATGGAACTATCTCTATAGAGCTACATCCACAAGCTCATCCCCAACCGAGATATATTCCCCAGCAAGACTAATATGCCCTCAGGAAAAAATTAGGACATCTTCCAGCAGTTCACCTTCATATCCCTAATGGATAGCTTGATATGATCATCATCCCCGATAAGTTCCCTAGCGGATAAGGAAGTTTGATCATTTCCCCAGCATACAGTGAAGACTTCCTCGGAGCAGCCTATAAAATTCCAATCCCCATTAGAGTTTATTTCCTCGACATATTTCACAGGAATTTAATTCCCCAGCTGAGTTCATTACTGCAAAGTTGTAAATCCATAACAAAATTCTCTTCTCCAATAGGGGTTAATCAAAGTTGCTATCCCCAGAAGAGCTACTACAATATTTGAAAATTTAACAGATAGCACACCATAGGATTATCCATCTCTTTTATTCCCAGTCAATGTACGTAAGAATTAAATCCTTCAACAAAAAGAACGAGGAACAACTGACTCTCCTTGAATGCCTCTATCCTCAAGAAGAAGTTGAAGATCCCCAGTGGAGTATCCTCAAACAGAAAGCGGGAATCCCCAATAAAATTATTCCCAGCGGAAATTGAAGAATCATTTTTATTCATCCCCAGCAACAGTCCGAGATTTATTTTCCCCAGTTAAACATTGTTACAAAGAGCTACCGATACGCTTCAACAACATATTGCATCCATACATCATTTCACAATACATCATAGAATATGCTTACCGAAATGCATATAACATTCTCATTTATTTTGAGAGCATCATTACGCAATACATTACATACATCATGACATTACATAAAGCTATTTTTGTCTTTTCTGGTAAAGTTTGCAAACAGATGAATATCATCAGCAATTTTAAAATAGGTCAGAGATTAAATCCTGAAACAGGACGGGGCAACTATCTATATGACCAGGCGGTATGAATTCTAGAAACAGGACGAGTTTACCAACAAAAATAGGTCACAAATTAATTCCTGAAACATGATGGGGAAACTATCTATATGACCAGGCGGTATAAACTCCCGAAACAGGACGAGTTTACCAACAAAAAACATGTCGCAGATTAATTCCTAAAATAGGACGAAGCAACTATCTATATGATCTGGCACTATGAATTCCCGAAACAGGACGGGTTTACCAACAAAAAATAGGTCACAGATTAATTCCCGAAATAGGACAGGGCAACTATCTATATAACCAGGCGATATGAATTCTCGAAACAAGACGGGTTTACCAACAAAAAATAGGTCGTAGATTAATTCCCGAAATAGGACGAGGCAACTATCTATATGACCAGGCGGTATGAATTCCTGAAATAGGACGAACTTACCAATGAAAAATATATTGTAGATCAATTCCCGAAACAGGATGGGCGACTATTTGCTTGACCAAATGATTTCCTTTAGAGACTGGATTTTGACAAGCATTTCCTTCAGAGATTCATTCTGAAAAGCGTTTCCCTCAGATAAAATTGAGACATAGATTTCATTCTGATACTCCCCAATGCATTTTCTAGTTACTTTGGATGGCGTCTATAAGACCATCTCCGACGACACTCTGTCAACTTTCCGAATGGTATCTTCAAAGCCCATGCAAGCAATACAATCAACCAACAATGTTACTTCGCGCACCGACAAGTGCAAATTTCCGGGCACTTAAGTGTTCAATCCTCTTCCACCTCCAGTCACGAATGACAGACATGTCAATCTAACTCTTCAGGTTTAAGAAGATTGAACAGGGGCAGCTGTTGTACCCCAAAATTTGCCCTCCCATTTTCGAAGACAATTGATTCAAGACACCTCCTCATGCTCCTAGGGTTCTCAATTCCTCAAGAATACTTAAGGGTTGACCAGACAAACCCTCCTCCTAAATAGTTTACCTATAACTAGGGTTTGACTTTCCTCAAAGAAAATTGAACTTATAATTCCTCAAGTAAATTTCATGGTTCCTCATATGCTTCAAGGTACCCTCATGGCCAATTTCAAGCCTTGCATCATAAGTTTACTCAATCAATTGCTCAGATTATTGAAAATCAATTGTATTGGACCAAAAGTCAAATATGGTCAACATACAATCAAACTTCAAGATTTTTGGTCAACATCAATATTTTGAACTCAAATTCATAATTTGATTAAGGTTTGATCATGATTCATCAAGGAAACTCAAGATTCGTCAAAAGTCAAAAATTGCTAAATTAGGATTTTCTTTAGGAGAAGTCAACTGAACTTTGACCAAGCATAACTTTCACATGCTTCATCATAAAATTCTCAAAAAAATCCAATTTTTAAGGAGATTCAATTCTCTACAACTTTGTCTCTCTAAGCTCAAGGCCAAAAATGCTTCATTTGAGAAATATGGATCAAAACATCACAAGTCATTTTAAAAGTCAACAAAAAGACATTTTTTATCAAGCCAATTTAAATCAATTTAAAGACTTTAAATCTAAAAATGACCAACATTAAAGTTGTAGACATTTCTAGGTTTCTAAAAAGTCAAAGATCACATTCATATGACAAAAATTGAGAGAGTTATGATTGGTGCAAGTTGAGCAATTTTAAGAAAATGCATGAAGTCCACTTTGAGCAAAATTGAATTTTTGGGCTAATGGGCCTATGTTTTTAGATTCAAACGTGTTCATGACGTGTTTAAGGACCCATAAGTCTATTCATGCATTATCTTTTATTTTTATTTCATTTATTTTGATTTTTATTCATTTAAAAGCAAAATAAATCAAATAAAATAACAAATGATGGACCGAGGCATGTGGGCTTTTGTTTTGGATCATTTTAAAGTCCAAGATCACATATCCAACTTGCGAAAATCGTGTTTCCTCAATATGGAAAGAGAATTTCATTTGTTTTGGAAGGTTTTTAATTGGTTTTAGTAAGAATCCTCAAATTCGGAAGCTTGAAAACATGTTTTATCATGTTTGATTCACACTTAACTCCTCATGATTGCCATTCATTTTTGTTGATTTAATATGATGCTTATAAATAGAGGACATCATTAGTGAAGAGAGGACCATGAAATTCTACCTCAAAAGCTAGTTCAAAAAACCACCAAAAAGTCAAGAATTAGGGCATATTCGAATTCCATTTTTCAGTGGTTTTTAGCCCAAACCAAGGACTAAACCATCATCCTGACATTCCCAGGAATACGACCAGATCAAGAACTAAGAAATTCCACGCCCAAGATCATCATACTCACACTCACCATTTGGGTAGGGTTTTGAAAATTCAAATCTATTAATTTATGCATGCTTAACTGTTTTTGTGTGTCCAAACATATTCTACAGGATGATTAGAATAGGTTTGAGCCAAAATATGCAAGGTTGAGCGCATGAATCGTGACTTGCCATTGTTATGGCATAGTCACAATGAAGCTTCGAATCTCTACTCACAGGCACTTTCAGACTAAACGGAGGGTGTCATTCAATTCTCACCCCATGCAATTTCTTGTAACACTTTTTTCTATCATTTTTCCTTTCTTATATTTCCATTTATTTATTTATTTCTTTTTTACAGTTAAAATAAAAAGACAATAAAAAATAAATAAAAAAACTTATAAAATCAAAAAATTAGGTTTTAGTCTTTCTTTCATATCAATTAATTTAATTAATTGAGAATTAGGTTTTTGCAATAATTAATTTTTAATTAAAATTAGACATTAGGTTTTTTTTATTAACATATAAAATAAAAAAAATACAAAAAAATATCTTTTAACACCTAGAATTTTTAGGACTTTAAAAAATCTTTCTAATTTTTTTTATTTATCTTTTGCATTTAAATTCCTAGAAACAATTGTATAGGTCGCACGGGTTTTTTTTTGTAATAGCTTAGTTTTAATTTCTCGCAAAGTTTTAATTATTATGTAACTCTCCCTAGGCCATGTAATAGTGTGAGGTTTTATCTTCCGCACTTTATATTTTCCGCACTTATACTCTATGCCATATATATATATATATATATATATATATATATATATATATATATATATATATATATATATATATATATATATATATATATATATATATATATATATATATATATATATATATATATATATATATAATTGTGTAGTAAATAGGCTTATATGGCAAGATAAATCGATAGATAACCTTAAACATTTCCAAGATAAATATAACTGAACTGAATCACTTTTGCACACTTTGTACCTCTAGGGTAATCTCTCTCTGTTGCCTTCGGAAAATAATGATCATGTCCCTCGAAAATAAGGGTACTTTAGCAAAGACCCTCGATTAAAATATCATAGTCCCTTCGAATAAAGATCATAGTCCCGTGGTGTCCCTCGAGTTGCCTATGAAAAATGATCTAGTCCCTTGTTGCCTACTGTTGTACCCCAACTTTTTCCCCTAAGATTCCTCTATCATATCATATCAGCTCGATCATAACAAGATCGTATTAGGATTGGTTCTTCCTCTTTTTCTATCTCCTATCTTTAAGTTTGCTCTTGAGGAATCTCCAAGCACCTTAGTTGTATATTTTGTATATGTGTTGTTGACTAACTTCTAATCAAAATACAAAAATATTTGTCTTTGTCTTTGCATATTTGTGTTTTGTAGGTACCGAGTCAAAGCATCTAACAAATAAGGATTTCCAGTATTATTTTCCTAAAATCTCTATTTGCAAGAAAATAATTAACAAAAATTCATTTTTTTTCACTGATGCAATCGATTGCTCTTAGAGTGCAATCGATTGCACATGGTGCATTTTGCGCCATTTTTTAAAAAATACACTGATGCAATCGATTGAGCCTAGAGTGCAATCGATTGCACAATGTGAAAATTTGAAAAAATCAACAATTTCAAGCTTGTCAATTTTTGTGCCAATTTTTCTTCATTTTTGAAATATATATCATTAATTCAAATTTTGGTGCCAATTTTTCATTTTTGAATAATATATCATTAATTCAAATTTTGGTGCTAATTTTTCATTTTTTGAAATATATGTCATTAATTCAAATTTTGGCTCCAAATTTTCATTTTTTTTGAAAGATATATCATTAATTCAAATTTTGGCTCCGAGAATCAATTATCAAATTACCACTAATCCCAAGACTAAAACTCTATAAATAGAGCCCTCATTTCATTCAAATTTCAAGCTTTTGATAGCCAAATCCACCTTGCTAAAAAATCTCTCAATTTTCTCCATCTCTCAAATTCACTCAAAGCTCCATTTTCAAAAGTTAGTAAGCTTTGCATTGAAGCTTACTAATCTTTGAGATAAACATTCATTCAAACACTTTTTCTTCATCAATTCTCTACATTCAAGCTTGGACAATTGATTCTTGTGGTTGAATTGAAGCAAATTCTTGAAGTTGTTTTGATAATTCTCTAGATCTACCTTTGGTAAGTTGGATAATTCATCTTTCACAATGTGATCTCTTGTTGATCTTTGGATCTGATTCATTGAGCATTATTTTGTGATTTCAATGGTGTTATTTTCTCATAATTTGATGGAATTTTCGTGCTCAATTGGATCCATGATCATAAGGTATTTGATGGAAAGTTTGAACAATTTGGCCTTTTAAAATACTGTTTTGCTGTCTGTAACAGCGTGCAATTGATTGTTGTAACAGTGCAATCGATTGCACTAAGTGAATTTCACGCTGATTTCTGAAAATTGCATTGTGCAAATCGATTTGCATTGTAGTGCAATTGATTTGCACAGAAACAGAATGCATTTTTTGCCTTTTTTGGGGCTGTTTTGATCCATAAATGTTTTCTACTCACTCATTTTGATTGTTGGTTTGGTTTGCAATTTCAAATGTCCAATTTCTCTTTAAATTCAATGGACTTTGGGTGTAGATGAAGTTGGATAAATGTTAATTAATTCAAATCTACCTAAGAGTGAATTATTTAATTCATTTTTAGTGCTTTTAATTAGTGATATGTTTAATACTTTAATCCACCAAGATGAGTGATTAAATTTAAGGATGAAAGAAATTTGAGGTAGTGATCCAAATTAGCTTATCATTCTCCTCCCTCTTCATCTTATCCCTTTATTTTTTAATTGTGCTACATGTTAAGGGATGATGATCTTCATATCATTTATCAAACATGAGGTACATGGATTGCTATTGACCGGCCTCAAAATAGGTGCGACTTCTACATAAGTCCACTTACGATTGCTTAACATAGCGCTAAATTTTGTCCCGATTCGAATAAATGATCATTCGTGGCCCAAACTTATGTTTGCAAGCCCAAGTATGTTAATTTGATCTCTTTGATCCAATAACCTTGAGATTCATTGTGTGGAGGCTTTGGTTCTACCAATCCTCTAATGGATCTTCATCAATTTTGGTCAATGCGGATCACTTAAATATCATTGATTATTAAATGTTGCCTTGAGAATTCTAAAATGGATGATATACTTGACAAAAAGCAAATGCAACTTGTTGTGTGGAGGCTTTGGTTCTACCATTCCTCTAATGAGTTTCAAATGCAAGTTTCAAGATGGTCATCCAACTAACCACTAATTCTTAACAATTGACTTTACTTTATGCTTTTATTTTTATGTTTTTACTTTATGTCCCATTTACTTTAGCATTTACATTTCATGCTATTTTCATCTCTTCTCACTTGAGCATTTACTTTTATGCCATTTTTTATTTTGCTCACTTGAGCTTTTCTTTTCTTTTCTTTTGAAGATACTTAATAATCAACATAAACCATAAAAAAACTTTAATGATACTTGGACTATTTGGTTACTATCCTTGGCATTATGGAGTATTGAACTTCTTGGACTTAGGATTAGAAACTTTGGCCTATGTTGGAGACCTTGTGACCTTAATTGATATTTTGTCTGGAGTTCTTGAGGTTTACCTCAAGACATTGGGTTATTTGTTTGTTTTGTGTGCAGGTTATTGTGATTACATACTTTGTTTGTAATCTAAAATTCACCCGTATACAGCCGTTACTCTTCCTAATTTTTGTGAAGACTTAATACACTTGAAGTTTGGTTCTCTCAAGAGGTCTATTATCTTTTCTTGCTTGGTTTCAATCCAAAGAATGAGAATTCTATCTTGACTCATAATGTCAAGTATTGGCTTCTTGTTGGTTATATGATTCTTCTCCTTAGCTTTTACCTTATGCTTTAGGATAGTATCTTCTTCTCCTCCCATCTTATTTAATTTAAAAAATCTTCTCCCTCCTTTTGAAAACTCTTCTTATTTTTTAAACTTGAACCACTTTCATAATAAACTTGGACTTAGGTCCATGCATTTTCAAAACATTTTTCATAAATAAACTTCAATCAACTTAATAATACCTTGATCTTTTTTGTGAGAAGACTAAAAGTCAATCAATCTCATTTCAAACTATTTTGCCACTTTGGATTTTTTTTATTTTAAAACTTTTCTCAAAATAATAGACTCTTGTCAATCCTTGTAGTGATGCAAATAACTATACTTCTATAATATGTAGTGAAGTGAGATATTTTCCACTTGGGTGTTGAGTGAGGTTTTGTTGATTTTTAAAATCCAAGCCATATCCTCCACTTTGAGATGATGCAAATTCTCCTTTCTCATGATCGTGGGTAGTAAGTATGTTTTCCACACGGACAATGACAATGATGTCTTATCTCTTAAAATTAACCAACACAGTTGTGTTTTAAAATTTTTAAAGGTGAACCATGTGTACCCTAATCCCCTATTACACGAAAGGTGGTACGTAGACACTAAAGGTTCGCAACCGCGACAGGTGCAAAAATCATAAAAAAATATATATTTCTTTTCTCACCTCCACTATCTATTTTACATACAACATTTTATAGCCAAAATATACAGATTTTACAAAGAGGTTCCTATGGAGTACCATAGATGTTTAAGGTGATAATACCTTCCCTTTGCATAACCAACCCCCTTACCTTGAATATTTCCCCCTCTTTTTGGTTATTCGCTATTTTCCCATTCTTTTGGAAATAATAAAGCACGGTGGCAATTTTTATTTTGATCTGTATAAGTCAAGTCAATCTAATGGTTTAGTCTTAAACATTTCTATCGCTACACCTACGAATAATGTGATGACAATCACTTCTAATTGCTAAAGTATCTCTACGTGTTGCCTTCAATGACCATTCGATGACCCTTCGCTTGTCCCTCCACATCCAATAGATAGGGCTACCTACCAACTAATGGTATGGATAAAACTATCTCTAAAGGAGAAGGAAAATAACAATAACGGCCTTTAGTGGGTAAGACTCAACAAAATGCTTTCTCATAAACAAATCATTTTTACACATCACACTTTTCAAACAAAATATTTTCAAACACTTTGTACGCATTCTTGAGGACTGATACAAGAATCATTACAAAGTTGGCCGTACTTTGGCTTTTCAAAAATATTTTAAAACAAATCACACACAAGTCTAATTTCAAAAAGTGAGCTAGCAACTAAGAGCCTGTAGATAACTACAGATGAAAAGGGTGCTAACACCTTCCCTTTTCATAGCTTACCCCCCAAACTCAAAATCTATCAAGGTCTTTCATGTTATTTCCAGCCTTTCCTTATATTGGATAAAAGAAAAGTCAGTGGCGACTCTTGCTAACTGTAACATTTGCAATAAAGCGCTAAACAAGTCAGTTCTACCACTGTATTATAGGTTCCAACTCTTAACCTAGTTTTTCATCTTTTAACAAACAATTTTTAGACATAGTTTTGTAAGTTGATATTCACTTATGTCAAGCTTTTAAAGTTACCATATTGATAGTTAGGCTGAGAGATCATCTAAGGATCAATGTGACAAAACTCACAATTTGTTTTAGAGATGAATCATATCGAGAGGATATGTGATTATATCGATTGTTAACGAGTTCACACGCTCTATTAATAAAATACGTACGACTTAGGTTATCGAGCCCTAATCTTGACATGCTTTTACCAATCGTTTTAAAACCAAAATTTCTTTTACCGTTACTTAACACTTTTCATGAAATCAAAACTTTTTGTTACCAAAACCTTTTATAAAGCCATGTGTTGTACCCCAAAATTTTCCCTCCCATTTCCTCAACATTTTCCCATCACAAAACCCTTGGAGCTCAAGATCCAGTTAGGGTTTCCTCTGCTCAAGACTTCTCCTTGCATTGTTGACCCAAATTAGGGTTTGTGTTTGCACAAAGATGTTTTGACCTAAAAAGCCTAAGATGACTTTCATGCTTCATGTTGGACTCCCAAGTTTATCCATACAAAGTTTCAAGTCTTGATTCCAAATTTTGCCCAGTCAATTGGACAGTTGACCTAGAAATCAACTGTATTGGGGAAAAAGTCAACTGTGGCCAATTGACAGTCAAATCTCATGAAAATTGACCCACATAAACATCATGAACTCACATGGACCATTTGATCAAGTTTGGATCACAATTCCACAAGAAATTTGATCAGATCATCAAAAGGGCAAAATGGTCATTTTTAGGGTTTTGACTGCACAAAGGCAATTTTTGACTGTTTGACCTAGCCAATGGAAAACCAAGCTCACATATGGACTCAAGGGCCCCATGGAATTATCTTGACATGCTCAACAAGTTCAAAAGATCCCAAGTACACAAGATTGACAGTTGAATTTCTCAGTCAATTGATCAATTTTGACTGTATACTGAAAAGTCAAACTTTGACTTTTTGGTCAAAATCAAGGGTCAAGATTCATTTTTCATCAAAACATGCCAAATAATGAAACTTTTTCACCAAGAAATCAAAAAATTCAAATTAGGGTTTGAAATGGAAATTTTTCATAACAGAATTTTTCTAAGTTATGGAAAACCCTAATTTTTTCCCAACTTTGCCCCACTTTCTCACCAAGATTCATTTGGATTCAAACAAAAGTCAAAACATCAAAGTTGTAGCTTGTTGCATAATCTACAACTTTGATTCACAAAGTTTTCCAAAATGAGGCTTGTATCTCAAGTTACAATTTTTGGAATAAGGGTACTAAACCATTCTTAACTTAGTGAAATTTTAACCTATTTTGGCAAGGTTTTCTACCTAACTTCAAGGCCATTTTCCATACACTTCCACTTGGAATTTCACTTTGCATTTCAAAGATGGATTGTAGTACACATTCCAAGCTTTCCAAAATGTCCAAGAACTTCTCAAACAACCTCATGGTTAGGGAGAATCGAATTTTGCAATATGGAAAAACTCACTTTTGATTAGGCCAAGTTACATGTTCATAGCACTATGCATTTCAATCTCAGCTTGCACAACTTGATTACAGGCCTTTTATCTCAATTACACTCATAAATTTAATGCATATTCATTGTGCCAAGACCATGTTCTTTGTGTTCTAGCATTGCATAGTGGATTAATCCCAAAATAGATAAAGTACTTTATCCATTTTTGCAAAAGCAAGCTTTATGTCAAATTGAAAATCCAAGCAAGTACAGTTAGGATCTCATTGGCACAAGTTTAGGAGCTAATTACACTGATCAAGACAAGGGTTTGCAGCATGTTATGGGGGCCTGCATCAGTCTAGAACACCAACTTGCCTTTTGTTGCTTAAGTAAGAAGAAACATACCATAACATACAACAACTCTCATATCAGCTCAAAAACCCTGAAGCAAACTTGTCAAGCATATTCCAAAGATCCATTCTGAGCTAACACACGACTCCAATACCTCCATTTCCCTCTAGAACTCAGAACCACTCTCAAACTGCAAGAAACAGAGCTACCCCTGCAGATTGAGTTCCAACTCTCATCCCTGTCATCCTTTCTTGCTAAAAGCTCATCAAACACATTCCCTAGCATCAATGCAAGCTAACCAAAACCTAAAACACGACCTGTAATTCCTCTAACCAGTTCCACCATTTTCATTTTCTTGTTTTGCAGTTGGATTTCTCTAGCACGATTCAAGAAGTTTCAAGACAAAGTAAAGCTTGGAATAGCATCCCTGGACCTCAAGGAAGCTATACCAATCATCACCTTGCACTGAAAGCTTCTCCATTGCCAGATACAACTTCAACTGAACAGGTAAATTCATGAACTCGTATCTCTCTTATTAGGCATTGTTAGCTTTAGGTTTGTGAAGAAAACATGTCACAATCATAGCTCTGAACATGCCCATATGATTAGATTTCATTTATATTATGTGTGCTGCAAGAATTTTGAGTCTGAACATGGCATAAAAACTAGGTCAGAATTTGGGGGAGAAGAAATTCTCTCTCATTTCTGAGAGTTGGATTGATTTTTTTACATGCTTAGAATCGTGACATGATGCTTTACAAGTTTGCTGTTGTAAGTTTTTGATGAAAGTCAAAGAATCAGGATCTATGCTTGACAATGGAAAACGCGCGATTTGTTCTTGTTTCAAACATGCTGGAGGTTGAAGAGGGTCCTTTGGGCTGGGCCTATTTCACATTTTCTTTTTGCACCATACACTTACTTCTGCACCCCTTGAGCCCATTTTGCTTATTTCTTTGACTTTTTGACTTTTTCCTTTTTGGATTAATTTATTTATTTTTTCTCATGATATTAGAAATATAAAAAATTATTTTCACACCATTTTTGCATTTTTTAGGTATTTATTTGTTTATATAGATATTTGTGTATAAATAATATATATATATACTATTATTTAGAAAATTAAAAAAAAAATAGTGCAAATATACTTATTTCTGATTTTTTTTATTTCATTTTTCTTTTTGAAAACATTTTATGTAAAATATACTTTTTTTTTATAAATATTAAATATTATTATTTTTTATATATATAATATATATCTAGAAATTAATATATATATATATATATATATATATATATATATATATATATATATATATATATATATATATATATATATATATATATATATATATATATATATATATATATATATATATATATATATATATATATATATATATATATATATATATATATATATATATATATATATATATATATATTAGTATATTTAGGTTAAAATACAAAAATACCTATATTTTTACTTTATTAATATTTGACATAAAAAAAAAATACTTTTTGTAAATATATTTCATTTTATTTTATTTTTGTATATAATAAACAAATACTTGTATTAAATTAAATAATATATATGTTATTTAATGAAAATTAGGGTTTTACCCTAAATATGAAAATATTCCAAAAATAATCTTTTTTTATTTTTATTTATTTGACATAAATAATACCTTTTTTTTCATATACATAAAAACCTTTTTGCATTTTTTGCATCTTTATTATATTTTCTATTTAATTTATGCAATCAATTACTTGTAAATATTCCAAAAAATTGATGTAATAGCTAGGTTTTAATTTCTTGTCTAAATATCCCCCCATTTGAATATTTGTACCCCCTTTCCCATATTGTGTTGTAATAGTGTAGGAATTTTAATTTTTGCACTTTAAACGCTTTCTAAATATACCATGCTAGAATTAGGGTTTGTATGCAAATAAAAAGAACAAAATAGCTTGACCTAAAGATAATCAAAGCATGAAAAATGGACAACACATATCACACTTGCACCCCCTAGGGTATTCCACTTTGTTGCCTTCAAATAAATGGGCCATATTGCATGTTAGGTCTCTTTAGGCAAAACAAACAAATCAAATGATCACAGTCCCTCGATGACGCTTTCAAAATGTTGCCTAAACAAATGATCAAGTCCCTTAAAGAAAATTGCCCAAAGATACTTAGCACCATTGCAATTATGGTCTAAACGATGACCCGCGCCCGTACCTTCCACATCCTAACATGAGATTGTCCACCAAATACAATGGTGGAACAAACTTATTAAAAGGGTTAAAACATAGCAATAAACTTTGAGAAATTTAGGAGTAGATAACCTCTTAGTTACTTGAATCAAAACTTGCAAAAACAAAAACACTTGCCTATTTTCTAAAACCACACCTCACAACACTTTCAAAACAAAAACAAATGAAAACCTTTTTAAAAGACATACATCTTTGTATACATCCCCACATGGATCATTACAAAGGTTGCCACCACATTGGCTTCTTTTCAAAACATTTTCAAACCCACACACACGAGCACCATTTCAAACAATTGAAAACAAAAGGCAAGTGATCTAAGTAAGTAACTAAGAGCCCATGGATAACCATGGATAGAAAGGGTGCTAATACCTTCCCTTTCTATAATCTACTCCCCGAACCCAAGAAAAATCTCAAAGGTTTTTGCTGTGCTTTTTAAACCTTTCCTTAGGATAAAATAAAAAGTCGGTGGCGACTCTTGCTCAACCGAAACATTTGCGAACACAAACGCAAAACCATAGTCAGTTCTCCCACCGTATCACAGAACTGGCGACTCTGCTGGGGATAATTTTAAAAGTGGAGTAACCTTAGGGCTTAGATCACCCTCTTGCATGACTAATTGTTTGAATTGTTTGCTTTATATCTTGGCTCTATTGTTTGGGTTTGCAATCCTACACCCGGATTTTGGGAAACATTCATAGATAGCAATACGTTGTGGAAACTGTGCGGGGTATACCGACACGGTCGAAGGAATAGCTATATTAGTGCGACATATTTGTGAGTACCGGTAACCCTTGAGTTCAATCAAGGAGAGTACGGGGCCGCTGAGTGATGTCACTAAGCACTAATGACCTAGAACCTTACTTGACCATCTTGGCCTTTTATTAGGGGTAGTGAGATGACCGGCTTTGGTGCAGCCCGAAGTTGGTAGATACTCTATACTACACTCATTGAGGGTTGTTTTCTTGGAATATTTTGGTCGCTAGTTAAGTGGCTAAACCAAAACAATGAACATTGAAAACAATCCAATGATATTGAGCTCCTTAGAACCCGGTTACTATTTATAGGACAGGTTTTTTAAGCCAACTACACTCAAGAGGGTACTTACCTATGAAACCCCATGCAAGCCTGAAACTAGGGTTTGGTGTGTTTTGCTTGTACATATGTTTTGTGCATACATCATAAACATCACGAAGCATCATATGCATTCACTAACCATTTCAAGGGTTTGGATCTTCATCTTTGTTCTTGTTTTGTAGGTCATGGAAATTCCTCGCAGAAACACCATTCAAGTCAACCTTGTGAGAATTTCTCCTCAACTCAAGGAGCTCACCTCAAGAATTCCGGAAAATTCATCCTTCAGTAAAAGACATGGTAGACTGCTCAGCCTAGTCAACACCAACATTGAAGAAGATATGATGAAAGTGATATTCCAGTTCTTTGATCCTCTTCACCACTGTTTCACTTTCCCCGATTACCAGTTGGTGCCCACTTTGGAGGAGTTTTCTCAACTCCTGAGAATTCCTATCCTTAATCAACTACCCTTCAACGGTACGGAAAAGGAGCCAAAGCCGGAAGATGTTGCTCGAGCATTACATCTACAACCATCCGACCTCAAGGCGCATTGGGAAACCAGAAGCGGCGTTAAGGGATTCTTAGCAAAATTCTTGTTTGAGAAGGCACAAGAATGTTGGAATTCATTGGACCTACAAGCCTTTGAAGAAATTGTGGCACTCCTTATCTATGGGTTGGTCTTGTTCCCAAATCCTGACCAATTGGTAGATGTCAACGCCGTCAAAATCTTCTTGTCCAGAAATCCAATACCAACATTGCTTGGGGAGATCCTTCACTCATTTTACACACGAACAATGAGAAAGAGGGGTGTTCTCATGTGCTGTACTCCTCTCCTTGCAAGGTGGTTTATTTCGCACCTTCCACAATCTGTCCTGAAGAATGACCAAGGCTCAAGGTGGTCCCAACGGTTGATGACTCTTACTCATTCTGATGTACATTGGTGTTCTCGGTCCAGAGAAAATTTCATCATCATCGATCGTTGCGGAGAATTTCCTAATGTTCCTTTACTTGGAATTAGAGGAGGTATCACCTATAACCCTTGCCTAGATTTGAGACAATTTGGATATGCACGGAGGGATGGCCCTCATGACATGTTGATTCCTGACCTAGTTTTTGACTTCGACAACGATGCGCAAGGACTTCTCCAAAGATTCATCAGAGCTTGGGGAAAACTCAACAAGGTTGATAGCAAGACTCTGGGACACAAGAACTCCATCCCTCTTGAGCCTTATCTCAAGTGGGTACGAGCCCGAGCCCAAAGTCTGATGATGCCTTATCCTCATGTTCTCCCTGTGATTAAAGAGCCCGTCAAGGAAGGAGAGGTTCCCTACACCATCCTACATCCAGACATGCCTACATCGTGGGAGGAAATGCAGAAAAGTTGGATTCAGCTCAAGGAAGAACGGAATACTTTTGAAGCTAGCTTCTACGCCAATGAGAAGAAGGTTCTAGAGCTTACCCGCCGACTCCATGAGCAAGAGGCCCTCAACACCTACATCGCACCAAAAAGGATGTGCAATGTCTTTTTGCCTTAAGAAGTTTATTTTATAATATTTGGCCCATGGGGCATTTATGTACTGACAAATTTCTTCTTATTAATATGACGTGCGTTCTTCTTTGTCTGAAACAATTTTGAATGTCCTAAATCCTTGAATGCATTGCATACATAAGCATACCATTCATCATGTGCATAAGCAGGTCTCATTCCAAGTTTCCTTCTCTGTCTGCTGTTTATTACAGTAGGATGGATCTCGAGCAAACAGTCAAAGACCTACAAGCTCAAAATGCACAGTTCCAGCAACTCCTGATGACCTTGGCTAAGGGTCAGGAGGATATCAAGACTCAATTGGGGAACAAAGACCCAGTGAAAAAGAATAAAAAGAGACTCGGGGTGGCTACTTTGGGGAGAAGATTTGACGGAGAAGCTCGGAGAGTGCTTGAATTTCCTCCTACTTCTGATGAAGGAACCAGCAAAGGAGGTGGAGCTGCGGTACCTTCTGAGTCTGATGCGGAAGAAGAAGAGGTCTAAGAGGATGAAGATTATACTGATCAACAATACCCTCCAGCTGATGATAAATACAAAGGGATAGAAGACATGTTGGCCGCCATGGAGCTACAAAGAGTACCGGGTTTGGATTTTGAAGACTTGGGTTTGGTTGTCGGGATTGTGATTCCCCCAAAATTCAAAGTGCCAGTGTTTGTAAGGTATGATGGGTTGTCCTGTCCAAAAATGCATCTTAGGTCCTACGTGAGAAAGATCCAGCCCTATACGGCATATAAAAACCTTTGGATTCATTTCTTTCAAGACAGCCTTTCGGGAGCTCAATTGGAGTGGTTTTATCAGCTAGAGGGAACCAGCGTTCGAAATTGGGAAGATTTGGCCACCGCTTTCTACAAATAATACCAATACAATTCTGACCTTGCCTCTACTCGTACCCAACTTCAGGGTATGTCGTTAGGAACAGGCGAAGGATTCAAAGAATACGCACAAAAATGGAGGGATTTGGCTGGCAGGGTGCAGCCTCCATTGACTGATCGTGAGCTGGTTGATATGTTTCTAGGGACCATGTCTGGTCCATTTTTCAATCATCTGATTGGTAACTCTTCCGCGGGGTTTACCGATTTGATCTTAACGGGCGAAAGAATAGAAGCTGGCATCAAGTCAGGAAAGATTCAGAAGGGTGTTGCTGCAAGCACTGAGAAGAGGCCTTTTAAGAAAGAAGCAAGTGCCGTCTATGGTCCTAGAAGACAAGTCAAGCCAGAAAGTCGCCAAGCCGTCAATGCTTTGGTCATTTCCAAACATGTTGCTACTTCTCAGCAGTACAATCAACAAAGAGGTGAAAGGCCCAAGAGACAGTATACTCGGTTGAGTATGACCTTGTCACAAATTTTACCCCAACTATTATCAACCAACTTGGTGACCATCAAAGAAGCTCCTAAAGTCGTGAATACTGCATCTCCTAAGTATAACCCAAATGCCCGTTGTGCTTATCATTCTGATAGCCCCGGGCATACTACTGATGATTGCTGGGCCTTGAGAAACAAAGTGCAAGATCTTATCGACGCGAAGGAAATTCATTTTGAAGCGCCTGAGAGGCCGAATGTTGTAACTGCTCCTATGCCCCAGCATAGAGTAAATGCCATTGAGGAAGAGTTGTATGCTGTTTCGGTGAATGATGTTGCTACCCCTCTTTTGACTGTTAAGAGGAACTTACTACTAGCCGGTTTATTTCCGGGTTGTAGCAAGGGTTGCCTCCTGTGTGCTGTTATCCCTACCGATTGTCCGCTGCTGAAGTCACGCATCCAAAGCCTGATGGATAGCAAGGAAATTCTGTTCAAGAAAACTGCTGTTCCGTTTGTCTCCGTTGAAGAGATATCTGTTGTCACAATTTACAATCCTGCCAAAGCTCCCATGAAGAAACCAGTCCAAATTATGTCTGTTTCACCCATTACTATTACTGTTCTGGGGCCTCTCCCATATGAGTCTGATAAAGCGGTCCCATGGCATTATGGGGCCGACGTATATGTGCTTGGGGTGAAGCAGGAGTTCAACACCAATACCGGTATCAGCAACATCACTGGTCCCGCCAAGATTACCCGTAGTGGCAGGCTCTTCTCGCCTAACATTGCACCGCCAGTTATCCGAAAACCTCTCACCATCACACCCGCAAGTGTGCATGTTCCAATTCAAGTTCCTGTGTCTACTACTGCCGCCGAGTCCTCTGATACTCGGGGCAAAGAAGTTGCTACCGATTTGCCTGCCAGGACGGAGGCACCAAAAAAGACTGCTGTGGAAGAATCCCAACAAGAAATGGAGGAAATTCTTAAAATCATCAAAAAGAGTGACTTCAATGTTGTTGAACAGTTGGGGCATACCCCCTCCAAAATCTCTATGCTATCATTGCTGCTATGCTCAGAGGCCCATGCAAAAGCCCTGATTTCATTTCTGAAAACGGCCCATGTACCGCAAGAGACCTCCGCGGATCAATTCACCGACTCTGTAGCTAATTTGACAGCTGACAATGGCTTGGGGTTCTCGGATGCTGACCTTACTCCCAAAGGGAAAAATCACAATGATGCCCTGCATGTTTCCATAGAATGCAGGGGCACTACTCTCGCACACGTGTTGGTGGATACCGGTTCTTCCCTGAATGTTTTGCCCAAGAAGGCATTGGACCGCTTGGATTGTGAGGGTCTGGAGTTGAAACCTAGTAACATCATTGTTAGAGCCTTCGACGGTTCTAAGAGGATGGTGCACGGTGAGGTAGACATTCCTATTCGTGTGGGTTCCCAAGTTTTCGATTCAACGTTCTATGTAATGGATATTCGTCCATCTTACTCTTGCTTGTTGGGTCGACCCTGGATTCACAAGGCTGGGGCAGTAACATCCACTCTACACCAAAAGCTCAAATACCCTGTCAAAGGGAAGATTGTTACTGTGCAGGGTGAGGAGGAATACATGGTTAGTCACTTGAATTCATTCCGGTATATCGAGATGGACGAGGAGTTTATTGAAACCCCCTTTCAGCATTTTGAGGAGGTATCCCCAACGATGGCATCAGCTGAAACAGTGGTTGAAGAAGACTTTCCGTTGAAGATGGCGTCCCTGAAGGATGCCCGGGCTGTAATCGAGAAAGGCAATTGTGTAAATTGGGGTCAGCTTCCTGACTTCACTCAAAAGAACGACAAGTTTGGGCTGGGCTTTACTGTGGAGGCTCAGAGGGTTGTGCGCAAGGACAAGATCAGAAAGGCTCCGGTATTTATCTCCAACCCAAGGGTTAATGCTATTGAGGAGGATGTAGAGGAAGCAGAGTTTGACAGTTGGATCTACCCGACTACCAGCAACGGACCAAGCAACTGGACGGCAAAGGATTTTACACCTATCACATTTGTCACGCAGTAATTAATTCTTTTGATTTTCAATTTGTAACAAACAATGTGTTAAAACTTTTATTGGCTCGGTGTCCTACCCGGGGCATCGTAGCTCCATTTGTGAGGGCTTTTTGTATGACATTTCCATATATCATCAATCAAAACATTGGACGTTTGTTGCATTTCAAATCTTGTGCTCTTTTTCTTTTTGTGTTATATATTGCAAAACAGCTATATTTACACACACTCACTTATACAAGTTTCAATCCACTCTGGATCTCACTGGTAACAGCTCTGCTACCGCCAGTTATGACTTCGAGAATCCGATCAACTTGGCCGAAGACGAAGGTGAAGATGATTGCGAAGTGCCTGGTGAACTCGCAAGACTGCTGCTCCAGGAAGAGAGGGCTATTCAACCGCATGAAGAGCCGGTGGAAACAGTTAACCTGGGTACGGAGACAGATAGGAAAGAAGTCAAGATTGGGGCTAATCTAGAGCTCAGCGTGAAGCAACGATTGATCCAGATGCTACATGATTACATGGAGATCTTTGCTTGGTCATACGAAGATATGCCTGGTTTGGATGCCGACATTGTAGTTCATCACCTGCCAACTAAGGAAGACTGCCCTCCGGTAAAGCAAAAGGTTCGCCGCATGCACCCAGAGATGTCCGAAAAGACCAAGGCTGAGGTTATGAAGCAATTCGATGCCGGATTTCTAGCAGTAACTTCTTACCCTAAGTGGGTTGCCAATGTGGTGCCAGTGCCGAAGAAGGACGGTAAAGTCAGAATGTGTGTTGACTACAGGGATTTAAACAGGGCAAGCCCCAAGGATGATTTTCCTCTACCTCACATTGACGTTCTCGTTGACAATACTGCTCAACACAAGGTTTTCTCCTTCATGGATGGTTTTTCAGGGTATAATCAGATCAAGATGGCTCCGGAGGATATGGAGAAGACTACCTTTGTGACTCAGTGGGGCACCTTCTGTTACAAGGTCATGCCATTCGGATTGAAAAATGCTGGGGCAACCTATCAACATGCCATGGTTTCTTTATTTCATGATATGATCCATCATGAGATTGAGGTATACGTTGATGACATGATTGCAAGGTCTCAAACTGAGGAGGAGCACCTTGACCATCTGAGGAAGCTGTTTGACCGACTCAAGTTATACAAACTGAGGTTGAATCCCAACAAATGCACCTTTGGGGTGAGGTCCGGAAAATTGCTAGGATTCATTGTAAGTGATAAAGGTATTCAGGTGGACCCTGCCAAGGTAAAAGCCATACAAGAGATTCCAACTCCAAAGACAGAGAAATAAGTCAGAGGCTTCCTGGGACGACTGAATTACATTTCCCGATTCATCTCACATCTGACTGCTACTTGTGAGCCAATCTTCAAATTACTGAAGAAAGATCAAGTAGTACGCTGGAACGATGAATGTCAGGCTGCCTTTGAGAAGACAAAGGAATATCTCCAAGAGCCACCCATTCTTATGCCGCCAGTGGAAGGAAGACCTCTGATACTATATTTGACAGTACTTGACAATTCAATGGGGTGTGTGCTGGGACAGCATGACGAGTCTGGCCGAAAAGAGCACGCTATTTATTACTTGAGTAAAAAGTTTACCGACTGTGAGTCTCGTTACTCACTGCTTGAGAAAACTTGCTGCGCTCTAGTATGGGCTGCTCGCCGGCTGAGACAGTATATGCTGACTCACACTACTCTGTTAATTTCAAAGATGGATCCCATCAAGTACATATTTGAAAAGCCCGCTCTGTCTGGAAGAATAGCGAGATGGCAAATGATCTTAACAGAATATGATATCCAGTATACAACTCAGAAAGCAATCAAAGGAAGTGTACTGGCAGATCATTTGGCACACCAACCTGTGGACGATTACCAATCATTGAACTTTGATTTTCCGGACGAAGACATCATGGTGGTAACCGACTGTGAAGTACCTGGACCGGATGAAGGACCTGAGGAGGGATCCCGATGGTCTATGCATTTTGACGGAGCCTCAAATGCTTTGGGTAACGGCGTCGGCGCTGTAATCATATCTCCCAAAGGAACTCATACTCCACTCACCGCCCGATTGTGTTTCAACTGCACCAACAACATGGCAGAATATGAGGCATGTATCATGGGTCTACAAGCTGCAATCGACTTAAGGATCAAATTTCTGAGTGTCTTCGGAGATTCCGCTCTCGTGATCAATCAGATCAAAGGCGAGTGGGATACGAAACACCCAAATCTTATTCCTTACAAGGAGTATGTGTCAACCTTGCTTCCCCACTTTGAAGAGATAACTTTTGAGCACATCCCAAGAGAGGAGAATCAGCTAGCGGACGCACTAGCTACGATGTCTTCAATGTTCAAAGTTAAATGGGACAATGAGGCTCCCCGAATCATTATCTGGAAGTTGGACGAACCGGCATACTGCTGCGATCTTGAGGCCGAAAAGGTGACTGAAAAACCCTGGTATCATGAGGTGAAGAGGTACTTGGAAGCTCAGGAATACCCTGAAGGTGCATCTGTCAATGACAAGAAGTTCATGAGGAGGTTTGCGGCAAAATTCTTCCTCAGCAACGGCATCCTCTACAAACGGAATCATGATTCAACTCTACTACGTTGTGTGGATAAGGCTGAAGCAGAGAAAATCATGATAGAACTGCATGAAGGTACATTCGGAACACATTCCAGTGGACACACCATGGAAAAGAAAATCCTTAGGGCAGGATATTTCTGGTCCACCATGGAAGCCGATTGTTACCAACACTCTCGAACTTGTCACAAATGCCAGATCTATGCTGACAAGGTGCATATTCCTCCAGTTCCTCTGAACGTCCTGACGGCACCTTGGCCTTTTGGAATGTGGGGCATTGATATGATCGGTGAGATCCGACCGACGGCATCCAACGGGCATCATTTCATCTTGGTGGCAATCGATTACTTCACGAAGTGGGTTGAGGCAGCTTCCTATGCAACGGTAACTAAGAGCGTCGTGGCACGTTTCATCCGGCATAATCTGATCTGTCAGTACGGTGTCCCGGAAAGAATCATTACGGACAATGGTACCAATCTCAATAACAAGATGATCACTGAACTCTGCGAACAATTCAAGATACAGCACCATAATTCTTCTCCCTACCGGCCGAAGATGAATGGGGCTGTAGAGGCAGCTAATAAGAATATCAAGAAAATTGTGCAGAAGATGACAGTGACCTATAAAGATTGGCACGAAATGTTACCATTTGCTCTTCATGGGTACCGTACCTCAGCAAGGACGTCAACCGGGGCAACTCCTTTCTCCTTGGTCTATGGCATGGAGGCAGTCTTGCCAATTGAAGTTCAGATACCCTCTCTCCGGATAATGAAGGATGCAGACTTGAGTGAAGATGACTGGATTCAGACTCGACTTGATCAATTAAACCTGATTGACGAAAAGAGGCTCACTGCTATCTGTCATGGTTAGACGTATCAAAAACGGATGATCAGGGCATTTAACAAGAAGGTCAGACCACAAGAGTATCAAGTTGGGGACCTGGTAATCAAACGCATCATCCTTCCTCAAAGTGATCCCCGGGGCAAATGGACCCCTACATACAAAGGGCCATTTGTGGTTAAACATGTGTTCTCAGGAGGAGCCATGATCCTAACCACCATGGATGGTGACGACCTTCCTCACCCCGCCAATGCAGACATAGTGAAAAGATACTACGCATGAATAAAAGACCCGCTAGGTTGACATACCTAGGCAAAAATAAGGGCTTCCCGGCGAACCAAAAGGGTTCGGGAAAAAATAAGGGATGAAATGAAAAAAATTGTACACCCGGCAAGTCGAAAACCTGAAAAGGCGGCTTGGGCAAAAAATGGGTATCCCGGTGGACTGAAAACCCGAAAGGGCGGTCCAGGTAAAAGTTAGGGATAAAGCGTAACACTATGTCTCATTGGATCACTTCGCATCCGGAATTCGGCATCAACTATCTGGCTAAGATTTCGGCATCAACCAATCAGCTTCATCTTCAACTAAGCAGCAAAGTGATGAGACGCTTGAAGACATAGAGGCGATAGCAGAGTTGGAACCCAGTGGGATTGATCACATAGCTATTTTGTTTCCCTTTCAAAATTGTAAATTCTATGTCATTCGGCAGCATCCTCTTACTAGGATGTCAGCCTCTTGTACAAAAACGCCTTTTCACAGGCAAAATTCAAATCAATACAAATTCACTTGTCCATACAAATTGCCATTGTTTTTCCTTTTTCTGTTTTGTCTTGCGAAGAACGTCCAATGTTCATTTTTGATATATGCATTTGATATTAAATTGCTGATTCATAAATATTTGCATATGAAACAAAAGATTAATTACAGGTGACATCAGAAACAGGGGCAATGTAAGGTTGTCTGATGCAGTCTGGTTGCTTTGTCCGCCAAGGTACCAAGGTAGATTCGACTGAAGAATGTGACCAAATCATCTCAACGCCCCGCAGAATAAGAAAAGATTCAGCAATGCTTTCCCCAAGCGGAGTTGACTCCCCGTCAATCCTGAAAAGGCACAACATTCCCCGGCAGGTCTTAAAGCTTATCCCCAGTAGATTCTGGAAGCTTGTTCCCTGCAGAATACGGACGTCTCTCCCGAGCTTTATTCAGAGTTATTCCTCACAAGGGCTTATAACTGGGTTATCCTCAGCTAATTGCCACGGAAGATCGCCATCAACAAAGTTCTTTCAATCCCCAGCGGAGTGTATCTTTGGTATCCCCAGCGGAGTTTATCATCATTATCCCCAGCGGAATCCATCATTGAAGTCCTCAGCAGGCCTCTCATCAAAAACTTCAGCAAAGTATCTCTTCCACAGAGCAATTCCCCGGCCGATCGTCAAGGATTTATTTTCCTAAGACGAAAATACATTCATAAACATTTCACGTTTTCATACATCCTGCTTACATACATGATAAAGTGCATACAACACTATCTCATGTTAAAACATCATGCATATCATACATCATGACATTGCATACAACTTATGTTTTGCCTTTTCAGGGAAAAAGACAATCCCAAAGACAACTACCTTCAACTGTCACAATTCCAGATTCGATACCTGTATCTAGCCAGGGCATATCTGAGAGTGATCAGTTTCCAGACTCGATTCCTGTATCTAGCCAGGGCACGTCTGAAGAGTTCAAAGATTCGATTCTTGTATCCAGCCAGGGCACATCTATCAACTACAACATTTCCAGATTCGATTCCTGTATCCAGCCAGGGCATATCTGTTGACCACATTTCCAGACTCGATTCCTGTATCTAGCCAGGGCACGTCTGAAGAGTTCGAAGATTCGATTCCTGTATCCAGCCAGGGCATATCTATTGACGACTATTTCCAGATTCGACTCCTGTATCCAGCCAGGGCACATCTGTGAGCAACCGATTGTAGATTCGATACCTGTATCCAGCCAGGGCATATCTGCATAAGGGGATTGAAGATCAAACACCTGTAACAAGCCAGGAAAACATCTGTCTTTCTCAAATTACACAAAGTTCTCGCTAAGGAATCTCTTGTGCGATCAACACTTCCAAATGGCATCTATAAGCCCATTCCCGACAAGGTTCTGTCACATCTCCAGATGGCATCTATAAGCCCATCTCCCTATCAACCACCTCTCCAAATGGCATCTATAAGCCCATTCCCGACATCACATTGTTGATACTCCAACATGCGAGTGCAAATTTCCGGGCACTCTAGTGTCCAATCTCCTTTTACCCTCGAGTCACGAAAGGAAAACTTGCCAATCTAACTCTTCAGGTTCAAGAAGATTGAACAGGGGCAACTGTTGTACCCCAAAATTTGCCCTCCCATTTCCTCAACATTTTTCCATCACAAAAACCTTGGAGCTCAAGATCCAGTTAGGGTTTCCTCTGCTCAAGACTTCTCCTTGCACTGTTGACCCAAATTAGGGTTTGTGTTTGCACAAAGATGTTTTGACCTAAAAAGCCTAAGATGACTTTCATGCTTCATGTTGGACTCCCAAGTTTATCCATACAAAGTTTCAAGTCTTGATTCCAAATTTTGCCCAGTCAATTGGACAGTTGACCTAGAAATCAACTGTATTGGGGAAAAATTCAATTGTGGCCAATTGACAGTCAAATCTCATGAAAATTGACCCACATTAACATCATGAACTCACATGGACCATTTGATCAAGTTTGGATCACAATTCCACAAGAAATTTGATCAGATCATCAAAAGGGCAAAATGGTCATTTTTAGGGTTTTGACTGCACAAAGGCAATTTTTGACTGTTTGACCTAGCCAATGGCAAACCAAGCTCACATATGGACTCAAGGGCCCCATGGAATTATCTTGACATGCTCAACAAGTTCAAAAGATCCCAAGTACACAAGATTGACAGTTGAATTTCCCAGTCAATTGATCAATTTTGACTGTATACTGAAAAGTCAAACTTTGACTTTTTGGTCAAAATCAAGGGTCAAGATTCATTTTTCATCAAAAAATGCCAAATTATGAAACTTGTTCACCAAGAAATCAAAAAATGCAAATTAGGGTTTGAAATGGAAATTTTTCATAACTTAGAATTTTTCTAAGTTATGGAAAACCCTAATTTTTTCCCAACTTTGCCCCACTTTCTCACCAAGATTCATTTGGATTCAAACAAAAGTCAAAACATGAAAGTTGTAGCTTGTTGCATAATCTACAACTTTGTTTCACAAAGTTTTCCCAAATGAGGCTTGTATCTCAAGTTACAATTTTTGGAATAAGGGTACTAAACCATTCTTAACTTAGTGAAATTTTAACCTATTTTGGCAAGGTTTTCTACCTAACTTCAAGGCCGTTTTCCATACACTTCCACTTGGAATTCCACTTTGCATTTCAAAGATGGATTGTAGTACACATTCCAAGCTTTCCAAAATGTCCAAGAACTTCTCAAACAACCTCATGGTTAGGGAGAATCGAATTTTGCAATATGGCAAAAACTCACTTTTGATTAGGCCAAGTTACATGTTCATAGCACTATGCATTTCAATCTCAGCTTGCACAACTTGATTACAGGCCTTTTATCTCAATTACACTCATAAATTTAATGCATATTCATTGTGCCAAGACCATGTTCTTTGTGTTCTAGCATTGCATAGTGGATTAATCCCAAAATAGATAAAGTACTTTATCCATTTTTGCAAAAGCAAGCTTTATGTCAAATTGAAAATCCAAGAAAGTACAGTTAGGATCTCATTGGCACAAGTTTAGGATCTAATTACACTGATCAAGATAAGGGTTTGCAGCATGTTATGGGGGCATGCATCAGTCTAGAACACCAACTTACAACAACTCTCATATCAGCTCAAAAACCCTGAAGCAAACTTGTCAAGCATATTCCAAAGATCCATTCTGAGCTAACACACGACTCCAATACCTCCATTTCCCTCTAGAACTCAGAACCACTCTCAAACTGCAAGAAACAGAGCTACCCCTGCAGATTGAGTTCCAACTCTCATCCCTGTCATCCTTTCTTGCTAAAAGCTCATCAAACACATTCCCTAGCATCAATGCAAGCTAACCAAAACCTAAAACACGACCTATAATTCCTCTAACCAGTTCCACCATTTTCATTTTCTTGTTTTGCAGTTGGAGTTCTCTAGCACGATTCAAGAAGTTTCAAGACAAAGTAAAGCTTGGAATAGCATCCCTGGACCTCAAGGAAGCTATACCAATCATCACCTTGCACTGAAAGCTTCTCCATTGCCAGATACAACTTCAACTGAACAGGTAAATTCATGAACTCGTATCTCTCTTATTAGGCATTGTTAGCTTTAGGTTTGTGAAGAAAACATGTCACAATCATAGCTCTGAACATGTCCATATGATTAGATTTCATTTATATTATGTGTGCTGCAAGAATTTTGAGTCTGAACATGGCATAAAAACTAGGTCAAAATATGGGGGAGAAGAAATTCTCTCTCATTTCTGAGAGTTAGATTGATTTTTTTACATGCTTAGAATCGTGACATGATGCTTTACAAGTTTGTTGTTGTAAGTTTTTGATGAAAGTCAAAGAATCAGGATCTATGCTTGACAATGGAAAACGCGCGCTTTGTTCTTGTTTCAAACATGCTGGAGGTTGAAGAAGGTCCTTTGGGCTGGGACTGTTTCACATTTTCTTTTTGCACCATACACTTAACTTCTGCACCCCCCTGAGCCCATTTTGCTTATTTCTTTGACTTTTTGACTTTTTCCTTTTTGGATTAATTTATTTATTTTTTCTCATGATATTAGAAATATAAAAAATTATTTTCACACCATTTTTGCATTTTTTAGGTATTTATTTGTTTATATAGATATTTGTGTATAAATAATATATATATACTATTATTTAGAAAACTAAAAAAAAATAGTGCAAATATACTTATATCTGATTTTTTATTTCATTTTTCTTTTTGAAAACATTTTATGTAAAATATACTTTTTTTTATAAATATTAAATATTATTATTTTTATATATATAATATATATCTAGAAATTAATATATATATATATATATATATATATATATATATATATATATATATATATATATATATATATATTATATATATATATATATATATATATATATATATATATATATATATATATATATATATATATATATATATATATATATATATATATATATATATATATATATATATATATATTTATTTATTTATTTATTTATTAGTATATTTAGGTTAAAATACAAAAATACCTATATTTTTACTTTATTAATATTTGACATAAAAAAAAATACTTTTTGTAAATATATTTCATTTTATTTTATTTTTGTATATAATAAACAAATACTTGTATTAAATTAAATAATATATATGTTACTTAATGAAAATTAGGGTTTTACCCTAAATATGAAAATATTCCAAAAATAATCTTTTTTTATTTTTATTTATTTGACATAAATAATACCTTTTTTTTCATATACATAAAAACCATTTTGCATTTTTTGCATCTTTATTGTATTTTCTATTTAATTTATGCAATCAATTACTTGTAAATATTCCAAAAAATTGATGTAATAGCTAGGTTTTAATTTCTTGTCTAAATATCCCCCCATTTGAACATTTGTACCCCCTTTCCCATATTGTGTTGTAATAGTGTAGGAATTTTAATTTTCGCACTTTAAACGCTTTCTAAATATACCATGCTAGAATTAGGGTTTGTATGCAAATAAAAAGAACAAAATAGCTTGACCTAAAGATAATCAAAGCATGAAAAATGGACAACACATATCACACTTGCACCCCCTAGGGTATTCCACTTTGTTGCCTTCAAATAAATGGGCCATATTGCATGTTAGGTCTCTTTGGGCAAAACAAACAAATCAAATGATCATAGTCCCTCGATGACGCTTTCAAAATGTTGCCTAAACAAATGATCAAGTCCCTTAAAGAAAATTGCCCAAAGATACTTAGCACCATTGCAATTATGGTCTAAACAATGACCCGCGCCCGTCCCTTCCACATCCTAACATGAGATTGTCCACCAAATACAATGGTGGAACAAACTTATTAAAAGGGTTAAAACATAGCAATAAACTTTGAGAAATTTAGGAGTAGATAACATCTTAGTTACTTGAATCAAAACTTGCAAAAACAAAAACACTTGCCTATTTTCTAAAACCACACCTCACAACACTTTCAAAACAAAAACAAATGAAAACCTTTTTAAAAGATATACATCTTTGTATACATCCCCACATGGATCATTACAAAGGTTGCCACCACATTGGCTTCTTTTCAAAACATTTTCAAACCCACACACACGAGCACCATTTCAAACAATTGAAAACAAAAGGCAAGTGATCTAAGCAAGTAACTAAGAGCCCATGGATAACCATGGATAGAAAGGGTGCTAATACCTTCCCTTTCTATAATCTACTCTCCCGAACCCAAGAAAAATCTCAAAGGTTTTTGCTGTGCTTTTTAAACCTTTCCTTAGGATAAAATAAAAAGTCGGTGGCGACTCTTGCTCAACCGAAACATTTGCGAACACAAACGCAAAACCATAGTCAGTTCTCCCACCGTATCACACCATGCTTAAAACAATTTTAACTATAGAACCGATAATATTTCTCAATCTCTGTGGATACGATAAAGAAAATACTTGCCTTGTAAAAGTGTTTCAATAATCACCGGTAAGGTCACTTCCCAACTAAACTCGAGATTTTAACACCAGGATAATCTCGAACCAAATAATAGCTTTTAACACTAGACTAAGCTTATATACCAAATAAGAGTTTAAACTACAAAGACCTCCCAACGTGCCATGAGATTTTAACAGGCTGATCTCAAAATCAAAATTAAGGTTT